>CM060928.1:971492096-972127096 GCA_030765085.1 Allium cepa
TGAGCGCGACTCACTTAGCCTTGCTACACCTCCCCTATTTTAGCCATTCCCGGTTGATGAGGCTTGAGGCTACGATTACCTTTATAGAACACATCTATCTTAGAAAGCTCATCGTCCACTTGACGATGTGCTGAAAGCATTCAATCCATACAAGTTCGTTTCGTGTTTGAACGAAACCGAAGGCATTATCTCGTTACACTCATTTTGGAATCGCCCTCAGAGTTAACGAAAATAATCCTTGCATTCTGAATCTTCATCTTCACTTGAGATTCACGACCTATCATTTAATTTGGATCGATGTGGTTTTCAGATATCCAAATCTAGCAACCGGATCCTAGTCTCACCGAAATCCAAAATGCCATCTTTTAAATCCAAGTTTTTTTAGAGTTAAAACAATTCAATTCTATTATCTATATTCACACAGATAGATAATTCACATTATCACAAACAGATAATCCATATCATCATAATTCAACCAAAACATCCAATACCACATATCAACACATATCTCATCAGAGATATCAAACAATCAAGGCATTCAGTATCAATCAGTCGTCTATAAGCAAAGATCTATTGACTACATTATCTCTAATTAATTTAAAATGAATTAAATTAATTACTTCATCTCTAATTGATTTAAAATAAATTAAATTAATTACTTTCATCACTAATTAATTTAAAGCAAATTAAATTAATTACTTTCATTACTATAAATCTTGCTTTCTTAACCATTCATTAATTACAAACCAATTAATTAATCATCCTCTAATTATCCATTTTAATTAATCATCCTCTAATTATCTATTCTAATTAATCGTCCTTGATTAATTATTCTCTAATTACGTTAAGTACTTAGCCTTTAATTAATTACACAAATTAATTGTCCTAAGCCATTTAAAGCATTTAACCTTTTATTATTTTCACTAATTAATTAACTACAATTAATTACATTAATCCTTAATTAATTACATTAATTAATTACTTTGTAATTACTTCATTGATTAATTATACTTTAGTTAATCAACCCTTAATTACTTCATTAATTATATTAATAAATTATCTTTAATTACTTCCTTAATTAACTATTTATCGTATTTAATAATTGACCTTTAATTAATCCTTATTCATTAATCAATCTTGATTAATCACATTCAGTAATTAATTACCCTTAATTAATTACCTTACTTAATTAAATTCTTAAATTAATTACACTAAGTAATTAATTATTAATTACTTCCACTACGTAATTACCCTTCTTATCAATTACACAAAGTAATTAAACCCAAAATTACTACCATTCTTCAATTAATTACATCCAGTAATTACCCATCAATTACTTCACTAAGTAATTACACTTTATAAATTACATAAAGTAATTGTACTTAACGAATCACCAAGTGATCATCTTAAATTAATTAAACTGATTAATTAACTTGAACTAATCACATTAATTTAATTAATCACATTGAGTAATTAATCCCTTTAATTACTTCCTTAATTAATTACCCCTTAATTAATTTCCTTTAATTACCTAGATTAATTAACCCTTAATTAGTTAAGTAATTAACTATACCTAATTAATTAAACAACTAATTATCTTTAATTAATAACATTAATTAATCATCTTAGTCAATTAAGTAATTATATTTTAATTACATCTATTAACTAAGTATCTAATTAATTAAGATAACCATTTACCTTAATTAAACACTTATTTAAATTAGACTAAATTAAATTAAATTAAATGCTTGAAATACAACATTATTAAGAAAATTATTTGATTATTAAAATGAATTAATTTAACCATTATTAATTACATTAAGTAATTAACTTTTAGTTAATTCACTAATTAATTAACTTTATTAAATCACAACCTTAATTAACTAAAGATAAATTCCTTAACTTAATTAAATACATCATTTTGTTATATTTGAAAACACTTAAGAAATTAATAATAAAAATTTACCTAATATATAATTTCTTTAACAGAACAATTTTTAAACATTTAACATCTTTGAAAACTTATTTAAAGCTTGTTAAATAATTTGCTTTGGAAATTTGTTAGCAATTTACTTTACCTTTAAAACTTGTTTTAAATAAAATTTACTTTGGAAACTTAATATATACTTAAACTTTGAAACTTATTTTTGCTTTGCTTTTAACACTTTGAACCTTTCCTTTGCTTAACAACTTGGGTTCTACTTTCTTTTACATTATTTATATTTAAACAAGCACTAGTTTAAAATCTTCAAACGTGGTTAAATTTTTACTTTAAATTCGAAACTTTCTCCTAACAAAATCAATTCCGAGACAAAACATACAAGGCACTAGTGCTACTATACTTCCTCGAAGCAACGTCACAAAAATCCCATGAACAACCCGAGGCATAGCTTCTTCTCCACTCTAACGAATGATGAACGAAACGTATGTGCACCGTGCTCATGCACACACCCTTCCCAGAGCTCAGACCATCTACTCCAGTCCTAGAACGTCACTAACGACACCCACGATTCGCCAGACCACCCAGATCCCACGATTCCTCGTTGAATCGAAATCGAGCACTTCGATTGAAACTGAAATCAAATCCACCGGCTATAACCTCTCACAGACGACGACCTCGCCCACCGGATACCACTTCCTTTCGACCCAAGCAGCACCACAAACTTCTTCGTCATTGCCATACCTCGTGAGCGAGTCCGGCTACACCACGGAGACGCACGACCTCAAGAAACGGCACTGACCAAACCTGGCATTCGAACCCTAGTTCGACTCCGTCAAGTCGCCACAGCTATCGAAAAATTACCCCCTATTTTTCTTATAATCACCCTGCTACCCCTTACTCTCAGACCAAAGCCCAACGTCCTAACTTTTCTCGTTCGTCGAAATTTGGCTAAAAAGCTAAATACGATCAACTCGAATTATCATAATAATTCCACTGTTAAAAATCATGATATTACTCTTAAAACTCACCAATTTCAATTATGGACCAGATAAGATAATTGAAACAGAGAATTAAAATGTTTGATTTCTAACTAATATTTAGATTTTTACCGTATTTCTTTATTGTTGAAATATTTACAAAATATAAAATCTTGAATCCATTTTTAAAACTTATATTATCATGTTAACGTTCTTTTTCCCTGAAAGATTTTGGTCTAAAACTAATTCGTTTGGTGTATATATATAATTTTTAAATGAATTTATAACCCATTAACAGGGAAGTCACAAAATTAATATTCACAGACATATATATAAACATGCATTCAAATTCATATGCGTATACAATCCATATTTCTATAAAAATTCCATCACAAACATTTAAGCAACATCACAGGTATAAACTGTTTTTTTAAGAAAATGTTTACTCACTAGTTTTAGAAAGAATAGAGGGCAGATTTATGATTGCAGTTGATAGTTTGGGACTTTGATTTATATTTGCTTCGTTGATTCTTGAATGCTGAAAAATGTGCTTCTTTGATTTATAAACTGAAATTGTTGAAGAATGCTTGCAGGCTTTAATTTATCTTAGGTTGAAGAAAAATAGAGGCTTTGATTCCAGATTTTAAGAATTGTACAGGCTAATGATTTTCATCATGCAAATGGATTACAGGGTATTGTTCTTATGATTTGAATATTTCTGGTTTGAGGAGGAATTGATTACAGAGTTTGTTTTTGAGAAATTTTACAAGCATTGATTTATGAAAGTGGTTAGCAGTTATTGTTTTTGATTTCTGGTTTGGAAAAGTTCTGATTATCAGATTTTTTTTTGAGAATAGGGTTTGAATTTCTAAGCTTTTGAATTAAGGAAGATAGAAAAGAAGAAAAGGAAGGAAGCATATGTTTATATAAGTTAATTTTGTGGTTTATTAAGAATAAAAGAAAATTTGAAAATTTAAGGTGACACTTGTTTTAAAATTTAACATTTGTCATTTACTCTAGTTCATTATCTAACACATGTTACTAACGCGTTAATGTGTTAACACTTGTTATAAATGTTTATTAATTCTATTACACTTGTCATTTAAGTAATCCATATCTATTTCAAATATTAATAAAGGCTTTTGTACTTAATTTATAAATTTACAAATACTTATATATATAAATTACTTTAAAGAAAATAATACCAATTATATATAAAAAGCTTATACATATATTTTAAATCATAATATTTTTTAAATATCTATCTCTTAAATTTCAATTTTAAATTCAAATTCAAATTAAATTCGAAAATCCAAATTAAAGTCAATTTATAACAACACATTTAATTTGAAAATAACAATTCTATTTTCTTTAAAAATTTACTTATATTTATATATAAAAACAACACATTATAATTATTGTTTGAAAATAAAAAATTTGTCAAATTTAAATAATTTATAAAGGAAACTATCTCTTTATTTATAAATTACTTATATTACTTAAATAAATTAATGTATCACGTATAAATTGTATTTTAACTTATATATATTTTCAAATCATATTTATCAAGTAATATTTTAAAAAGAAAATAAAACAAACCTTTTAATTAATCTTATTTAAAGTCTTAAACTTAAACTAAAAATATAATTTAAACAATTAATCATTTATCTTAAATATTTCAAAACAATATAGTTATTTATTTTAATATTCTTTTAAAAGTTTTATATTATATTTAAATCATAATTTCCAAATTTCCAAATATATTAGAATTTGAGAATATAATTTTATTTGTTAAATTCAAATCAAGCTTTTCTATTTTCAATATATACAAATATATATAGATTATAAAAAAAAAATTAGCTTTTAAAAGATAAAATTCACCAATAAATCATTTATTTGCTTTATAAAAGAATCAATTTGCCAATTAAAATTAAAATTATAAAAGACAATTATCAAATCAATTTGACTTTTATACAGATTATTAAAGTGATATTGCCCAAAATTGCATGTCATCACAAGTAATTAAGATAATTATCTGAATATGACTTTAGAATTTTTTTAATGTAATTAAGAAACTAATAAAATATAGAGTATAACTTTCCATTTTTTCGAGTGAGTTTAGATAATCTTCTAAGCAATAACCAAAGGTTAATGAGAAAAAAGGTACACTAAGATTATTATCTATATTTCTGGACAATCAAGAAAGTTTTGAACCTAAGTTAAGATTTGTTTGCTAGTCATTTGATATTTTGAAACAATGTTAAGTGATAAGTTTTCCCTTATGGAATTTGACTGGCTGCTAGTTTTAGTATATTCCTTTACTAAATTTGACTAATTTGATTGAATTGAATTGATTGATCATGTGATTTTATATACCATTGTTTACAAAGTTAAAATTATAAACAATGGATTTTGAATTGTTGTTGTTAACACCTAAATCCTGGTGATTTTGTAAATGGAGATTTTTGGAAAAGGAATGGTACTAATCCACTCCAGTTGATGTTTTGGAGGAATCAAAATACCATTGGATGCTCCATGTTGTTTTGATTCTAGAGGTTCACCATACTTTATTAGGAGGAATCCCCTCCTTATCATTTTGATTTTGATCTTTGATTTTTCTCTTCTGAGAAATTTGAAAATAAAATTTTGAATTGAAAAACTCAAATATTTAGATCTAAAATTTATCATTTGAAATTATTGGATGCATAACATCTATTACAGAATATTCTTTGTATTTTTTCGCTTATGATTGAGAATGGTTGTTGATTTTATGTAGATTTATACCAAACTAATTTTTGAATGTAAAGTTACATCACATTGCATTTGTCAACCTGAGTTTCTTTTATATTATTTAAGTACAAGGAAGCAAGAGATTCCTACTTCACTTCTTGTGCGTCTGCATTTGCATAGAGATAATAAATTATCGTGCTAAAATATAAATCAAACGCAAAAAGACACGTAATAAATTTATAAAATTTAAATTATTTGATGATTTTATGCCTCATATATGGTAAGCCACTCGGCTTTTGTTTTCTTGGATTGGCTTGGAATACGTAGAGGCAATTTGTAGTTTTTCAGATCAAGCCGTGCAAAGGAGACACCGGCCAATTTTTTCGAAATCTTAAGAGTTGGAAATTTTTTAGGAATTTTGGAAAATTTTTGATAACTAAAAAATTTGGCTTTCAATTTATATCTTGGAATAAATGAATGTAAAGGAATTAGTTGGTATAGATGAGTGAATTTTAAAGACCAAGAAATTTTAGAATCTACTCTATCTATTCGTTTTGAAATTAAGTTTAATAACCATTTTAAATTAATAGTTTTAAAGTTAAGGGTTTGGAAACATTTTCATCTTTAGGAATTTCAGGGACGAAATTCATTTAAGAGAGGAGAATCTAACAACCGTATAATTCTGATCATTTGATCGTTAAATGTTAACTAATTTCAAACATTTAAAGAACTGGATTTAAGAATTTAATAACTCATAATTCAAATATAGGGAATGTTTAAATATTTTATTAAATGTTAACTAATCTCAAATATTTAAATAATTGGATTTTAGAATTTAATAACTCATAATTCAAATATAGGGAATGTTTAAATATTTGAATTATGAATTAAATCTTAACTAAATGGATGTTGACCCAAAAAATTGATCGACACCCTGGTTTAGATTTGAAAGCGCTAGCTCTGTCTTCACAGGACAATATAACAGGTAATAGAAATAGAAAGAAGCAATAAAGGAAAATAAACAGAAGATTTTTATAGTGATTCGACTGTTAATGAAACCTACGTCCACTTTATAGTTTTAGTATAAGCTGACTGCCATTACAGAAGTTGTTTGATTACAAGGCTTTAACTAATTCCAACCTAAATTGAACTCTAGAGTTAGAATCCACCAGAGAATCACGGTGCATTCCTTCTGAGACCGTTGTGAGGGAGGTTAGAGGTGAAGAAGAGTCCCAGTAGAGCTCCAACAGTCAATTTCCAGAACCCCTTTTATGTTGCAGGGGGTATGCTATTTATAGAAGTTGGAGGGCTTCTGGGCCTAGCCTGTCACTTTTGGGTCTCGGGTATGGTACACGCGACACAGGGGGATTCAACGGTCGAAAATTGCTAAACACCATGGGTCGCTGGTGACCCATGGTCTACAGGTCGCTGGTGACCCTTAGAATTAGCCTACTTTCGCCTGTAGAACCCTTCCTTCTTTAGTCGTATTTGTAGCTTGATTATTCATTGTTTTTAAGGAGTAAATGGGTTGCTGTTGTTCCGGCCAAAGAGGTCTATCCTAGATTCCGAAACTGAGGATGTCTTTTCAAGCATTCATTGTTGTAGTTACATGCTGATGGCCAGTCGCCGCCTGCTTATACTTAAACCCTTATTGATTCACAGGGAAGCTGGCCTCTTGGCTTCGTTGACCCCTGCCGTCATTTTAACCATGTAGCTTGGTCCTTGTCGAACTTTAGACATAACATCACCAATTAGCTCTTGAATCATCCCGCCGCTTAAGGTTGCTTTGCTTACTATCGGTACCTGCTAGGTTAAAATCCCAAATACCATTTGCCCTCAGAGTATGTCTTCGTTGTAAGCAAGGCATGCACTAGAAGTCATCTTTTCCCATATCCATTTGTTAAATTTCATGTGGTTGTATCGGATCTCTACACATAGACTAGCCCAACACCATCGATTATTTTCCTTCGGTTTTAGCTATTGTTGCTTGCCACGGCTTGTCTTTCCTTGGAGTGATGAGCAGTCGTGATTGTCTTATTCTGAAGTCGCTGGACAGAGCTTTCTTTTTTGAGTACACAAATATACAAGGCATGCAAATTTTCATATACATTATATACATTTTGCTTCTCTCTTTCTTTTGATGGGTCGCAAGTGACCTATGTGAGATGGGTCGCTGGCGACCTATCTGTTAGAAAAAAAATTCTCGGGTCGATGCTAGGTCGGGTCGCGAACGACCATGATAAATCGGGTCGCACACGACCCGACCACTTAGAAAGTTTTTTGCCACTTTTTCACTAAATAACCCGAGCCTATCTCTTGTTCCTCATTCGACTCGATCAACTACAATCTCCTTGACTGATCCATCTCTTTCGACGATTCTCCTTAAAAGAGTTCTTGTTGATTTGCCCTACCACCTAGACATACTTGCCATCATCTTGCCCGAGCGCCATCTCGTGCTGCAACCGATCCACAAATCCATGCCCTAGCTAACCTTCTTAATGTGATTTTGAGGTGTAGCCGACCCATCACTGCCTTGAATCCTAGCCGACCCGCTTCGCTCTATTTTGAGGTGTAGCCAACCCATCGCTTTGTTGTACACAAGCCACTCCTTTACTAGCTCTCCCACGACCTAGTTTGTCGCTTGCCAAGTTCAATTTGTAGCCGCTCTTGTTCTATTTAGCTGAATTGAGGTATGTTTGTTTGGTTGGGCCATTGATTGCAATGTTTTTATGATGCTTTAATGCCCAGTTTTAGCTTGTGACGTTGTTTGCAAAATTTTGTTCTGATTGTATTCTTTGGAGAAAGATAGGAGATCAAGTCTTGAGTCGTTTTTCAGAATGACATTCGAATTTGGGCCTAAGACTCAATTTTTTTTCTATCTTTGACCATCGAACTAGAATTGGCTTACCATTAGTTTGCGGACGTCACTTCTATAATGCTTCATCAATTGACCTTGATTCTTTTGAGAACTTGGGCTTAACTCGTTTTACCTATTTCATGCTTGGTGTCCCTACAATGAGAAGGGTTTCCCATGTCACTTCGGATAACGGATCCGTTATCGATCATATATCGGTAACGGGTAAGCATGCAAGCAGTATAATGAAAAGTCGTAAGTGAGATTTTATGGGAAGTTTTTCTCTCCTTTCACTACAAACGAACTATCTACATGTGATGGGCCATTAGCGTGCTTTCGACATCGAATTTACCTCATATAGATAGCTCACTACACTTGCCCCAATTCGTACTTGAAATTCGGTGTACTAATCCCAAGTCAATGTTGGAGTTGGAGTTCAAGTGTGATAGGGGAAATTCATAAGAGTAGGATAGATTTGCTAATAGAATTACCTGACCTTTTGCGAACGCGAGTTCTGTTATATAGAATGAAAAACCAACCATACGTCGCAAGCCGAGTGGATGAAGTCCAGCTCTTTCTGAAGCCGAATCGTCATCTAATTCACAAGCCGAGTTCAATCAACTAGTTCTGGTTGGGCCGATCCTGGACAGTACGCCACCCAACCATCGAGTATTACTCAATCCACCTGAGAAAGCCCCTTCGGCGATCTCCGCTAAGGTTATTCATAACATCTATTTGCAGCACGGGATCCCCAAAGAGCATATGCGTCTATCGGAAAAGGATGAGTTCGCTCACATGCCACTCATTGGGTTTAAAGCTTGCCATCGGTTCATGTGTTTGAATGGAGCCGTTCCCCCCTTTAATGACTTTCTTCATGAAACGCTATCAAACTTGGGGATTGCCCCATTTCAGCTTCACCCGAATGGTTATGCCGTCCTCACTTGCCTACACATCCTGTTTATGCGGGCATTCCATCAAACACTTCGAGTTTCGACGAGTTGCGATGTTTCTTAGCTTTCAAGAGAAAAGACAATTGCCTCTCCCTAATCATAATCAAGGCCCAGCGAAATCGGAAGATCATTTTGCTTCTGCAAAGCAACCTATCTCAATTCAAGATGTGGTACTTCTTCGTTAAGTTCCCCAGGGGTTTAATCGTTGATGGACGACGGGGGTAAGTTTACCTATTCACCGTTTGCCGAGCTTTGAAGTAGCGTGATAAAGTTTCTAATTGATTACATACTGTTTAAAGTTATCCCAAGACAAAATAGAGACACGTCTCTTAGTGAAGTTTTCCAAACTCTAAAGGCTGTTGATGCCGATGAGCAGAGCGACAGATCTTGCTTACTAACGAGAATTTGCGCCGATTCGGGTTGTTAGCTCCGGGGAGATCCATTGCTCAAATCTGAAGCTCCTTCTCCTAGCCGAGCCAGAGTTCATGCAAGGCCTTCTCCTTCTTCACATGATTTCTGATGAGGGTTGTGAAATAGGTGGCCCTTTTGAAAGTCCACTCGACGAGACTCACGAGGAAGGTATCAAAGCTGGTCTAAGTGGTTCCACTGGAATCTCCTCAATCCTGGAGGAATCAAAAACTGAGCCCACCTAGAGAGAAGGGAAAACCATGATAGGCTCGGAGAAGAAGGAAGGGGAATTTGAAAGCAGTAGTGATGAATCCACGCCATCGACTATTATCTGTCAGAGTCCAAAGGTGAGGATTCAGAATCATGTGACGAGGCACTGGGCATGAGTCCCATTCTTTTGAATTTACCCCCTTCTAATACTGATGACAAAGACAAGATCCTAGAGGCCGGCAAATGTCATGATTCCCTCGGTAAAGCTGTCGGGGTAGATATTGGAGATATCAATGACGTATTCGTTGATTTTGATGCCCTCATGAATGACGACTTCAACTTTGATGTGACGCCATCCTATTTTCGCGGCATTGCGCCCTCCATCAGTGCGCCTCTGCCTACGACAAACGAAGTCAGCCCTATTCCCCACCTACAATCGTTTGCTTTGGTTTGTGACGACGTCTTAGGCTCGTTTTAAGAATACACGACATACTTGGATTGCACTTATATTTATTTTTCGTTCTCTTGCATGTTTGCTTAGTTCTTTAAGTGTTTCTGAGGTTTCTCCTGTATGCTTTATTTCAAGTATAAGGTGGGGGAGTGGTCCTTATGAAGACTTTGAGGATTACACTGATTAGCAACGGTATTCGAAGTGTTCTATCAGTCGCTACCAAGCCCGGAAGTTGGAGGAAGAATATAGGTGGAGGAAAAAACTTGAGGCGAAAACCCGCCGTTAGGAGGAAAAGGATAAGTATCGCTTGCACCGAGGTGGTTATGAAAGAATACGGTCCCACGATGAAAGAGAAGAATCATCGAATAAGTCTAAGCTTGATCATCACTCCCATCCTTTCGAACTTGTTCCAAAACATACGTCGGTGGGACAAGGTATTACCACTTCTTCTACCCCCATTCCGCCTTCAACGCACGTTTCATCATCTTCTGCTGTTGCTATTGCCAAGTCCCTTCTCATCCCCATCAAAGACCGACCTATATTCTTCCCGCAGGTCCTTCTAAGCTTGAGGCGGCCCTCCCAGGTTGGTTTCTAAAAGGCGTTAAGTTCAATATGGATATTCATCCCATCCCGAGGGACAGTTATATGCCGCACATTTAAGGCATTCAAGCTAATTTGGAGCAGCACAAGAAGTGGAAGAGGCTCTGTAAAACAACTAACTGATACTAACAGGAATAACTATCAGGAGATCCTCATATTGGAGGTCGAAAAAGAGGATTTTGAAAAGGCGCTAATCGAGTGGGATGCTAGAATTAAACAATTGGAGGAGGAAAAAGAGACAGCGCTTCTAGACAGTACGAGGACTGCCAACTTGATGCAGGAGATGAAAAATGCACACGAGAGACCCGAAATCTTCCGGAGAGACGAAATCAAGAAGATGCATGCAGAAGAAGCCAAGCTAAAGGAAAACGTGGTTGCCCATGACACTATTATCGTAGCCCAAAAGAAGACAATCGCCGACCACAATTTGGTTGTAGAGGGGCATACTAAACTAATCTCTGATCAGGCTAAGACAATTTATGAGTTGCAGGGGACAATTATAGGACTATAAGATCAGATCACACAATTTAATGCCGAAAAGACTACAATTGAGACGAAGAAGGCTGCGGTGACAGCAAATTATCTAGAACTCCAGCATACTTTTGATCGGAAGATGGAGAAACTAGATTCGATGATCCTGAATTTCTATGCCAATTCTATATTACATCAAGGGAGTCTTTCTTATCTTGGCCCGAAGTTCCCACGCGTTCTTGCCCTTGTTTGGGAGGAAATCCTCTTTCATTTTGCTGAGAACGGTGACGTATATAACGATCAGGAGTTGCAGGATGCCTATCTTAATGAGAAATCCAAGAAGGCTTTGCTCGAAGGCCAAGAAATTCTCCGAACTGAATGGGAGATGGAAACTGCCAAACGGCTCCGATGGTTTCCAAATATGCACCTGCCAAGTCTCTAATCTCTGATATGGGTGAACCTTCGAAGTAGCTTCATGATCAACTGACAAGTTCATGGCTCGATGTTGCTCCCCATGCAGTGGATATTTCCAAAGATGATGAAGGAATTGAGTTTGAAGTTGCCTTTCGCGGTCCCATCTCCGGTGCAGGTAATGTGTGACGACCCACACTCGGCACCCTCTGAATCCAACAACAAACCACACGTGTCCACCCAAAACACACCGATTACAGATGATCATGAGAAAGAAAAGAGAGGGTGAGAATAAAGAGAGAATAATGAATAAGAGAAGAGAAGAAGAAGAAGAAGAAGAAGAGTGAAGCAAAACCAAAAACAATACAGAATCTCACATCGTAGCGGAATAATATATAATATAGATCAATAATCTTTACAAAGAAAAACTGTAATATACATAAATCAATATCAAGGTACACAATAAGTAATCATCGGCTTGGACATGTATAATAACCTATCCTCACAAACGCTGACAATTTACAACAACAATGCAATGCAGCGGAATAATAAACACGTGTACGACATGAAGATCTCCAGCTTGCCTGCTGAAGCTCCAAAAGCACCAAATCTAAAACTGTAAATATGCTCGATCTGACCCGAGCATTGAAAAGGAAGAACAACCAAATCAGTCTGGTAAAATAGCATGAGAAAACACACCTCAACTGAATTTATAAAGTTATCAAAAATTTTCCTTTGTCAAACAAAAGGTATCCCGTAAGACCGAGTCGTAATAAATAACGATAAGGTTTTTACCTTACGATAACCAAAACATTTCATATCATATTCTCTTATATTATAATAGTGTCTGTTGCACAAATAATATTAAAATAGCTGAAATTGTTACATTATTAAATTCCACCATGCAACCAGTAATACAAGGCTTTCTTCAATAGAAAATGGGAGGCGCGTACTGGATTTTGGATTTCCATACAAATGACTAAGTGAAGGGACTACCTTCCCAAAATCTCGGTACACCTCTAGAGGGATGAACCTAGGGTCCAAATACTGGGCGCCTAAACCAACACAAGAAATGCCTAACCATACGTGGATAGTATCGAATATGTCATCACTCCGGTCGTTACTGGCCTAAAATCCATGGCCATAAGCATACACAATAATAATCAGATACATGACGTCATAGCGTGTAAAGATATATCTAGAAGAGTGATGACATCTCCTAATAGGAGCGATCGATTTTAGCCTTACTGCTTCTATCCTTGTTTCAGCCAATTTTCGAGGAGTGAGGCCAAAGAGGTATCGATTACCTTTCACATATCACAAATCACATCAACTTTGAATGCCACATTTCCATTTCCATTGACTACTAATTTCCTTCCACAAAAATACCGTACTTGAGCTCGTACGTCTCAAGGAGGGTGTTAAGCTAAGAGAAGTTGCCTTCTTTGCCACCACATGATGTAAGTTTGTAAAAACCAATGTACGTAATCATAGAAATGCAATGTCACATACTCGTCCATACAAGTTGTCTAGAAATAGAACAAATCGAAGGTACTTTCCTACCACATCCTTTTGGGAAATCCTTAACATTAGTAGCGACAACCCTTGCAATGGATATTTCATAATGAAGAGACTACTGCTACTGGATGTATATTGGGAATTTAACCCCAAACGATCAACAAGCAGTCCTTTACTACGCAAATCCTAAATATCAACATCATCGACCAACCTGCACAATCGTCGTATAATATGTTGGTTCCGAAGTGGTTTTCAGATAAATCTGACCCTGGTCTCTTTGCACAACAACCCAAAAGCGTTTCTCAACCTCACACCGAGACTAAGTGACGCAGCTTTGCCTAGGCTCGAACAATTTAGATACCAAACTGTCACAACCTATCCAGGATCTTCCTCACGAAATGATGATTTCGTGTTAATAAACCGATAGAACGATAAATGCTCAATTCCATTGATCGTGATGATGCCGGAATCTAGCTATCTCCAGCCCGTTGATCTCGCAAGATGCCGTGTTGAAAGATCTACAATTCGATCGTTGATCACTCGTAAGTGATACCGAGAATTGGCTTCAAATTCGTTGATTTGCTCACGAATAACCCAAAGATGGAAAGAAGAAGGAGATCGCACTCAACTTCCAACAATGATGGCCAAAGCTCACACAAAAATTTTATTTTCAAAATCAACCAGCTTTACAAATGACAACACACCCCTATTTATAGGAAATTACAACACACACATGCGACTCAACACATGCGATTCACGACCTAACATATACGACTTAGCATCATACGAGTTACAACATCATACGACTTAACAGCATGACTCACGACCTAACACATACGACTTAACATCATACGAGTTACAACATCATACGACTTAACAACAATGTACATAAGAAATCAGCATACGACTTACGACTTACGACCTAAGAAGATAGCACAGCTTCAGGAACGACTTAAGCGACATAAGGAAAATACTATAGTCCAAACGACGTAAAGACAACACAACACCATGCGACATAAGAGAACAATGCGGCATAACTGGACGACTTATAGAAATGCGGCATAATTTCTTGAGTCGTTATTTTATAAGGTAGGCGACTCATGACAGGCAACTTAAGGCAGGCGACATACGGCTTAAGGCAGGCGACATACGACTTAAGGCAGGCAACATAAGATGGTTGGCATATAATTGACATAACTCGTTATGTCGTTTAAAATGATGCGCTGCATCATCCTCTCCTTTAACTAATAACACCATTCGACCCCGAATTTACACTTTCCTCTTCTTTGACATACTTATTCTTATGATATGGAATCAAGTATTTGACGTTGAAAACGTCAGCAGGATATGATCCGGCAATTTTAACTGATAAGCATTCTCATTAATCTTTTTTACGATTTCCAAAGGGCCAATCTTTCTAACAGCTAGTTTGTTGTAAGTACCAATAAGAAATCGATCCTTAGTCAATACTGCATATACAAAATCTCCTTCTTTGAACTCAGCATTTCGTCGTTTAATATATGTGGATTGCTTATATTTCTCATTCGCCTTAAGCAATCGTTCCTGCACAACCTTGTGGCATTCTTGCAATTATTTCACAAAATCACTAGCTCGTTTGATCCCTCCTTTCTACTGTGGTACTATAGATAAATCTAATGGCCCTTTAGGGATTGTTGAGTAAACGATCTGGAATTGACTGAACCTAGTGTTATGATTAACTGCATGGTTGTGTGCAAACTCAGCTTGACAAAGTTTGGAATCCCAACTCTTCAAATTGTCATTCACGAGGCATCTCAATAGATTACCTAGGGATCTATTCACAACATCTGTCTGTCCATCCGTCTGTGGATGATAAGCACTACTAAATTTCAGCTCTGTCCCGAACATTCTCCATAGACTCATCCAAAAATGACTCAAAAAACGAGTGTCTCTATGTGATATAATAGATTCAGGCAACTCGTGGAGACGATAGATCTCTCTGAAGTATAACTTTGCGACATTAACTGCATCTGCAGACTTCTTGCATGCGATAAAATGTACCATTTTTGAAAACCGATCAACCACCACGTAGATAGAATCATTGCCATGTTGCATCCTCGACAAGCCCAATACAAAGTCCATACTAACATCCACCCATAGTTTAGTAGGTATAGGCAACGACATATATAAACCTGCATTTGTTGCGGTCCCATTTGAAACTTGACAAATATGGCACCTCTGAACGAACTTTTCAACCTCTTTCCTCGTTGACGGCCAAAAATAAGACTTTGAGATCAACTGCATAGTACGGTCGCGGCCCACGTGTCCTTCTTCATGTAATTCTTTGATGATTTTCATTCGTAGACTGCAATCTGGAATACACAACTGATTTCCTTTTAATAGAAAACCTTCAACCAGCATATATCCATCCATGTTTCCCTGCTTGACTTTGTCTAGGATTTCTGAAAAATATAAATCTGAAGTAAGAAGATCTGGAAGTAAGTCAAAACCCATCACCTCTATTCGCATGATTGTTAGTAAATTATTCCTCTGACTCAATGCATCGGCGACGCGATTAGTTACTCCAGACTTGTGCTTTATGACGAATGTAAATTGCCGCAAATACGCTATCCACGATTCGTGCCTAGCTACAATTTGATTCTGCCCTTGTAAATGTTTCAATGCTTCATGATCTGTATACAAAACAAATTCTTTGTGGAACAAGTAATGTCTCCAATGCTTCACGGCCTGCACAATAGCATAAAACTCCACATCATAAGTACTGTAACTCATTTTTTCTCCAGAAAGTTTTTCACTGAAATAGGCAATTGGACGTCCCTTCTGACTCAACACTCCTCCGATTCCAACTTTGGATGCATATGTATGTAATTCAAATAGTAACTGAAAATCTGGCAACACTAAAATCGGTGCTGAGGTTAAAAGTTCCTTGATTTGTTCAAAAGTAGATCCTACCTCTTTCGTCCATGAAAACTTCTTTCCTTTCATACAATCAGTAACAGGAGCTATTACACTACTAAAGTGCGGTATAAATCTTTGATAAAATGAAATTAACCCATGGAAACTTCTGATTTCGGTTATAGTTTTGGGCTTGGCCAATTTATGATTGCGGCTACTTTACTCTGGTCCACTTGTATCCCTTCCTTAGACACGACATAACCCAGAAATAAAACACTTGGCATTATGAACACGCATTTCTTCGTCGCTGCATAGAACTGTTCTTGACGAAGAATAGTTAACACCTTTCGCAAGTGTTGAATGTGCTCCTCTATGCTAGCACTATATATCAAGATATCATCAAAGTAGACTACAACAAACTTCCCAATGTAAGGTCTGAAAATTTGATTCATCACCCTCATAAATGTGCTTGGTACATTAGATAGACCAAATGGCATGACCAGCTATTCATATAATCCTTCTCGAGTCTTGAATGCTGTCTTCCATTCATCACCTGGTCTTATGCGAATCTGATGATAACCACTCTTAAGGTCGATCTTAGAAAAGATTACAGACCCACTGAGTTGATCCAATAGATCATCAAGTCTTGGCATAGGAAATCTGTATCTTATAGTTATTTTATTGAGTGCCCTGCTGTCTGTACACATTCTCCATGAACCATCTTTCTTCGGTACCAACAGAGCTTGTACAGCACAAGGACTGAGACTCTCTCGAACACACCCTTTCTTAAGCAACTCCTCAACCTGTCTCCTCAACTCTTCATGTTCTTTTGGAATCGTACGATAACGAGGCCTATGCGGTAAAACAACACATGGCACTAGATCAATTTGATGTTGTATATCCCTTAGTGGAGGTAATTCCTCAGGTAATTCCATAGGAAAGACATCTTTAAATTCATTTAACACCGGTCTAACTTCCGCAGGAATTTCAAGAACTTCACTTGTTTCGTACCCAATCAACATAAACAATTCAGCACTATCTTTCACTTCTTCAACAAATTTTCTCATAGATAATAAACTAGTTGATTCCACTTTCTTCTCTGACTTGCTTTCACTTTGTTCACGCTTCTTAGGAACTAAGGTAACTTGGGTACCTACGAACATGAAACTGTAGCTGTTGGTGCGACCATTATGTTGTACAGCTTTATCATATTTTCATGTTCTTCCCAATAGTAGATGACACACATCCATATCGACAACATCACATCATATATCATCTTTGTACTTCTTCTCAATAGAAAATGTAACAAATGCTCGTCTTCCCACTGTCACTTCTCCACCTTTCTTTAGCATGTTGGTTTATATGGTCTAGGGTGTTTTTCAGTCTTCAACCCTAATTTCTTGACGGCTTCTTCAGAAATAATGTTATCGCAGCTTCCCGCATCAATAACAAATCGACAAACCTTTCCCAAGATAATACATGTAGACTGAAAGATACTGCTTCTCAGCCAACTAGAATCATTCTCATGCTTTGGCATTAAAAAAGTCCTCCTTATCATCAAGTTACACCCTTCGTCTCCTGACACAGCTTCTTCATCTTCATCAAACTTCGATGGTTGAGAATAATCAATTTCAGCTTCCACATCCTCATACTCACATTCCTCTACAACTAATGCTCTCTTCTTTGGCTTTGTACATTCATTACTTTTATGGCCAAACTCCTGACAATTATAACACTTGATACTGTTATTGCCCTTTGCTTTAGCGGCTTCATTGACAATTAGTTTATTGACTGCCTTGGAAACATTAGCACTGCTACTAGCACCCTTATTCTAGTTGTTAGAACCCGTAAACACACCAATTCCTCGTCTCCCTTGTTTCTCCCAAGCTAGACCTTTATGATGTGCTTCAGCAACAGACATTGGATTAAAAATATTAACCATATCTTGAAGTTGCATTCGTAACCCTCCAACATATCTAGCCGTTAGTTGTTCCTCGGTTTCCATAATATAATTCCTTGCAATCAATTGATAGAATTCATCTGCATAGTCATTCACTGTCTTCGTCCCTTGTCTCAAATTCTGCAAACGTTGATACATAAGAGATTGATAATTGTACGGCAAGAAAGTCTCTTTCATCATCTTTCTCATCTTCTCCCAAGTGACAACTTTTGATTTTCCCATTCT
Organism: Allium cepa; assembly: GCA_030765085.1. NCBI lineage: Eukaryota > Viridiplantae > Streptophyta > Magnoliopsida > Asparagales > Amaryllidaceae > Allium > Allium cepa. The sequence continues at coordinate 971,510,699 of CM060928.1, forward strand.
CTCTCGAGTTAGTTTAGTTTGTTTCCACCAAGCCATAGCTCTTCCCCTTAGTTTTGTACAACAAATAAGATTCTGCGATTCTTATGCACCTCCTTGAATTTCAAAATTTCTTCAACATTCGACAACCAATCAATAAATTCTTCTGCTTGCATACCACCTTTGAACTCTGGAATTTCCATCCTTATACCTGACTCCAATTTACGATCATTTTATGAATCCAGATATTGATTTCGCACTTGATCTCGATTTCGATAATGAATACTACCTCCATCACCATCTTCCTCAAAATCAGATGTATTTCGATATCGATCCTAACCGTCTACGTCCCTACGACCACGCATGTCCCTTCTACTCTGTCTTTCAGTATCACGATATGGTTCATTTTCGTAGCTACGTTGATTACTTCCATCTTCATTTCGGTACGCATGGTGGTCTTGCATCATTGAAACTGATGATTCTCTCCTATCTCGATAAGACTGGGGTGACATCCTCCTTTCTTCCGAAACCGATGGTGAAGCCCTGTTTCCACCCTGGTTCGAAACTGGTGACTTTCTCCTTTGATTTTGATTCATGTCGTTCATCAATTTCTCCAATTTTTCAATACCCTCATTGAACTTTTCATTGATACGCTGCTTCAGCTGCTCAGCTTCTTGTCTTCTATACAAATCTTCAACATTATGATAGCGATTAGCACGTCTCGGAGGCATGATCATTAAACAATCTCGTTTTCGTCTCTGGTTTGGCTCTGGTACCCATTGACGTAGCTTTGCCTATGCTCGAACAGTTTAGATACCAAACTGTCACAACCTATCCAGGATCTTCGTCACGAAATGACGATTTCATGTCAATAAACCGATAGAACGATAAATGCTCAATTCCGTTGATCGTGATGATGCCAGAATCTAGCTATCTCCAACCCGTTGATCTCGCAAGATGCCGTGTTGAAAGATCTATAATTCGATCGTTGATCACTCATAAGTGATACCGAGAATTAGCTTCAAATTCGTCGATTCGCTCACGAATAACCCAAAGATGGAAAGAAGAAGAAGATCACACTCAACTTCCAACAATGGTGGCCAAAGCTCTCACACAATTTTATTTTCAAAATCAACCAGCTTTACAAATGACAACACACCCCTATTTATAGGAAATTACAACACACACATGCGACTCAACACATGCGACTCACGACCTAACATATATGACTTAGCATCATACGAGTTACAGCATCATACGAGTTACAACATCATACGACTTAACAACACGACTCACGACCTAACACATACGACTTAACATCATACGAGTTACAACATCATACGACTTAGCAACAATGTACATAAGAAATCAGCATACGACTTATGACTCACGACCTAAGAAGATAGCATAGCTTTAGGAGCGACTTAAGCGACATAAGGAAAATACCATAGTCCGAACGACGTAAAGAGAGCACAACACCATGCGACATAAGAGAACAATGCGGCATAACTGGACGACTTATAGAAATGCGGCATAATTTCTTGAGTCGTTATCTTATAAGATAGGCGACTCATGGAAGGCGACTTAAGGCAGGCGACATACGACTTAAGGCAGGCGACATAAGATGGTTGGCATACAATTGACATAACTCGCTATTTCTCTTATGATGATGCGCTGCATCACTATATCTCTTGGACTTATCACGTCTCAAACTTTCAACTTGCTATCCTTTGGCTAAGAAGGAAGCTTGATACATTGGAGTAATCACTCTACACTATACGAATCAACAATCTCAACACAAATGATAATCAAGCCTACACAGTCAGTTATGTACTAAGTGTATGACTAATTAGTTTCTATATCAAGTTGAGAAACTAAAATGGACAAATTTGATAGTCGGTTATTTAATTATCAAACCAACAAACAAAATCTAGCACATAAGTAGTCACTGGGCATGATTTTTATTAACCGTTTTTAAATCAAATCACTTCCTAATTATTCATTTCAAAATATTATTTTTTAGAAAAGATAATATTCACAACCATTTCATTTATTATATATTTGGAAAATATGTTCGTATACTTATTTTAATAATAAGTAAATTTACAAATCATTTTATTTTTAAACCATTTAAAATTCCATTTTATAATATCACTTTCAAAAAACATCCATTCTATTTAAAGGGTTATTCACTGTCCAAAATCGTGAATATAATTCCTTTACCAAATTCTTTACTTCGACACATTTAATTTAAAGAATTTTTCACTGTCCAAAATCGTGAATAAAATTCCTTTACCGAATTTATTACTTCTACACATTTAATCCAAAGAATTATCCACTGTCCAAAACCGTGAATATAATTCCTTTACCAAATTCATTACTTCTAAACATTTAATTTAAAGGATTATCCACTGTCCAAAATCGTGAATACAATTCCTTCAATAAACTTTCATATTTAACTAATCAAATTAAATTAATTTCAGATTTATAAAACAATGTATATAAATTCCATTTATATTTTATAAATTTCTATATACAAAATTCCTTTACTAACAAATTCCATTCATATCTCATTTATAAGTCAAAATCCAATTATAAGTTAATTTAGATATAAATCTCTTTTATTTCTGAATTCATTCCTTTCAAATCTTATTATTTATAAAATATATTATAAATTCATTTCTAAATTTCAATTGTAAATCTATATATAAATTTGATTACAATTCCATTTCTAATATTTATAAAACACATTTTATAATTCCATTACTTTTATTTATAAAATATAAATTTTATAAATCTTCTATATAAACCATTTATAATAAGTCCAAAAATCTCAATTTAACTTATTTTAACAATTAGTTAACTCCATATTTCCAAAATGGGGGAATTAATTTAAAGGACAAAAATTTCTATATTTTTTGCCTCAAGGACACGACCTCAATATTTTTGCCACAAGGACAAACATTCTTCTAAAATTTATTCACAAGGACAAACATTTTCCAAAATTATTCATAAGGACAACAAAACTGATACCGAGCTAAAAACTGATACCTAAAAACTGCTACCGATAACTACAAACTGATACCTAAAAACTGCTACCGATAACTAAAAACTGATACCTACAGAAAGTTGTCCTTCAGGATAAAATATTGAAGGTCTGTCCATGAGGCTAAAAAGCTGTGAAATTTTGTCCTTGACAATAATTTCCTGTTTCCAAAATCATATTTTGAATATGTTGCAAAAAGTCATAATTTTTGTAACATAAAAATTATAACTTTTTATTTATTTAAAATAAATCCATTTCTTTAACAATTCAATTTTTTTTAAAACATATATATTTTCAAAATCACTTAGACAACCATTTTAAAGAAGAACATCATTTTATTATTTAAAAATTCCAAAGGCCAATGCTACAATAACATTAAATAAGGGTATTCACATAATCATATCAATCATGACATCCAAACATCATATATCACATGATAACAGCATATATACCAATATCTATAATAAAAATCGACAACGACGAGGAATCCAGTTGGATCCCTCCAACCTGTAATATGTAACAAATATACATATTGGAAAATATGTACAATGTCCACTTCAAGACGGACGCGCGTATAAAGGGTCATCCACTCGTACACGGGAACGTATAGGGTCTCATCCGCTTAAAATGCGGGAATATATCCAAACCAATCAATATATATATATATATATAATATATCATATCTCATCCAAACAATCATCAATCATCATAAATAAAAAAATTCTCACTTATATAAAAATATAAGCGAGACAAAGAGAGTAATTTATACTCACTTTGGTAGCGGTCATCACGATAGCGATTTATTTCAATTAAAATTAAAGGAGCATTTAATTTTAACCAAAATTTCCACTAGCTCCAAATCAAGCCTTCATAGTGTAGTGCTTGGAAATACAAACCCAACGCAATTCGTTTCGTGCGACAATGACCTTGTACGACAAAGATATGAATTTTTAAAGTTTGCACGATTTATAATATAATAATTTACAACTTTTTAATTTTATTCTTAAACCTAGAGAAATCATGGCCATTGATCCTGCTTGATCAATTCTGGGCCACACATCTATGCTTCTCCTTCCCTAGCTGCAAGTCGCAAATGAAACCCATTGCTAACGTTTATTTTGGTCGACTTCGCTCCACCTTCTTCATCGTGAGCATGATCAGGGACTGCCATCTCAAGCGCCTACACGAGCTCCCCCCTCGGCCACAGGCCGACCAAGCTCGGCTCCAGATCCACCTCATTTTCCATGTTCGAACGCACATCCTTTGAGTGAGGATTGTTGCTATTCTGCTTCACTAAACTCGATCAACACCGTTGGATTTATATATCTCGATGCGCTCTACAATTTTGCAGTTGAAGGTTTTTCGTAAAAGTGGATGGATCGAAAGAAAAAGAGGGAAGAAGAAGGACGTTTTATGGCCATCAAATATAATGGTGGGGGCTAGGTTAGATAGATTAGGGTTTTGTGAAAAAAGGAAAAATGAGGTCCTTTTATGGAAAATTTCTTGAGACTATTCATTTGAAAAATTTTCGAACTCCAAACGAAGCATGGCGTCTGGTGTTTATAATGTTTTACACCTATTACGAACTCAATGAAATATATATCGGAGGCTATTTCCATCGTATTTGAAAGATAGATTTTCGAACCTAATTATTTTAATTTAAAATTACTTAAATAAATTTCTGCACATTTCAGCTTCGTACGACCAAACCGTAAGTCCGATTGACATGAAATATGAAACCCTATAATAATATAATATTATGGATGCAATGAAACTGGCTCTGTCGAAATCCAAGACAATGCCAAAAATGACTATTTTTACACGTTAATTAAATATTAAAATTTTCAATTTCTGTAAATTAACTTTTAATTCAATTTTAAAAATTCCCAAACTCCATTCTAATTCAAATAGGATTTAACTCAACTTTATAAATCATTTCCATTCATAATAAATTAAAAATCTAATTATTTCTATAATTTCAAATATTAAATTAACAATTTAATTATCTAAGTATTTATTCAAAATATAATTTATTTAACTTGTAAAATTTAATTTTGAATATTTAAAATCAATTAAATATTGCAAATTCGAATGTAAAAATCTAGGTCGTTACATAATGATCATTCCTTCCTCGAATTCGGAGGACTCCATCTTATGCCATAGTAGCAGGAAGAGTTTAATGCTTTTCTTTTTGATCTTTTAGGTCCTTCTACTCTTCCTGTTGACACGCCAGTTACCTCGACGCTTGTGCATGCTGCTACCTTTACATCTTTCGAAATTATGTACACTCCTGTTCCCGTCCTTACATCAACACCTAGATCGCAACCGGGACTGGAGGTTAAAAATAATGAGGCACTTCATGGCCTGGACGGTCCTTTGGCATCCCTTGAGTGTGATATGTATGTCGTTGTGGCCAAAGAGTAGGATACTCTGGTTGAGCAGCCACCAAAGACTTCACACGACTTGGTTGTCGTTAAGAAAGAGAAAGTTGAGGCAGTCAAGGCCTCGAAGAATTCCCCGAAGCGGAGGAAGCATAAAGGGTCGGGCAGCTCTATTAGGAAGCACTCAAAGGAGGAGGAGATCGCTATAGAAATACACGTTGACATTACCGATAGCGACACCTCTCTAGAAAAGAAGCCGAAGTTGCCCACTAGATGCGCGAAAGGAAGTAATGAAACAAAGTGCTGATTAGCCTATATGAGGAGGGCTGCATTTTTTTATATAGCTCATAGGCGACTTGACTTGTTGTGTGTTTTTTTGATTCCTTATGTCCAAACGTCTGTACTTTGGGTCTTGGTCGTGGAGTCTATAATTTTTCTTTGTTTGCCGCTGTTGTGTAGGTATAGTCCCCACATTTTGATTCCGTGTTCATAAAATTACAAATAATGCATTGGTATCTTGACTTATAACTTTGTCTATTTTTCACACACACCAATTGTGCACACGTACGTTTCATTTCGTACTTTTCCAAACAGCACTTAGAGGATTTTTGTTAAGAAGTTCATAAAACTTCCAAAGACTCTCGAAATTGCTTAATCCTGTTTAGAAATCTTCAAATTTTCTTTATGAAGTTAACTCTCACTCAGGATTCTTGCTAACTTTAAAGATAAAACTTGTGAGTTTATTGTTGTTTGAAGCGACATGACTTGTGGAAACTTTGCATTCGGTTGATTTTATCTTTATGTAGGTATATGCCCCTCAATTCACAGGGCTGTTCACTCCAAACAAACTCTAAGTATCCAAAGTTTCCGAGCAACATGAAAAGTTGGAAATCTGGAGTTCCTCAGTGATGCCTATCTCCGGGCAGCGTGAGAAACTTGCGTCTTGAGCTCCTCGATGTCGCCTATCTCCGGGCGATGCGGGAAAATTAAATATAGGACTTCTCGGCATAGTCTATCTGCAGGCAACGCAAGAAACCTACGTCGAGAGTTCCTTGGCATCGCCTATCTCCGAGCGATGCGAGAAACTTGAATCTAGGGCTTCTCGGTGTTGCCTATCTCCAGGCAATGTGAGAAGCTTGCATCGAGAGATCCTCAGCGTCGCCTACCATCGGGCGATGTGAGAAACTTGAATCTGGGGCTCCTCGGCGTTGCCTATCTCCAAGCAACGTAAGAAACTTGCGTCGAGAGGTCTTCGACGTTGCCTATCTCTGGACAATGCGAGAAACTTAAATCTAGGGCTCCTCGATGTTGCCTATCACCATGCAATGTGAGAAGCTTGCATCGAGGGTTCCTCGACGTTGTCTATCTAAGGGCAACGCAAGAAGCTTACGTCGAGAGTTCCTCGGCATTGCCTGTCTCTGGGAGACGCGAGAAATTTGAATTTGGGGCTTCTCGACGTGTCCTATCTTTGGGAAACGCGAGAAGCTTGCGTTGAGAGTTCCTCGGCATCGCCTGTCTCTGGGCAACATGAGAAACTTGAATCTTGGGCTCCTTGGCATTGCCTATCTTCGGGCAACGAGAGAAACTTGCTTGAGAGTTCCTCGGTGTCGCCTACTTCCGAGCGATGCGAGAAACTTGAATCTAAAATCTTTGGCATAGCCCATTTCTGGGCGATGCGAAAGACTTGTTCCCATGGCCCTCATGATGCAACCGGGGCTGCATCATTTTTCAAAGGGTCGGAATCGGATTCTACTGATCTGACGGTTCGAGTCGGTTTTCCTTCGTTGGATCGTCGAGTTATTACTATGCATATAATTTGAAAGGTTCAAAAAGCAAACTTTATTAAAAAACATGGAAGATTCTTGCCTATTTACAGAGTCATCGGCATCCCTGTTATGGCATATTTACTGAAAATTATAAAAATACAAAATTTTCTTTTAAATTAAATATCGGTGGAGTGACTCGTTGTTCCAAGCTCTGGGAACCGCGATCCCATCTACGGTCATCAGCATGAGTGTCCCATCTCCAAGTCTATGATGAATGACAAATGGTCCTTTCCAATTGGGTCCGAAGACTCTCGGGACCGGTCGCTTGAGCGTGAGATCGCCAATTTCGAAGGTTTGACTGTGAACTTTGGAGTTGAAGTATCATGGACCCTTTTTTGGTGGGCGGCGATTCTTAATTTTGCTTCCTCTCCTTCTTTTCATCAATCATGTCAAGTAATTCGAGTAGGAGTTGCTCGTTTTGTTTTTGATTGAAATTCAGCCTTCGGTGGGAGGAGACTTCTAGTTTGACAGGAATCATCGCCTCTAAACAATACGCTAATGCGAATGGAGTATGGCCGGTAGTAGCTTTGTATGTTATTCTATAATCCCATATTATGAGTGGAAGCTCATCAAACCAGTTTCCCTTTTCTTTCGTCAATCGCTTTTTGATGGTGGACTTGATGATCTTGTTTACTGCCTTCACTTTCCTGTTCGCCTGGGGTTGAGCCACTATGGAAAAGGTTTTCTCAATCTGGAAGCACTTGCACGTGTCTTTGAACTTGGCGCTTTCGAACCACGTTCCATTGTCAGTGATGATTTTCGGTGGCATGCAAAACCTGCAAATGATATTTTTAGTAATGAAGTTAATAACTTTCTTTGTGGTTATGGTGGCCAGTGGTTCCAATTCGGCCCGTTTCGTGAAATAATCTACGGCCACTATTGCATATTTGGCTCCTCCTTTTGCCATTCGAAGGATGCCAATCAAATCGATCCCCCATATTGCAAACGACCATGGGCTGACCATTTGTGTTAGCTTCGTTGATGGAGTTATCTTAATCTTGCTGAATCTCTAACAGCGATCACATCTCCTGGCATGATCTACGGCATTGCAGTTTACTACTGACCAAAAGTACCCGTACCAAAGAACCTTCTTTGCTAATATCTGCCCCTCGGCATGGTCTCTGCACTTGCCTTCGTGCACTTCTTCCATGATTCGGTGCGCTTCATCTTCGGTCACACACCTGAGAAGAGGGTTCGAGAACCCCCTTCGATAAAGTATTCCATCCTACATCATGAACTGTGGTGCCTTCCCGAGTAATTTCTTTCGCTGGTTTCGGTCTACCGAAAGAGTTCCTGCCAGAAGACAATCTCTTATTAGTGTCATCCACATGTTCGGTTCCACAATGGTCTAGAGAACCCATTCTATGTCCATTTCATTGATGCTTGGATTGGTTAGGGTTTCGACTGGGATAACTCCTAGCGACTGTGCTTCTCCGAAGCTTGGAAACTTGGCCAAAAAGTTTGTCTTAGTGTTTTACTCCCATGGTATGTGGGTTATGGTGTAGTGTTCGATGTCGCTCAGTAGCTCTTCCACTTGGGGAGATATGGAGCAAGATTCTCGCTGTGCGCCTGGTACTTTCCTTTCACTTAACACACAACCAGCTGAGAGTCAGTATATATATGAACGGACTTTTTTTGAGCTCCTTCACAACTTTCATTCCTACGATCAGTGCTTCATACTCCGCCTCGTTGTTTATAGTTGGGAATTCCAGATGTAAAGCATAGCTAAAGGTTTCCCCCTCGGTAGTTTCAAGCACAACCTCTACACCTGAATAGGAGTTGTTCGATGCTCCATCGATAAAAGCTTCCATTGTGTGTCTACTTACGATTGAACTTCCTCTTCATCATGCCTTATTGTGAACTCAGCAATGAAATCGATGAGCGCTTGCCCATTAATTGCCTTTCTCGGATGGAAAGTAATATCATATTGATTCAGTTCTATGTTCCACTTAAGTAATTTTCCGGATGTCTTTGGTCGGCATATAACTTGTTTCAATGGCTGGTCGATTAGTACTTTAATTGGATGAGCCAGGAAATATGGTTGCAATTTTGAGGAAGCAATCAAAAGGCAATATGCTAGCTTTTTTAATTTTGGGTATTTCTTTTCGGCTCCGATGAATCGCTTGCTAATATAGTACAGAGGTCGTTTAATCCTTGCTTCTTCCCGTATGAGAGTTGCGCTCAACTCGTGCGGGGAAATTGCTAAGTAAATGAATAAGTCTTCTCCATCAACTGGTTTTGTTAAGACCAGAGGAGTTTCCATGTGCCACAACAGTTCCTCAAGCCTGTTTGACAAGCTTCACTCCATTCAAAGTTTTTCTTCCCCTTCTTTAATGCGTCAAAGAATGGTGTACACTTGTTAGTAGCTTTTGAGATGAAACGGCTTAATGCTGCGACTTTTCCATTCAAACTTTGAAGTTCTCTCTTATCCATAGGGGCTTATACTTCTCGTAATGACGTTATTTGTTCCAGATTTGCTTTGATGCCCCGAGCACTCACTATGAATCCCAAGAATTTCCCGGAAGCCGCCTCGAAGTGACATCTAAGGGGGTTAAGCTTCATTCCGTACTTATGGAGTATCTCGAACATCTCAGCAAGATTATCTAGGTGGTTAGAGGCTACTCGGGATTGGATTAACATGTCATCCACATAAACTTCCATAGTTTTCCTGATCTGGCGCTTGAACATTGTATTCACTTGTCTTTGATATGTGACTCTTGCATTCTTCATACCAAATGGCATTGCTCTATAGCAGTATAATCCTTGGTCAGTGAAGAAGCGAGTATTTTCTTGATCTGGTTCATGCATTAGGATCTGGTTATAGCCCGAGTAGGCATCCGTAAATGGCAACAATTCGTGTCCCGCTGTTCCATCCACCAGTTGATCAATTCTGGAAAGTGGAAAGCTACCCTTTAGACATGCTTTGTTGAGGTCTGAAAAGCCAATACAGGTGCATCATTTTTTGTTAGACTTCTTGATCAGTACCAGATTCCATACTCATTCGGGGTAGGTTGCATCCTGGATGAAACCATTAGCCATTAGCTTATCCACCTCTTCTCTCAATGCCATGGACCGTTCAGGGCCCAAGCTACGCCTCTTTTGCTTTACTGGAGTGAATTTGGGATCAATGTTAAGGGCATGACAAGAAATTTTAGGTGATACTCCACACATATCGGCATGCATCAAGGAAATTACATCTAAGTTGGCATTAAAGAATTTGGTTAATTCCAATGGCATCTTGTTTTCAAGTTGTGATCCGATTCTCAGGACCTGCATGGGATCATCCATACTTACTGGGACATACACCATTAGTTCAGCTGGTGCCGCCCTATCCTCCCTTGAGCTCTTCTTCCTAGGGTACAAAGCCTTATCGAATCGGCTATGGTCCCCAAGTCAGGATGGTTCTGTAATAGCTATTTAGAGGGTTCTCGAATGTAGAGAGCTTTTCCCACATCCTTTCCTTTCTCCTTTCTTCTAGATTCATGCAATTCCACAATGTAACATTCACAAGCAATGCTTTAGTTTGCTTTCATAATCCCGACTCCGTGTTCGGTCGGGAATTTCATTGTGAGGCACCATTGAGCAAGTGCTATCTTAAAGTCGGTTAACGCAGGCCTTTCCAGAAATGCATTATATGCTGACATCTTGTCTACAATCACAAAAGTCTGAATGAGGGTGACTCATCATTCTCCCTCTCCGAGCTCCACAGCTATGTCAATAGTCCTCACCGGCTGCTTAGGTTCTCCTATAAATCCATGGATCATCGTTTGGCACGCTGATACACTTTTCATACCTATCTTCATCTGATCGAAGGTGTGCTTGAAAAGTATATTAACTGTAATGACCTGGAAATTCTCAATAATATAATTTGTTGATTTAATACGATTTTGAAAATTAAAATTGGAAGAATAAAGCCTTTGTAGTTTAATAGTGAAACAAACATTAAAATGAAATGTAACAATGTAATTAAAACTAATTATGAAATTTCAACTAATTGAAATAATGTAAATTGTTGCACTTAGTTATAGATTTGAATATAAGAAAACAAGTGTGAATGTTGAATCATTAATGAGATAATATATGATCAATATAAATTGAAGTAAATCAGTGTTAATTAAGTAACTGTAACATTTGATTTGTAAATAATAATGAATTCATTAATGTGATTTAAAGTAATAGTAATAGTTGTAAGTTACTATTTAATTGGTCTATTAATTTAGATGTAAATGTTAGATTTGGGTATAAAATTTGAATATAAGAAAATAAGGGTAAGTGTGGTGCGAACAAATGAATTAGTGTATAATCTATGGTAATTGAATGAATTTAACATTTTGTAAGCAATTATGATAATTAGATAAAATGATAAACTTGAGTGTAATATAGATAATGGTACCAACTATTATAAGTTGTCTATTTAGGCTATAAAATGAAATGGGAAATCAATTGTATTCAAATGTAAATAAATGTTCATTAATGAGAGTAAGAACCGTAATTGTAAAGTGTGAATGTAATAAAGCAATGGAAATGCATATTTTATTCATAAGATAATATAAAAGAATGAAACCTATCTGAATGAATTAATTGAGGCTTCAATCATAATAAATGTATACGCTTGACAAATTCAATATAATTGAAAATAACTGTTAATACAAAGGAAAGATGGATATTTGAATATATATTAATGTAATGAAAGATAAACGAATATTAACGAGGTTTGTAGAGTAGTATAGACTTAATAAAAAGGGATTAGAATTGAATCAAATCAGTTATTTGAAATTAATTATAACTTATAGGAATTCAATTCATAACAAATAGATTTATGTAAGAGAATGAAATTAATTACTTTGCTAATTAAAATTTGGATGAATTGGGAAGTTATTAATGTAATAGTATATAATCCAAAGTTAATATGGATTTATTGGGAATTTAAACTTATACTTTTAAATTTGACAAAAATACAGTGTTTACATACTTTGACTTTCTATATTTTATTTTCTATTTCCCTATGTTTGTTTCTCTATTTTTTTTCTATTTTATTTGTATAAACTTTGAATATATTTATTCGATTTTTGATTGATTTTACTTTTAATAATAGCTTAGGAATTTCAAGAGATATAGATTACCTGTTTTGTTTATCTGTTGCCTTTTCATTGCATGCAAACAAAGAAAAAAATAGACAAGATTCCTTCTCCTTAAATCGTGCCTTTTAATTTGCTAATCTTTCATTTTCTAACCTTTACATCTGTAGCCGTTCAAACCATTTGTAAACCCCAACCGCCATCTAGTTTTTCAACTCACGTACAAATTAATTTCTCATCCCTCATTTCTATCCGCGTGAAGAAAATACAACAAGCTCTAGGTTATTTCCGTGGCTTCTCCTATCTTTCCGTCTCCTTTTTCTTTTATTTTCTTTGTTTTGCTTCAAAGCTAGGCTTGGATTCTTGCCTCTAGCCACCACCATGACCACCTCTATCAACCATCACACTTTCATTACCACAAAGGCCAAGCCATGACCATGGATGAAGACTACATCTCCAAAATTGATGCAAAGCCTAGCCAAGCACATGCATTAATCACCTTACTTTGATTTATCAAGGTTATGTCATTTTATTTCCTATCTTTTCATTGTTGTAATCTCTATTCTTTGTATTGAATCATGTTCTTATGTCTGTGATATTTGTTTGCTTTATTTTGTTATGTACAAGATGAGGATTTTTGGCTCTTTTTTCACTCAAGTTTGCATCCTGCTTTATTTTATCAAAAGGTTATGTCCCTTTGATCCATATTGTTCATTATTTGATTCATAATCTTGTATGTCGAATTTTACACTTATGTTTGTATAATTGTTTGCATATAAGATTGTATCCAACTCTTCATCCACTCAAAAGAATATAGTCATGCTTTATCGTGCCTTTTCGTGCTTTGCAGAGTTTAGATTTGGGTTTGAATTTCAACCCTAGCTTTAAAAAGGTAAGTTATTCGCTCTAGACATTACATACTTATACAATTGTGAAATGATGACAAGTGAATTATAGAAATTTATATGCTATGTTCATACCTGCCTGTGATATTTTTATATGATATTAAATGCTATTTATATACCTGTTACATCATCTGATGTGACATTGTATGCTATACTGTATATTATTTCCTGTTTATCACACTACAGGTTCCCTATCACTATGGATTGAAATGATACAAGCCCGAACGGACCGTAGAATAAGGAAAAATCATTATGGGCTGAAATGATAGGCTCGAGTGATTTTTATTGTATTTATTTTAATTGGGATTGTGGGTTTGAAATGATAAAACCCGGCTTTTTCTTTTTAAATTAGGGATTGAAATGATACATATCCGTATCACTTGACTTAGGTTAGAAAATTTTATGTAGGCCCATGGATAAATTTTTATAATAGTTATCTAAAAGGATTAAGTATTTTGAATTTTAAATATATGGAATTTTGATTAAAAAGTTGATTTAAAGATTTGAATATAAAGAGATACTGAGAAATTGGTTTCCTATAAGTTAAAATTGTATGAGTTGATAATTTGTTTATATTGTAATTTAAAAATCTTTGTTTGGTTTTTAATTTTAATCTAAAGATTTCATTTATGATCAATATTTTAATAGTTAAGTTTATTTAATTTGGAATCTAAAATATAACCTAGTAAATTTAATAAAGGTTTTTTCTTGAAATAAATAAGGTCTGTATAGTAAATAATGTATTTTGAGTGGATAAAATGAACCACAGTTTTGACTGGGCTTTGGAATAAAATTTATTTAATTTAGAGTCATAGTAAATTGATGTCTAGATGAATAGATTTATAAGGAGGAATGGACTGTTATATCAACTATGAGAAAATAGTTGATTTATGGTTATGTTTTGTAAAAATGAATGATTATGATTTAACTGGAAAAATGCAACTTAAAATGACTTAACTTGATAACTGGAAATTTAGTTTTCAAATGAAAGTTAAGTAAATTTAGTGAAAGGGTATTTTATTTGTGGGATGGATATTTTAAAATAAAGTGTAAAGTTATTTGTTAAAAACAAAAGTTAAGTAAAACAGGGTTAACTTTGACTTATTAATGAATTATAGTTTAATTTGGATATTTAATTTTATTTTATTAAATCATAAGTTAAGTGATATCCAAATGAATATTTTTCAAGCGTGAAATGTGATTTTTATAAGTTAAATTGGCTAAAAATTGAAATTTTAGTGTAGCTGAAATATACAATGTTTTGAAAAGTTATAATTTAATGAATAGATTTATAAATGCAACAACTTCAAAATGAATATTATTTGACATTGAATTTAAATGGTTAAATAAATCTTGTATTACATTGAATTTAAATGGTCTAAATAAATATGTTTCAAAGTGTTTGGTTTCAGAGTTGTTATAACTTGAAAGTAATTTGGTTTTGGAAATGAATTTATTTGAAAGTGTATTTAAATAAGAATTGTATTTAAATATGTAAATTTGAACTTATTGAAATTGAAGATTTAAGAATATGACTTTATAAGGTGGTTTGATTCAAGATGATATAAAGGAATATTTCAAGTCTAATAAGTTGAAGGAAATATTTAGTGATTTGACATTTAGGTTTTATTTAAATAATATATTGATTTGGTTTTGGAATTTAAATGAGGTATCATTACTTTGGTTTCTGAAATGGATATGATATTTTGGTTTTAAAGTATAAATGATTTTGAAATAAATGTCCATGGGTTATAATAACGTTGGGTTGTTACAGAGACCAGGATCGGAAGTTGTCATGCTCTTTGCCAAACCCGAAAACCATTTTAATAACCGTGTATGTGGTGGGGATTCTAGAATGAAGCAGGATGGTGGAGGCACTCCTTTGAGGGATATACATGGACCCAACTCCCGTGAGTTGGCATAAGGTTGCTAAAACAGGAGCGATCTCGGGCTAATGAGGTCATTTCTCTGATCGGACACACTACTTCGATATATATTGGACTTTGAGATTTATTTGGTGGCCACTTTTGATTTTTGATTTGGGGATGTGGCTCCAGGTGGGCGGTAGTAGCTCCTACGCGTTACCACCAGCCTGTGCGTAATTAGTATATCTACCCTAGTGTTGCCTTGTGTACCGTGTCACCTACCCTAGCATGCCTTGTACGAGTTTGGTTTTCTCCGTAGCCCGTGGAGTATTTAGGGTAGTCTCCCGATCTAGAGATGCGCTGATACTGGATGGACTACTGGGACTATTATTGTGTTAAGGGGAATATTGGGACACTCCTTAACTCTATTTAAAAGTAAGTTTATTTTACTATAGACATTATTATAATAGCGAAATATTACTACATAGTAAATAGTTTAATGGATCCTTAGAGGATAGGCGGTCCCAAGCATCCTTTAAGTTACTTGAACCTTCTATTATAGTTCACTTGAGTTGGTTTACATTGTATAAGTATGTATGTCCTGACTCGAGTGTTTATGTTTTGCTTTACGCTTGGGTCAGACTGAGTGATACATCATTTGAGACTCACCTTCGGAGTTGGAGCTTCACTTGGAGATCCGACTATCTATTTCATTCCAGTTGATTCCAGTTATCCAGTTGATTCCAGTGATGTATTCAGCTTTGTACTTGATTTTCATATTGTGACTTCTATTGTATCTTGTTTAACTCTGATGTGTATTATACAGTAGCTTCATGAACTACAATTCTTTGTTTCCGCTGCATTATATGACTCTGTGTTTGTGATCTGTGATTTATCGATTTACTGTATATTCTGAGTTTTGCCAAATTTATATTTACAATTCCGTATTTTGAATAATTAAAGTCTGACATGTGCAGATGTGAATGGTTGAAAATATCGGGTCGCCACATTTGGTATCAGAGCTTTGACTCTAGGCAAAACTTAGCATATATGGTAAATTTATTTACAAAATCACTTTCAGTCGAGTGTGGATCTCTTCCTCTTTAACTTCATTTCCTTTGAATTTTGGAACGGTCCCTCGGTTATGAAATCCATTCTTGTCCCTCACTATTCGTCTTCTTTTGATTTTGGAGTATCCCGTTGCTCCACTTCGAATGGCTTGTAAAGGGGGTGAAACTCCTTTACAATCGGCATTGATTCACCGAAGATTTCAAAATCCTCAGTTTAGATGCTAATATCTTTTGTTATCCCAAATTCTACCTCTTGAGATCTAATGTATGTTTGTCTTAGAATTCGGCAACGATCTTATTCTTGAAGTCGTGGTTGCCCGTGATTTATATAAGCTTATCCATTGCCTTATTCGGTTAGTTAATCATCTTATTTTTATTTCAACTTATCCTCAAATCAAAACTTTCTTTGATTAGAGTTAATCAAATTTGAATATCTATCCTTGCTTTGAACTCTATTCCTGTATAGTGTATTTGTAAATCTATATTTAAAATGTTTTATATATACGGTGTTGTTTGAATTGTTGATGTTGATTTGAGTTATGGTCGATTCGTCTGATCAACACTATCGATAGGATATCCAAAACACTTGAACAGAGCAAACTGACACTATATTGTTTCCAACTTGGTAAATGGATAAATTTTGTATAATTATATTGTATATGTATATAAGTATAAATTTATGAATTTTGATAGTTAATTGAATTGGATGTTGAGAAATAATATTTGATTTGTATATAGCTTGTAACCAATAGCTTTTGGTTCATATATAAATAATTGAATTATAAAATCTGAGTATAAATTAATTTGGAAATTTAGATGAATATAAAATAAGAAACTAAGAATTTATTTTCCGATGGTTTCAAACTTCATGTTTAAAGTTTTGATGGGTATATTATTTTAAGTACTTCAAGTAGAAATTATTTCAAAGAATTTTAATTTGCAAATCAGTGCCCTTTTCATTGTCGGTGGAAAATAATTTCGGTGATGACTGCAGCATCATCGACATTCATTTTCGAGCTTCGAAGGGAAGAGACATGTTGTAGTTTTGCTACAGTCTTGCTTTGAAGAAGTAAATTGATTTGAATTTCTAAAATATGACTTGATTTATAATATATATACTAATTTATGATTTAAATTTGATTTGATATATATTGAGTATATATATTTATTTATCTCAAAATTGTTTGAAGTAATTGAAAATCTAATTCTAAATCTTTGTCTTAAAGGATAATGTCAATCGTAAAATAAAACCAGAATTTTGAATAAATATGTAAACTTGAATAATTGAATTGGGAAAACTTTATTTGTATAATATTCTACTTCATTCCAATATAACTCACCTTAATTATTAGAAGTTAACAATGTAGTTGGATAATATACAATAAAAGGATTTTATAAATAAAACTTGAGTACTTTAATAAATGTTATACACTTAAATTTTAGCTATAAAAGGATTAATTGAGGTAAATAGAATAAAAGGTTAATTGAATAACTTACAATATAAAATGGTGTTAAAGGAAATTTTAAATAAGTTGGTATATTTTATCCAAATTAATTAATTTTGTAAATTTATTTTTTTACAAAGTTAGTATTTTTGAATATGATATATTATTTACTTAAATCTTTCTTTCCCTCCTTTTTCCTTTTCGGAGATGAAAAGTTTTGAGGGAGGAGAGTGTAACGATCTGTAAACTCTCAATAATATAATTTGCTGATTTAATACGATTTTGGTAATTAAAATTGGAAGAATGAAGACATTGTAATTTAATAGTGAAACAAACATTAAAATGAAATGTAACAGTGTAATTAAAACTAATTATGAAATTTCAACTAATTGAAATAATGTAAATTGTTGCACTTAGTTATAGATTTGAATATAAGAAAACAAGTGTGAATGTTGAATCATTAATGAGATAACATATGATCAATATAAATTGAAGCAAATCAGTGTTAATTAAGTAATCGTAACATTTGATTTGTAAATAATAATGAATTCATTAATGTGATTTAAAGTAATAGTAACAGTTGTAAGTTACCATTTAATTGGTCTATTAATTTAGTTGTAAATGTTAGATTTGAGTATGAAATTTGAATATAAGAAAATAAGGGTAAGTGTGGTGTGAATAAATGAATTAGTGTATAATCTATGGTAATTGAATGAATTTAACATTTTGTAAGCAATTATGATAATTAGAGAAAACGATAAACTTGAGTGTAATAAAGATAATGGTAACAGCTATTATAAGTTGTCTATTTAGGCTATAAAATGAAATGGGAAATCAATTGTATTCAAATGTTCGTTAATGAGATAAAAACCGTAATTGTAAAGTGTGAATGTAATAAATAAATGGAAATGCATATTTTATTCATAAGATAATGTAAAAGAATGAAACCTATCTGAATGAATTAAAAGAGGTTTAAATCATAATAAATGTATACATTTGACAAATTCAATATAATTGAAAACAACTGTTAATACAAAGGAAAGATGGATATTTGAATATATATTAACGTAATGAAAGATAAACGAATATTAACGAGGTTTGTGGATTAGTATATACTTAATAAAAAGGGATTAGAATAGAATCAAATCAGTTTATTTGAAATTAATTATAACTTATGGGAATTCAATTCATAACAAATAGATTTATGGTAAGAGAATGAAATTAATTACTTTGCTAATTGAAATTTGGATGAATTGGAAAGTTATTAATGTATTTTGTATATAAACCAATGTTAATATGGATTTATTGGGAATTTAAACTTATACTTTTTAAATTTGATAAAAATATAGTGTTTACATGCAATGACTTTCTATATTTTATTTTCTATTTCCCTATGTTTGTTTCTCTAATTTTTATTTTTAATTTTATTTGTATAAAGTTTGAATATATTTATTTGATTTTTGATTGATTTTACTTTTAATAATAGCTTAGGAATTTCAAGAGACATAGGTTGACCTATTTTGTTTATTTGTTGCCCTTTCATTGCGTGCAAACAAAGAAAAAAATAGACAAGATTCCTTCTCCTTAAATTATGCCTTTTAATTTGCTAACCTTTCATTTTCTAACCTTTACATCTATAGCCGTTCAAACCATTTGTAAGCCCCAACCGCCATCTAGTTTTGCAATTCACGTACAAATTAATTTCTCATCCATCATTTCTATTTGCATGAAGAAAATACAGTAAGCTCTAGGTTATTTCCATGGCTTCTCCTCTCTTTCCTTCTCCTTTTTCTTTTATTTTCTTTGTTTTGCTTCAAAGCTAGGCTCGGCCTCTTGCCTCCAGCCACCACCATGGCCACCTCCATCAAACATCACCCTTTCATTACCACAAAGACCAAGCCGTGACCATGGATGAAGACTACATCACCAAAATGATGCAAAGCCTGGCCAAGCACATGTATTCATCACCTTGCTTTGGTTTATCAAGGTTATGTCATTTTATTTCCTATCTTTTCATTGTTATAATCTCTATCTTTGTATTGAATCATGTTCTTATGTTTGTGATATTTGTTTGCTTTATTTTGTTATGTACAAGATGAGGATTTTTAGCTCTCTTTTCACTTAAGTTTGCATCTTGCTTTGTTTAATCAAAAGGTTATGTCCCTTTGATCCATATTGTTCATTGTTAGATTCATAATTTTGTATGTTGAATTTTACACTTATGTTTGTGTAATTATTTCTATACAATATTTGGATCTGACTCTTCATCACTCAAAAGAATATAGTCGTACTTTACGGAGTTTAGATTTGGGTTTGAATTTCAATCCTAGATTTGAAAAGGTGAGTTATTCACTCTAGACATTACGTACTTATACAATTATGAAATGATGACAAGTGAATTATAGAAATTAATATGCTATGTACTTGCCTGTGATATGTTTATATGATATTAAATGCTGTTTATATACCTGTTATATCATTTGATATTTTATTGTATGCTATATAGTATTTTATTTCCTGTTTATCACACTGCAAGTTCCCTATCACTATGGGTTGAAATGATACATACCCGAACGGACTGTAGAATAAGGAAAAATCATTATGGACTGAAATGATAGGCTCGAGTGATTTTTTTGTATTTATTTTACTTGGGATTGAGGGTTTGAAATGATAGAATCCAGATTTTTCTTTTTAAATTACAGATTGAGATGATACATATCTGTATCACTTGACCTAGATTAGAAAATTTTATACAGGCACATGGATAAATTTTTATAATAGTTCTCTAAAATTATTAAGTATTTTGACTTTAAATATATTGAATTTTGATTAGAAAGTTGATTTAAAGATTTGAATATAAAGAGATATTGAGATATTTGTTTCCTATAAGTTAAAATTGTATGAGTTGATAATTTATTTAGATTGTAATTTAAAAATCTTTATTTGGTTTTTAATTGTAATTTAAAGATTTTATTTATGATCAATATTTTAATAATTAAATTTTATTTAATTTGGAATCTAAAATCTAACCTAGTAAATTTAATAAAGGTTTTTTCTTGAAATAAATAAGGTTTGTATAGTAAATAATGTATTTTGTGAGGATAAAATGAACTGCAGTTTTGATAGGACATAGTAATAAAATTTATTTAATTTGGAATCATAGTAAATTGACGTTTAGATAAATGGATTTAGAGGATTGGACTGTTATATTAACTATGAGAAAATACTTGATTTATGGTTATGTTTTGTAAAAATGAATGATTATGATTTAACGGCAAAAATGCAACTTAAAATGACTTAATTTGATAACTGGAAATTTAGTTTTCAAATGAAAGTCAAGTAAATTTAGCGATAGGGTATTTTATTTGTGGGATGGATATTTTAAAATAAAGTGTAAAGTTATCTGTTAAAAATAAAAGTTAAGTAAAATACGGTAAACTTTGACTTATTAATAAATTATAGTTTAATTTGGATATTTATTGATAAAATTTTATTTTATTAAATCATAAGTTAAATGATATCCAAATGAATATTTTTGAAGCGTGAAATGTGATTTTTATAAGTTAAATAGGCTAAAAATTGAAATTTTAGTGTAGCTGAAATATTCAATGTTTTGGAAAGTTATAATTTAATGAATAGACTTATAAATTCTACAACTTTGAAATGAATATTATTTGACATTGAATTTAAATGGTTAAATGAATCTTGTTTGGAAAATATTAACATTGAATTTAAATGATCTAAATAAATATGTTTCAAAGTGTTTGGTTTCAGAGTTGATATAACTTGAAAGTAATTTGGCTTTGGAAATGAATTTATTTGAAAGTGTATTTAAATAAGAATTTTATTTAAATATATAAATTTGAACTTATTGAAATTGAAGATTTAAGAATATGACTTTATAAAGTGGTTTGATTCAAGATGAGTTAAAGAATATTTCAAGTCTAATAAATTGAAGAAAATATTCAATGATCTGACATTTGGGTTTTATTTAATAACATATTGATTTTGTTTCGGAATTTAAATGAGATATAATTACTTTGGTTTTTGAAATGGATATGATTTTTTGGTTTTAAAGTATAAATGATTTTGAAATAAATATCGATGGGTTATAATAGCGTTGGGTTGTTAAAGAGACTGGGATTGGAAGTTGTCATACTCTCTGCCAATCCCAAAAACCACTTTGACAACCGTGTACGCAGTGGAGATTCCAGAATGAAGTAGGATGGCAGCGGCATTCTTTGAGATATATACACGGACCCAACTCCCGTGAGTTGGCATAAGATGGCTAGAACATGAGCGGTCTCGGGAAAATGAGGTCATTCCTCTGATCGGACACACTCCTTCGATATTATATTCGGACTTTGAGATTTATTTGGTGGCCACTTTTGATTTTTGATTTGGAGGTGTAGCTCGAGGTTGGCATTAGTAGCTGCCACGCATTACCACTAGCTCGTGTGCGTAATTGGTATATCTACCCTGGCATTTCCTTGTGTGGCGTGTCACCTACCCTAGCATGCCTTGTATGAGTTTGGTTTTCTCCCGTACCCCGTGGAGTATTTAGGGTAGTCTCCCAATCTGGAGATGCGCTGATAATGCATGGACTACTGGGACTATTATTGCGTTAAAGGGGATATTGGATCACTCCTTAACGCTATTTGAAAGTAAGTTTATTTTACTATAGACGTTATTATAGCATCGAAATATTACTACATAGTAAATAGTTTAACGGATCCTTAGAGGATGGGCGGTCATAAGCGTCCTTTAAGTTACTTGTACATTCTATTACAGTTCACTTGAGCTGGTTTCCATTGTATAAGTATGTATGCCCTGACTCGAGTGTTTGTGTTCTTTATGCCCGGGTCAGACTGAGTGATACAACATTTGAGACTCACCTTCGGAGTTGGAGCTTCACTCGGAAATCCAGCTATTAATTTCATTCCAGTTGATTCCAGTTATCCAGTTGATTCCAGTGATGTATTCAGCTTTGTACTTGATTTTCATAATTAGACTTCTGTTGTATCTTGTTTAACTCTGATGTGCACTATATAGTAGCTTTATGAACTACTATTTCTTTGTTTTCGCTGCATTATATTACTCCGTGTGTGTGATCTGTGATTTATCTATTTACTGTATATTCTGTGTTTTGCCAAATTTATATTTACAATTCGGTATTCTGAACAATTCAAGTTCGACATGTGCAGATGCGAATGGTTGAAAATATCGGGTCATCACATTAATCGAGCTTCCTCTATCAACCAATACTAGGCGGACAACCACGGGTCCGATTCCAACTATTATCACAATTGGGTCAAGAGTTGGTGCCTCAATTCCTTTGGTATCACGGTCGTGAAATATATATCATTGCTCAGCACTTTCTGGTGCTTGACTGGAGTTTCACCATCTATCGTCAAACATGACCCTTTCGGAACATGTTTTAGCAAGCTTGCATATCTCTCCATTCCCCTTTAGATTCTTTGTGCAGGATGCATTCCGTTGGATATAGTTCCAATAATGAGCCTTTGGTCAGTTTGTTTCGACCATTGGTCACTAGTTCCAGACTGATTTCCTTGCTTCCTAGGTGGTTGAGAGACTATAGCTTGGTTGGGTTTTTGTAGCCCTTTTACATATTGTTGAAGCTTGTTGTCGCAGGTCAATCCTTCAATGAGGCCCTTGAGGTGGCGGTATTCACTTGTGTTGTCCGCGTGTCTCATTGAAGCGGTAGAATTTCCCTGAGCGCTTCTGCTGTTCCATTGCCTCCTTCTTGAGGGGTTTCCTACTCTTCAGTTTCTTGCATTACGAGGTAGATATTCTATGGGGTGTTGTTCAAAGGGTTATAATTTCCTGGTCCAAACTCTCTAAACCGTTTGTTCCGTTGACCTCCATTTTTCTTGTCAAAGTTCTGATTTCCTCTCTTCTGGTTTCCATTCTTCCCTACGCCCCCTGACTATTCCTGGGGTTGCGTGAATTCTCGTTAGAAGTCATGCCATTCTTCTTGGTTCTGTTGTGTTCCAGCAACCTTTCTTTCCAGCTCCTGCGCCTCTTCCAATCTCAAGTATTGACTTGCTTTGCGGTTGAAACCTCTTTGTTGGTGGGCTAATTCATCTTGATTCCCAAACTCCGTCTCCGGGTGAACTGTGTGGACTAGGGTCATAAAAACCATGTCTTCATTAGGATTATTCACCTCTATTACCACCATGTTGAATCTATTTATAAATGATCTCAGTGGCTCGTTGCGCCCTTGAACCAATCCTGATAGGGACATGACATCCTTTGGTGGGTGGGATGAATCTCAACTTTCAAGAAACCTTGTTGCAAGTTGATCGAAAATAGCTATAGATCTTTCAGAAAGTCTGGTGAACTACATGGATTCAACGCCTTCTAAGAAGATGGGAAAACATCGGCAGTGTATGGCTTTCGGAGCGTTGGCTCCGTCCATATATTAACTATATTTGTACAAATGGGGTTTCGGATCCTTAGTCCTGTCATAGATGGGGATGATTGGCATGGTAAAATTATCTGGGTACCTTTCATTTAGGATCTCGTCAGTAAATAGGGCCCGACTTGGGGCAGATCCCTATTCATCATCTTTCTGACTCTTACTCTCGTCCATCAGTAGCTTGACCATGTCTGCTGTGTATTCCTTTGATGTTCGGTGGCCCTGGGGGCGGCAGTCAATCGGTACGCCAAGTGTTTGGTTCATTAAACGATCTTGGCACGTGGGTTGTTGCCTAAGCCTCCTATCTTCAAGAAAGCCATTCCCATGGGATCCTGTTGGCTTGCATTTGGCCTAACTATGCAGTCTGGACGTTTCTAATGTTATCATATGCATTGACACCTTCCTCTACCTGATCACCCTGCTCTTCGCCCTCCGAATCAGATAGGTTCACAACCACATCCTCCAGTGGGGTTTTAGCCCCTTGATTCAAATTATTTAGTTGTCTCGGGTCAAGTGGGGTATTCTCATTCTCTTCCTAGTTATATCCTGTTGTCACCCTTCTCAAAGGCTTTTTCCGTTTCTTCTGTGTAAGCCGGAAACAAAGGAGTTTTCCTATTCCATGGTAGTAGCTGGTTCAAGGATGGTTCTCTCAACGGGATTTGATTGAAGAGTTATCAGGGCGTTCAGCTTCTCCATTAAAGCCTTTTGACACTCTTCCATTCTTTGGTTGATTTCCTTAGCCATCTTATTCAACTCATCTCTGGTAACAACTTCATGTTGATTAGAGGACCATGTTGCTTGATTTCCTAAGCCTGTAGCATTTACTCAGCCTGTTGGGTACTAACTCCTTTCACAGCAATTGCTGCCCCTATGGATCTTCTTAAGGCAGTCCTTTTCCTTTCGGGAGCCATTTGACTTTATAAGACAGTTGGATTTTTAAGCAAAGATTAGAGACCTAACTTATGGATCTATGCAATCCAAAGTAGATTACTAGATCTGGATTCTAGTTTGAAAGTGGAGATCTAACTTCTGGACCTATACAATCCAAAGTGGATAGCTAGATCTATATCCTAGGTTGTAGTTTCTCAGTGAAAGCACCAAAATGTTGACCTAAAAAATAGACCAACACCCTGCTTTAGATTTGAAAGCACCAGCTATATCTTCACAGAGAAATATAACAGATCACAAAAATAGAAAAGAAGAAATAAAGGAAAATAGAGAAGATTTTTATAGTGGTTCGACTGTTAACAAAGCCTACGTCCACTTTATAGTTTTACGATAAGCTGACAGCTATTACAGAAGTTGGCTGATTACAAGGCTTTAGCTAATTCCAAACTAAATTGGATCTCTAGAGTTAGAATTCACCTGAGAATCACGGTGTATTTCTTCTTAGATCATTGTGAGGGAGGTTAGAGGTGAAGATGAGTCCCAACCGAGCTCCAACAGTCGTTTTTTGGAACCCTTTTTATGTTGTAAGAGGTATGCTATTTATAGAGGTTGGAGGGCTTCTAGGCCTAGCCCGTCGCTTTCAGGTCTCAGGTATGGTGCAAGCGACCTAGAGGGATTCAGTTGTCAAAAATTGCTAAACTCCATGGGTTGCTGGCGACCCATGGCGATGGGTTGCTGGCAACCTAAGGTCCATGGATCCCTGGCGACCCATAGACTTAGTCTACTTTCGCCCGCTGAATCCTTCCTTCTTTAATCGTATTTCATGGCTTTTAAGGAGTAAATGGGTTGATGTTGTTTTGGCCACAGAGGTCTATCCTGGATTCCGAAACTGGAGATGTCTTCTTAGGCATTCGTCGTTGTAATCACATGCTGATGGCCGTTGCCGGCTGCTTATACTTAAACCCTTGTTGATTCCAGGGAAGCAGGTCTCTTGGCTTCGTTGACCCCTATCGTCATTTTAATTATGTAGCTTGGTCCTTGTCGAACTTTAGTCGTAACATCTTCGGTTAGCTCTTGAATCATCACGCCGCTTAAGGTTGCCTCGCTTACGGTCGTGTCTGCTGGGTTAAAAACTTGGATAACAATGGATTTAATAATTTCATTTAACTCCTTTTGATTAATAAATAATGTTGGTGAATTCAATTGTAAAATTTGTTTACAAATATAAATAGATCGAATAACGATATTAAATATAAAACAATATTTAAATCTATGAAATTGCCATTTTGGGGAACAGTCTCACAAATTTTGATGAAATTAGTTTCATTGGATTCGTAATAATGAATTATTTTATGCCGTCAAATTTCACGGTGATCAGACGTATAGTTTGGTCATGTAAGATCAAAACGCATGGAAATTAATATAGAAAATTTAATATACAATTAGGTTCGGTAACCTATCTTCTACATACGATCGAACTAGGAATTAAGACTTGTTCCATTGTGTTCGGAATAGGGGTAAATCATATCAAATGCCAGGTGGCACATCTCGTTTGGAGTTCGAGATTTTTGGGTATGTTTTGTAGAATATTTCAAAATTTAAAATAATATATATGTACATACTTATGCACCATTTCTGCTATATGCTTACCCATACCCTCTTTGTTCATGCCTTATGTTAGCACCAAAATTAGTCACTAACACCCTTAAGAGAGGTTGTGTAGAGAGATTAATAGAGATTAATGAAGAAAGTAAATGAAGCAGAGGATAATATGCAGATTTAAATGCAGAAAATACGAACATCATATTTATAGCGGTTCGTCGTAGTTGCCTACGTCCACTTTGAGGTTAACCTTTATTGCTTTCTCAATTACTTGAATACAGATACAATCCGTAAATCAATCACTTGCATACAAGTTTGAATTAAAAAGATGAGAGTATAAAAAATGGTAGAGTCTCCCAGTGTCCTCCAAAAGAGGTCCCTTTCACTGTGCCCCTTCTTCTCTATTTATAGGCGAAGGTAGGTTGGACTTCTCTAGTGGGTCTAGCAGCTTGGTATCTCGGGCCAAAAAGAGTGATCTCTGTGTACCGAACCAGAGAGGCCGAATGGCAGAATACCGAGCAAGGCATAAATGTCGAACAATATTCTCATGCCGAAAAAGTGATGCCGAACAACCTGAATGCCGAATAAGGTTTGGATGTCGGGCATTATGGAGTGCCGAACAAGGTTTGGATGCCGAGCAGTATGGAGTGCCGAATGACCCTGCCATGCCGAACATCCATAGATGCCGATCGATATTCAATACCGAACGTCTGTCAATGTTGAACGCTCTCGCATGCCAAACAATCTCGCATCCCGAACGTCCCATAGATGCCGAACGATATTCAATACCGAATGTCTCTCAATGCCGAACGCTCTCGCATGCCGAACGTCCCATAGATGCCGAACGATATACAATACCGAACGTTTCTCCATGCCGAACGCTCTCGCATGCCAAATACTCCCGCTTGCCGAATGTCCCATAGATGCCGACCGAACTTGAGTGTTGAGCGAACCATACGTGCCGGACGACTCTGGAAGCTGAGCACTTTCTAGTGTCGAACGCTTCTAAATGCCGAGCGTTCTTGAATGCCGAGCGTTCTTCTAATGCCGAGCGATATGGATGCCAAACGACTCATAAATGCCAAACAGTATGTTAATGCCGAGTACTTAGTTGCCTGGTCAAATCTCCAGGTAACACTTGCCCCCAAAAGTGCATCACGTGGTCGAACGTGGTGGGCTTTGAATCATGTGTCCATTGTACTTTTACTTCGAGATGTGGTTTAGTTTCCTCGATGGTGACTTCCCTTGATCACTAGTTGAGGCGATGCGTACCGAACGTCATGCAAATGCCGAACGGTACAGCCAAAGCTGAACGCTCCATGTATGCCGAACGAATTTTAAAGCCGATGCCGAACGAGGTCGTCTTGACCGGTTATACCGTTCATTGTCTCTTCGTCTTCCCCTCTTCTCCTATTAAAGTCGACATCTTCCTTTTTCTTCTCTTTTCACTTTTCACCTCCGTTACTTCCAAGAACTCGCAACTTACCTCCCTGGAATCCATCAAGCCTTTCCTAAGTTAGGTTCTAACAACCTTCAATCCTAAACTCACATATCTGTGAGCTCTCTCTGTAGTCTTTGGTAAGAAGATTTCGATCACCCTCTCAAATTAGGAGACACTAGATATTACTCGAATTTGCGAATTTTTCATAGGCCGTAGAAAGTAGGAGGCGTGTGAACAAGGGTCATGAACAGAGGCTCGGTTGTGTTCTGGGGATGGAACTTAGTATGCTCTTAGGTGGTTTCGAGGCAGATGTGTCGGAGAAGAGAAAGGTGGAAGGTGCATTGTAGTGGCTCGGCATGATCTTTCAATGCCGAGTAGTCCTATGGTAGCATGAAAATGAAGTTAGAGGTCGGGCCCGTTGGTGTAGGTCTATACGACCATGGTTCCACATGACCTCCCCATGTCGAACGAAATTGGAGTGGAAAAATTGAAGGGAAGGGGGGAATGGACAGGATGCCAAACGATATCTAGGCCAAACGATTTTTGGGCGGAACGATACTTAGGCCGATCGATTGTTTGGCCGAACTACACTTAGGCCGACCAACATTTAGGCCGAACGATACTTAGACCGAACGATAGTTTGGCTGGATGACACTTAAGCCTACCAACATTTAGGTCGAACACTTAGGCCGATTAACATTTAGGCCGAACGATAATTTGGCCGAAAGACACTTAGGCCGACCAATATTTAGGTCGAATGATAATTTGGTCGAACGACACTTAGGACAACTAACATTTAGGCCGAACATTTAGGCCGATTAACATTTAGGCCAAACGATAATTTGGCCGAACGACAGTTAGGCCGACCAACATTTACTTTGCCTAATCCTATGTCAAAAACAAGGATAAGGACCTAAGTCAACTAGCATATCAAACTAATCTGGACTGATAACTTCCTAGTTTCAGTAATCACAAGCCTGAACCTAAATCGATAGAAACGGATAATTTCCTCTAACATATGGCGCCAATGTCTGAGTTCGAAATTGAAAACACCATAGGGAAGGCTTTTGGAGGCGATCAACGATGACGGTCTTCGAAGGCGACGATTCGAAGCTCAACTTTATACCATTAACTCCGTGACTTTCTATTTTCTCAGCGCTTTTTCTTGAATTATCACACTAGTCCACACACCACACGAGGGGAATACTTGTGTTGTTATGTCTAACGTCGATTGTTTTTCAAGTATAGTTCAAATAGGTACTCTACATGATTCAATTTCTACCAAAGATGTCTGATAAATCTAGCTCCGCCATGATCTCGGATAGACCTGGGCCGTCTTCTAACCAAGGGGTCGCAGATACTTCGAACCCGTCGACTTCCCCTGCTCATTACTTAGCTCCCGACGCCCCGAAGGCATCAATTTTCTTGGACAACCCGGTCGATTCACAGGCTTTGCAGATCAATGAAAGTGCACTCCGTCGGATATGCTCCGTCCATGGAATCCCCTTCGACGACGTATTAGTTCCATCGGGGCACGATCGTCCACACTTGCCCCCAGTTGATATACACCTTGTAATAAGTTTATATGCTGGGTCGGTAGTGTGCCACCGTTTAACTTATTTCTTCGGGACATGCTGCAATACATTGACTTTGCACTGTCACAATTGCACCCGAACGGTCATGCCTTCATCTACAGTACCTACATCCTCTTCATGACTGTCCTCTCTAGGACTCCAACCCCGGGTGACATCAGATATATATATATATATATATATATATATATATATATATATATATATATATATATATATATATATATATATATATATGATCAAGAAGCAGAGAGATAGCCCCTCTTTCATGTTTCTCGAGCCGCACCACAAATGCCAAATCTTAACTAGGGCATGCAGCAAGTTCGCCTTGTATAAACAGGAATGGTTTTATGTGCGTTGCCCTTCCGGTTTCGCAAGGAGATGGGTGGAAGGAAGTAAGTCTTTTCTCTGGATCGATAATCATACTTGGCCAAAGCCGTGCCTCTTCTTACTCTTTTTTCCATCTTTTCAGGTATCAATCCACGTCCTGACGACCGCGGGTATTCTGAAGCCGTCGAAGCCATTAGAGCCCTTCCTGCCGACGAACGGGACATCCGAACTCTCATTTCAAATGAGTCACTTTTGAGGTTTGGACTGTTAGAAGAAGGCCATCGGATAACCTTCCTCAGGGCGTTTCCATATCCAGGCCCACCTCCGGTAAAGGGAAAAAACAAGCTGAGTCTTCATCACGCAACGCTCCTGGCGCACTAGAAGAAGGAGAAATCAAAGAAAATGAAACATCCGAAGCACAAGATGAGAACGTTAGGCCTACTCAGGACCCACTAGTTGAAGTTCATGACATCGAAACATCATCCTCCCCTTCGAAGAGGAAAAACAAACTAACGTACAAGATAAGGAAGGAAAAAGTCGGTGCAACCCCAAAAGTTACTCTTATTCCGACAGAGAAAGAGGCCTCCTCATAAGAAAGTTCTTTAAAGGGCCTCTCGAATCTCTCAATACCTGACGATCTACTTAATTATGACTTCGATGATCCGGAGGCACTTAAACTTCACTCGCCCATCACAGGCGATGCAGGCGTTTAAGCCCAAACTCTGGAAGAAAAAAACTCCCATTAGTAAAGAAACTGGTCCGTCGGGGGGAAACACTAGGACACACACAAACACGTGCACTTTGCCTCGCACTTAAATTTTCGTCGTCACACTACTCTTTGCTAATTTGTTATTATTTCAATTCAATGCAGGTGACATAGGGCGTACACACGAAATTGATCGCCTCCGCGGGTCATCTGTCTTCCATCACTCTGGTCATGACTCAGGTTCCGGGAGACGTTGGGACAGAGACGATGATGGCGATAGGGATTATCATTCCCAAGACTCATTATCTCAGAAGAAAACATATTATCAGTCCAAGTACCACCAACATCCCTATTCTCACTCGGAACAAAGCAAAGATAAGCATGGCTATAAGGGGTCGTAATCCGATGTCCTCCGAGACCAACACTCCGATTCCTCTTCCACACGACAATCTCGGGATCCTCATAGGAGAGTTGAACTTTCCAAGCCGTCTCCTCCTATTCCCGCAACAGATCCAACAGTATCAGAGAGACTGGCCGAGCTTAAAGCTAAATTTCCAAAGATTTTCTTTGACGGTCTAAAGTTCCTCCCGGCGATCCACCATATACCTGGAGATGTTAAACAGAGCACCATCGCCTGCACCAATGAGTCTATGTTCAACATGACGCGTTTGTTCATTTGGCTGAAAAACTTTCAGAAGTCTCCATAGAGTGCCAACATTGGATCGATCGCTTGAAGCTTGAGGCTATCCATGATAAGGATATCATTAAAGCTCAGGACGAAGAGATTCTAACTTATAAATCTGAACTTGAGGCTGCCCAACAGAGCGCCAAGGATACCGCCAAAGCCGTAACTCGTTCGGAATCGACTCGCAAAAAAAAAACTCGACGATGCGGTACAACGCTGTGGGGCTTTGGCTTTGGAAAAAGATTTGATGCAAAAAGAGAGGGATGCATTCTGTCTGCGGGTTAAAGAACTTAAGGAGCGACTCTGCAAAGAACAAGAGGAGAAGATTGCTGCCCAAGAAGAGTCGCAACGGTATTGCGATGAGATTGTTGCACCGCGAATCCTAAAGGTGAAACTTGAGGGCGAGCTTTCTAAAGTTGAGGTGCTGAAGAATGAAGCCCGCGAAGAGAGTAAAAAGATAGCCTCTGCGACAATCGACTCCCGTCTTGACGCGGTAAGGAAGAAGGTAGAGAAGAAATTAAAACCATGTTCAACCCGCTTATTGCCGAATTCAATGCCCGCGTTCTCATGCACCGGGACTTAACTTTTCTGGGCGAGGGCTATCTCGAATCTTTGGCCGAGGCATGAGAGATTTTAATTGAAATCAAGAAGGCCGAACACGGTATCAAGGAGGCTGATGACGGGGCCTTGATAAAGAATTCCTCAACGGAAATGAGCCTTCGGGTCTGTCAGCAGCTAAAGCTAATTATTGCAAAGGCTCCCCCTCAACAAAAGGAAAAGAAATTATCGCCGGTCTATTCGGGATTGAGTCACCAGCTCGTGTGCCTACCCAACCGACCAGTCGTCCGATACTCGATCCTTTTGAACAGCACATCGGCTATGACCCGGAGGACCCCGGCCTTGATGTTCATGTTTTGTCACCTATTCCAAAAGGCGACACCACCTTGACGGTTGAGAGCCAGCCAGAACCTGGTAGGAAACTCTTTCACTTCAACACTCCAAGATTTTTCGCTTTCCACCAAAAGCTATCGCATTCTAATACTTGCTTTTCGTGATTTTATGCAGGGCGTTCTGATCTTGAGCCCACTCCAAGGAGTGATGTTGCCAAGGAGGTTAGGGGAAAAATGATTGAAGCCACTCATGTAGGAGAGGCTCCCAGTCCTGATGCTCAGGTGATCAGAGCGCTTGACAAGGACAAATCTGAGACTTCCTCCCCCATCGATGGGAGTTATGAAGTTGAAATTACAAGCATCTCTGAGCACACGTCCGAACTGAGCATGAAGGAGCAGCTTGATAAAGAGAAGGAAAAGACGATCAAGATCAAGGTCGAACCTCAAGCTGTGGACCCAGACGATCCCTTGAACAAGCGTTGAAGGTCATTCTCCCAGGCGGGTCCAAGCCCATGGATGTTCCTAATGCTTCTTCGGCTATCACTCCCCCGTTAAAGAAAGCCGTCAAGGGTAAACGTACCGGGGAGGAGTCATCGGACAAAATGTCGAAGAAGTCAAAGAAGTAGTCTTCGCTCTCGTTCAACAAGAGCTAGTTTAGATTATGTAATTATTTTTGTTTTCGTAGTTTATGTAAATAAACTTTTGACTCCGAGCTTCGGAGGAGTTGTAATAGAAACTTATTTTTGATGAATAAAACTTAGTTCTTTTTGCCTTTTGAAAGATTTCTGTTGTCCGGTTTTTTGTATAATCATGGTCTTAACCCAAGCTATTGCGAGTTACATCAGCTTCTCGATTAATCTTCAAATAAGTTGATAACTTTTGGCATTACACATTTTTTATTCCATGCTCCGGGCACTTAGAATATTTTCTAGTCCCCACCCTAAGGGCTTGATGACTTCAAGTCATTTTATGTCCAGTCCGCCTTCAAGGGACTTGGTCATTTAAATCGTTTATACTCGAGTCCGTGCTCAATGGACTTATAGTACTCCAGTCCGCACTCCGGGGACTTGGAGGTTTTGTGTCGTTTATAATCGAGTCCGTGCTCTGGGGGACTTTGAGTACTCCAGTCCGCACTCCGGGGACTTGGAGGTTTTGTGTCATATATACTCGAGTCTGCGCTCTGGGGACTTAGAGTACTCCAGTTCGCGCTCCGGAGACTTGGAGGTTTTGAGTCGTTTATACTCGAGTCTGTGCTCTGGAGACTTAGAGTACTCCAGTCCGCACTCTTGGTACTTGGAGGTTTTGACTCATTTATACTCGAGTCCGCGCTCTGGGAGAACTAGAGTACTCCTGTCCGCACTCCGGGGACTTGGAGGTTTTGAGTCGTTTATACTCGAGTCCACGCTCTGGGGTACTTAGTCATTTAAATTGTTTATACTCGAGTCTGCGCTCTGGGGGACTTATAGTACTCCATTCTGCACTTCGAGGACTTGGAGGTTTTGAGTCTTTATACTCGATTCTGTGCTCTGGAGATGTAGAGTACTCCTGTCTGCACTCCGGGGACTTGGAGGTTTTGAGTCGTTTATACTCGAGTCTGCGATCCGGGGACCTAGAGTACTCCAGTCCGCACTCCGGGTACTTGAGGTTTTTAGTCGTTTATACTCGAGTCCGCGCTCCGGGGACTTAGAGTACTCCAGTCCGCACTCTGGGAACTTGGAGGTTTTGAGTCATTTATACTCAAGTTCGCGCTCTGGGGGACTTAGAGTACTCCAGTCCGCACTCTGGGGACTTGGAGGTTTGGAGTCGTTTATACTCGAGTCCGCCCTCTAGGGACTTAGAGTACTCCAATCCGCACTCCGGGGACTTGGAGTTTTCGAGTCGTTTATACTTGAGTCCGCACTCTGGGGACTTAGAGTACTCTAGTCTTCACTCCGGGGACTTGGAGGTTTTGAATCGTTTATAATTGAGTCCGCACTCTGGGGACTTAGAGTACTCCAGTACGCACTCCGAAGACTTGGAGTTTTCGAATCGTTTATACTCGAGTTCACACTCCGGGGACTTACAGTGCTCCAGTCCGCACTCCGGGGACTTTGAGGTTTTGAGTCGTTTATACTCGAGTCCATGCTCTGGGGACTTAGAGTACTCTAGTCCGTACTCTAGAGACTTGGAGGTTTTGAGTCGTTTATACTTGAGTCCGCGCTCTGGAAACTTAGAGTACTCCAGTCCGCACTCCGGGGACATGGAGGTTTCGAATTGTTTATACTCGAGTCCGCACTCTGGGGACTTAGAGCACTCCAGTCCGCACTCCGAGGACTTGGAATTTTCGAATCGTTTATACTCGAGACTGCACTCTGGGGACTTAGAGTACTCCAGTCCGCACTCCGGGGACTTGGAGTTTTCGAACCGTTTATACTCGAGTCCGCACTCTGGGGACTTAGAGTACTCCAGTCCACACCTCGAGGACTTGGAGGTTTTGAGTTATTTATGCGCGTTCGTACGTCAGACAAATTAATATATCTCTTAGTCATTTGTTACAGCGTTATCATACACAGAAACATCCACAACTCATGGGAAAAGGAAATGGCTTCAAGCCTTTATTAATGTAAATAAGCTAAATTGTCTTTTCACATGCCGTAAACTAAGAATAAAAACTTTCTAGAAATAAATGCAAATAAAATATATAGAAATGAACTAAGTGTAATAATGCCGCAAATGTTCACTATTCCATGCTCGGGGAAGTGTTGCACTATCAACAGTCGCTAGCTTGAATGTTCCTTCTCTAAGCTTCCATTCAATGACGTATGGACCTTCCCATGCGGGGCTCATGTGTGACGGAACTGGGAAAACTCGTCTCAAAACGATATCACCCACTCCAAAGATTCTCGGTCGGACAATTTTATTGTAATATCGAGCAACTCGGTGCATGTACGCGGCCCCTCTTAAATTAGCTTCTTTGCATTTTTCATCAATGAAGTCCAATGATTCCAGCAAGAGATCTTGGTTTGACTCAGGGTCATAATAAGTTACCTGATGTGATGGGACTTCAAGTTCCACGGGTATGACAGCTTCCATGCCATATGCTAATGCGAACAGAGTGTGGCCAGTCGCGGACTTGTGGGTGGTTCTGTAAGCACAAAGTGCTGTTGGAAGCTCATCCACCCACTTGCCTCTAGACTTATCCAAATGTTTTTTCAATATGGATTTGATTATCTTGTTTACGACCTCCACTTGTCCATTAGCTTTCGGATGAGCAACTGCTGACTTTTTCTCAATGCCATATTTTTGGCAAAACTCTTTGAACTCTTTGCTTTCTAACTGAGTTCCGTTGTCTGTGACGATGGTTCGTGGAAGGCCAAAACGGCATATAATATTTCGTACAACGAAATTAATGACCTTTTTGGTGGTGATAGTGGCCAAAGGTTCTGCTTCTGCCTACTTGGTAAAGTAATCGACCGCAACAATCGTGTATTTTGCACCACCTTTTGATAGAGGCAAGGAACCGACTATGTCGATTCCCCATATTGCAAATGGCTAAGGACTAACCATTTGTGTGAGTTCCGTCGGCGGAGCTCTTGGGATTTTCGCATACTTTTGACATTTGCCACATCTGCTCATGTAATCTGCGGCATCTTGATTTACAATCGGCCAATAGTATCCATAGCGGAGGATTTTCTTTGCTAACGTCTGCCTTCCGATATGGTCGCCACATTTATCTTCATGGACTTCCTTCAGGACTCGTTTTATCTCATCATGGGAAATGCATCGGAGTAATGGGTCGAGAATCCCCTCCGATACATTATTCCATCCTGCATTACATAACGAGAAGCCTTATGAATGACTTGTCGTCTTTTGCTCCTTCTTTTGGACACGGCCCCGTGTAACAAGTACTGCTTGAATGGGGTCATCCATAACTCCTTCTCGATTTCTATTTCTAACATGAAATCTACCTTCATCATATTTATGCTTGGAACATGTAAGGTTTCAACGGGAAACAATCCCATCTGTCGTGCATCGCCAGTGCTTGCAAATTTTGCCAATGAATCATCTGCCCTGTTCTATTCACTCGGAACATGTGAAATATCATAATATTCGAGATTCTCTAGCAGCTCCTGAACTTGGGCAAAATATGGGGCAAGTCTCTGCCCCCTTGCTTGGTAGTCTCCATGCACTTGATACACCACCAGTTGCGAGTCGGAAAAGATTTTAACCGATCTTATTCCCAGTTCCTTAACGAGTCATAAGCCGACAATCAATGCTTCATACTTGGCTTCGTTATTTTTTGCTGTGAATTTGAGCTTCAAAGCGTAACAAACTGATCGGTTTTCAAGAGTTATCAGAACTATGCCAACCCTCGAACAACAGTCGTTAGATTCCCCATCGGTGTACATCTTCCATCGGACGGGAGGTATGACATTGCGGCCGTTTGATTCGTCTGTCATGGTGAATTCAGCGATGAAATCCGCTAGCGCTTGTCCCTGTATGGCCTTTCATGGTAGGTAAGTAATATCGAATTGACTTAATTCGATATTCCACTTTAACATCCTTCCGGAAGTTTTCGATCACTGGGGTACCTGTCGCAGGTGTTGATCAGTGTAACCACTGATTGAGTGTGCTTGGAAGTATGGGCGAAGCTTGCGTGATGCAATCACTAAGCAATGAGCTAATTTCTCGATCTTGGGATAATTTCTTTCTGCCACCGTCAAGCGTTTACTAACATAATATACTGGTTTTTGAACTCGGTCCTCCTTGCGAACCATAGCCATACTGATAGCGTGTTGGGATACTGGCAAGTATACATACAGCATTTCATGGTCGATTGGTTTCGATAGCACCGGGGGCTCTCCAAATGCCTTACTAGAGCTTGAAATGCTTCCTCATAGTCGGATGTCCACTCGAAATTCCTTTTTCCCTTCTTTATCACATCGAAGAAGGGAATGCATTTATCCGTGGCTCTGAATATGAATCGGCTCAGCGCTGCCACCTTTCCGTTCAAGCTTTGTACTTTCTTTATAGTTCTGGGCATTTGTATGTCCGGAATAGCTTGAATCTTTTTCGGGTTAGCTTCAATTCCACGTGCATTCACAATGAAACCCAAGAACTTTCCTGATGCCACACCAAAAGAGCACTTCAAGGGGTTGATCTTCATACCATAATGTTTGAGTATATCAAACATTTCCGCTAATTCTCAAATGTGGTCGTTTGACTGCCATGACTTCACGAGCATGTCATCCATATAGACTTCCATCATCTTACCGATCTGGACTTTAAACATTCGATTCACCAGGCGCTGATAAGTTTCTCTCGCATTTTTCAATCCAAAGGGCATTACTACATAGCAATATAGCCCCATATTCGTGACAAAACTGGTGTGCTCTTGGTCTAGAATATGCATCAGGATCCGATTGTATCCTAAATTGCATCCATAAATGACAATAATTCGTGTCCGGCGGTAGAGTCGATGAGCTGGTCGATTCTAGGTAAAGGGAAACTATCCTTCGGGCATGCTTTATTCAGATCGGAGTAATCAACACAAGTTCTCCAGTTTCCATTTGCTTTCTTCACTAGCACTGGGTTAGATACCCATTCAGGGTAGAGGGCGTCACGGACGAACCTAATGGCTTTGAGTTTGTCCACCTCCTCTTTGAGAACCGCAGACCTCTCCGGGTCCATACCTCTCCTTTTCTATTTTACGGGAACGTGTTTCGGGTCTATGTTCAACATATGACTCGCAATTGCTGGAGAAATCCTGCACATATCAGAATGTGTCCAAGCGAAAACATCCAGATTCGCTCGGAGGAAATCAGTAAGATCCTCGGCCATTGAGGGGTCGAGTTGTGATCCAATCTTAAGAACTCGTGATGCGTCATCTCGACTGACTGGGATGTCGATCGTCAGCTCAGCCGGTGCTGCATTCGTTTCCCTAGGTTCTCCATCATCATTTCTCGGATCTATGTCTCTAAGGATCTGAGAATGCTGCCCTAGCCAGGGCTCAGGCACTACTTGTCAATCATCAGTCTTTAGGATGCGGACAAAGCTGTCCGCAACCTTTCCCTTCTCTCTCCGTTGAGCTTCTCTCAATTCCGCCACATAACATGCACGACCGGTCGCCTGATCGCCACGTACAACACCGACTCCTTTGTCTTTCGGAAATTTTAATGTCAAACACCATAGGGCCAAAGCAGCGCTAAATTCTGCCAAGGCTGGACGACCCAAAAAGACATTTGTATGGAGATTCAACATCCGTTACTATGACAATAGGAGTCACACTCTCCTACGCTCACCTTCCCCTAGTTCAACTGGTAGCTCTATATACCCCATCGCGTTGGTTGTAGCACCGTTAAAGCCATGGATACGTGCCTTGCATGGTTTCAAATCTTTCGTTTCCATCTTCATTTGGTCATAAGCCTTCTTGAAGATGATGTTAACAGAGCTCCCACAATCAATCAGGATTCTTTTCACGTAAGCTAGCCCGATTGTTGCAGATATAACCATCGGGTCGATAGTAGGAGCCTCCACCTTGCTCGCGTCTCGACTCCTAAACACTATATCGTCAGTCATCATGCATTGTTGCTTTGCGAGGGTTCCATCTTCCACATTCGAATAACATTTGTAATCCGCATGCCTTAAGGAGGTAGCATATCGTTCCATCTCCTGCCAATTCTTGTCTGCAGGATGAGGTCCTCCGACAATAGTGTTTATAATCAATCTACCCACAGTCCGAGCAGATTGTTCTGGTTGGCGTGGAGCCGGCCCGGGTCCGGGGTCTGACGTTCCTTGCCTTCCATCTTGTGGGTTTTTAACAAATTCCTACAATTTTTTCTGTCTGATTAACTTTTCTATGGCGTCATGGAGGTGTCTACCCTCCTCAGTATTGTGCCCATGGTTCTCGTGGAAGCAACAGTACTTCCCTGTCTGTTTCTGTTCTTCAGTGGACTCCTTTGGGTCAGGCTTTCTGTATTTAAAGGTTCTACAGGTAGATTGATAAATGTTTTCAAGAGACGTATTCAACGGGATGTATTCATTGTAGGTCGGAATCCTTAACTTCCATTTCCCAGCTTCTCTTTTCTTTCCGAGATTTCCACCTCCGAATCCTTTGGGCTGCCCAGGCTTATTCTGGGCGTTGACTTAAACTTTTCCCAAACTATCGCCGGACCGCTTCACAGTGATGTTACTTTTCACAGTCTCCTGAACAGGCCCTGGTGCTTTATCTCGTCTCGTCCATCGAACCTCCTCCCTCTGTATGAACTAATGAGCTTTGGAATAGAATCGTTCCAATGTCGCTGGAGGCTTTCCCGCCAACCAATCTCCAAACTCCGAGTCTGGATCTACACCTCGCATTACCGCCATCAAAATTGCATGGTCATTAGGATTGCTAACTTCAGTGGCGGCAACATGAAACCTCTGTAAGTATGCTTTCAAAGACTCTCTCGGAGCCTGATTACGCTTGATAAAGACATTACGTCCTTTGGACGGGTAGCATGTATCCTGAATTGTTCAACAAATTTCATTGCTAACTCGTTGAAGCTGGATATAGATTGCGGAGGAAGCTGAGAAAACCACATGGTGGCGATTCCGGACAGAGTGGTTGGGAAATACCTACATTTAGTTGTGTCGTTTGCCCTTGCCGAATCCATCATCCATTCGTACCTCATCATGTATTGTCTAGGGTCAGTCTTCCCTTCGTAGGCCGGGATAGTCGACATATTGATTTTCTTGAGGTACTCAGCCTTTAGGATAACATCTGTGAAGGGAGTATGACTTCTGGACACTCCCCAATCCTCGTCGGTCAGGCCTTGGTTCTCTCTCATTAACTGCCTGACCATGGCTGATAAATCCGGAGCTTGTATGGAGGGCAGGAGATTGGGTTCCGTTCTGCGGGACCGTGCGGGTTGATGTCCCGCTTGATTTGGGTCTTGGTGATCCGGGCGTCCGGTCTCATCATGTTCCATATCCCGGGCAGATCGATCAGTGACACCTACTTGTGCAGCTTCATCCTTACGGCGTCTACGCCTAAGAGGTTCATCAACTGAGGTTTAGCTATGAGATTCAGAATAAGGAGCAGGACTGCTTCCAGCATTCTGATGCTGCTGTTGGGCAAGCTGAGTCATGAGATTAGTGTTGGCTTGAATCTGCTCAGCAAGTTTCCTTCTACTTTCCTTGAGTTCTCTTATCAATTCGTTGAACTCTATTCGGGAAATGACCTCTGCTTGGTTCTGGGTGGAGATTCGTACGCCTTGAATTGCTGGTTGGTTGCTAGGTCCTATCTGTTGGACACTAGTAGTTTCGTGGACATCTGCGTTGTGAGAGGCCGATCTAGTTCGTGGTCTCCCCATGGAAGAGTTGTTGGTTGTAACTCTGAGTAGAATCTACAGATGTCTTGTGAATGATTTGGATCTTCTTCAGGGGATCTTTCAATCCAGTAGCTGCAAAGTAGATCCTATCGTCCTGAGAATTCGATTCTAAGTGAAAGCACCAAAATGGGTCACTAACACCCTTAAGAGAGATTGTGTAGAGAGATTAATGAAGAAAGTAAATGAAATAGAGGATAATATGCATATTTAAATGAAGAAAATATGAACACCAGATTTATAGTGGTTTGGCGTAATTGCCTACGTCCATTTTAAGGTTAATCTTTATTACTTTCTCAATTACTTGAATACATATACAATCCGTAAATCAATCACTTGCATACAAGTTTG
Source organism: Allium cepa (assembly GCA_030765085.1). NCBI lineage: Eukaryota > Viridiplantae > Streptophyta > Magnoliopsida > Asparagales > Amaryllidaceae > Allium > Allium cepa. The sequence goes on from CM060928.1 coordinate 971,551,563, forward strand.
AATTAAAAAGAGGAGAATATAGAAAATGACAGAGTCTCCCCAGTGTTCTCCAAAAGTGGTCCCTTTCACTGTGCCCCTGCCTCTCTATTTATAGACGAAGGTAGGTTGGACTTCTCTGATGGGTCTAGCAGCTTGGTGTCTCAGCCCAAAAAGAGTGATCTTTGTGTGCCGAACTAGAGGCCCAACGGCAGAATGCCGAGCAAGGCATAAATGCTGAACAATATTCTCATGCCGAACGAAGTGATGCCGAACAACCTGAATGCCAAACAAGGTTTGGATGTCGGGCAGTATGGAGTGCCGAACAAGGTTTGGATGTCGTGCAGTATGGAGTGCCGAATGACTCTGCCATGCTGAACATCCATAGATGTCGATCGATATTCAATACCAAATGTCTCTCAATGCCGAATGCTCTCGCATGCTGAACACTCTCGCATGCCGAACGTCCCATAGACGTCGAACGAAATTCGATACCGAACTTCTCTCAATGCCAAATGCTCTCACATGCCGAACAATCTCGCATGCCGAACGTCCCATAGATGCCAACGATATACAATACCGAACGTTTCTCCATGCCGAACGCTCTCGCATGCCAAACACTCTTGCATGCCGAACGTCTAATAGATGCCGACCGAACTTGAGTGCCGAACGAATCATATGTGCTGGACGACTCTGGAAGCCGGGCACTTTCTAATGCCACTCCTAAATGCCGAATGTTCTTCTAATGCCAAATGATATGTATGTCGAACGACTCATAAATGGCGAACAGTATGTTAATGTCGAGTACTTAGTTGTCTGGTCAAAGCTCCAGGTAACACCTTACCCCCACGTTTTCAAACCATGCCTCCTTCTGATATAGTCTTGTCTGTTAATGAAAATGGAAGATTTTAAATTTTAAAAATTGAATTTCAATTCATCTCTCTACAAAAAATTACGATTTTGGATTCGCTGGGCTCGTATGGCCATAGGTTCCAACCCCATACCCAAGATGAAGTTTGGGTATTTGATTTTGGACGATCGACCTAAGGGAAATTGCGATAGGGCTGGCTATATTTCAATTTTTATTTGTCAATTTGCAAATTGGAGCTTGGATTAGAGTTTCTCATGTCCAAATTGACCTGGTAGAAAAAAATAGGAAGCTCCGTTCGAGAATTGGGTGGTCCAACATTTCGATGCAGCAAGTGTGACCCATTAGGTCGCGTTTGGCCATAGTCGATTGAGCATTGATTTGAGGTAATGGAAAGGTGGAGATTTGGTCATAGAGTGCGATGGTGCAGTTGGTTCGGGGTTTCGTCGAGGGAGGAGCTTGTTTGGTTGTGCATGTATGTGGGTGTGCACTGTCATTTTCGTGCTTAGGGGAGTTTAGGAGGAGAAGATGATGAAGGTAAGTAAAGGGCAAAATGGTATGTACGTATATGTGTGTGTATATATATATATGTTGTTATTTATTAATTTAAGTTAATTCAATAACTTATAAAATGTATATCTCATTCATGCGAGGTCGTATTTGAATGCCGTTTTTTGCATTAGACTCATATCGTCAAGTGCTTCACGATGAATTGGTTTGGTTGGATTTGGAGAAAGTTAGAATTTAGGCTAAAATCGAACGATCGTTTCGTTTTAGTCAAATATCAGAACATTTCAGCAAAAATGGAAATCAATGTGAGTTTAGCTCACATTAAATTTTATCAAATCATATCTATGATGTATAAATGTTTATTAATTGCTTGAAAATTAGTTAAATTGTTTGATTGATTGTTTGGTTGAATTTCCATTTGGAAAATGGATGACATATTAGTTTGATCGTTATGAACCCATATGATTATATATATATATGTATGTATATGTATATATATATATATATATTATCCATAACCATTGTTTTGTAGGGAAAATTTGTAGAGAGACCCTAAGGAGTTTCTCACCAATAGTTATTTATTTACATCATTATGTTGTTATATTGATGGTTAATTGAAATAAATCCTGATATTTCGTTTAATTCGTTAAGTGTCATTATAGCAGTTTGGATATACCGTCATTTATTAAATCCCATCCCCAAACCCTATCATATGAACCTGAGCTTATGTTTCCGCCAAAAAGAATATTGAAAATTTGTTAATCATTTTGATTAATGATAATTTTGATTAATTAATCTTTTTAACTAATGATTTTGTAATTAATTCACAAATTTAATAAATGATGACTAAAATTGGTTTATCTTTAGATTTAATTAATCATTTTTGCTAATGATGTTTTATAGTTAACTAATCTTTTTAACTAATGATTATTTGAGTTTAAGTAACTCTTTTAATTAATGATAATTGAAATTAATGATCATTTTACTTAACGATATTTAAAACTAATTAGAAATTTTAAATAATGATATTTTGAATTTAGTTAATCATTTTATTTAACGATCGTTTTAAATTTAATTAGTTGTTTTAACTAATGATATTTAGAATTTAGTTAAATCATTTTAATTAATGGCATTTTATAATTATATAAATTAATTTAACAAATGATGTTTTAGATAATCATTTTAGCCAATGGAGTTTGAATTTAATTAATCCAATTAATTTCTCATTATTTGAACTTGATTAATTTTTTTAATTAATGGTATTTAAAATTTACTTATTATTTTAGTTAATGATATTTGAGATTAATTATTTATTTAATTACTGATTATTTGAATTTAATAAATCTTTCTTAACTATTTATATTTAAAATTAATTAATTTATTTAATTAAATTGATTAAAGTAAATTAAATAATATAATAAACGTGATTTAAGTTTATTAACTGATTTAAAAGTTAATAAACTGATTTAATAAAGGTTTTAAAGTTGATATACTGGTGATATAAAAGTGTTTTGAAATAATTAACTCTTTTATGTAACGATAAATGATTTGTTTATTAATTGAAAATCCGGATACTTGTCCAAGACCAAATAAAAGTTTTGACAGGATAAGGGAAATCTTTAGGTAAGTTAAAAAGGAATTGGAACTTGATTATTAAGATATTAAGTTGGATAATCTGCTGGGTGTCAGTCTGATGTTGGTTTAGGCCCTCGGGGTCTAGCACTTGGAAAAATTATTCTCTTAACGTTTTACAATTAGGAACTAATTCTAAAAGCATTTTTCCAATATGGAAATCGAGCACAAGTTCAGTTCATTTTTAGAAAGAAAACGTTTGATTCATTTATGGAAACAGATTATTTTTGTAAAGTGAATCACTTATATGGAACCGATTTATTTGTATAATTAACAATAAACATCGAAGAAGTAGACTTGTCGCTATTTTGAAGGTAAAGAATAATCATGAGACATGACTTTGAGGTAACACTACCTTGACTTGTCCGGTATTACTGATAACTAAGAAATAGAAAAATTTTGAATCCAATGAGCGGTGATAAGTATACAAGACTTAATTTCCATATATGATCGTTTTATATCCTCAATAGTTGATATCTCATCTATCAGTTACTTTAGCTACTTTATTATCGTCATTCTAAGACGATCTATTGCTCCGTTGAGCATTGCTATCCTTTGACGGAAATGACTAAACCAAAGCGCGTGGTTTTTGAGTGCCAAGTTATGTGGGGTTGCTTCTACTAAGGTATTTCAAAACTCATCTAAATTTTTGTGTATCGTCACTTGAAAAACAGTTTGATTTTGGATGTGAAATAATCAGATTCTCGGCAAGATTTTGTGGGGTCCGGCTTGGTGTTTTCGAGTTTTTCAAGTGCATTTCTAGAGGTATACTTGTTTTAAGGGGGATGAACAACCCTCCTTGCATTTGTTGGGAAATTTTCTTTCCTTATTTGATTTGATAACCCTGAACCTACTTTAGCTTTAAATTGCCACAAGTAGAGCCAACTCCTCATTACGACATTTAAGTATTGATTTAGACCAATCTATTAAGTTTGGATTATTGCCATATTCATCCCACTCTATCAAATTTGGATTGTTACCTTACTTAGTCCATTCTATCAAGTTGGTCTATTTTCCTTGTTCTATCCATTCTGTCCACTTTGGATTTTACTCGATTTATTTTAATTCTTTCAAGTCTGGTTTAATATTATTTATGCTCATTCATATTTGGATCTGTTCTTGATATTTATTTCTGCTCTTGCCTGTATGGATGTTATTCTTGTAAGGTCAAAACCCGTTCTGTATTAGCGGTGTGGTGTCATAGAACTTTATATGTTCCCTATTATTTTAGTTTTCTCCCGATGGTATTTCTAGGCTGATCCGGGTGTTATATATTTATAATACTCGGGTTAGACCGAGTATTTTTTCTAGGTTGTCTTTTAAGTTTTGGAGATCATGGAGAGGAGCTAAAGATTCACCTATTGTAGTTTTTTATTTTTAGCTATAATATATAGTATACCTATCGACATTTGTAAGGTTATGATTTTATTACTGTCCAGCGATAAGATCTGTTTTCAACTCTGATATACTCTGTGTGTTTAGAGTGACAGTTTCTACTGTCCTTGTTAAATTATATGTTGTCGATTCTGCTATGAGATTATGATTTTCTCTGTTCTTTGTTCTTTTTTGGTTTACCCTAACAATATGCCTTTTTTTCGATTGGATGCATGACATTGGAACATAGTGGTAGTATTCGGTGTCAACTTTCGATGGTCGAAAAGGTGGGTCGTTACAACAGTTATAACCGTCTATCCTTACAAAGGCTAGCAGATACTAAATACATATTACATGACACAACAGAAATTTGAAAATAGATCACAATTGACAAAAGGACCCTCCAGTCTTCATGCTCCTTCCAAACTGCTCCAAGTTACCTGACTACTTGGCTGCCCGAGAAAATAGGCCACCCAGAGTTTAATAGAAAAGGAAAATAAACTCCGAGTCAGTCATGTGATTGGTGTAAGAAACTCAAAATACGAGTATTTGAAAAATAGAGGGGTATCTCGTAAGACCGCTCTGCACATAAACACGGAACAAGTTTTTATACCCTATGATAACCAAATCTTTTCTACGTAAAATTCGATGATATTATTTTTAGTGAGATACTTTGAAAAACTTTTAAAATAAGCATCTTCAAATTGCCGAAATTGTTACATTGGTTAAATTTGATGGCATAATAGTTTTACAACAAAAACCGAAGGCACTTATTAGACAGTTGGATTTCCAATGAATAGCGAGGTAAGGGACTACCTCCCGTATAGTGTATCTCTAGTGAGATGCACTAAGGATCAACCTCTTTAAAACCTCTGCGATTTAATACTCGCCCACCTACAGACCCATTGGGTGGCGGATTGCACCAAATATGGTGTCACCTCGGCCGTTATCAACCTATCAAAGATCCCTAAGCATAAACCACATAATTTAAACCCGACATCATAACGGGTAGAAATAAATAAATGTAGAAAGGTGATATCATACCGTAATAGTAGCGAACCACTTAGCCCTAAACAACCGATGTTCCACAATTCTCCGGGTGTGAGATTCGAGGTAATGTTTACCTTTCTTAGATCAATTTCACTTAAAATGCCGCATTGCCATTTTCAAAAACACACTATTGATTTCCACAAAAGTACAACCTCTGAGCTCATATGTTTTAGAGAACAGTGTTAAGTATAAGAGAGTTACCTCCTACACCACCAGAAAGATGAACATTTGTAGAGATCAATGCACGGTGATCTTAGAAATGCAATGTTAGACATACACCTATACAGGTTATCCGGGAACAGGACAAACCAAAGGCACTCTCCTACCACATCCTATCGAGAATTACTCCTAGGATTAGTAGTAATAGTCCTTGCATACGGAAATCTCAGAGCGAAGGGACTATAAATATTTATTTATCTTGGGAGCTACTTCGAAATTATCAATAAACATTCCTTCAGTTATAAAGATCCCTACCTTCAACTTCATTATATTTAACATGTCTTCACTTTCGAACGCGTACAATGGTTCGAAGTAGTTTTCAGATAAGAACACTCAAATCCGACCCTAGCTCCTTCAAACCAATCATCGATAAAAAGATGTTTAAGAAAATAGGTGCTTATCATTTGATTTATTAGTTTTATCTCTATCAAAATATATCTTTAAAACATTTCATTTTAGCATAAACTGGATCACTAAACCTCTCTTTTAGTTTTGGATACACCAAACCGCTTCTTCTAAGTCATATTGGAAAATAATATAAAGTAAAACAGGATGCATGTAAATTATACTAATTTTACTCAAGATTATTTTCTGTATTCAACAATTACTATTCGTTGAATAATGGTGAAATCACCTTTTAAACTCATATAGTAAGTACAATTTCCCTCTTTATAATTTTAATACCAAGTATAAGAAGATTATCTCTATATAATCCAAGCTATATCAAATTAAATTTATAAATTTTGAATCTTTTATGCTTGTTTCGTTTCTGACATTTCGACCTTATCTATCACTTGTCAAGGAAAGAGGCCAGAAGATCCAGGTCACTAGTTTCTCCTGACCATCTCCTTATTTTAAGTACCCCACATCTGGATCTCACGAGTAAAAAATCCAACCTACTCGTCGGCTTTTAGAGTCAATATTAAATCACTTTATTTATAACAGCATTTCTTTGAATCATTTATTTAATGTCTTTTAAATAAATTATAAAACCTCCAAACCATCTTTAAAACACTTATTTACTTAATTGAAAACATTTATAAAATATTTGGGAAAATTTACTTAAATTTAAAGCCATATTTCAAAAGTTATTATAAGTGCTACAAAAAATGCTGCGAATAGTGCTTTTAAGGCTTATTTGATCGAAAGAATTCTATCATTAAAAATCCATTTTTATAACTCAATTCTCTTTAGAAACATCTTAAAAAGTTTATGGTATTAATTCCATATTTTTAAAGGATTAAGATATTAATTTTAAAAAGTTTATTATTTTGTTTTCGAACTACTAAAGAGCGACTATTTTGAAAACTTGTTTTGCTCATATTTCAAATTCTACTAAACGAAATCACGATCCTTTTATTTTATTTGAAAACTATGATTATAAGAGTTTGGAAAGTTCTTATTATAAATTATTTTGACTTCGAATCTATTGTATACATGGATTTGACTTTCTACGGTGCGAAATCGCGAACTGCTGTTACGTCATGCGCCTGTTTCAACTACATTTTCGTTTTCTTTATAAACTTTGTCGAACCACTTTTAAATGTTTATAAAAAAATTCTAATACATTTTACACTAAATTCACAGAGGATTAACATCTCCTATATACTATTTCATAAAGTGATATTTCGACGTGTATTTAAACGTGACTTTTTTTACACATTCGAACAATAATATTTCACAACCAAACATGATGGACAAATAATAGTGTAACGAACCGTAATTTCGAACCATTCGCTTCCGTATATGTCGGACTTGAATTGCTCAAAATAACAGATTGTTAGTTTATATTTGGAAAAACTTAACATATACAGTAAATAAAATCAATCACAGAATCTCAAACACAGAGTAATTTAATTATACCTGGAACATCAAAGTCTGAAACAATATACAGCAGAATTTCAAATACAAATGAATCTATAATACTTCGGCAATTGATGAGTCTAAACATAAATGACTGAAATAGCTGAAAGCTGGATAGATAGATCTTCAAACAAAGCTCCCATCTTCAAAGGTGAGTCTCAAATGTTGTGACACTCAGTCTGGCCCGAGCATAAAGCAAAACACAAAACATTCGAGTCAGGATTAACATTCTATATTAATAAATTTAACTAAGTGAAATGTCAACTAAAATACAAGTAACTTACAGGATGTTTGGGATTTTCATCCTCTAAGGATCCGTGGAACTATCTACTATGTAGTAATATACACTATTATAATATGTCTATTAGTAAAATAAAGTATTAAAATAGCTTTAAGGCTTTACCTATATCCCCCTTAACACATTTATATATTCTCATAGTTTATACAGTACCGTAATTCCTCCGTAAACTATAGAGCTATCAGAGGGCACTCCATAGGTATGGTACAAACCAAACTTGTAGAAGGCGCGATAGGGTATGTGATAAGGCACGCAAGGCAATACCAAGGTAGATATACCGTTTGCGGATCCGGACTGGTGGTAACGCATAGCAGCTACTACCGAGCACCTCGTGACACACTCTCAAATCAAAGGTGCATCCAATCAATCACAAAGTAATAGAATGGTATCAAAGAATGTGTCCGATAGGAGTGAAAGTGACTGTGCTATAGGATCGTGTAATATAGATAAACTACTTGTGCGGAATATAAACTAAGTAAGTAAATAATTAAAGCAGTAAAGAAAATGACACCAAAGATTTTTATACTGGTTCGAACTCCCTTTCTATGTCCAGTCCCAGACTCCTTTTGGAATTAAACTAGCAACCCTCACTTAACCTGGAGGAATAAGTTTACACTGCCTGAGCAACCGAACATGACTTTAACCTTCTAAGCAACCGAATAGGACTTCTACCGCCTGAGCAATCGAACCGGACTTCTTTACAAATAATAAAAGTATCTAAATGTAGTATGCTCTTTAAATGGCACTGATAAGTCAATTAAGTACAATCTTTCTATAATCTTCTCCTTTATGATATATAATGTAACGTGCTTGAGAATTCTAGAAGATAGAGAGATCAATGATCAGAGAATGTATGTAGTTTGAGTGCGGTATTAAAATATAGAATATATAAGAATTCAAGAATATTAAAATTAGTTTCAGTTAGTTGCTTGTTGAATTCCGAAATCTGTTTATAGTGATTAAAAAGTTGCAACCATTGATGAAATATAAAGATTAAAAGAAACAGGAGCAACCGTTGATTTTGAAGATGTTTCTCTTCGATGAAGAGAAGTGTCTTTTCATAAAAATAGCCATTGAAAATATTCAGTTGGCTGAAATTATTAGTTCAGCCGTCTGAATTAAACAAAATCGTAAACAGCAAGGAAATAGGCTTTGGCCAGATTCAGCCGGCTGAATAAACTTATTCAGCCGGCTGAATATTGTGAAACAACAAATTTGTTTCAGCATTCAGCCAACTGAATTAATGTATTCAGCCGTCTGTTTTCGGCCTGCTGTGCATGGTAGAGTATGTGTGTATATATATATATATCAATCCAGGAGAGATTTTAACATAATACTAAATGATATAAAAACTCTAGACAAGGAACTTAACAGCTTTGAAAACACTCTAAATATGAATCTGCAACAAAACTCCTACACAAATGATCAGTACACACAAAATATTTTATATAGCTTGTCATTAATCAAAACAATGTTAAATTGAGATTCCAACATTCTCTCCCTTTCCGATGATGACAACTATATAATAATAAAATAAATACTTACAATAATATTGTTACTCCCCTTGTCAATATGCACAAATATTTAATTACCTTTATATATCATTCTCCCCCTTTGTCATCGACAAAAAGAAAGATAAGAATGCATGCAAAGAAACATTGTTAAGTAAAATATAGCTCTTTACTCGAGATATCATTACTAAAGGAGAATAGAAATATTCATACAACATTACATAAATAACTAGATAGAAATATAAAAGAAGTAAAAAAAACATAAATTGAACTAAAATGAAGATAATTAGAACTGGGTAGAGAGATAAGGCTCATCATCATTGGAATCTGAACTCGAAGATGACCATTGAAATGGAGATGGCTTGTGAACTTCAGTGGATGTAGATCTGGAACAAGAAATTTATCCCATATTTTAATAAGAAAACCTTTTATGGAGTTGAATTTCTTTTCCGTTTTCTTTTCAAGAGCCTTAATATCCCCATGAGGTTTGGATTGATTTCAGAAGAGAGTGATTATAGCTTGTCTGGAAGAGGTTTCCAGGACAACAACTTGAATGGAATCATCATCCTCTTCTTCTTCTTCATGTTCGGTATGTGAAGAGGAGGAAACATTAGTGTCACGAGGTTGTGGAACACCTTATTGAAAATTTTTGAGACCATGGTCAAAAAGAGATGACTTGTTGTGGAGGAGGCTGGTGAGGAAGACCCATCAATCCTAACATTTTTGCCCCTAACTCACTAATGCTTGAAAACTCGGAGTCGGGCATTGGAAAGCCAAAGTTGAGAATGATACGCATAAGATAAGCACCGTAATGAATGGCTTATATTTTCTTTGGATTGTGATATCTTGAAATTCATCTATAATGATTTTACCCCAATTTACTTGTTGCTTGGAGTAGATGGAATAAAGAGCTTGAAAATCTCTTTTATAGACTTTTTCATAACTTCTCGTTCGAGGTTGAAGAGAGCGAATGAAAGCACGTTGAAGAAGGCGTGCTTGTGGCCTTAAGGTGCTTGATTTTAAACACTCAAATTTGTAAGGTGATCGGACAAGAAACGATGTGAAACCTCATCTCTATGATCCATATCACCTTCAATATCATCAATCTCGACACCTTGATAAGGACAAGTTAAAATATTGCCTAATATTTGTAGAGGCAAGAAAATTTTAATTCCACAAACTATTGACCAAACACAATCTTGTCGATATTGACGATTATGGTGGTCTAAATTCAGATTAGCAAGAAAGAGTTTGATCAAAAGATGATTATTTTGACATTATTTGGAGCATACCCTATTAGACTGTCAAAGTGGAATTGCTTTGCCAATTCTATAATTCTATAAGCTGCAAAATCCAGAAATTTCATGAAAGCACCTTCAAAGATATTTGAATTTTTCACAGAATTGAAATAGGAGATTGCAACATCATTCCAAAGCCACTGACAAATCCGATCTTCGAAAGGAGCAGAGGTGGATTTCCTTGAGCGTTTGGACCGACCTGATTTTTCGAAGCCCGAAAATCGAAACCATTAGGGTTAAAAGAAGAAGAAGGTATAAGAAGAAATAGAAACAATACCAGCAGCTTACCAATGCAGCAGAATAAAATATAATAGATGATAACCGATCTTTACACAAAAGAAATTATATCTTTTTTATACATACATCATCAGAATATAGCATTAGAGTTCAATACAATCAACAACACAGTTTAGGACGGTTATAATATCTCATTCTTCCAAAATTGAATACACAACAGAAAGTACATTCGCCATCAAGCTCGTCTCTTGAGCTCCACACCAGTCCATTCAGAATCTGTACTCTATAATACTCGGTCTGAACCGAGCATTATAGTTAAATAACACCCAAGTCTGTCTGGAAAACCAGCGTGAGAAAATACACTCAATTGGATTATTAAATTTTCAAAAATTCATTGAAATCAAAGGTATCTCGTAAGACCACGCCACAAATAAACATGCCGGGTTTTTACCTCACGATAACCAAAACATTTTTATCAAATCCGTCTGATATTATAACAGTGCCTATAGAAAGTAAAATAGAATCTAGCTGAAATGCTTGCATCTCACGTTTCAGCAATAGTTGGGCGTAACCAAAACCGTACAGGCACTTATTGGAGATTGGATTCCATACAATATCAGGGCTACTGGGGTACCACCTGTCACAGTACGTGGTATAGATCACCGTACCGAGGATCCACCCTAAATCTCTTGCAACACAAGACTGTACTACTCCTTACTGGATAGCTCGAATAAGTTCACCCCATGGTTGGGATCAGCAACTACCACACAACCAAAATAATAAGGGACATCTAGAAAGGGGTGACCTTACCCTAATTGATTGCTAGCCTCTTAGCTTTGTGTGCACCTCTCCTGTTTTATCCATTCTCGGTTGATGAGGCTCGAGGTTAAGCGTTACCTTTTTACCACACAATCACTTAGAATGCTCATCGTCCCTCTGACGATGTTCTGAAAGCATTCGTCCATACAAGTCCGTTCTGGGTTCGAACGGAACCGAAGGCACTACTCCTACTACATCCATTTTGGAATCGCCCTAAGGATTAGTAGCAATTAGCCCTTGCACATCACTGCTCTATCTCTGACACCCAGCTCTTGTCTTCTTCACGAAACGTTCAAACAAAATCAATGTGGTTTTCGAAAAATTAATCCCGATCCCGGTCTCTTCGAAACGATCAGCGCATTGTCCAATGTTGATAGTCAGTTATTTAACTATCAAATAATATTCACACACAACCATCAGACACTAATAATTTCCCAAATTATTTATTAATCTCAAAATATCTTTGCAAGGTATATTTCCACTTTTCAACCTTTTGAAAACAGTTTCAAAACACCCTTCTCTCATGGAATAAATTTTTCAAATATTTATTTATTTCCACTGAGAAGAAACAAGTCCAAATACTTTAGATTTTAAAACAATTTAAATCACTTTATTCTAAATTATATTTTAAAACATTTAAATTAAACTACTTAAACACTTTATTCAAAATATGTACTTTTAAAAATAAAAAACCGCTTTATAAAATATAAAACTAAATTTTAAAATAAAATTTAAGCCAAACTAAATTTAAAATAAGAGTTACGTAATTCTATACAAATTTTCAAATAAACTTTAACCAAACTATCTTTAAAATAAAACTATTTTATAAAATATAAATATAAATATTAATAATTATCTTTAAAATCAAAATACTAGTAAAACCTTTCAATAAATTACTACTATAATTAATTTAAACAAATGTTTACTTTTAAAATTTAAACAACTTAAATAATAATTTCTTAAAAGAGCATTCCTTTAACAAACTTTAGAACTTTTAAGTTATACTAAAATCTGCTTTGAAAAACATACTTGGCTTTTCATGGAAATACACTTTTCTTCCACACCTTTAAAAATAAACCACTATTTATTTTTACAACAAATTCCCATTCCTTTATAAATTCACATCGTGAATTTATACTTCTAAATTTCCACCGATATCCATTTCACTTTATAAACCCAGTTTATAAATTCCATAGTCTCATCTTTGTTTCAAAAGCACAATTTCAAACACTTAATCAATTTCAAATTGATTTTCAAAACTAACTCCATTTAAAAAATAAATTTCCTTTCTTATCCAAATATATTTCAAAACTCATAAATTTCAGATTTAACTTCTTTATCCTGGTTTAAAATCTTATTTAAACTAAAAATACAAATTTCATACTTTCCAAATTTCTTCTTTATCTTTTCCAAACAAATTTAAACCTTGAATTTAAAAAAAAATTGAATTCGTTACTCTTTTAAATACTATCACTTGAATTCATTTATTCAAATATCGCTTTTCCCATACTTTGGATTTATTGTTAACGTTAAAAAAAATCAACTTTTATTCTTCCAAATCATTTTAATTATTCAAATTCCTTATAATTAGTTTATTTAAATTTCCTTTTTATTTACTTTAAAAATTCAAACTTCATATACATACATACATAGATATATATATGCACATATATATATATATATATATTCAATTCTCAAAATTCCTATATATATATATATTTAACCAAGCCAGAGTATTCAATAAATTCCAATTCCCAATATGATCAATATAATTCATCACAGATCGTCACAAATCATATCGCTAAATATATAAAATAAATTCAAACGTTTTGAGGAATCCATTTGGATCCCTCTAACCTGTTTTCCATGCATCCACAGGTGTTAACACAACATAATAATACCAATTCCACTTCGAGGTGGAATATCGCGGTATATGGGGTTATATTATCTCATCTGCTATTATGCGGCGCATAGGGTCTTATCCGCTATATAATGCGGGAAATCAATCACTCCAATATATACAATACTATATATAATATACCATACCCAACCAATTCAATCATTCAACCAAATTTAAATTTACCCATGTAAATTTAAATAAAACCCACATGAGTGAGGTTAACTCACCTTTGACTCCTGTTTTGCAACCCATTGCCAATCCGGCTTGCTTCATTCTAGATTATGACCTTGTATAAATATTTTTATGGTTTATTAATATCTGAATAAATTGAACAATTAAATCCCATAGATTTAATTAACTAATTATTTAATTTAAAACTAAATCGCTTTAAATAAATTAATTAGTTAACCATTCAATTTTAACTAAATAATTATTAATTTTTTAAATGGAAACCACAATTATTCTTATAAAATAAACTATAGATTTCAAAATCTAACTTTTACAAATTCCTCAAACATGTAAAATTCCTACATTTTTTTTCCAAATTTTATATAAAAAATATTTTCTAAAAATCAACAGATTACTCAGGTTTAAGACTTGAGTACTATCAATTTTAAAATTGCTCAAAATAAATTTTCCATTGCATTACATTTTATAAATTTGTATATATCGTTTCAAATATGTTTCAATATATATATATAATACTTTAATATTTTTTAGATTAAACAATAAACTAAAAACATTTGTATATATATGTATTTATCCCTATAAAAATATTTACTGTTATCTATGTATGTATGTATGTGTATATATATATATATATATATATATATATATATATATATATATATTTAAACTAACCAGTAAGTTAAATTCTGTGTAACGTTATACCAGATCAAATTCAAAAACATAACTGCTTAATTTTTTACTATAACCTATCTGCAGTTTCCCTTTTTAAAAATATTTTATTTTAATTGAAAAAGAATTATACCTTAATGTCGATCGAAGAATCTTAAAACTCAGCATCCACTTGCATGCCGACGCTGCCACTATGACCAAACACAGTGTTCCTGCTCCCCAAACCTAGCCGTGATCGCCATCCCCGTGTTTGTCACAGAAGTACCCTCAGCCTCGACCATCAGGGGAGCAATGAACCACCACCACGAACTAGTGGAGCCGCTACCCTCCTTGCGAATCCCATATCAAGCACGAAAACCCGGCCACGCTCTCCCAATCGCGACGACGTCGCGCTATCACTTCGCCCCTCTTCTTTCTCTGCTCTCGATTGACTCTAGTCGTACTGATGCAGGCGAGAGATTCGTATATTCCAGATGCGATTATATTTATTTGATGAACGAATTGATTTTCGATAATTGAATTTTGGAAAAGGAGACAGCAATATGATTTAGGTAAAATGAATCGATCTGATTCACATGCCACTATTGTTTTTTGAACGAAATCCTCTCTTGTTTGTTTACGAAATTGAATCGGGTTTCGTCACTTTATTTCTTTCGTTTTACTTCGTTCTGAAGAGAAGATCGGCTGCTTCTTTCTTTTTTTTATTCAATTTTTTTCAAAACGAAGACGCGTGTTATTCAGATGAACACGAGCAATAAATTCCGATACGTGTCCATATAGGCTTACCACAATATTGTAATACAATAATATTATTTATATTAAATTTAAAATCAAATTCAAATCATCTCGATTTACGCAACTCACAATCTCGATCTCCTATGGAGGCATGCCGCCAGGCGTTCATAAGGTTATTCCCCTATTTCGATTGCACTGGAAAAGGTTTCGAGTCCTAATTAAATCGTATGAAGAAGATAGCTTTTTGGACCTAATTATTATACTGAATTCGATATAGATTTTAGCGCGTTTACTTACCGTACGGCCAAACGATCACTCCAAACACTACGAAAATTGAGATCTGATAATAATATACTATTATGGATCCAATGGAACTGGTTTCGTCGAAATCCGAGACCGTGTCTCGGAATGCTATTTTAAACTCAATATAAACAATTAAATTTGAACTGAACAAAACATTTTTAAATTTAAATTTTCAACTTCTATTATCTCTAGTATTATAATTATAAATTTTCCAAGCCTTTAAAATATTTTTATCCAGCTTAAAATCCAAGATTTAATATTTAAACCAAATTTTATATTATTAAATTCAATAATTTAATTGTCAAATAAATGGTGAAATTTGAAATTCAAGCTAAACCAACTTTCAAATATTAAAATAAATTAAATATTCCAATTTTAAATATCTGAAAATTCCGGGTTGTCACATTCCTCCCTCTTTAAAATAATTTCGTCCCAGAAATTATTAGTTGGGAAGAATGGTCCACAACCTGTTAACTATTTCTCATTCTAATAGTTTTTATCAACTTCTCAAAACTAAACAGTTTAAACAACACCCAATTTTTTTTATAATCAACACTATTACCCTTACTAACCTTTCAAACCTATCCAAAATTTCCAAACAACATTACTAACTCAATCATTCAAATTATAATTCAAATTTTAAATTATCAAAATTTTCCCAAAATTTTTCTACCTCCCTAAATTTTTGAAAAATTTCGCCAACGCCTCCTTTGCGCGGTTAGCTCGGTACAACTTTAAAAAGGCCTCTACGGCCTTCAGATTTCAAAAGAAAACAAAAGGCCTAGTGGCTAGATCAGAAAGTCGTCAAATTTCATGTAGAAATTTAATACATACACTTTTCCGAGAAAATTTCAATTTATCTTCAAAAATCAAAAATCCAATTCCCCTTTGCTTTTTAACACCTGAATAGCCTATTAAGCAATAATGTTCAATTACAACATTTAAAAATTGCTTCACACATTCCTTTGCAAAAGTTTTCATATCTATTTCATTCACACCTGTACGATGCACATATATCATCCGTACGCAATACCCCATTCGATCGCTTACTCCACCACACAATTTTACTTCCGAACTAGTATTGTGCACCCGACTTCCTAGCACGGACTCAGATCTGGTTTCTTGATCAGAAACCATCATTCTCCTTGCATAGCCACCAACTATGATAGAGAATTTTCCAAATCAATCAAAAATCCATATCCAGAGTTCGCCGTCGAAAATACAATGAAAAATCCCATCTCGGATCAGTATAACTACCTCAAAATCCTATGCTCGAATCAAGATCAAATCTCTATGCGAATAAAGTAATATGCGTACATCTTACGTATTTATTTTAGTTGATTATTAGCTATATCAATTTTCTTTTATTCACATTTATTTTGATTTCTATTTACTTATTCTCAGCTACCCTATTTCACAACTTCACTTAATCCTCATTCAATTATTCACTAAGAATATTTTTCCCATTACCAACTTTACTTAAGAATTTCACCATTCCTTCTTAAGTATAATATAAATATTTCATACACCTCTTATAACTATTTAAAATATTGAATTCTATTTACATTATCTCAATCCATACTTAATTAACCATTTCTCCAATTAGTTCAACTTACTAATTTATTCCTATCTCAAACCATTTAACTTCCAAAAAAAATTTATTTTTTATTTTAGTTCACTTAGAACTAGTTTTACAACTTCACTCTACTCAATTAAATTTTAAATTTTAATATTCAGTTTTCAATTTCATTCGGTTACAACCAAGTAAATTATCAAATCTCAATTCTTTTGTTCAAATTTCCATTTTCAATTCCACTTGAATTAAATTTACCTTCCTTCTACCCATTTGTTCCCAAACCAATTTAATACTTCATTTTATACAACAAGATTCAAATCAAATCTCATTCCAAATCATTTTCTTACCTACTTAAATCAATTAGTTTACTCACTGATTTTATTTCAGTCCTTTATGCTATTTAGTCAAATCTTGACTAACTTCCATTACCCACAATTCAAATTAACTCCCAATATTCAGTTTCCAATTCTATTTACTTACAAATACAAATTCATTTGTCTATCCACAATTTTATTTCCAACTTATAACCTTTTATTTAAGTAACCATTTAACTTAATCTCCTTAGACTCTTCTTTAAATTCAAAATTTACTTAACTATGTTTAATTACACTCCAATTCAATTTTAAATTTAAACTTCTATAAGTTTTCAAATTTAATTACATTTGCTAACTTCTTTTGATTTACTTCAAATAATTAGCTTACCTTCCCCCTTATCTGGGTTTCACAATAACTTTTGTTTAACCCCTTTCAAGTTGAATCTTATTTCAACCAAATTCCAAATTCCTATAAGTTGTCCAACTTATTTTATTCCATAAAAATATTTATTAAGATTCCAGAGTTTAAACAATTTCTTACATTTCAAAATCACCTTTGAAATCAACTATACCCCAAATCCTTCGGTATATCTAATTATTCATTTGTCTTCAAAAATAAAACCAAATTTTGCAAATTTATGTAGCAATCCCTCTCTTGGAAATTCAAAAATGAACATCGATGATGCTGCAGTCATCACCGAAGTTATTTTCCAATGACTGAAAGAGTTTAGTGCCTTTACCTCTTTAAAACATTCTCTCAAATATTTTTAAATTCCAAATCTCACCAGATTTCAAATCTAATTCAAAATATTTCATAAATACTATTACCATTATTTCTCCAAAACCTTTGAAAATCACTTTCAAATTCAAAAGGAATTTAATTTTCCCAAATCTCAAAATTCCTAATCCTTTTTAATCCCTATTCAACAATTACTCTGGCATTTTTATTTCATTTTCAAATATAAAACACATTTATAATTCACATTTACAAATCCCATTTTGTTATATAAATTTTTTCCTTAACCTTTGTTTAGAATTTTAATCCTTTATTCAACTTCCACTTAACAATGATAATAACTTAATATTATCATCTTCTAACAACCAAACAACCGTATATAACTATAATAATTTATGGAATATTATTTTTTCTATGTACAAAAATAATATGGGTAAAATTATTTCATTTCCCCTATTTAAAACAATACTATATTGGTTTAACTTATTTAAGTGTTTAGAAACCCCTATCGATAAAATGGCGTCCCACATATCGACCAGAATTCATAAACACTTAACTGATAAGCCAACACAATATAAAAACAATTTTTAGATTCACTAAAAAATACGTGCTCATATCTATTACTACTCTCAGACTCATTCTAGAGTACTACAGACTCTACTTTTAATGAGAAATCCCCATCAGAGCCAAGGTTCTCGCTTAATCTTCAGCTTTGATACCAAATCAAACGACCCGATTTTTCGAAGCCCGAAAATCGAACCATTAGGGTTAAAATAAGAAGAAGGTAGATGAAGAAATAGAAACAATATCAAAATCTTACCAACGCAGCGGAATAAAATATAATAGAAGATAACAGATCTTTACACAAAAGAAATTATATCTTTTTTATACATACATCATCTGAATACAGCATCAGAGTTCAATATAATCAACAACACAACTCAGGACAGTTATAATATCTCATCCTTTCAAAACTAAATACATATCGGAATATACATCAAATATGTCAGATATGTCCCCCCATCAAGCTCGTCTCCTAAGCTCCACACCAGTCTATCCAGAATCTGTACTCTATAATACTCGGTCTGACCCGAGCATTATAGTTAAATAACACTCGAGTCAGTTTGGAAAACCATCGTGAGAAAATACACTCAATTAGACTATTAAAGTTTCAAAAATCCTTTGAAATCAAAGATATCTCGTAAGACCACGCCACAAATAAACATGCCTGGTTTTTACCTTACGATACTCAAAACATTTTTATCAAATCCGTCTGATATTATAATAGTGTCTATAGAAAGTAAAATAGAATCTAGCTGAAATGGTTGTATCTCACGTTTTAGCAATAGTTGGGCACAATCAAAACCGTACAGGCGCTTATTGGAGATTAGATTCCATACAATGGCAGGGCAACTGGGGTACCGCCCGTCACATTACGTGGTCTGGATCACCGTACCGAGGATCCACCCTAAATCCCCTACATAATGACCGGACTACCCCTTACTGATCGCCCGAATAAGTTCACCCTACGGTTGGGAACAGCAACCACCATACAGCCAAAATAATAAGGGACATCTAGACAGGGGTGACCTTACCCTAATTGGTTGCTAGCTACTTAGCCTTTTGTGCACCTCCCCTATTTTAGGCATTCCCGGTTGATGAGGCTTGAAGTTAAGCGTTACCTTTTTAGTAAAATCACTTAGAATGATCATCGTCTCCCTGACGATGTTCTGAAAGCATTTGTCCATACAAATCCCTTCCCAGTTCGAAGGAAACCGAGGGCACTACTCCTACTACATCCATTTTAGAATCACCCTTAGGATTAGTAGCGATTAGCCCTTGCACATCACTGCTCCATCTTCGACTCCCAGCTCTTGTCTTCTTCATGAAAACGTTCAAACCGAATCGAAGTAGTTTTCGAAAAATTAATCCCGATCTCGGTCTCTTCGAAACGATCAGGGCATTGTCCAGTGTTGATAGTCGGTTATTTAACTATCAAATAATATTCACACACAACCATCAAACTTTAATAATTTCCCCAATTATTTACTAATCTCAAAATATCTTTTCAAGATATATTTCCACTTTTCAACCTTTTGAAAACAGTTTCAAACCACCCTTCTCTCACGGAATAAATTTTCCAAATATTTATTTATTTCCACTGAAAACAACCAAGTCGATATACTTTAGATTTTAAAACAATTTAAATCACTTTATTCTAAATTAAATTTTAAAACATTTAAATTAAACTACTAAAACACTTTATTCAAAATATTTACTTTTAAAAATATAAAACTGCTTTATAAAATATAAAACTAATTTTTAAAATAAAATTAAGCCAAATTAAATTTAAAATAAGAGTTACGTAATTCTATACAAATTTTCAAACAAACTTTAACCAAACTATCTTTAAAATAAAACTATTCTATAAAATATAAATATTAATAATTATCCTTATAATCATAATACTAGTCAAACCTTTCAATTAATTACTACTATAATTAATTTGAATAAATGTTTACTTTTAAAATTTAAACAACTTAAATAATAGTTTCTTAAAAAAACATTCCTTTAACAAACTTTAAAACCTTTAACTTATACTAACAATCTGCTTTGAAAAACGTACTTGGCTTTTTAGGGAAATACACTTTTCTCCCCCACTATTAAAGTTAAACCACTATTTATTTCTAAAACAAATTCTCATTCCTTTATAAATTCCCATCGTGAATTTATACTTCTAAATATCCACCGTTATCCATTTCACATTATAAACCCAGTTTATAAATTCCATAGTCTCATCTTCCTTTTAAAAACACAGTTTCAAACACTTAATCAATTTCAAATTGATTTTCAAAATTAATTCCGTTTTAAAAATAAATTTCCTTTCTTATCCAAATTTATTTCAAAACTCATAAATTTCAGATTTAACTTCTTTATCCTGGTTTAAAATCTTATTTAAACTAAAAATACAAATTTCAAGCTTTCCAAATTTCTTCTTTATCTTTTCCAAACAAATTTAAACCTTGAATTTAAAAAAATTAAATTCTTTACCCTTTTAAATACCATCACTTGAATTCATTTGTTCAAGTATCGCTTTTCCCATACTTTGGATTTATTGTTACAATTCAAAAAATTGAACTTTTATTCTTCTAAATCATTTTAATTATTCAAATTCTTTATAGTTATTTTATTTAAAATTTCCTTTTATTTACTTTAAAAATTAATATATACGTATATATATTTATCCAATTTCCAAAATTCCAATGTATATATTTAACCAAGCCAGAGTATTCAATAAATTCCAATTCCCAATATGATCAATATAATTCATCACAGATCATATCGCTAAATATATAAAATAAATTTAAACGTTTTGATGAATCCAGTTGGAACCCTCCAACCTATTTTCCCTGCATCCACAGATGTTAGCACAACATAATAATACCAATTCCACTTCGAGGTGGAATATCGCGGTATATGGGGTTATATTATCTCATCCGCTATTATGCGGCGCATATGGTCTCATCTGCTATATAATGCGGGAAATCAATCATTCCAATATATATATAATACTATATATAATATACCACACCCAATCAATTTAATCATTCTACCAAATTTAAGTTTAACTATTTAAATTTAAATAAAACCCTGATGAGCGAGGTTAACTCACGTTTGACTCCTATTTTGCAAGCCACCACCAATCCGCCTTGCTTCTTTTCAGATTACGACCTTGTATAAATATTTATACGGTTTATTAATATCTGAATAAATTGAACAATTAATTCCCATAGATTTAATTAACTAATTATTTAATTTAAAACTAAATCCCTTTAATAAATTAATTAGTTAACCATTCAATTTTAACTAAATAATTATTAATTTTTTCAACGGAAACTACAATTATTCTTATATAAAAATAAACTTTAGATTTCAAAAATCTAACTGTTACAAATTCCTCAAACATTAAAAATCCCTATTTTTTCTCTTTTTTTCATATTTTATATAATTTTTTTTTCTAAAATCAACATATTAACTCAGGTTTTGGACTTGAGTACTATCAGTTTTTAAAAATGCTCAAAATAAAATTTCCATTGCATTACATTTTATAAATTTGTACATATCATTTGAAATATGTTTCAATATATATATAACACTATAATATTATTTTGGATTAAAAAATAAACTAAAAATATAAGTATATATATTTATCCCTATAAATGTATTAACTGTTGTCTATGTATATATATATTTAAATTAACTAGTAAGTTAAATTATGTTTAACTTTATATCATATCAAATTCAAAAAAAAAACTGCTTAATATTTTACTGTAACCTATCTGCATTTTCCCTTTTTAAAAATATTTTATTTAATTGAAAAAGAATTATACCTTACTATCGATCGAAGAATCTTAAAACTCAGTACCCACTTGCATGCTGACGTTGCCACCATGACCAAACACAGTATCCCTGCTTCCCAAAACTAGTCGTGATCGCCATCCACGTGCTTGTCACAGAAGTTCCCTCAGCCTCGACTATCACCAGAGCAACGAACCGCTACCACGAACTAGCGGAGCCGCCCATCCTCCTTGCGAACCCCACTATCAAGCACAAAACCCTAGCCGCGCTCTCCCAATCGCGACGACGTCGCGCTATCACTTTGGCCCCTCCTTCTTTCTCTGCTCTTGATCGACTCTGGTCGTACGCGATGCAGGCGAGAGATTTGTATATTCCAGATGCGAATATATTAATTTGATGAACGAATTGATTTTCGAGAATTGAATTTTGGGGAAGGAGACAGCCATATGATTTAGGTAAAATGAATCGATCTATTCGTGTGCCACTATTTTTTTGAAAGAAATCCCCTCTTGTTTGTTTACGAAATTGAAATGGGTTTCGTCACTTTATTTCTTTCTTTTTATTTCGTTCTGAAGAGAATATCGACTACTTCTTTCTTTTCTTTTTTATTTATTCATTTTTTTTTAAAATGTAGACGCGTGTTATTCAGGTGAAGACGTGAAATAAATTCCTATACGTGTCCATATAGGCTTACCACAATATTTTAATACAATAATATTATTTATTTTAAATTTAAAATCAAGTTCAAATCGTCTCGATTTACGCAACTCACAATCTCGATCTCCTATCGAGGCGTGCCGCCAGGCGTTCATAAGGTTATACCCCTATTTCGATTGCACTGGAAAAGGTTTCGAGTCCTAGTTCAATCGTATGGAGAAGATAGCATTTTGGACCTAATTATTATACTGAATTCGATATAGATTTCAGTGCATTTACTTACCGTACGGCCAAACGATCACTCCAAACACTACGAAAATTGAGATCCGATAATAATATACTATTATGGATCCAATGGAACTGGTTTCTTTGAAATTCAAGATCGTGTCTCAGAAGGCAATTTTAAATTCAATATAAACAATAAAATTTCAACTGAACAAAACACTTTTAAATTTAAATTTTCAACTTCAATTATCTCCAGTATTATAATTATAAATTTTCTAAGCCTTTGAAACATTTTTATCCAGCTTAAAATCCAAGATTTACTATTTAAACCAAATTTTAGATTCTTAAATTCAATAATTTAATTGTCAAATAAATGGTGATATTTGAAATTCAAGCTAAATGAGAAAGAAAGATGAACTAGGGTTCTGAAACGAATGGGTAAATGGTGAAAATATTTAGTGGGTGAAAAGTAAGGGTAAGATTGGAAAAAAATTGTAGGACCTGTTTAAAACAATGTCTCAGGGGGAATTCAGCCGGCTGAATGTATGGAATCAGCCGTCTAAATTACTATGAATCTCAACCCGTAAGAAAACAGTTCATTTATGAACTAATTCAGACGGTTGTTTGAATAGATTAAGCCGTCTGAATCTGGAGAAAAATTATTCCCTGGATAATATTCAGCCTTTTATTTTTATAATAATAATTGTATAAAAACAAAAACAAACAATTTTTTGAATAAACAAAAAAAATTACGTATTAATAACAAAATGAAATATTTAAATAGATTTGGAAGAGAAGCTTGGAGTGTGATATTCACCTAGTTCCATTTTTGTGTTCTCTTGAAAAGGCCGAAGTGGTGACCATCTATTGCCGCGTTTCCATAAATTCGAAGATATTGGTGGATGCTACAGTGATGGTTCCCATGTATTGTGTCGGATTAGAGAACAAATAGGAGATGGTTGATGAACCGTGTTCTTGGATAATGAACCACGGAATTTTAAAGCGACTTGTTCCAAAAAGCTTAAACGTTTGGCATTAACTTTTTGTTCTTAATAAAGTTCACGCTGTAATTCCACTGTTTCCCTTTAATAGTGATGAATGTCGTCTGTCTATTCTTGGTAGATAATGAATCAAAAAATAGAGACCGTCTCGTTCTTTTACCAGGTGGAGCGTAACCAGATTTCTAAGAAGAGATCCCGAGTTCGAGTCTTCAAAAAAAATTATAAATCTTTTAGGGATACAATTCCTAATTCTCTTCTTAATTTTATGAAGATATTTTCGTTTAACGGTTTTGTAAATATATCTGCCAATTGATTTTCAGAGGAAACAAATTGTAGTCTGACTAAATCCTTTTTAATTTTATCACGAAGAAAATGATAACGTATGTCAATATGTTTAGTTTGTGAGTGATTGACAGGATTTTTCGATAAGTTTATAGCACTAGTATTATCACAAAAAATTGTTGATTTAAATAAATTTACACTAAAATTTTGAAGTGTTTGTTGCATATAAATGACTTGAGCACAAGCTAAGGTAGTAGAAATATATTCTGCCTCGCACTTTGAGAGTGAAACATAGTTTTGTTTCTTACTAAACTAAGAGACTAAGGATTGTCCAATGAAGTGACAAGTCCCACTGGTACTTTTTTGATCCGTCCGGCATCCTCCAAAGTCAGCATCACTATATGAAACTAATTCGAAAGGACATTTTTTGGGATAAAAAAGTCCAAAATATTAGGTTTTGCTTAGATAACACAATATGCGTTTTACTGCTCGCATATGTGATTCTTTAGGATTTGCTTGAAACCATGCACATAAAGAAACACTCATCATTATGTCAGGTCTACTAGCAGTTAGATAGAGTAATGGTCTAATTATAATTCGATATAGTTTTTGGTCGACAATTTTTCCATCTTCATCTCTATCGAGATGAACTACAGTACTTATTAAAGTTGATTTAGCAGAAGTATTTTCCATATTAAAGCGTTTAATTAGATTATTACAATATTTTCTTGATTAATAAAAATTCCATTTTCTAGTTGTTTAATTTGTAATCCAAAAAAATAAGATAATTCTCCCATATGTGACATTTCAAATTCTTTGGTCATAATTTTTGAAAATTCCTAACATAATTTTTGATTTGTAGAGCCAAAAATAATATCATCTACATAAATTTGAATAATTAAAATATCCTTTTTAGTTCTTTTAATAAAAAGATTTTGATCAACCTTTTCAATTTCAAAACTAGAATCTATTAGATAGTTTTTAAGAAGTTCATGCCAAGCATGAGGTGCTTGTTTTAGACCGTATAAGGCTTTCTTATATAGACATCGTTTGGAAATTTTTCTTCAGTGAATAATGGAGGTTGTTCAATAAAAACATTTTCTTTTATATAACCATTTAAGAAACCACTTTAACATCCATTTGATAAAATTTGATATTATGAAAACATGCAAAGGCCAGTAAGATGCGTATTGTTTCAAGTCGTGCAACTGGAGCAAATGTTTCTTCATAGTCAATTCCTTCTTCTTGATTTTATCCTTGTGTAATTAATCTAGCTTTATTCCTAGTTATATTACCTTGTTCATCTGCTTTATTTTTGAAGACCCATTTAGTACCAATAACTGTTTGATCACTTGGTCTAGGAATTAGTTCCCAAACTTCATTTCGTTCAAATTGGTTTAGCTCTTCTTGCATAGCTATAATCCAATGGTCACCAGTAGATGCTTCTTTTGCATTTTTAGGTTCAATTTTAGAAAGAAAAGCTACATAGCCTATTTGATTAAGTTGATTTCTAGTTCTAACATGTGAATCTGTATCTCCTATAACATTTCCTACTGTGTTATCTCATAAAATCCTAGGAGGAGAACTTAATTCATTTTCATTATGAACAATGTTTTCATTTTCTTCAAAGTTATAAACAATGTTTTCATCTTATTCAAAATTATCTTGAATAAACATATGTGTGACTATCTTAAGTATATCCTCGTCATCCTTAAAATTATTATTAAATTTGAAATTTTCTTCGAATGAAACATGAAGAGTTTCTTCGATTGTTTTTGTTCTTTTATTGAAAATTCAATAAGCTTTGCTTCTTTCTGAATATCCTATGAAGATTCCTTCATCGGATTTTAGATCGAATTTTCCAAGCTGATCTTTTATGTTTAAGATAAAATGTTGTGAACCAAAAGTTTTAAAATATGAAATGTTTGATTTTCTTTGATGAAAAAGTTCATATGGAGTATGTTTTGTTAAAAGTCGGATTAAAACACGATTTAGAACATGGCAAGCAGTTACTACAGCTTCTGCCCAGAAGTTTTGGTAATGTATTTCCATTTAACAAAGTTCTTGCATATTTTTGTAATGTTATATTTTTCCTTTCTACAACAACATTTTGTTGTGGTGTCCTAGGAAAAGAAAAATTATGGTAAATTCCCTTTTTATTACAAAAATGTTCAAATGCTTCACTTTCAAATTCACCTCCGTGATCAATTCTAAGGTTTTTAATTTTTAAATTTTTAAAAATTTGAATTTCCTATGCAATATTCTTGAAATTTTCAAAAGTGTCACTTTTATTTTTTAAGAAAATAGTCCAAGTATATCTTGAAAAATCGTCTGCTATAACAAACACATATTTACTATAGTTTATAGATTGAATTTGAGTTGGACCAAAGAGATCTAAAAGTAATAGCTCTAACGATTGCATAGTAGAAATATTTTTCTTTGATTTAAAGGATGATTTTCATATTTCCCTAATTGACTAGCTTCACAAATATTGTTTACTTTAAAATTCATTTTCGGTAAAGCTTTTACTAAATTATTTTTATAAAATTTATTTATAATTTTGAAATTAATATGTCAAAATATTTTGTGCCATAACCAAGGATCATTCTCTTTGGCTATTAAACACATATTTATGTTATGATTTATATTCATATTTAAAACATAAATATTTTTATCTCTAAAACCTTCAAAAATAAGATTTTTATTTTGATTAAAAATGCTGCACTTATTTTCAGAGAAAGAAATATTGAATCCTTTGTCACATAATTGGCTAATACCAAGTAAATTACGCTTCAAATTTTTAACTAATAAGGCATCTGTAATAAGAGGTGAATTAGATATACCGTGTAACGACCCGAAATTTTCGAAGCCGAAAATTTCAGATAGTTATGGAAAAGAGGAAAGAGATAGAAGAAGAAGAAGAACAGAACAACAAAATCTCACATTCGCAGCGGATAAAAATATAATAAAAAATAATAACAGTTTACAAAGAATATTATATCTGTCGATTACACTTTAATACATCAGTGTTTCACAAATATACCGTCACTGATCATATTCAATTATCATGTCTCAGATTAACAATAATATATATATACAACAGAAATACTCTATACGCTATTGCCATCCAGCTCGTCTTCTGAGCTCCAGAACGTACCTACCTGAAAATCTGTAATACTCGGTCTGACCCGAGCATTACATCAAAGTAACACCCGGGTCAGGCTGGAAACCAGTGTGAGTAAACCCAACTAACATGGAATACCAAAGCAATCAACTTATATAAACCCGGGGGTAACTTGTATCAATTTACAAATTCAAAATTTGTTTAGACAACCCATATCCACATAATGGTTTCTAAGTATCAAAACTTAGATTAACTGGTTTAATTTACTTAATACATTCCATTCTAGCCTTTTGATTTCACATATCAAACAAATCGAAGTGGTTTCGAGTATTTACTAATACCCGACCCCGGTCTCTTCGAATCTCATGTCATCTTAAAAACAAAGCTGTTCAAGCTTTGAACAATACTATTTACACTCATTGTCATAGATTTACATAGCACTTCTATTCTGATAGATAATCCAATTTCAGCACTATATCATAAGCATCTCACTCACATACCCAGGACAACAAAATCCAAGCGTTCAATATAATCTACATTCATACGCATTTCAAAAATTCAATATCATTTAATTATCTACAATAATTAAATCAAACCCCTTGATTTAGTATCCTAATAAATCCTTTTATAAATTTTACTGAGTAATTAACTCTTATTTTCTTCCACTAAGTAGTTGTCCTTCAATTATTTTTCCATTTTGTAAATCCCCTTTTTATTTTATCCAGTAATTATCCATTAATTACTTCTCTAAGTAATTATAGTTCCTTAACTACATTAAGTAATTATACCTAACCCATCATCAATAATTTTCTTTACATAACGAATTAACTAAATTAACCACATTAACTTAATTCATTATACCGAGTATTCTCTTTAAATTACTTCGTTAAGTAATTATTAATAATCTTCTCAACATTTAGTAAGTAACCTTTGAATTACTTATTTCTTAATTATTCCTTAATTAACCTTGATTAATCAATTCCTAATTAAGTGATCATCTATACTTAATAACTTCCACAATTTAATTTAACTTAATTTAATTACCCAAATTAAACATTTTAAGATTAATTAAGAAATTATACGCTAATTACTTTAGTCAATAAAACATGATTTAATTAAGATAAATCATTCTTATATTAACTCTTAACTTCCGTTTAAATTAAACTAAACTTTAAGTTTGAATTTGATTTATTTAATATCGTCATCTTTTAATTTATTAAGGTTAAATACTCTTTACTTAAATCATAAATATATTTTAAAATCACCTTAATTTAAACTCTGGTTAAGTTAAAAACTGGAAACAAACTTGTTTCCGAGACAAAAATGCAAATCTTCCAGAGACAGACTCGGAACAAACGTGAGAAAACCCGAAGCAGCAAAACTTCACAACCACTCTTCACTACTACGCCAAGATGAACATGAGGGAATTGCGAAAATCCCCTGGCCATTCGTTCTTCCCCCAAACTTCAACAACAGGAATTCACGCCATCGCCATTGTGCACATGCACGGCCAGGAATCCCACCGCCGATCGATCCTCTAGCCTTCAGCAACTCTCCTTCGACTTCAACAACCACTCCAATGACACAACACAACCCAAATCGAGGTCAACCTCAAAATCACCATTTCAAATCGAAAACTGAAAGTAGCATAATCGGCAAAACCAACGACCAACGACGAACCGTGCCACTTGGAACCAAACTGCTTTGACCACAGTTGCACCTTAAACCCCCGAGTCCATTCCCCCTATGCGATCTCTCCCGGTGCGCCATCATCGTCGTTCTCATCTCGGCACAGCCGACCTCCAAAACTTCCCACAAAACCCTATTTTCCCCTTCTCCGACCACCCCGGCCAACAATTAAACCCCTCGCCAGTTTTCCAGAGTTCACCCCCTCCCCGGCCAACTCCCAGTCAAACCCCACACCCCCACTTGTCGCCGATCATTGGCAATTACCCAAGATCCCAAAGATGAGCAAATTAAATTGTCTTAACGAAACACAAACTAAAAATCCAAATCTTCATACCTAAATTAATGATTTCCTTGCTTGAATCCATTTATATAATCAAATCATGAAAGTATAGATATTGGTTTTTAACAAAATAATAAATTTTCACTATAAACAAATATTTCCCAGATTACCTAGTAAATATGATTACTTAAAACTACTTTTAAAAACAAGATCACACTACTATTGACATCTTTCATTTAGGAATCTCAGTCTAGTATTGATTACACAGTGAAATAAGAATTATTTTTGGTGATGTTTAGTCTGTTATTAACAACAGAGTACATATATAAATACACAGAGGCCATTGCAGACATCTAATACTCAATGCGCACCTTTATATTCAAGTAAGTTTAATAGTCTATATTTCTACAAATGCAAAAAGGTTACATCACAGGTTTTTAAACTGTTTTTAAGTAAAGGAGTTTATTCACTTGAGAAAACTTTTGAATGGAGAATGACTTTCTGGTTTTGAACAGCTATCAGCCTGATCCTTTAAATCTTCTTGTTTGTGTTGAGTTGTAAATTGTAACTTGGGTTGTTACTTCAGCTTTTTGTTGTAAGATTAAATGTTCTGTTATTTCTGGAATGCTAAGTTTGGCCAACCAAATGAAACAAAGAGGATATATATATATATATATATATATATATATATATAGAACCAAGTTTACAGGAAATAGGTAATTTTTGGTACAAACAATTGGTTAGAGATATTTTTTTCTAGCCTCCTTCTTTGATCAGGGAAGATTTCCTTCTAGCACAAGCTTGGCCTGATGTATAGTTGAAATGATATATTGTAGGCTACAATTTAATGCTTGTCTCAATATATGTTTACATAATTATTATCATGTTTGCTTGGTATAAACATTTGTATGTAACCATATATTTTGCAGGTAGCTAAGGCTTGTAAATGAAGATATCATCTTTTATCTTTTTATTTTATGAACATAGATATTATGCATGAAAACATTTTGTCTCCTTGCTTAAATAGTTCATATGTATATGTTTGGGTCAGGTTTATTTTATACTTTGGTCTTGTAAATGAAGATATGTGTTTTAGAGATGTTTGTTTTATCTGGTATTACTTCTAGCATTCATCATATACATACACACACACACACACACACACACACACACACACTCTTGTGCTTATCTTATCCTATACTTTGTTCTTAAATTTTCCAGTTTATGTTGCAAGCATAAACTAACACCTAATTCTTGTTCTTATTTATTACATTTGTATTTTATATTTTGACTATCAATATTTAAATTAGATTCATACGTTTTACTTACATTTATACTTATTTTTATATTTATTTCTATTTGTATTTTAACTATTGATATTTAAATTATATTCATAAGTTTACTTACTTATATTTAATATTTATGTTTTATATTGATTTTATTTCAATCATTAGATGTTAACAAGGTAAGAATTTTAATTTCATTATATGAAATAAATATTATCAAGAGATTTTATTTTAAATTCCTAAATCAAATTTTCCTTTCAAAAATACAAATCCTTACCAATAAATGGCCATTATTTCAAAAGTCATATTCATTTTAAAATGATAAGTTCACTTTTTATTTAATTAGATTAAATATTTATTAAAATAATAGGGCCAAAATCCAGGGTCGTTACATTCCTCCCCCCTTTGAATCTTTTCGTCCTCGAAAAGGTACGAAGCCAAATTTATTAAAATGCTTAAAATCAGATATATTTTCTTTGATCATTTTTAAACTACTTTAAAATTCTATATAATATTTCTAAAATAGTTTTTATAAAAATACTTTTATAACTTGATGTTTCAACAAGTCCATCCTTGTTCTCATAGAAATTCGGTCATACGTTGATCAGGCGTACGACTGAAAATCTATAAGCGCTTGGTAGACTCGTTTCAACATCTAGTGAAAATAATTGGGAAAATAATTTTATTGGAAACAATTTTTGAAAATAGAGGAATTATCTTTAGTGAGAATGCTCTGGAAATCATCACTCCCATCCATGGTCGCAGTTAGCCCGATGGTTACGTTGTCGTCCCGACAAAATCCATAGATAACTGTAGGCCTCCGCGCCCCTCGATTACACCATGGAACCCGCTACAGATCGCAGCTACAACTGAGGATACGTAGCTATCACAGCAAAAATCCATATAACTGTAGGCATCAGCGCCCTCAAATTTCGCTGTCAAAAGAATGGAACTCCTCCACTCGACCATAGATCGCAGTCTACCGATGTTGCGTTGCCTTTCCGGCAAAATCAAGTGTAGACTGTTGGCACTCATCCTCCACACGATTTTCGCTATGGTCCCCACAGTAGATCGCAGTGACATCGAGTTACATTGTCGTCAAAACATAACCCAAATGCCCCTGTAGGCATCAACGCCCTCGACTTTCGCTACCCAATAATCCTCAGGA
The DNA here is from genome assembly GCA_030765085.1 of Allium cepa. Classification (NCBI taxonomy): domain Eukaryota; kingdom Viridiplantae; phylum Streptophyta; class Magnoliopsida; order Asparagales; family Amaryllidaceae; genus Allium; species Allium cepa. The sequence goes on from CM060928.1 coordinate 971,583,711, forward strand.
ACTAGTTTGTCCGGACTCCTCACAGGATCAACTTTAGAACCCACCTTGGGCTCAAGGCAGCACCACCTGGTGGCACTCCTGAGAAGTTCATTTCAAGGGAGCGCCTTTTTCCCTAGATCCATCATCAAAACACTTTATACTATACATATAGTATCTTTCAAATCATACACCTAGTATGATCTCATACAAGGCTCCTTCACACAAAATCGATTATCCCAAAATCGACAATTCTCAAACTAGGCTTTCCAAATTCCAATATTGGTTTTACCCAAAAATCAAAAGCCTTTTCAAATCCAAAGGTTCCCAAAACCTTTTTCCAAAATCCTCATAAGATCCTTTACATATATACATACATACATATATATATATATATATATAATTTTTAAAACTTTGGATCATTTCAACTTGTACAAAACTCCTTTTATACTTCAAACATTTCAAAAACATTTTTCTTCCAGCAAATAAATTCAACAAGGGGAGATTCATATTATATAAAAAAGATATACAACTTTGTTTATTCAAACCAAATATCCAAATTTAATTTCTCTTTCCAATATCAATTTCATTCAAATCCGTACGATGTACGCATACCATCCGTACGCTATATCAACCTGATCGCTCGTTCGATCACACAATTTCACTTCCGAACTAGTATCATCCATCCGACTTCCTAGTGCGGATACCAATCTGGTTTCTTTATCAGAAACTGTCACTCTCCTTGCATAGCCATAACTATGATAGAGAACGTCCAAAACCAATCAACAATCCATATCCAGGTTCGCCGTCGAAAATCGAGTGAAAAATCCCAACTCGGATCGATAAATTATCTCGAAATTCTGTGCTCGAATCCGGATCAAATCGTTATGCGAATAGAATAGTATACGTACATCCTACGTATTTAACTTCATTGATCATTAGTCCAATCAATTTCCTTTCTATTCGCATTCACTTAAATTTTCACTCACTTGTTCACATTTGCCTTAATCCCCATTTGGATTATCACCTAAATTCTTATCCCAGTTGGGTATTTAATCATAAACAGTTTAAACTCCGACCAGTTTATATTTAGAAAATAGCTTGAAAATTCAAAAATAGGTAAGTAGTTGAAAAATAATTATTAGTTTGCAAAATAGCTATAAAATAGTTAACTAATCGTAAATAACTGGAAAATAGTTAAATAGTTTCAGAAATTTAGGTAATTGCAAAATAGTTGTAAAATAGTAATTAATTTGTAACATAGTTGAAAGATAGGAATTAGTTTATAAAATAGTCGAAAAATAGTTAAATGGCTTCAAAAATAATTGTAAAACAAGTATAAAATAATTTGGCTTTAAGAAAGAAAGGTTGTATATATTTAATGGCGTGGAAAGATAAGTTTATATTAAAACAATTTATATTGAAGATAGTCCAGAGTCAAACAGTTCATTTCCCAACCTCCAATCCTATCAATTCAATTTAAATTTCCACTTCCATTTAAATTGACTCGATTCCAATTGAATAATCTTCGATTTCCATTGAAATTGATTTAACCCAATTCAAGTTGAATCAATCCTGATTTCTTTCCCAATTTAAATCAAATTCCATTTGATTTTAAACTTGTTCAACTATAATTATAATTTCAATTTATTCCAATCAATTTGGACTAATATCAATTGAATCTACTTCAAATTCAAATCATTTCAATTTAATCCAATCTTTCCATTTGAACTTATACACCTTCAATCTCAAATCCAATTAATTCAAGTCAGATTCAATTTGGACTAATTCAATTTCAATCATTTTTTTAAACCATCTCGAATTGTATAAATTCGAGTTAAAATTTCAAATGTTGACTCAATCCCCTTAAATTAGATTAACCTTTATTTATTTATATTTTTTTCTTTAAATCAGTAATCCAAATCTTTAAACTATTTAATTCTAAGTCCAATTCTCAATAGATGGAGAAATTTTTGTATTAGGTTGAATTACCACAAAATATTCCATACATTAGTTGATTACCTACTAGCAGTTCATACATTACATACATTTATCCAAAATAAGAGTCTTACAAAAGTTATAAATCTAGACGCCTTTCTATTACCTAGAGGTTTGGAAAGAACAGAGCCATAATATTCTTACAAGAATCCTTCCTATGGACTTCCTCCCAAAGGGCAAAGCCCGAACATGCACTTTTCAACAGGATGTCCCCACTTATAGCATTTTCCATAAAAAGTTTCTAACCTCTCATCAAGCTGGATGACCTCCATGTTTCCTACTGGATGTTCCACAACCTTAATCTTCTTCTTTTGTCTCTTGGGACAATTTCTTGCGATATGTCCCATTCCCTTGCAATGATAGCAAATGGTTGACTCGTTGACCGGTTCCATTGATTTACGCTTCATCTTCCTCACTTCAGGACAATGGTTAAGGAAACGTCCCTTCTTATGGCACTTAAAGCATAATATCTCGGAGCGAAAACGTTGGAATATACCCTTTAATTCCTTCCTTGTTTTACCACACTTAGCTGCGTAATGACCCTTGTTGTAACATCTACAGCAAGTGACATTATCATTAGGTCCTGGTCCATTTCTTTCCTTAATCCGATTTTCATACTCCTGATTTGCTATTTTCCGTTCCTTATGTGCAGCTGCTCTTCATTCTCTGCGCCTTGCCTAACATTCTTCACTCTTAGCCATTTCTCTCAAAGACTGACTTCTAGAGGGACTTCCTAACCTATAAATTAGACTTAATTAGAAGAATTCAACTCTTATATATCAATTTGCTTACCTAGATATACCTTAAGTTCTAAACCACCTTCGTTTTTAATTCAAGTCCAATCTTCAAACAACCCATTGTTTGCAACAAGTCTTTTTTATTCAAATTTAAGATTCCGCAATTTAGGTATTTTCAATTTTATAAGTCATACTTTACTTAAACGTTTACTCCTTTAAAATATTTCATTTTGCTTACCCATTAATACACATCTTATTATATAACACACAACAATCACTTATGATAATAACCAAGATTATCATATCTAAAGCCATCTATTATCATCTTATTCTGAAATACTTCTCCAATTCAAGATTTCAATTTCAATTTGAATCCATTTCAAACTTATCTTTATTTAATTTCAGTTTGGTTGTATTATATTACTTCTTAATTTAATTCTAATAATTTAACAATAAATTTCCTTAATATTTATCAGAGTGGAATATTGCTTTATATCTCAAAATATAATCTTATATAAAATCATTTAAAATCTTTATATAAGAAAATAACAAGTACGCTCTCATATTTATATATATACAATCAACTCATTCTAAGGTACTATTGACCCTATCCTTAATGAGTACACCCACCAGAGCCAAGGTTCTCTCTTAACCTTCAGCTCTGATACCAACTGTAACGACCCGAAATTTTCGAAGCCGAAAATTTCAGATAGTTATGGAAAAGAAAAAAGAGATAGAAGAAGAAGAAGAAGAATAGAACACCAAAATCTCACATTCGCAGCGGATAAAAATATAATAATAAATAATAACAGTTTACAAAGAATATTATATCTGTCGATTACATTTTAATACATCAGAGTTTCACATATATATAGTCACTGATCATATTCAATTATCATGTCTCAGATTAACAATAGTATATATACAGCGGAAATACTCTATACGCTATTGCAATCCAGCTCATCTCCTGAGCTTCAAAACGTACCTACCTGAAAATCTGTAATACTCGGTCTGACCCAAGCATTACATCAAAGTAACACGCGGGTCAGGCTGGAAACCAGTGTGAGTAAACCCAACTAACATGGAATACCAAAGCAATAGGCTTATATAAACCCGGGGGTAACTTGTATCAATTTACAAATTCAAAATTTGTTTAGACAACCCATATCCACATAATGGTTTCTAAGTATCAAAACTTAGATTAAATGGTTTAATTTACTTAATACATTCCATTCTAGCCTTTTGATTTCACATATCAAACAAATCGAAGTGGTTTCGAGTATTTACCGATACCCGACCCCAGTCTCTTCGAATCTCATGTCATCTTAAAAACAAAGTTGCTCAAGCTTTGAACAATACTATTTACACTCATTGTCATAGATTTACATAGCACTTCTATTCTGATAGATAATCCAATTTCAGCACTATATCATAAGCACCTCACTCATATACCGGGGACAAAAAAATCCAAGCGTTTAATATAATCTACATTCATACGCATTTCCAAAATTCAGTATCATTCAATATCATTTAATTATCAACAATAATTAAATCAAACCACTTGATTTAGTATCCTAATAAATCTTTTTATAAATTTTACTGAGTAATTAACTCTTATTTTCTTCCACTAAGTAGTTATCCTTCAATTATTTTTCCATTTCGTAAATCCCCTTTTTATTTTATCCAGTAATTATCCATTAATTACTTCTCTAAGTAATTATAGTTCCTTAACTACATTAAGTAATTATACCTAACCCATCATCAATAATTTTCTTTACTTAACGAATTAACTAAATTAACCACATTAACTAATTCATTATACCAAGTATTCTCTTTAAATTACTACATTAAGTAATTATTAACAATCTTCTTAACATTTAGTAAGTAACCTTTTAATTACTTATTTCTTAATTATTCCTTAATTAAACTTGATTAATCAATTCCTAATTAAGTGATCATCTATACTTAATAACTTCCATAATTTAATTTAGCTTAATTTAATTACCCAAATTAAACATTTTAAGACTTATTAAGAAATTATACGCTAATTACTTTAGTCAATAAAACATGATTTAATTAAGATAAATCATTCTTATATTAACTCTTAACTTCCATTTAAATTAAACTGAACTTTAAGTTTGAATTTGATTTATTTAATATCGTCATCTTTTAATTTATTAAGGTTAAATACTCTTTACTTAAATCATAAATATAATTTAAAATCACCTTAATTTAAACTCTGGTTAAGTTAAAAACTGGAAATAAACTTGTGTCCGAGGAAAAAATGCAAATCTTCCAGAGACAGACTCGGAACATACATGAGAAAACCCGAAGCAGCAAAACTTCGCAACCACTCTTCACTACTACGCCAAGACGAACATGAGGGAATTGCTAAAATCCCCTGGCCATTCGTTCTTCCCCCAAACTTCAACAACATGAATTCACGCCATCGCCATTGTGCACATGCGTGGCCGGGAATCCCGCCGCCGATGGATCCTCTGGCCATCAGCAACTCTCCTTCGACTTCAACAACAACTCCAGCGACACACCACAACCCAAATCGAGGTTAACCTCAAAATCACCATTTCAAATCGGAAACTGGAAGTAGCATGATCGGCAAAACCAACGACCAACGACGAACCGTGCCACTTGGAACCAAACTGCTTTGACCATAGTTGCGCCTCGAACCCCCGAGTCCATTCCCCCTATGCGACCTCTCCCGGTGCGCCATCATCGTCGTTCTCATCTCGGCACAGCCGACCTCCAAAACTTCCCACAAAACCCTATTTTCCCCTTCTCCGACCACCCCGGCCAACAATAAAACCCCTCGCCAATTTTCTAGAGTTCACCCCCTCCCCGGCCACCTCCTGGTCAAACCCCACAACCCCACTTGTCGCCGATCATCGGCAAATACCCAAGATCCCAAAGACGAGAAAATCAGATTGTCTTAACGAAACCTAAACTAAAAATCAAAATCTTCATGCCTAAACTAATGATTTCCTTGTTTGAATCCATTTGTATAATCAAATCATGAAAGTATAGATATTGGTTTTCAACAAAATAACAAATTTTCACTGTAAACAAATATTTCCCAGACTACCTAGTAAATGTGATTACTTAAAACTACTTTTAAAAACAAGATCACACTACTATTGACATCTTTCTTTCAGGAATCTCAATCTAATATTGATTACACGGTGAAATAGGAATTATTTTTGGTGATATTTAGTCTGTTATTAACAACAAAGTACATATATAAATACACAGAGGCCATTGTAGACATCTTATACTCAATGGGGACCTTTATATTCAAGTAAGTTTAATAGTCTATATTTCTACAAATGCAACAAGGTTACATCACAGGTTTTTAAACTGTTTTTAAGTAAAGGAGTTTACTCACCTGAGAAAACCATTGAATAGAGAATAACTTTCTGGTTTTGAACAGCTCTTAGCCTGATCCTTTAAATCTTCTTGTTTGTGTTGAGTTGTAAATTGTAACTTGAGTTGTTACTTCAGCTTTTTGTTGTAAGTTTAAATGTTCTGTTATTTCTGGAATTCTAAGTTTGTCCAACCAAATGAAACAAAGAGGATTGATATATATAGAACCAAGTTTACAGGGAATAGGTAATTTCTGGTACAAACAATTGGTCAGAGATATTTTTTTCTAGCCTCCTTCTTTGACCAGGGAAGATTTCCTTCTAGCACAAGCTTGGCCTGATGTATACTTGAAATGATATATTGTAGGCTACAATTTAATGCTTGTCTCAATATATGTTTACATAATTATCATCATGTTTGCTTGGTATAAACATTTGTATGTAACCATACATTTTGCAGGTAGGTAAGGCTTGTAAATGAAGATATTATCTTTTATCTTTTTATTTTATGAACATAGATGTTATGCATGAAAACATTTTGTCTCCTTGCTTAAATAGTTCATATGTATATGTTTGGGTCAGGTTTATTTTATACTTTGGTCTTGTAAATAAAGATATGTGTTTTAGAGATGTTTGTTTTATCTGGTATTACTTCTAGCATTCACCACACACACACACACACACACACACACACAGATACTTGTGCTTATCTTATCCTATACTTTGTTCTTAAATTTTCCAGTTTATGTTGCAAGCATACACTAACACTTAATTCTTGTTCTTATTTATTACATTTGTATTTTATATTTTGACTATCATTATTTAAATTAGATTCATACGTTTTACTTACATTTATACTTATTTTTAAATTTATTTCTATTTTTATTTTAACTATTGATATTTAAATTATATTCATAAATTTACTTACTTATATTTAATACTTATATTTTATATTGATTTTATTTGAATCATTAGATGTTAACAAGGTAAGCATTTTAATTTAATTATAAGATAAATATTATCAAGAGACTTTATTTTAAATTCCCAAATCAAATTTTCCTTTCAAAACTACAAATCCTTACCAATAAATGGCCATTATTTCAAAAGTCATATTCATTTTAAAACGATAAGTTCACTTTTTATTTAATTAGATTAAATATTTATTAAAATAATAGGGCCAAAATCCAGGGTCGTTACATACCGTCATTGCTCACATCGCCTTTGCCGATGACATATCCTTTGCAATAATCTCCAAATGTGATAGTACCTCCAGCTAAGTAAATAATGTTTGTTAGCATTCCTTTATTTCCTGTCATGTGTTTTGAGCAACCAGTGCCTAATATCCATTTTCCTCTCTTTTTGGATGGTACCTACAAAATATAGAATTAACATTGGTACCCACCATTTTATTTTGGGTCCTAAGAGTTAGGTCTTAGGAAGCCAAACCCAAGAGGGTTTAGAATTCCTTTTGAAATTTTTGTTTTTGTTTTTATGAATAGTTTTTTAAAAGATTGTATATACTTATTTCTAATTGAAGAGTTATTTATTTTAAGAACCCCAATTTTAATAGATGTGGTAAAATTTGAAATTTTAGAACTAGATTTTTCAATTTTATTTTTATATGAAGAATTCTTTTTCTTTGGAATAATTTTAGAGGATTGTTTATATCCTAGTCCACTTTTATTTGAAACAGTTTGAGAATTTTCTATAATTTGGGAAAGATTTTCTCTACCTTTATTAAAATTAGAAACATTTTTAGTAATGTCTTTTAACTTTGTTTTAAAGCTAGAGTTATCTAACTCTAAAATCTTGATATTTGATTTAAGGTCATAATTTTCAATTAATAAAGCATCATTCTTTTCTTTCTGAGTTTTTATCTCTTGACTTAGCAGAGAAAGTTGAGATGTCATATTGGAGCAAGATTCTTGAGTAACTTGGAGTTCTTCTTCTAAAACTTTCTTTTCATCTCTTAGCATTTCTACTTTGATTTCAGTTTTATTCAATTTTTCTAAAGCTTCTTTGTAATTTCTATTTTTTCCTTTTAATTTGTCAAGTAATTCTAAATTAATCTCCAAAAGGTCACTAAAAGTTAGATCACTTACCTCATCTTTTGTAGCTATAAAGCAAATGTTGGCTTGTTCTGACTCACTGCCTTAGTCACTTTCTGATGATGAAGATGATTCTGTATCGTCCCATGTGACAGAGAAAGCTTTCTTCTTGCATTTGACTTTCTTATGCTTATACTTGTCCTTCTTTTTCTCAGAACAATCATTCTTGATGTGACCTTCTTGTGGCATTCATAACATTCTAGAGCAGATGTTGATGGTTTACTGTTGTTGTTACTTTTACTGGAGTTGTTCATGTTATTTCTAAATTTGTTGCTCTTTTTAAATTTCAAAAAGTTTTGAAATTTTTAACAATGAACGCCATATCTGCTTCATCTGAATCTGATTCATCGTTTTCTGCCTGGAATGCTATATTTTTCTTATGTTGAGCCTGTACTCATTTTGCCTGGAGAATAACTTTATAAGACATTAGATTTCCAGTAAACTCTTCTACTTTAATGGTATAAATGTCGTAAGCTTCTTCGATTGCCAAGAATTTTCGTTTCCACTCATCTGTTAGTGAGTTGAGGATTTTTGAAACAATATCAAAATCTGTGTAAGTTTGTCCTAGTGTTATTAAAGAATGATATATATCTTGAAATCTAGAGTGCATGTCATTATAGTCTCATCTTGTTTCATTTTAAAATTCTGGAACTGATTTTTGAGCATAGAGATTTTACTTTGTTTGACTTTGTTAGTTCCTTCATATGTAACATTAAGTGTACGCTAAATTCCATGAGCAGTTTTACGCATGCTTATTCTATTAAACTCATTTCTGTCTAGTGCACAATACAACATATTCGTAGCTCTAACATTTGCAGTAGCATCTAATTTTAATGTGTTAGACCATGCTGAATATTCAGTAGTAGGAATAATATATTCAGATTTCCAGGTTTCATAACTACTTTCTTGTATATAGATTCTCATCCTAGTAGCCCAATAGTTATAGTTCATTCCATTAAATAGAGGTGGTCGTGCAGTGGATTGACCTTCTAAAAAGGTAGTGTTAGAAACAGTACTGGTGTTGTTTCCCATACGAAAACAATATCAGATAACTATGTTAGGGTTATATGATAACCTTGCTCTAATACCAAATGAAAGTAACTGTGCTATAGGATCACGTAATATGGATAAACTACTTGTGCGGAATATAAACTAAGTAAATAATTAAAGCAGTTAAAAAAATGACACTAGAGATTTTTATACTAATTCGAACTCCCGTTCTACGTCCAGTCCTAGACTCTTTCTAAAACTAAACTAGCAACCCTCACTTAACCAGAAGGAATAGGTTTACACCGCTTGAGCAACCAAACATGACTTCTACCGCCTATGTAACCGAATAGAACTTCTACCGCTTGAGCAACCGAACATGACTTCTTTACAAATAACAAAAGTATCTGACTGTGGTATGCTCTTTAAATAGCACTGATAAGTCAATTAAGTACAATCTTTCTATAATCTTCTCCTTTATGATATATACTATAATGTGCTTGATGTAATGACCCGCAAATCCGTACCCCTTGAGTCAATACTATTCTACATCAATCAACTCACGATGAACAGAAATACGAACCATTTAGGTTAAAGAAGAAGAGGTAGAAGAAGAAGATAGAAAACAACATCAGAATCTAACCATCGCAGCGGAATAAAATATAATAAATAACAAATGATCTTTACACATAAACAAATATATCTGTTTATACATTACATCATCAGGGTACATCATCACAGTTCAACATCAATAACATACAATTGGATACACAGCGGAATAATAATCAAATACGGAAGTACATATCGCCATCCAGCTCGTCTCCCGAGCTCCACAGCACCATATCCTGTATTCTATAATACTCAGTCTTACCCGAGCATTATAGTTAAATAACAACCGAGTCAGTCTCAAATACCAGCGTGAGAAAACCACACCCAAATTGATTATTAAAGTTTCAAAAATCCTTTGAAAATCAAAAGCATCTCGTAAGACCACGCCACAAATAAACATGTCGGGTTCTTACCTTACGCTAGCTAAAACACTTTTTATTAAAATTCTCTGATATTATAATAGTGTCTAAAGAAAGTAAAATAGAATCTAGTTGAGATGCTTGCATCTCACGTTTCAGCAATAGTTGGGCACAATCAACACCGTACGGGTGCATAGGGAAAATGGATTTCCAACTGATGGTTAGGCACTGGGGTACCACCTGTCACGGTACCTGGTCTAGATCAGCGTACCGAGGATCACTCCCGACCCCCTGCAACACAAGACCCGGGACTACCCCTTACTGGATAATCCCGAGTAAGATCACCCCACGGTTGGGATCAGCAACCGCATCACTAAGCCGAATAAAAATGGACATCTAGACAGGGATGACCTTACCCGAAGTGGGTCTTACCCACCAAGCCTTGCTGCATAACCCCTGATTTTCAGTCATTCTTGGTTGATAAGGCTTGAGGCTAAGCGTTACCTTTTTAGAACGTTTCACTTAGAATGTCCATCGTCTACCTGACGATGTTCCGAAAGCATTCATCCACACAAGTCCGTCCTAGGTTCGAACGGAACCGAAGGCACTATTCCTACAACATCCATTTTGAAAATATCCTCAGGATTAGTAGCGACTAGCCCTTGCACTTCACTGCTCCATCTTCGACTCCGAACTCGTTTTTCCACGAAAACGTACAAACCGGATCAAAGTGGTTTTCGAGAAATTAATCCCGATCCCGGTCTCTTCGAAACGATCAACACAATGTCCAATATTCATAGTCGGTTATTTAACTATCAATTAACATTCACAAATAATCATCAACCATAAATAATTTCACCAAACTCTTTATTAACCTCAAAATATCTTCGTAGAATATATTTTCGCTTTCAAACCTTTTTTGAAAACAGATTTCAAACCATCTCCCTTTCACAGAACAAATTTCCCAAATATTTATTTCCACTAAAAAAGTACAATACATTAGATTTTAAAATGATTTAAAACACTTTATTATAAAATATCCTTTAAAACATTTAAGTTAAAAACTACTTCAATGCTTTATTAAAAATATATACTTTGGGAATATTTAAATGAGGATACTTAATAAAATCTGAAACTAGATTTCTCTGTTAAAATAATACCACGTCCTTTAAATAATTACTACGATTATATGTTTGATAAAATACTTACTTTAGAATTTAAAAATTTTAAAAATAATAAATTTTCAAAAACATGCTTTTTAAAACAACATACCTTATATTTAAAAATTTACGTTGAAAACGTACTTGGCTATCCGTGGAAATACTCTTCTCTTTCCATCTTTAAAAATAAATCACTATTTATTTTTAATCAAATTTTCTCATTCCTTTAATAAATTTCCACCGTGAATTTATTCTTTCAAATATCCACTGATATATTGCTTTACAGTTTATGAACACAGTTTATAAACTTCATAGTCACATTCTCCTTTAAATTTTCAATTTCAAATATTTAAATCTATTTCCAAATTGATTTTCAGTTTACTTCATTTGAAATAAATTCCTTTACTTACTCAATTCATTTCAAATCCATTAATTATAGACTTTATTATTATTTTTTGTTCTGATTTTAAATCTTTTAATTGAAACATACCAATTTTAGATTTCCAAATTTCTTCTTTATTCTTTTCAATAATTTAAATCTTAAATTTAAAATAAATGCTTTATCTTTTAAATAATAACACTGAAGTTTAAAATTCATTATCTTCCTGTTTATTCAAAATCCCCATTTCATATACGGAATTTATTTATTAAAATTTTAAAAACACTATTATTCTTATCCAGTTCATTCTTAATTTATTTAAATTCTCTATAATTATCTCACTTACAAATTCTCTTCTTTTTATTTTCGTTTCGTAAATCCAATTCTATATATTTGGATAACTCAGTGTACCGAAATATATTCAAGTAAACCATAGCATTCAGTCTTTCAATATAATTCATCATAGATTATCAAATAATCATAATAGGGAATATTAAACAATATAAATAATTTTGAAGAATCCAGTTGGATACCTCTAACCTGTTTTCCTGCATCCACAGATATTAGCACAACATAAAATACCAATTCCACTTCGAGGTGGAATATCGCGGTATATGGGATTTAAATAAAACATCATCCTCTATTATGCGACGCATAGGGTCTCATCCGCTATATAATGCGAGAAATCAATCATTCCAAGATATATCATATACAACTATATATAATATTGCACATCAAAACAATTCAATCATTCAATTAGTTATTTAAATTTAACCATTTAAATTTAAAATTATCACCAGATGAGTAAGATTAACCCACCTTTGATTTTTAATATGCAACCTAAACCAATCTCGACTTGTTCCCTTTCGGATGTTGACCTTGAATAAATATTAGATGATTTTATTAATATTCGAACAATTTGAATAATTAAATTTTAACTAATTTTCCCTTTTTTAAAAAAAAAATTAGTAACTAAAATAATTAAATAAGTTGATTTAATAATTTATCAACCAATTTTTTTTATATATCTTTCAATTCAAAACATTTAAAATTTATGCTTACATAAATCTCATATACTTTTCAGTTTAATACGATAAAAACAGTATAAAAATTTCATCTAGAAATTTCTCTCTATACAAAACTATTTCTGTTATAAACTTCATATAATTATTTTCTTGTATACACACACACATATACAGATTATCTATGTGTATATGAACTATTTCTGTTATAAACAAAACTATTTCTGTATATATGTTAAAACAAAAACAAAACTGCCTTACCTCAACAGTCTCACCCTCGCGCCCCAAACCTTAAGATGAATGCAATCAAATCTGTTGCCTAACATATGCTTGAACTTCGATCTCCTTCATGTCAATATGGCTATTAACTAGCCTGTGGGTACGTCACAACTCACCAGAAAATGATATGAACCCAAAGATCACCTCGCACGCCCTACCAGAACCCTTACCTACACCGATGGCCGCTCCTTCCAAGTTGTGCCTCTCTCCCCTAAACCTCATCACGACCTCATTAACCCAGCTGTCTCGACCCACACATCACGATTCCCCGTCCACATGCTCCATCTCGCTGCTCGCCTCCCTCATTGCCTACACCGCTCGTATGATTGAGACCAAGTTCGAAACCCTACCCAGAGTAGCCGCCTCGAGACTCCACGCCTCGCCCACCCATCGCAATCCTCGATTTCCCTTAGCCCTTCGATTTGGTAGAGGAGAACGCGCTGCCCTCCCATAGCTTGAATCGAATCGATTTTGAATTGAATTTTTTTTAAGGAACGGGACCGATTTGAAAACGAAATGTGTCTCGGCCATGAAGGAGAGAGAAGAGAAGGGAAAGAATGTTGCATGAGTTTGTACCGAGGAAAGAAAGTTGCGTGATATAGAAGAAGGAGAGGAGGCAAGACATGATGTTGTGCAGAAAGTGGAGTGCAGAAGGAGACCATAATGCTTTGAAAAGCAAAAAGTCGATGAGAAAGAAAAAGTTTTGATGGTGAAAGAATTACGGCTGAAGGTGATTAGTATATATGTGTGTGTGTGTATATATATATAATATTTAAATTTTTAAGTTTAAATCATCTCGAAATGTTAGCTCAAAATCTCGACCTCCTATCGAGGCGTGCCGTTAGACGTTTATAATGTTATACGCCTATTCCGAATGCAATGGAAAAAGTTTCGAGTCCCGACTCGATCGTATGGAGAGGATAGCTTATTGAACCCGTTATTATATTGAATTTTCGATATAGATTTAAGCGCTTTTGTATATCGTACGCTCAAACAACAACTCCAAACACTACGAAAATTGAAATCCGATAATAATACAATATTACAGATCCAATGGAACTGGTTTCTTCGAATTCTGATACTGTGCCTCAAAAGGTTATTTTTAAATTCAATTTAAACGATATATTATTAAAACTGAACAAAACACTACCAAATTTAATTTCAACACTTTTACTATTTTCAGTATTATCAATATAAATTTTACAAGCCTTCCAATTATTTTTAACAGGCTTAAAACAGAAGATTTAACAATTAACCCAATTTCAGTTTATTAAATCCAATAACTTAATTGCTAAATAATAAAAATATTTGAATTCAAGTTAAAAATTAACTTTAAATATTTAAAATCAATTAAATATTCCGATTTCAAATGCCTAAAAATTCCGGGTAGTCACACTTGAGAATTGTGGAAGATAGAGTGATCAATGATCAAAGACTGTATGCAGTTTGAGTGCAGTTTTAAAATATAGAATAGATAAGAATTTAAGAATATTAAAATCAGTTTTAGTTAATTGTTTTTTGAATTCTGAGATCTATTTATGGAGATTAAAAGTTTGCAACCATTGATGAAATATAAAGATGAAAAGAAACAGGTGCAATCGTTGATTTTGAAGATGTTTCTCTTCGATGAAGAGAAGTGTCTTTTCATAAAAATAGCCGCTGAAAATATTAAGCCGGCTGAAATTATTAATTCAGTCGTCTGAATTAAACAAAATCGTAAACAGTAAAGAAATAGGCTATTTTTGAACTGATTCAGCCTTCTAAACAAAATTATTTAGCCGGATGAACAAAATTATTCAGCCAGTTGAATATTGTGAAACAATAAATTTATTTCGGCATTCAGTCGGCTGAATTAATGTATTCAGCCGTCTGTTTTCAACCTGCTGTGTATGGTTGAGTATGTGTATACATATATATATATATATATATATATATATATATATATATATCAATCTAGGAGAGATTTTAACATAATACTAGATGATATAAAAACTCTAGACAAGGACCTTAACAGTTTCAAAAACACTCTGAATATGAATCTGCAACAAAACTCCGGCATAAATGATTAGTACACACAAAATATTTTATATAGCTTGTCATTAATCAAAATAATGTTAAATTGAGATTCCAACAAGGAGGAATGACCTCACTTGGCTCGGCATGGCCCTTATTTTAGCCACATCAAGCTAACTCATGGGAGTCAGGGCTACGGTAATACTTCATACAGAATCGTCGCCAAACCATTCTACTTCGTTCTGAAATCTCCACCACGTGCACGGTTGTTAAAGTGGTTTTCAATGTTGGCAGAGATTATCTAATCTATGTCTCTTTAACAACCAAATGATTATTTCACACCGTGGTCATTTCGTTTCAAATAGTTCTTACTTCAACTCAAAATATCATTTTCATTTCAAAACCATATCAATTAATATCATTATTCACTTTAAATAATATTCATTTCCAAAAGCGTAACACTTTCAAAAATTATAACACTTTCAAAATCATAACACTTCCAACTAAATAGTTTAGATGTTAAAAATAGTATGTATATTAAAATAGTTATAAATTAAAATAGTTTATATACTAAAATATTTTTATATCTTAAAATAGTTTATATATATTAAAAATACTTTATATAATAAAAATAGTTTCCTCCAATTTCACAATCGATTCAAATCAGCTTAAACTCCAAAATTTAAGTTAAATCAATCTTAGTTCAACACTTTCAATTTAAAGGGTTAACTATTCCATTAAATATACCATTTCAATTTTTATCGACTTCAAATTCGGGTTTGAACCATCTCTTTAATTCCAATAAGATTCAATAATTAAATATTCAACCATTTCAATATAAGTTTCATTTAGATTTCAACATTTAACTCAAATTTATTCAAATTGGAAAATATTCACTTAATCACTTTAATAACAATTAAATAAAATTTAATTTCTAAATTTAAATCAATATTAAATATTCAGTCTCAATCCTATTTAAAATTTGAGAATATTCATTTAATCACCTTTTTATCAAATCAAGTTATCAATCATATCTTTCAAAATCTCAAAATCAACGAGTTCAAAACATTTCTTATTTAAATTCAATTATTAACTAATTTAAATTGCATGTCAACGTTAATTTATCCTCCCAACCTTTATTATTAAAGTTAAAAATATCTATTTTTAAAATATTAATATGAATTTAAATAAATACTTAAACATATTATAAATCAATTAAATTTATTTTATAATAAATTTATTTTTAGACATTTTTAAAATAATAAAATTATAAGCAAAATCTAAAAAATTATATTTTCAAAACTAGCTTACAAATTTAAAATTTCCAAAACATATAATTTTAGAAATAAAAAATTTAGACATATAAAAATAACATTTATACGTATTATATTTTAAAAATCAATATTTATTGAAACCCATATGTTCCCTTTCAAACTTTGGAAATCATTTTCAAAATATAGGCCAAAGGTGTCCGTATAAAATTTTCTATCCCATGGTCAGTGATACTGATATTTATCATTTCAATCCACAATTTAAATATCTATAGGTATATATCAGTTCAACCCACAATCCCAAAAATTCAAAATCAATGAAAATCGCTTGGGTTTATCTTTTCAACCCACAAAGATTTTCCCTTAATCTATGATATCAGTCGGGTATGTATCATTTTAACCCACAGGGAATTCTAAACTAATAAGGAACTTTCAAAGTGATAACAAATGTGATAATAATACAACAGATCAACAATAGGCATATATCATCAGTGATAAATTTAAATATAATATATATACAACATGTTATGGTGTCATATGTAATCACAGGTTAACAGATTTAAATAATAACATATCATATTCGACAATTAAATAACTAACAATCCAAGTCTAACAACATATTTCAATCGTCATTTTAAGTGAATTAATTTTACTAAATATAAGAATGTTAATCATGAGTGATTGCTCATCTTTCGAGGCTAGAGTGAACAGGACAAGCACAAACAATAAATCATGAATTCGGAAACTGATCAATCCAAACAACAAATCTCAAAGCAAAGTAAGCTTAACGCAGATTTGACGGACAATGTTGATAAATAAGAATCAATGAGAACAGATCAAATCGACTTGAAATAAACGGAAAATAGATATTATATTATTATTATTTCATAAAATTCATATTTAAATTTAAGACAAATATAAAAAACATATATATATATATATATATATATATATATATATATCAAAATCATACATTTTAAAACATATATATTTAAAATCGAAGATATATATATATATATCTATATTACATATATATATATATATATCTATATTACATTTAAAACCCAATACTTATATATATATATATACTTTAAAAGTGGAATCCAAGTATACTTTTTGTTTAAAATATATATATATATACACACACTTTAAATCTATGTAGACAGACTTGCATATATAATTTTTTAAACTTAAAATTTATACTTCAAATTTGAAATACCGACTCATATATATACCATATTCCTTCGACTCAAAGCACCTACATGTTGTATATAAAATTGTATATATAAAACATACATATGTTATAATATATACAGATGTTCAACAAAATGTATTTATATATATTATTTACCCAAATCATATATAAACCTATATAAACTTATATATACATAAACAAAAGATTATACTTAACCTATATAAACTTGTATATATACACCACAAACAAGTTTTATAACTTATATAACTTATATATAACAAATATATCATAAACTTTTATAACTTAAATATACTGACAAATAGATTATACCTAACTCATATAAACTTAGATTTTATATATACATAAATAATAATATAAGAAGGGAAAACAAATATAGAAATGGCTCGGCCATGGAGGAGCGTACCTGGCTGCGCGTGGGTTATGGAGCCTCACAGTGTGATAGCGTATGTCGGTGATGGGTAGTTAGGCGGAGGGATCGACTGCTATGTTTGAGCCAAGGAGGTGTTGCATGAGGCTGCTAGTTTGTCATGGTGGGGCGGGTCGACTATGTTGGAGGGTGTCAGGTGATTGTAGCTCGGTTCGGTGCAGGGGAGATGGGAAGAGGGGAAGAAGGTGGCTGGTCTCGGGCTTGAAGGTCAGTCGGCGATGGCTATTCGTTTGGGTGGTCGGAGCGGCTGGGGTCGTGTGCTAGTAGGAAGAGGTGATGAGTTTTCTGGTGGAGGTTTAAGCTCGGGAAGTGAAGGTAATGGCGGCACTATCAGGGCGGGTGGGCGGGACGGTTAGGCACTGGGAAGGTGTAGGTGGAGAATGGCATCTCCATGCAATTATATGTATATACCTTATCCTTATAATTATTAAAAGCCATAAACAAAATCAAAAAGAAGGAAATGGAAGAGAAGTGCATTTGTTAAAAAGGTAAAGTAAACAGGTTCAAAGAAAAATGGAAGAGAACGAAACAATGTCTTGGGCAAAATAAATAATGTTATATTATATTATAATTTAGAGAGGAAAGTGAAGAGGCTTGTGATGTGGGAGGGTAAACATGGGTGGAATTTAATACAATAGGAAGAAGAATGGGCAAGTAGGCAAATGTATAACTTAGTTTATAATATATATTCTCTTGCAAACAGCATGAAGATAAAACAAATAGATGAACCAAATAAATATCAATCTACGGGAATAGTGAAAGTCAAAGTATTTAATGTTGAAATAAATAAGGTAAATGGCTATTGATTGACACGACGGATAGATGAAAGGGCATAGGAAACCCAAAAGCCCAAATATGGAACAGATATTGCAAATCATTTGGCTGATTCCGTCGTGTATCGAACTCTGAAATGAACAATTGAATATACTGTCAAGATCAGCACGACAAATGACGAGAATGGTACACAAATATCAGCGATACGACCATCCTATCAGAAGTGGATGTTTTGTTGCCAAACTGCTACCAATTTGTCGAGAATAAGATAAACAGGGCTAGAGAAGTCCAAATTTGAAGAAACGAAATATAACGTCTCACTCAGAAATTAATTTACATTTTTATAATGTAAAAATATTCAGGTTTTAATAATATTTTATTTACATCAACTTCAACTGATTTAAATTGAAATTGAAAGTTACACAACAAAATTAATTTCTATATTTATCAATGAAAATTTTCTATTTGCTTTGTTCGAATAGATACATACCAAATACCAAATTTTCATTACTAAATTTAATTAGTTAATTTCAAACAAAATTTCAGTAAATTATGTTAGAAAATTGTCAAGTTTTCTAGGTCGTTACACTCTCCTTACTGAAAACTTTTCGTCCTCGAAAAGGAACGAGTTAGGAGAATAGAAACAACCAAAAAGAAAGATAGATTCCAAACATCATAATACCGGATACAACAATTAATTCTAAAACTATATATATTTCATTTATTTTTAATTTGGTTTATATTCAACTAATTGATTTCAATTCATTTTATTTAATCGATAAAATTTATTATGTTTATATTTGATTGATTTCAATTCCATATATTTTCATTCAATTGATTTGTTTCAATTTATTAATGTTTATTACGAAAATTTTCACAACAAAATTTGTTATATTTAACTCATTTTTAAATCTATTTGTCTTCAGTTGAGTTGATTCCACTAAAAATTCAATTTCAACTATTCTTAAGTCCAAATTTATTTACTTAAATAGTATTTTCTATTTATTATTTAATTTATTACATTAAAAAAATTCTTATAACATAAATTAAGTTTATAAACTTTTATTATAACTACCAAATTTTATTTATAAGTTTCCTTAAAAATTGATTTTTTAACATTTTATTACATACATTTATTATTGTATATTATTCAATTACATCCAAACCTTTTCTAGGTAAGTCTTATTAATGTTCTTAAATATAATTGAACAATATAAAAAATTTCCCTTTTATTTACAGCATTTCTATTAAGCAAAATTTTAGCTTGAAATATTTTTTTTCTTTCTTATATAACCATCAATTACATATCCACATTAATAATTTAACTTTCTGAATATTTTAGGTAAGTTATATATATGAGTTAGAATGCAATTGATCATTATACAAATAAATTTTTTATCCTTGTTTAACTGTTTCAACTTATATAAATTTCATTTCACCTTTTTAGACATTCTAATTATTCAAAAAATTTGCTTCATTTCAATAACTGGAAGCTATCACTTAATATAGAATTTAAGAGTTAAATTTCCGGTTTCACTTCAAACCATTTTGAAATAATTACACGCGCACACACATACACACACACACACACACATATATTATATATCAAATCAAATTCAAGAAATTCAGATCACATCCATTTTCAAAAAAAAAGTGGAGCTATGCTACTAAGTTCTACTTTGAGACTCGAAAATTAATAATGCTACAGTCATCAAAGAAATTATTTTCTGGCGACAGAAGAGGAGAGCATAGATTTACTTCTTTTAAAATTCTTTGAAAACAATTTCCATTCGAAAAATACTTCCAAATAATATATTTTCAAAACTTTGAAAACCAGAATTTGAAAAAAAAAACCAGAAATTAAATTCTCAAATCCTTAATTTTAATTCATTTTATTTCAAAATAGATTTACAACCCATATTTTAAAGTTTTTATCTCCTTATAACATACGACAACAATTAATGGTTTCGGAATGTTGAAAAAACAATAAATGATAACCTAGTATTATAATTTCTAACAACCAATTCAATTAACTACCTAATTTCAAAAAAATATTTACATATATACAACATATAATCATACATAAAATTTCATTTACCAGTTTTGAAAACAATATTGTGTTAGTTTGTTCTACTCAAGTGTTTTGGAATTCCTATCGATAGCGTTAGCCAGACGAATCGATTGAAACCCAAATCAAACTTAACAATCCAAAACACAATATAAAACATTTTTATATTAATAAATAAATAAATATACACTCCCTCACACGCTGATCAAGGATGGATTTCAAAATAAGGATAGAGATTCAAATTCAAAAGGACCTGATCAAAGAGAATTCTAACTAACATAGGTAAGCTCGAAAGTAAGATAAGATAGATAGCTTACAAAGAAAAGATGGATAGGCATATATAAATTGCGGTCGGCCTTAACCGATCAATCGAGACTTAGAGAAGGCGAGAATATCATCAACGAGAACTAGGACACAAGTCAAGCTCCAGGGATAGGGTCGATGTGGAATTCAATCTTTCACTGTGGAGGTGGAGAAACGACTTCACCCAATATCAGGATAAATCTCCGATTATCGAAGTGGAAGATGACAAGGGAATTTCCCTGATCGTCTACTAGGGATAGTTCGGGATTTTCAAGAAATAACAGCATCTAAACCGTGGACTTAGAAATCTTCGGTAAATCGACGCTTTTTGTAAAAGATTTTCACCCTTTTACAAATTATACAAAGTATGGCGGGACTGCCGATGGGATAAGGATGAAGTTGCTAAATTGAGGTGGCAGGATGAGCTCAAATTATTACAAAGATCAATAGAAATGGAGCATGGGATGCTCCATTATCAAAAGGAACACTACAGGAGAAGACAAGAATGGATTTCAGAACAAAAGGGAGGGTTTCAAAATCATAAAGAAATTCTAATCCAGGAGGATCCTAACGAAGAATTTCAAGCTTGAACGAATATGATTATGTAATTAAATTTTATATACATATCCTAAGTTTTGCCTAAACTAGAGTTCTGATACCCAGTGTAACGACCCGCTATTTCAAAACATTCGTATCCTCACATGTCGGACTTGAATTACAACAGATTGTTAATTTATATTTGGCAAAACTTAGCATATACAGTAAATAAATCAATAACAGAATCACATACACAGAGTAATATAATAATAAGCAGCGAAATAAATAAATAGCAATTCATGAAGCTATTATATAAACATCAAAGTCTGAAACATAATACAACAGAATCTCAAATATAAATGAATCTCTAATACATAAGCAACTGACGAGTCTGAACATAAATGACTGAAATAAACTGAAATAGTTGAAAGCTGGATAGATAGATCTTCAAACAAAGCTCCCATCTCCAAACGTGAATCTCAAATATTGTGACACTCAGTCCAACCCGAGCGTAAAGCAAAACACAAAACACTCGAGTCAGGATTAACAGTCTTATATTAATAAATTCAACTTAAGTGAAATGTAAACTGAGATACAAGTAACTTATAGGATGTTTGGGATTTTCAACCTCTAAGGATCACTGGAACTATCTACTATGTAGTAATATATGCTTTTATAATATGTCTATCAGTAAAGTAAGGTATTAAGATAGCGTTAAGGCATTACCCATACCCCCCCTTAACACATTTGTATATATTCACATAGTCTATACTGTACCGTAATTCCTCCGTAAATAGGAGGGCTATCAGAGAGAACTCCATAGGTATGGTACAAACCAACTCGTAAAAGTCGCGATAGGGCATGTGACAAGGCACGCGAGGCAATGCTAGGTAGATATACCATTTGTAGATCTGGAATGGTGGTAACGCATAGCAGCTACTACCGCCCACCTCGTGACACACTCCCAAATCAAAGGTGCACCCAATCAAATTACAAAGTAGTAGAATGGTATCGAAGAAATGTGTCCGATAGAAGGAATGATCTCACTTGGCCCGGCATGGCTCCTGTTTTACCACATCAAGCTGACTCATGCGAGTCAGGGCTATGTTAATACCTCATAGAGAGTCATCTCAAAACCATCCTACTTGGTTCTGGAATCTCCACCACGTGCACAGTTGTTAAATTGGTTTTCGGTATTGGCAAAGAGTATGACAATATCCGATCCCGGTCTCTTTAACAACCAAACACTTATTTCACACCATGGTTATTTCATTTCAAATAGTTCATACTTCATATAAAAATATCATATTCATTTCAAAACCATATCAAGTCGATATCATTATTCACTGTAAATAATATTCATTTCCAAAATCGTAACACTTCCAAAAATTATAACACTTATGAAATCATAACACTTCCCACTTAACAATTTAGATGTTAAAATTAGTATATATATTAATATAGTTATAAACTAAATAATTTACATATTAAAATATTTTATATCTTAAAATAGTTTATGTATATTAAAAATAATTTATATAATGAAAATAGTTTCCTCCGATTTCACAAATCGGTTCAAATCAGCTCAAATTCCAAAATTTAATTTAAATCAATTCTAGTTCAACACTTTCAATTTAAAGGACTAACGATTCCATTCAATAAACCAGTACAATTTTTATCGATTTCAAATTCGAGTTTGAACCATCTCTTTAATTCCAATAAGATTCAAAATTTAAATATTCAACCATTTCAATATAAGTTTCATCTAGATTTCAACATTTAACTCTAATTTATTCAAATTGGAAAATATTCACTTAATCACTTTAATAGCAATTAAATAAAATATAAATTTATAAATTTAAATCAACATTAAATATTCAGTCCCAATCTTATTTAAAATCTGAGAATATGCATTTAATCAACCTTTTTATCAAGTCAAGTTATCAATCATATCTTTCGAAATCTCAAAATCAATGAGTTCAAAACAATTCTTATTTGAATTCAGTTAGTAACCAATTTAAATTCCAAGTCAATGTTAATTTATCCTCCCAACCTTTATTATAAAAGTTAAAAAAACTATTTTTAAAATATTAATATAAATTTAAATAAATACTTAAAAATATTATAAATCGATTAAATTTATTTATATTATATCTATTTTTATATATTTCTAAAATAATAAATTTATAAGTAAATGTTAAAAAATATATTTTCAAAACTAACTTATAAATTTAAAATTACCAAAACATATAATTTTAAAAATCAAAATTTAGACATATAAAATTAACATTTATACATATTATATTTTAAAAATCAATATTTATTAGAACCCATATATTCCCTTTCAAACTTTGGAAATCATTTTCAAAATATAGACCAATGGTGTCCATATAAAATTTTCTATCCTATGTTCAAGTGATATAGATATTAATCATTTCAATCCGCAATTTAAATATCTACGGTTATACATCATTTTAACCCATAATCCCAAGAATTCAAAATCAATGAAAATCGCTTGGGTTTATCATTTCAACCCATAACAATTTTCCCTTAATCTATAATATCGTTCAGGTATGTATCATTTCAACCCATAGGGAATTCTAAACTAATGGGGAACATGCATAGTTATAACAAATGTGGTAATAATATAACATATCAACAGCAGGCATATATCATCAGTGATAAATTTAAGTATAATATATATACAACATGTTATGGTGTCATATGTCAATTATTCACAGGTTAACAAATTTAAATGATACCATATCATATTCGACAATTAAATAACTAACAATTCAAGTCTAACAACATATTTCAATCGTCATTTCAAGTGAACTAATTTACTAAATATAAGATGTTGACCGTAAGTGATTACTCACCTTTCGAGGCTAGAGAGAACGGGACAAGCACACGGAATAAATCATGAATTCGAAAATTGATCAAGCAACAAATCTCAAAGCGAAGTAAGCTTAACACAGATTTGAAGGACAAGGCCGATAAATAGGAATCAATGAGAACAGATCAAATCATCTTGATGTAATGGGAAAATTGATATATTATTATTTTGGATAGCAACGGGTGTGCAGCGCGGGGCTAGACAGCCGATTAGATTAAGGCTAATAAAGTAATATAATACGACCAACATGCCTGGTCGATGGCCAAGAAAGAGTTTCGAAACCCTACACAAACTATTTACAAAGCCCAGTTCTTAGTTACACAAGAGTTACAAAAGGAGTAGTCTCATCAACCTACTGCACGAGTAACGAGTCAGTCTGCCCGCGCATTATCCTTGGATGGTAGTAGTCGAGTGGAGGGAAACCTACGTGAGGAACCTGTCCATATAGAGTATATATAAGCAATTCGATTACATATCTTATTAATAGTGCTCGTTGGTTTGTTAAAAAAGCGTGCGTTTCTCTCTTTCCATAAGCACCAGCTAAAGATGGTTATGAAGGAATCCAGATACTTGTCCGGAGTGTTAAGTTGCCAGTGCTCAAAAAACGAGCGAATGACAGGGACATAACCAAGGAGTGAGGCGCTAGTAGTGGCCCAAATGTGGTAAAAGAAATCATAGTCGAAAAAAAGATGGGTGATTGATTCATCTTGCTCGGAACACAAGATACATGAGGGTTCTACCAAGACATTCAAGCGCCTAAGTCCGTCACTGGTGTTGATGCGGGCATGAACCAGGCACCATTGGAAGAATAGAGTGGGCGGAGGGAGCTTACATTTCCAAATTCTTGCAAATGCGAGTAATCTGCCTGGGTGGTTAAGAAATGAGTAACAGGAGGAGACCGAGAAGCCATAAGAAGGAGATAGAGTCCATATGTACAAATCTGGAGAGGTGGAAAGGTGTATAGAGGCAAGTAAGGCTGAGACCGAGACAAGCTCATTCAGAGTGTTTAGATCAAAGAGGGAAGGGAGGCAAAGGCAATTTGGACCCACGGCAGTGATCTCTCGAACAGATGAGAAGTTGTGTGAGGTAAGAGAATATAGGTTAGGGTAGGAACAAGCTAGGGGGATTGACCGCACCAAGTGTCTGACCAGAAAAGGCAATTACCACCATTACCAAGACTGACATGGAAAAGATTTTTGACACGGGGAACGGTACTAACCACGCCCACCCAGAAGGGAGAGAGTCTGAGAAGCGGGGTGAAGTGTAAGATTAGGTGAGGGTTGGCTTGATAGAGGAGCTGAAGAATCCAATTCTTCCAGAGGAAGTCCCCTGGAGAAATTGCTCGCCAAAGCCATTTGGATAAGAGAGCTATGTTAAAGGAGGCGAGCTTAGTAATGCCGAGATTCCTATGATCTTGATGTAAACAGATCGATTTCCAATTGATTAAGCATCTTGATTTGTTTCCATTCCATAGAAAAGACCTCCTACTGGCATCAATTTTTAGAATAACCCAGTTTGGCAATTTATGGAACGACATCCAGTATGTCGGTAGGGCATAGAGGACCGATTTGACTAGTATAAGACGGCCTGTAGAAGAAAGCGAGTTAGCTTTCCAGGATGAAAGGCGCATTTCAATCTTAGAGATGAGGGGGAGCCAATCGGACCGGGCAAGTTTGATTGGATGTAAGGGAATGCGGAGGTATGAGATGGGAAAGTGACCCGGTGTACAATTGTGTAGAGAAGCTAAATGTAGGCCGAGTTGATTAGAGTTACCAAGCATGATAAGTGAGCTCTTGCCAAAATTAATGGATAGACCAGAGATGAGTTCAAATATATAAAGGAGGACCTTAAGACAGTGCATATGGGCTGACTCAGTGGAGAACATCAGGACTGTATCGTCCGCAAATTGAAGGTTGGCGATTGAGAAGTTCGAGTTGGGAGGATGAATGCCCTTTAACAGGTTGTTGGAGATTGCAAGCTTAACCATCCGATTGAAGACATCTGAAACAAGAACAAAGAGAAGGGGCGATAAGGGCTCGCCCTGCCTTAGTCCTCGAGCCGACTTGATGTGTCCTCCTAAGGGGCCGTTAATGGAGATTGAAGAAAAACTTGAGGTAAGAATACACTTTATCCAGTTGCACCAAGAGTCTGGGAAACCCCTGTGTTTCATGAGATTCAGCAAAAAGGACCAGTTTACTGAGTCAAAGGCTTTGGAAAAGTCAAGCTTAAGCAAGGCTCCAGGGGTGTTTGAAAAGTGACAGAATGAAATGACCTCCTGAGTCGCTTCCACACAATCCAAAATATTTCTGCCAAGAATGAAGGGCGATTGCCCAATGCCAACTAGGGAGCTAATAACCCTTTGGAGACGGTTGGCTAAAATCTTGGTGATGATCTTGAAAGTTGTGTTGAGAAGACTGATGGGTCTAAAGGAGGGGAGAGTGACGGATCCAGGGGATTTGGGTAACAATATAATATTAGCATGATTAATACGGGCTATAGAGGCAGGATCCTTATGAAATTTGTGACACATCTCAATTATGTCCGACTTAATTGTGCTCCAAAAATGTTTGAAGAACAGGGGACCAAAACCGTCTGGGGCCGAGGCTATGTCATCTGCCATGTCACTGAGGGCAGCCCAAATCTCATCCTCTGAGAAGGGGTAATCAATGGAGACCGAGGAGGGATTAGGATAAAGCACATTCCAGTCTATGGACGGGAGCGAGGGAGGCGGGATACCTAAGATATTATGGTAGTAATCGGTGAAAAGTTGGAGAATGTCTGATTGGTCTGAGAAGGTTGAATCATCGTGGCAGATTTCAGAGATTATGGAAGATCTGCGGTGGCCGTTGGCGAGTCTGTGAAAGTAAGCAGTATTTTTGTCACCCTCTTCAATCCATCTAGCTTTGGATCGTGCTTCCAGCCAATTTCCTCTTGTTTGATTAGTCTGTCAAGCTCCAACTCCAGATCGCAAAGCAGATCTGATTCCTGGGAAGATAAGGGGCGGGATTCTTGAAGAATATTAAGCTGCAGGATGTTATCTTGGGTTGTCTCAATACGGGTTCTGATCGAGCCCCAAATAGATTTGGCCCAAGGTTTGATTAACCTTATGAGAGCTCTGAGCTTAGATAAGGCTTGATATATTATTATTATTATTATTTTATAAAATCCATTTTAAATTTAAGACAAATATTAAAATAAAAAATATATATATTTCAAAATCATACAATTTAAAACACATATATTAAAATCGAAGATATATATATTAAATTTAAAACCCAATACTTATATATATACTTTAAAAGTGGAATCCAAGTATACTTTTTATTTTAAATATATATATATATATATATATATATATATATATACGGACACACTTTAAATCTAAATACACAGACTTGCATATATAAATTTTTTAAACTTATAATTTATACTTCAAATCTGAAATACTGACTCATATATATACCATATTCCTTCGATCAAAGCACCAACATATTGTATATAAAACAGTATATATAAAACGTACATATGTTATAATATATATAGAACATTAACAGTGTGTGTGTGTGTGTGTGTGTATATATATATATATATAATAGTTACCCAAATCATGTATAAACCTATATAAACTTATATATATACACAAACAAAAGATTATACTTAACCTATATAAACTTGCATATATACACACCACGAACATATTTTATAACTTATGTAACTTATATATAAAAAATAGATCATAAACATTTATAACTTAAATATACTGACAAACAGATTATAACTAACTCACATAAAATTAGATTATACATAGACACATAATAATATAAGAGGGGAAAACAAAGATTGAAATGGCTTGGCTGTGGAGGAGGGTACCTGGCTACGCGTGGGTTATGGAGGCTTTCAGTGTGATGGCGTTTGTCGGTGATGGGTAGTTAGGCGAAGGGATCGGCTGCTATGTTTAAGGTATTACGTGAGGCTGCTAGTTTGTCATGGTGGGGCGGGTCGACTGTGTTGGAGGGTATCAGGTGGTTGTAGCTCAGCTTAGTGTGGGGGATAAGGGAGGAAGGTGGCGGGTCTTGGGCTTGAAAGTCAGGCGGCGGTGGCTGTTTGTTTTGGTGGTCGGAGCGGCTGTGGTCATGCGCTAGTAGGAAGAGGTGGCGAGTTTTCTGGTGGAGGTCCGAGCTTGGGAAGTGAAGGTGATGGCGGCATTGCCAAGGCGCATGAGCTAGACAGCTACGCATTGGGAAGGTGCAGGCGGAGCACGACATCTCCATGAAATTATACATGTGTACCTTATATTTATAATTCTTAAAAGCCATAAACAAAATCAAAAGGAAGAAAATGGAAAAGAAGTGGATTTGGCAAAAAGGTAAAGTGAACAGGTTCAAAGAAAAATGGAAGTGAACGAAATAATGTCTCAGGCAAAATAAATAACGTTATATTATCTTATACTATAATTTGGAGAGGAAAGTGAAGAGGCTTGTGATGTGGAAGGCTAAACATGGGTGAAATTTAATACAACGGGAAGAAGAAAGGGCGGGTAAGCAAATATATAACATAGTTTATAATATATATTCTCTTTCACATAGACAACATGAAGATAAAACAAATAGATGAACCAAATAAATATCAATCTACGAGAATAGCGAAAGTCAAAGTATTGGATGTTGAAATAAATAAAGCAAGTGGCTATTGATTGACACGGTGGATAGATGAAAGGGCATAGGAAACCCAAAAGCCCAAATATGGAACCGGTACTGCAAATCGTTTGACTGATTCTGTCGCGTACCGAACTCCGAAATGAACAATTGAACATACTATGGAGATCAGCACGACGGGACGACGAGAATGATACGCAGATATCAGTGATACGACCATCCTATCGAAAGTCGATATTTTGTTGCCAGACTATTACCAATTTGCTGAAAATAAGATAAATGAGGCTAGAGATGTCCAAATTTGACGAAATGAAATATGACGTCTCACTCAGAAATTAGTTTACATTTTTATCATGTAAAAATATTCAGGTTTGAATAATATTTTATTTACATCAACTTCAACTGATTTAAATTGAAATTGAAAGTTACACAACAAAATTACCTTCTATATGTATCAACGAATATCTACCATTTGCTATGTTTGAATAGACGCATATCAATACCAAATTTTCATTGCTAAATTTATTTTTTTAATTTCAAGCAAAATGTTAGTTAATTACTCTATAAAATCGTTAAAATTTCTAGGTCATTATACATAGAAACGAGAAAACATGTCATGTCATCATCTAAAGTGTGTATATATATGTGTGTGTGTACATATATATAAGTGGAGTTTTCTCACCTAGGACTAAACGATGAACTTAAAAATGGCTATAGCTTTGCTAACTTGAATTTAAAGCTCGTGAACATTTGGAATTTTGCCTTTAGAAAGCTCGGCCTTGACCTTGGAGGGTTGGATGACTCACTTCCTAGTTAGAGGAGGAGAAAGGCTTGGCTAGGGAGGGTGGAGGATGCGGCCGCGGGGTATTTAGGCGAAGAGGAGGAGTTTTGAGTGATTTTTGAGGTGTTTTGTTGTGTACAGACACACACACACACACACAAACACACCATATATATATATATATATATAATTTCGTTTTACATTCATTTTCACCATAATTTTCTTAGAGGAGAATCCATATGATAACCCACATTTTGGAGTGTCTAAATTGACAATAGTCCACATATGTCCAATCCAAGAAATTCGGAACATAGATAATCAAATGGGTTAATCAAGAAAAATAAGCAAAGAAGAAAGAAACATTACAGACTCTCGCAGCAGAATGAAAACTATAGTAATCAAATAGACAGTTCATGAATCTATTTACTATGCTTTTGATTATAATTTATACAACATTTATCAGAGTTATATATATACAATAGAACAAGTAAAATAATGTAGCAGAACAAACAGTGATGGAATCATACTAGTAATAATGTACCAAATCTTCGTCTTTTTCTCCAGAGAATAATCTTCGATTGGCTGAAAACTGAAGTCTGACTCAAGGGTAACAAAAAGACAAAACACTCAAGTCAAGACTAAAATATCTTTATGTAAGTCAAGTCAATAACACATATAACATGAGTGTAATAGCGTCAGAGATGTTCATGGGATTTCACATCTTTTATCCAGTGTATAACGTGCGTGCAATAACTCAAGAGATGTTACATGATTTTCCATCTCTTAAGGATCCGTCAAAATATTTATATATAGTAGAATATGCTATAATAGACAGTGTCTATTAGTAAAATAAATATTTATATAGCATTAAGGCTTTACGTTGATTCCCTTTTAACGCATTTTTAAGCATTGTCGTACATTATGCATATAAAACACTAGTAAACCATTGGTGTGGGTATGCGCCGTGATATGACAATACTAAACCAAAATCGTATGGGTCTCGTATAGGGATAAAAGTATGACAAGGCACGTAAGGCAATACCCAAGGTAGGATACTACTAGTTTACACTTCCCGGCTGGTGGTAACATATCGTAGCCATGAGCTCCCACCGCGTCCAACACTCCCATAATCTAAGGGTGACCACCAACAATAACTGAAATAAGAATATTCATATGAAGAAGTGTGTCCTCTTGGGGTAGCTATCCCGCTTGGCCAGTACGGCTCCTGTTTTAGTCATTTCAAATTAACACAAGTGTCGGGCCAATCCACTATCATTCTCTTTCTTCAAATCTAGCAAACATATGCCAAATCCAACATTTCATTCTAGACCATTGCTCTATGTACACAGTTGTTAAAACAGTTCCAATTTTGACAGAGAGTATGCCAATAAGAGGCTCCGGTCCCTTTAATAACCAAACGTCATTTTACACACCTGTTGATACCCACGGTTTAGGCTGCTCCCATTTCGCTCGCCGCTACTACGGGAATCGCTTTTGCTTTCTTTTCCTCTGGCTACTAAGATGTTTCAGTTCGCCAGGTTGTCTCTTGCCTGCCCATGGATTCAGCAGCAGTTTTGCATTTCGAAAATAATTCATACTTGATATCAAAGTGTCATATTCACTTTAAAATCAATTTCATTTCAAAATCATCATATTAACTTCAAAATATATCAATTTAGTTCAATGTTTCAATTTCACTTCAAAGTTCAATTCGAATTATACTTTAGGTTATAACTTCACTTTAACCCAATTTGTATTTTAATCCATGATTTAAATATAAATGTTTCCCACTCTGACCAGTATGAATTTTTACAAAAATAGTTTTAATAATTTTAAAATAGATTAAATATTTAAAATAGTTTGAGTATTGAATTGGTTTATATGGTAAATAGCTTGGAAAATCGTATTAATTTTGAATATTTAAAAAAGATGGATTTAAGTAGTTTATATTAAAATTATTTATTTGAAAGAAGTTTCAAAGTCAAACTGATTTAATTCCAAATTTTCCAATTCAAATCACTTTTAATTTCCATTTCCATTTAAATTCGATTTTATTTCTTAAAATCAAAATCATTTAAATAATTTCAAACCAAAATTTTAAAATCATTTAATTTAACCAATCCGGTGTTTGTATATAATTTTCTATCCTATGGCCAAGTGAATCCGTTATTTCAATTTAATTTCAGGGATGGATATATATCATTTCAATCCAAAATAAATGTCATAGGTATATATAATTTCAATATATCTCTTAATTCGTTCGAAATAATTCAATTTACAGTTTTATATAATGTAAATAATATACAGGATGATAGCAAGATATATCAAAATAAATAAATATCCTATCATCCAAAACATCAATCAATAGCATCCATCACAATCAACATCCAAATCAATCAATAAATCACAATAATTAACCAATTATCAATAATGGAGAATTTTACTAGCAGTTTACTTCCCATTCAATTTATCTGTCAATTTAAATTTCTATCAGTTAATTCAGATGTCCATTTAAATGCCAGTCAAAATTATAAAACAACAATCAAAAAATTTAAATCACTTGAAAATTTGAAATTTAACTAACATGAAAATATTTTAGTATGTCGTGAGCGTTATAAAACACTAACCTTTTATTTCTGTTGTCGCTTTTTGCGTTTTGATTTCGCGTTCTAATTCTGATTAAATTCATATGTGTCCAAATTTAACTGAAAATTCTACAAGCTCTAAATCCAACCAGTTTGATTCCATAGTAAAGATCATGATAATATGAACCCAAGTCGACTGACCGCTTTGGATTTGGACCTAAAACGAATGAATTATGAATTTTATAAGCATTGGAATTTTATTAAATGATTTATATAAATAATCAATATTTTTTGTTCCAATATAATCAACAGGATAATAATTAGGTGTCCATACAAATGTGATATCAGAACAAGCTTTATTTCTGCTAGTCAATGTCCAAAAGCACACTTATTCAGAGGTAGCGGCAGAACGGTGATTATTTCTGCCTATAAGGGTCTAATTAAATACAATTAGTGGAATGGTGTTTTATTCCGCTAAACAGATGTCTAATCATCTTACTTACTCCAATTTAATTCATATATATTTTTATCTGGCAATGAACGTCGATAAATAGAACATATAAATTTTAAATGGCTAACTTTTTTTAAATTCCGTATTTAAAACCTATCCGTTTCAAATTGCTATATATTTCCACTTCTTCAAACCTGGCCAAAAAAATTACGACGATGTAGTGCTTGGCAATACAAACCCATCGCAAAAAGTTTCATGTCAATCAGGTTTACGTTTGCTAGAAATAAATTTTTGAATATTCGAAAACCCTTTTTTTTCCAAATCATTTTATTTATAAAAAAATTCTTTCCCACCCTTCCAAGATTTTGGGCCGATGCCCCAACTCCACAACCCAAACCCGCGATGCCTACTTCCTCCAAATTCTCCCCAATTCCCAGTTGAACCCAGCAATCCAAACCCAAAACCACTGCCAATTTTTTCGGTCGATTTGCTGCTTTCCTTGATCATCTTCCCAAACTCCTTGCAAGAATCGAGGACCTAACCTAAGCTACCATGACACACCATACAAGGTACGTCCACCTCTAATCTAGAACCTCACTCGTGTGTGCACGTGTGCACGTGCACATCCCGATGCTCCACCATAACTCGATCTAAGGCCACCTACGAACGCCGCTGACTACCCTCAACACATTGGCACTACCGCCTAAACCCCATGTCACTCCACTCAAAGTTCGACGTCACCACCGAAAGAAATAAAAGTGCTCAGGTTAGGAAAAACAGTCGCCTACACTTCCATGACCATCTATTTCCAACACCACATACCCATATAGGACCGCTACCTTCAAATGCGTCACCACCCACAGCCTTGACCCACTTGCCGCCGCTAACCAAAGCCAAAATTGGCCACGGTGAACTCCTCGACCTCGTCATCATGCTCCTCCTCGACTAAGCCTCACCTCCCCTCGTCGAATACATCGCCAGAAATTATTTTTTAGTGGATTTTGATCATCTCTCCATTTCTCACTGACCAAGCTATTAAAATCATGAATTCTTCACTAAAGTTCCTATCTTCAAACCACAATCATGATCTCATAATAGATTCAAAGTTTTTAGCACGATGAAATTTGTTAAAAACTAGGTTGTTTACTGTTATTTTGAGACTTCGCACAATATATAAAACTAACAAGCTTCAAATTATTTTTAGTGTGATCTTGATTCAAAAACAAATACTTCATCAGTTGACATCATCGACAAATTTGAATCAAATTGGGAGATAATGATTTTTAAACTTGGGTATGTAAGAATATTTATCACTGTTAACATGGCAGAGTAATATTAAAACACTTTCGGGAATTCCCATTTAAATCCTCATCTTAATCATGTTGAGACCTTTCCAACATCCAAATGTGAATTCAGGTAATGATCTGAAGTCTTGAAAAATCTTGTTTGCTCTTGAATTTTAGAAGGAACGTGTTGTTGTTTTTTTTCTCTTTTTACTTTGCAGTGTGCTTTTGTTTACAGGTTTGTTTTACAGGGTTTTGAAAACTGAAGTATACATACATACATACCTTTATATATACATGTAAGTACAAGATGTAATGATGTGTATGGTACAAGATTTTTAGGCTCAAGAAGGATTTAGATCTTTAAGGTTGATGTTCTATAAATTTGATGGATTGAAAGGAAGTTTTGGTGGCTACTGATATGAACTTTGGCGGCTAAGATATAAGGTTTAAGGTGACATAATATTTTCAGCCTCCACTTCTTTGTTGACCAGGGAATGTTTTCTTACTTATATTTTTTTTCAATTTGACTTGTAAGTTTTTGACCAGGCATGTTTATTTCTTTTCTTCTTTCAATTTGTTTAACTTATACATTTTTTTGTTAACTCATTATTTCTTTAATTCCATTCCATTTTATTCTAGGAGCTAATTTTAATTCACTATATTTTTGGAGAAAATATAAAGTAGTATAGATAATTTAAATTTACATATTCACATTTCTTCTTATATTTACAATGTATACTCAAAGAAATAAAAGTTTTGCTATTCTCTTTAAAAATGGTTTAATGATTTTATTTAATTTTCTCATTTCCACCACATATTTTTCTTATATATTTTCTTCCTTTTCACTTACTGTTATATATTGTTTTTAATTTATATATAAATTTTGTTGTTATGATTATATATGCAATAAATTTCAAATTAAATCGATTTTCTATTAAATAAATAAACTTTGGAAAATTCAAAATATTATCTTGATTAAAACTATTTATTTTTACCATTTATCATTTTACAGGAGTTTTATTTTGATTAAAAGACCGTATTACTAGATATTAAAAACAAATATTCATAATTCAAGACGATAAAAATCCTGGGTCTATTAGAGCAGTGAAGAGAGATTAAGATTTGATGGAGAAGAATGAAGAAATAAAGTGGAGAAAAAGTGTGGAATTTATAGGCAAATGGGAGAGTAAATATATCATGATATTTAAGTCCATATACATACCTTTCATCACCACCATTATCTCCCCCTACACCATCCTTTTGTTCGAACATGCCCCCTCCCACTTGTGTGTAAATGTTGACTTTAAACTGCTTAAGTATTAAGGAAGGGAGAAAATACCTTAGACATTTTTGTAATAAATATATTTAAGTATATGTATGTGTGTGTGTGTGTTCATGTGCATGTGGATATCTTCATGTATGTGTACATGTATATGTGCTTATGTATGCCACATTTAACCCACAACATTGCGTAAC
Organism: Allium cepa; assembly: GCA_030765085.1. Lineage (NCBI taxonomy): Eukaryota > Viridiplantae > Streptophyta > Magnoliopsida > Asparagales > Amaryllidaceae > Allium > Allium cepa. The sequence continues at coordinate 971,619,441 of CM060928.1, forward strand.
TTCTACACGTTGAATCTTTACTAATTCCGATTTCGATTTCCAGTCATATTTTCCCTGCTTAGTTAGTATACATATATTTGTAAAAAAATTGATAATTATACTTCTACCATTATATAATAATTAAAAGAGATTATCTAATTATCAAAATAATCATTAAATCATTTAAACTCTATTTAAATTCAAAAATTAGTTATTCCAAAATAGCGACATTATTAATGATGTCACATATGCTTTTAATTTTCCAAAATAAAATAAATTATTTTATTACATATTGTCACTCATATGGATAAATGAGTGTATGTATCCGCTTTGTGCATGATGTCAGATGGCCAAAGAGCTGTTTATCGATAAAATAATTTTCGGTCATTTTATCGATATTTATTCCAAGGTATAAATTTTTGTAAATATTTATTCAAAATGAGATTTCCAATATTATTTACTGCTCGAAACATTATTATTTATGTAAAAACCTTATATTTGAATATTTTTTAAAATTTCTAAAGTGATGAATTTACGGGTCGTTACATTAAGACTAAATTTAGATTTAATTAGGATATACTTAAATATTAATTAATTTTTAAATAAAGGTTTGTTTTTAAATTCTATTTATGAGGTTAGTCTTATTTAAAAGAAGCTTTCATTTATAAGTGAATGGGTTTATAAACAAGGGATTCACTTTATCTTTTCCACCAAGTAGCCAAGCAAATATGAATAAGTTATACTCAACCTTTGAATTAGTTATACTCAACCTTTGACATCTGGGTAGTAGAATAAAACACCGTTCTACTACAATTTAATTGGACAACTTGGTGATAACATCAGTTTAGTAGAATAAATCCCCATTCTGCTATAATTAAAATTAGTAAATTATTTGAACATCTATTTAGCATAGTAAATCCTTATTCTGTTATTATATTAATTTGGATATTAAATTGTATGCCAATTAATTAATGTTGAGAAAGAAAAGTATTAGCTATTGATGGCTAATTAGGATTTATTTACATATATGTTGGCTTATGTAAATACCAGTAATATGACATGGAAAGTAAAATTGAACTAAATATTAACTTAATTTAGTCCATTTTGGTCGTCAAGCCTCTTACCAAATTTGTAAAGCTATGGATCTAAATTTACTTAAATTTTATATCAATTTGAGGTTAAATGTTTATTTATGATGTTTTAAGTTAACTAATTATTTTATTAATGATGTTTTAAGTTAACTAATTATTGTATTAATGCTGATTTAAAGTTAATTAATTATTCACTTATGATTTATAAGGATAATTAATTAACTGAATAAAGGTGTTTATAAATAATAAATTGTTTTATGAAAAGGATTATTCTTAGTAAAAAGGATTTATTAAAAGAGATTTACAAGTGGTATTTTGTAAAGGAATTATAAAGGAAGATTTATAAAAGAGTTTTATAAATAGGGAAGAATTTTATAATTAGAAAAGGAGTTTATAAATCATTTTAAAGATTTATGAAAGAGGTTTTATAAATTAATTAAAATATTTATGAATGTATTTGTGAATATGGAATGGGCTTATAAAAAGAGAATTTTATAAAATAATGAGATTCGTTTGATCATGAATCCTTCTTGATTATGGTGGTATGGAAACATTTTTTCCATACTTAACACCGAAGGATAACGATTTGGTTTATAGTAAGTAATTTGTTAAATGATATTTGTTTAGCCCATTTAAATATGAATTTGGAAAAGAGGATGTCTTCTTTAAGTTTTGTTAAGATACTTATATACATTGAGATAAGTATATGGATATATTTTGTCCATGTACTTATTCCGGTGAGATAAGTATATAAATGTTTTCTAAGTATTGAAAGGAATATAAGAGGACTATGAAAATATCTTTTGTGCAGGTATTTTGAATCAAATATTTGACAGCGATTTGATTAATTAAAGATTAATTAATATGGCATAGTGGATCCCACATGGAATTGAAATCTACGATTAATTTTGTTTACTTAATAGTTAAATAACAGACAATCAAATCCAGACTGATTATTAACTATAAATATATCTAGGAAAAATACATGAGTTATATGGCATAGTCACCTTCGATGATCTTGTACTTCGCATATAAATTATGTTTTGTAATCCTAGGACAAATGATCAGGGAATCCGTCCTTTTGAATGGTTAGGGGCGATCTCCACTCTTATCTATTGTTTGTATGCTTTCGAAAGCATGGAAGTTGAGTCACCAGAAAACTGTCGAATGTTGATTCGAAGAGATCAGGATCGGATAAGTATGAATTATCCAAACACCACTTCGAACCTACTCAACCTTCCGAATCTGAAGCACCTTGAAGATGATAGGATCGAAGATGAAGATCTTTGAAGTGAAAATGCCACTTGTTACTAATATCGAGGGCGATTCCAAAGTGGATGTAGCAAAAGTAGTGCCTTCAGTTTATTTATATCCTGAACAACTTGTATGGATGAATGCTGGCACTGCGTTGCTGCTTGGAGGGCAGTGTTAATATTCCAAGTGGGATTGCTATCTAAAAGGTAAAACATAGCCTTACAACCTCACTAATAAGGAATGAATAAAATAGGGGATATGTCACATAGGCTATGTGGGTCGCACTCATTAGAATATTGTCATCGCCCTTTTGGATTATTATTTTGGATTTGATTGTGCATGAGAGTTATCGGGATATGGTTGCAAAGTAACCAGGATGATAAAATATTTGGTATTATCCAGTTAGGAGTAGGCCAGTCTTTCCATGCAAGGATCGGTAGGTTCAACATTGATACATTTTATCTAGAGGTGTACTATGATGGACGGTACCCCTATAGCCCTTTTATTGAAAGAATTAATTCTCCAATAAGCGTCGCAAGAACTTAGTTATACCCAGCCATGTTGGAACATGAGATGCATGCATTTTAGCTATTTCATAATTTATTTTAACACCCTAGATATTATCATAATTTCATTAGATTTTCTATAGAAATGTTTTGATTATCGTAAGGTAAAAAACCATCCATGTATTTGTATGGAGTGGTCGAATGAGATACCTATCTTTCTAAAAGGGTTTTAGAAATGTAAAATTCCATTTGATTGTGTTTCTCATGCTAAACTTAACAGACTGATCTAGACGTTATTTTTCTTATAATGCTTGAGTCAGCTCGAGCATATTTTCATATTTAGATGGACACTTCAGAGCTACAAAAGGCAAGCAGGATCCTCTAAGACGTACTCCATATTTTCTTTATCTTTTGCTATGTTGTACTGGTTATATTTATCAGTAAAATAAGGACAAGTTGTTATAAGTTTTCAGGCTGATGATAGGTTAGTTTGCTCTTATGATAGTATGTATATTAATGTTATTTTCTTTTTTTGTAAAGACCTGTTTTATTTATAGATTACGTTACGTTCGTAAGATTCAACTCTATTTTTCTTTCTTTCACCCCAATGATTTGTCTTTTTCACATTTGGATGTTCGGCTCGTGAATACTATGGATGTATTAGTATCAACTTCTGAGGATCGGTGAGGCAGGTTGTTACATTTGGTATCAAAACTTAGGTCGAGCAAACACCTAGGCTTTGGCGGGGTAGACTCATTAGAGATGGGGTTAGTAATACCCTAGAATGAGTTTGAGTGTGTATATATGAGAGTATGTATTTGTTAGTACTATAAAAATGATTTATATTATGTTGATTGATTTGTAGAGTGGCTTATCGATTCTGGTCAATACAAGTAGCTGATGGATTGATAGGGATCTCTAAACACTTAAATAAGGCCAACCGCAAGTATCGTTTTAAGTTGGTAGATGAAATAATTTCCCTTGGACTATTTTATGTATGAAAGAATGATTTTCCAAAATTAACATAGTTATATTTTGATGTGTTGTTTATTAAGGAATGATAATACTCTATTATTATCATTTGTTGACTATTAATCATGCTCGTCCAGTTTTAGGGCATTAATTATTGTTTGTTGATTTATTAGTAATTTCCTTTGTAAAATATTAGTCGGGTAGATAGAAATTTGGGAAACATTGAAACAAACACCTTATGAATTAAGTTTCATAACCTGACCATAAGATGTTGGATGATAATGTTGGGTTAAATATTGGAATTTAATAAAGATTCTTATTAAAAGGAAGCTAAAATATTTTAGCATGCACCTTTAGGAATGATTCTATAAAAGAAGATGGTCTTATAAAATTAATTTGTAAAAACATGGTTTATAAATAAAAAGAATTTAATCAGAGAATTTGAGGACTTAAATCTCGCTGCTTTGAAAAGAGGTTTTCAAGATTATGAAAAAAAATAGTATTTTTTCAAAGTATTTATGAATTGAAGCATTTCTAAGAATACTAAAGGAGATAGAAAGCACTGGTCTCACTTCGATCGTTAGAAAATAATTCCGATGATGACTACAGCATCATCGGTGTTCATTCTCGAGTTTCTAAGTGGGGAAATGCTACCAAAGCAATATGCATTGGAATTGTCTGATAAAATGGATTTTGATAAAATCCCAAAAGCATGGTTAGACTTATAAAAGGAAAAATATGCAATGTATTACTTCAAAAGGGGGAATTCTGAAATAGAAAACGTATTTCTGTGTTAAATAGTTCCAGTGGCTCAAATAACTAAAATGGGAAAGAGATGTGCTCAGATGTTAAGCACTTCTCTTATGTATTGCCCTTCTTGGTAAGGAAATGTACGATATTATTTTGTAGTACCCGGTTCTTTAGTATAATTTTGGGGTTACTCGAGCTACATATATACACATATATTTTCTGTGATTAAAATATATATAGTTTCATTTTAAAAGGAATTTTTGAAACAAAGAAATTGGGTATTTGGACTTGAGTTCTTTCGGGGAAATAGATTCAAAATAAACGTTGAACCAGATGGTGGGTATATATCCTCAGGATGTAGACATAAGTTGATTATTGACCATTTCTCTTTTTCACCCAGTTTTAAATCTAAGGTTCGAGTATACGACTTTGAGTTGTTTCATACCATTCCAAATAAAGACCTATCAATCGAATCTTGATAGCAAACATTTGATGAGGGTTCTTGTATGGTACCGAGATTTTTTGTCATATTATGTGGCTATGAAAGAAGAACAAAGGTTCCTAATGAAGGAGCCTGATCGAAGTCCGATCTAAGGAATCAGATAAGTGATACTAGTTTAGAAAAGAAGTTATGTATTCGAGTAGAGATTAAATCAAAATTTGGCACAGAGATGACCTATAAACATCATGCAGACTTATGAATAATATGGATGTTTTTTTATGGGTTTGGGTTATGGGAAAAATTTTGGGTTGAAATTCTTTTTAATGGGAGAAGAACGTAACAGGTTGGAATTTTATAACTTTCATTTGTGAATATTTATTTTATTTTAAATATTCAATCAATGGTTTCATTAATTAAATAAATAGGAAATTATTGTTAAGGACAAAATTTCTCAACATTTTAGCCTCAAGAACAGACCTTTGGTATTTTAGCCTGAAGGACAACTTTCTTTAGGTATCAGCTTTTAGTTATTGATAGCAGTTTCTTTGTATCAGTTTATAGTTATCGGTAGCAGTTTTTAGGAGATGATATCTTAAGTGTTAAAGTAATTTAAGTACATGATCCATCCTATTATCCAAAATGTTTTCCTATGTATGGTGCTAAGATGTGAGTAAATAATGGAATTACGTGGGGGGTTAATGTCCGCAACATGTTAAGTGGGGTGATGTGGCAAAGTTTTGTGGAGGGTAAGTGTCCAAAGGGTAAAAGGGTAAACTACTTCTTCATTTATACAAAACTATTTCTCTTTTTTTTCCTAAGTTTTATTTTACTTCCACTTCTTCATTTCAAAACCTAATTCTTCTTTTAGAAAGCTCCACCCTTCCTTTTTAGTGGCTTCCAAAAGTTTTTCAAATTTTAAAAATAAAATCTTATTCCATTTAAATCCTTAAACCAAGTTGAACTTTATTCCTTTTTCTACATCTCCTCTCTTCCGAAACCCCCCTCTCTAGCCAAGGTCGAGCCACATCTCCCCATGGCTGAACCCATTTTCCCCTTTTAGCCTCCAAAAATAAAAATTTTACCAAAGAAAATCCAAGATCTAGGGCCGATACAAGTTGTAATGGTAGTTTGATTTATTTCCTTAAGCTTTTGGTGAGTAAAACTCACTCCTTATGCAAGATTAAAACGTTTTAAGTTAGTAATAAATCTTGCTGGTTGTATGCCTAAAAGTAGCGTTGCTCTGTTGTACTTGAATGTGTGTTGTATTTGTCGTGGACTTGGAAAATAAGTCAAAAAGTTTGGATTTAGTGCAAATTATGATTTATGCTTTGCATAAAATGTTATAACATGTTATAAATGTTTGTGCTTATGCTATGTATTATATGCTTAAGAAAATAGCACTAAAAATTACGACATCAAGATCCCTTATTTTTAAAACTTGTCTTTACTTGTTACATCCCAGAATTTCGATAATCTAATTTTAAATATTTAATTAATTTTAAATATTTAAATTATAGGATTTTTGGAATTTAATAATTTGAATTCAAATATGATCAATCATTTAAATATTTGAATCGTATATTAAATATTAATGAAATGGATTTAGAAATATTATTTAACTCCTTGTAATTAATAAATAATATTGATAATTCAATTTGTAAATTTATTTACAAGTATAAATAGATCAGATAAATATCTATAATTGGATCGAAAATATAAACCAATATATAGATTTATGAAATTAACATTCTCGGGCACCGTCTTAGATTTGGACGAAACCATTGCCATTAGATCCGGAATAGAACGTCGTCGAGTTTTATAACGATTGGACAAGCTGTTTGGTCGGGCGAACTCATAACGCATAACAATTAATTTTAAATAAAATTTGATTTAAAAAGAGTTAACTTCCGTATACTTTGGAAGTAGGTCCCGATAATAGTTCTACTGAGTTTTGGATATAGGTTTTCGGTATAGAATGCCAGTAGGCAGGCCTTGATTAGAGTTCGAAATTTTGGATGTGTTTAGTATCGGTTATTATCGTTAAAACTATATCGTGTGTGTTTTGAGCTTGTGTCTTCACAAAATAGAATTTTAAAATTATTAATTATATTAAACAATAATACTTTAAATTTGTTAATCGTTTTAATTAATGGTTACTTAAATTATTTAACTATTTTAAATATTGATTTTGAAATTAGTTGATTAATTTAATTAACGATGTTTTGAAATTCACTTATCTTTTTACTAATGAGATTTGATTTTAATGAAGTCATTTTAATTAATGGTTTTGAAATTTAATTAATCATTTTAAAAAATGATTGTTTGAAATTTAAGTAATTATTTTAACTAATGATATTCGAAATTTAGTTAATCATTTTAATTAATGATATTTTATAGTTAATTAATCGTTTAACAAATGATGTCTGAATTTGATTAATCCAATTAATTTATGATTATTTAGACTTAATTACTCGTTTTTAATTAAAGGTATTTAAAATTTATTAATTATCTTAATTAATGATGTTTGAGATTAATTATTCATTTTAATTAACGATTGTTTAAATTTAATAAATATTTTTAGTTAATGATATTTAAAGTAAATTGATTAATAAAAGTGATTAAACTAAATTAACCAATTTAATGAAAGTGATTTATAGTTAATAAATTGATTAAACAAAAGTTTTAAAGTTAATTTACTACTGATATAAAAGTGTTTGGAAATAATTAACTATTTTATTAAAGATAACGGATTTTTTTATTTTAAAGAGATTATAAATGTTATTAATTATTATTTGGAATAATTAGTGTTATTTTAAATTTAATAAAGGTATTTAAATTATTTTATTTTCTTTTGGGACAATAAATATTGTTTTAAATTTACAGATGATGGTTTTAAATGAGAAAATCTTTTAAAAGGAATTATATATAAATAAAGCTAAGTGTAAATTGTTTGGGTTATAGTAAACAATGTTTTAATGAAATTTGTTTTTGACCTTTGTTTTAATGCACTTATATTATAAGTTTGCCTTTTAACAGAATATTTTTAAAGAGTATTTGTAAAGTGTTTTTACCAATATTTATAATATGGAAATCAAGCACAAGTTAAGTTTCAAAAATTAAAGTTCGATTCGGTTATGGAAAAGTAATTCCGTAAACGATATCGCTTATATGGAAAGGATTTAGTCATACTTTTAACGCTGAACATTGAGGCGTTGACTCATTTCTATCTTGAAGGTTTGAAACGTCGTCATGGCGATGCCTAAAGGTAACACTATCTCAACTTGCCTGGCTTCATCTTCAACCGAGAGACAGCACTTGTTTGGAATCGACAAGTTGTGGTAAATATGTGACATTTAATTTCCATAAATAATCATTTTTATTTGTCTTTGATAGTTGATTTATTTACTATTGGATCTAGCTTTTTTCATAGTGTATCGTCACCTTAAAAATGATTTGCTGCTCTTTTGAGCTTTGTTATTCTTTGTCGGAAAAAGACTAAACCAAAGCGCGAAAGGTCGTCTAGCTATGTGAGGTCGCTCCCACTAGGGTATTTTCACATCTCATCTAGATAGGATTCGGTTGCGCACTTAGATGTGAAATATTAGGATACTCGGTAAGGTTTAGTGGGATCTGGTTGGTACATTTTCGAGAAATGTCATAGAATATGTGACCGAGCTCAGAAGTATATTTCTTGAGATATACTTCAAGGGGGTGCACCTTCCTAGTCATTTGTTGGAAAATTTCCTTTCTTTATTTGATTTGAACCTTTGAATTTGTTTTTCTTTATTTGCTATGGGAAGAGTCAACCAATCTTCACGGTTTTTAATTATTGGTTTTATCCATTCTATCAAGTTTTGATTGTAATCTTGCATTATCCATTTTATCTAGTTGGGGTTTTTCTTGGAATATTTTCATTTTTTCAAGTCTGGTTTTTAATTCAATTTATGCCATTCTTATTTGGATTTTTTTCCTAATATTTATCTCTACTCTTTCTTGTATGGATATTATTCTTGTGAGGTAAAAACTCATTTTTTAATTACATTTATGCCCATTCTTATTTGGATTTTTTTCCTATTGTTTATCTCTACTCTTTCTTGTATGGATATTATTCTTGTGAGGTAAGAACTCATTCAGCCTTAGTGGCGTGGTCTCATAGATCTTTTGTACGTTTCCCATTATTTGATTTTTCTCTCGGTATTTCCAGACTAATCCGGGTGTTATATTATAATGCTTAGGTCATACCAAGTATTTTTCTAGGTTGGCATTGGTGTTATGTAGATCTTGGAAAGGAGCTAGAGGTTCACCTATAATAGTGTTTTATTTTTCTGTTGTATTTTATAGTATCCATATCAGCAATTATAAGGTTAGGATTTTATAACTCTCCAATTGATAAGGTTTTGTTTTTAACTTTGATGTACTCTTTATTTTAGAGTTGCAATTTTTACTATCTTTGTTATATTATATGTTATCAATTTTTCTGTGAGATTCTTTTCCCTGTTCTCTGTTTTTTTTTATTTACCCTAACAATCTGCCCTTCCGATAATTGGATGTTCGACATTTGAATACAGTAGTCGTACTCGATGTCGACTTTCGATCGTCGAAAGGGCGGGTCATTAAAGCTAGTATTAGAGCTGAAGGTTAAGCTAGAACTTTGCCTTTGTTAGGGTATGGCTCATTAGAGATAGGGTTCGCGTATTTGTTAATGTTATAAAGACATATTGTGTTAATTGGTCTATTGAGTTGTTCATGATTCCCGATTGAGATGTAGGATGCCATAGTGTCAATTGGTATTTCTAAACACTCGAACAAGGCCAATAGACATTATACCGATTTTTGAAAATTTGACAAATGAAATGTTTTCCTAAGATCATATTTATATATAAAAAGGAATAATTTTCAAAACTTTGTATAGCTATAGAGTGTGAATGTTTAAATGTGATAATATTTATTTCTTATCATTATTGTTTGATAAGTCATGCTCAATTAAATAAGAGCATTGATTGCCATTTGTTGATTCTTGATTATTTACGTTTAGCTTATTTATTAGCATTTGTTGTTTGAATTTATAAATGAACCCCCTTGTAAATTAATTTTCACAATTTGACTATAAGGTGTTCGAAGAAAATGTTAAGTTAAAATTCACCTTTTGATAATGGTGAGTTAAGGATTAAACTTTAATAAAAAGTTATTTAATATAATCTAAATGGTAGGACAAGACCTTTAGAGAATAGATATTTGAGAAAATCCAATTATAATAAAGAAAATTTACTATAACATGAAATGATTTTTATATAAAGAAAATTTTATATAAATTTAATTAGTTTATAAAATGTTTTTAAAAAGGATTTTTGAATCTAAATCCTAGAATTTTTTAAATTAATTTCGAAAGGATTTTGAGAAATGAAATAGTAGTATTTTTGGAAGTAACTGAAAGTAAAAGTATTTTAGGAAGTAAAATTTTAAATCGAATGCTTTTTCTTTATGGTAATTGGAAGGAGATCGTCTCGATTAGTTTTGTGGTAATCTGAATAATCTTCTAAGTGACGATCATATGTTTGCTTAGGCAAACTTTGTACGGTACTTGGTAAATTATTCTCTTTATCACTATGTGATCAAAATGAGTTCAAGCATAAATGAACCCAAAGATAATTTTAATAAATAAATCGTTTGAAGTTATTATATTGAAAAAATATTTGTAGTATGATTTCAAAGATGAGTTTTTGAAATAAAAAATCGGATATTAATTTTTAAGTTCCCTTAAAGGGAATTGGTTTCAAAATAAAAAGTATTTATGATAAGAGATTGTTTTGATATATGGGAATTTACCCTTAGACAAATAGGGATAATTTGACACAAGTTAAATTGGGTTAAATTGGATAGGAAGGTTTTGATAAACATTTACTAAAACCATATGATTGTTTAAAACAACAAAGTAGTGTAAACTATTTGTTGATTGGGTCAACCTATAAATATCTTCCATTTTAACACTCTAAGTTAAAAAGGTCGAGAGGTTGACTCGATTTTAAAAGACCCAAATTTTGATTCGATCCTCACCTAAATTGTGAAAAGTAAAATAAAATTTGTATGTACTCTTAGAATATAGAAGAGTATTATACAAGTAAATAAAGTGGAACAAATTATTATTTGATGTTTTATAAAAAAAATGACTTTATAAAATATTTTTAAACTTAGATGAAAATTTATGAAATGGTTTACAAATAATTTTAGTATTGAATAAAAATACTCGATGGAAATATAAGTAATTTAGAAAAAAATTGATGTAGTTAAGAAATTAATAAATTTATAGTACAACTTTCCATTTTGTCCGAGTGAGCTGGGATAACCTTCAAAGAAATAACCAAAGGCTAATGAGCGAAATGGTACACTTAGATAATTATCTATATTTTTGAACAATCAAGAAAGTTCTGAACCTAAGCTAAGATTTTTTTGTAAATCATTTCACACTTCAAATAATGTTAAGTGTTAGATTTTCCCTTATGGAATTTGATTGATGAACTATAGTATTGGTTTATTCCAATATGAAATTTGATTTGATTTGATTGAATTTGATTGACTGACTGTGTGATTTTATATACCATTATTTATGAAGTTTAAATTCACAGACAAAGGATTTTGTATTATTGTTATTAGGACCTAAATTGTGGGGATTTTGAGAAAAGAGATTTTGGGAAAGAAATAATATTTATTCACTCTAGTTGATGTTTTTGGAGGAACAAGAATACCATTAGATGCTCCTTGTTGTTTTGATTCCAGAGTTTCACCATTCTTTATTAGAAGGAACACCCTTGTGACAACCCGCCCTTCTACTCCCAGAAAGACGTATCATCAATAAGAAAGAAGAGGTAGAAATAGAAAAGAAAAGAAGGAAAGAACAGCAACAACAGAATCTCACAGCGAAAACGGAATAAAATATAATACATCACATAATAATTACATAGTTTGCATATATCAGAGTTATACAATATTATACACTTGACAACTTTATATACATCGGTCATTACATACATCTCAAAATACAACATACTCTAACTAACACAGCGGAACTATATAGATATCTACATACGTCTGGGCTCCTGCTCCAAGCTCCTCCAGAACTCAACAATCCAAGAACCTATCACTTGGCTACTCGTTAAAATTTAAGTACCCAAGAGTTTATGAAAAACACGAAATATAAATTCCGGGTCAGACATGGGTCTGGTATGAGTAAACGGTTTAAGGTTGTTTAACTTTGAAAACATTGGAAAAGAAAGGTATCACGTAAGACTCCCCACACATAAATACGGGTAAGTTTTTACCTTACGCTAACCAAAACATTTCATAGGAAATTCTGTGGTATTATAATAGTGTCTAGGGTTTTCAAGTAAATAGAAAATAGCCGAAATTGTTACATTATTAAATTCCAGCTACTAGCCACAAAAGTGGGAAATACAATCAAAACCGTGGGCACTTATTGGAAAATGGGTTCCATACAATGGCAGGGCTACTGGGGTACCGCCCGTCACAGTACGGGGCCTCGATCACCGTACCGAGAAGTACGCCCGCTCCCCTGCAACACAAGGCCGGAACCATTCCTTACTGAACAGTCTCGAACAAGATAACCCCGCAGTTGGCGCGACCAACCGCTCACTAAGCCGAATAAAATGGGACATCTAGACAGGGGAAAATCTTGTCCTGCTTGGGCATGACCCACCTAACCTTGCTGCACCTCCCCTATTTTAGCCATTCCCGGTTGATGAGGCTTGAGGCTACGATTACCTTTAGAGAACATTATTTCTTAGAATGCTCATCGCCCGCCTGACGATGTGCTGAAAGCATTCAATCCATACAAGTTCGTTCCGGGTTCGAACGAAACCGAAGGCATTATCTCGTTACACTCATTTTGGAATCACCCTCAGAGTTAATGATGACAACCCTTGCATTCTGAATCTTCACTTTCACCTCAGATTCACGATCTATCGTTAATTTGGATCGATGTGGTTTTCGGATGTCCAAATATGGAAACCCGATCCCGGACTCATCGAAATCCAAAACGTGTCTTTTAGGGCCAAGTTGTTTTAAAGTTTAAAACAATTCAATTATCCATATACAAACAGATAGATAATTTACAATATCACAATAGATAATCAACATTATCATCATAAACAGATAAGCAATATTATCATCACAACAGATAATCCATACTACAATCAAAGTATACATTTCATACAGTATTATCTATCTCATATTTGAGATATCAAACCATTCAAGGCAAACAATATCATCCATCCATACATAAGCAATCATATCAGCTATAATTAATTTAAAATGAATTAAATTAATTATTTCATCTCTAATTAACTTAAAGAAAATTAAATTAATTAATTCACTATTATAAATCTTGCTTATAAAACTATTAATCAATTATAAATCAATTAATCTATCATTATCCAATTATTCAATTTAATTGGCCATCCTTGTAACTACCTTTAATTACATTCAAGTATTGTCCTTTAACTTATTTCCCCAAATAAATTATCTTAACTAAACACAGAAATTAACCTTAAATTACCAATCATTACATTCTTCTTAATTACACTAATTAATTACCCTTTAATCTCTTATTATTATTTCTATTTATTAGTGATTACTAATTACATTTTAATTTCATTATCCTGTACTAAATTAATTACCTTAAGTAATTAATCTTCAATTAAACTATATTTATTAATCACTCTTGATTAATACTATTAGGTAATTAACCACCTTTAATTACTCTTATCACATCACTTAATTACACCTCAACTGATTTCCTTTAAATCGACCCCTTGATTAATTGCACAAAGTAGTTATACTCAAATTACTTTCACTATTAAATCATCCTCAGTCCATTTCATCCAGCCATTATCATTAATTACTTCTCCAAGTGATTATACTTATCACATCTTCAATAATTATTTAAATTAATTAAACTTAACTAATTAACTTAATAATTCATCATAAACTTCATTAATTACAATAAGTAATTAATTCCTTAATTACTCAATCACTTAATCAATTTGTTTAGCCTTAAATTCTTAATTAACTATTCTTAATTATCCAATTATTAATCACTAATTACTTAGTTAATTTATTAATTTATTCTTAATTAGATTACTTAAGTAATTAACTATTAATTCATTCATTAATTACTATAAGTAGTTAATTACACTTTATTAATCACTTAATCATTACTTAATCCTTAATTACAATTGTAAAGTAATTATTCTTAATTACTTTTTTTTCTATTGATATTAATTTGTTCAACTAAATTAAACATCTAATACCTTCTTTAAAATTTTGAAAATAGTATTAACTATAAACTTTAATGTTAATCCATTTCATATTTAACTTTAAAGTTAAAAAAAGAGACAAGTTTTTAAAGTGGTTCGGCACGAAAATGCCTACATCCACTGATTCTCTTTGTTAATTCACTTTATATGGATAGTACAAGTTAAGAAAAGTATCGACAAAGGTGTTGGATGTTCCATGCCCTCTGGAATACCTCACCGTCCACTGTTGACAAAATATAAGCTCCGTTGTGGAGATCTTTATGAATTACATATGGTCCGTCCCAGATTGGATCTAGCGCTCCGAGGCGCGGGAAGATTCGCTTGAGGACAAGATCTCCTTATTGTAAGCTGCAGTGCTTGACTTTGGAGTTGTATTGTGCTGCCACTTTTTTCTTGTGAGCTGCTGCTTTAAGAATTTTGTTGACAGCTTCGACTTGTCCATTTGCTTGGGGATAAGCCACAGATGAGAAGCTTTTGTGAATTCCGTGCTCTTGGCACCAATCGGCGAACTCCTCGCTGTCAAACTGAAGTCCATTGTCCGATATGATTTTGAGTGGAATCTCGTACCTGCATAGAACATTTTTGATCAAGAAGTTAATAACTTTTGCCGATGATATTTTATTTAAAGGTTCCGCTTCCAACCATTTGGTGAAATAATCGACTGCCACTATAGCATATTTGGCTCCGCCTCGCCCCATCGGCAGTTCACCAATCAAGTCAATTCCCCATACTACAAAGGGCCAAGGGCTGGTCATTTGAGTAATCTCATTTGTTGGTAGTTGAGGAATCTTATCAAATTTCTGAATCTGTCGCATCTTTTGATTAAGTCTAAGGCGTCTTTGTTTAAAGTGGGCCAGTAATATCCATATCGGAGCGTCTTCTTTGCAGAGTCTGCCCACCAGTGTGATCTCCGCGGCTCCCTTGATGGATGTTGGATAAGATTTTCTTGGCTTCCCTTCAAGCAATACACCTTAATAAGGGGTTAGAGAAGCCGCGTCGATAGAGGATGCCTTCTTGTATGGGGGCGTTTGTATTTAAGCTCGTCTTGGGTGGCCAGGAAGATGTTTTCGATTGTTTCATTCAAAGAAGTGTAAGCGTCAAATCTTGGTCCTGGCCGATATAGGCGTTTTTCTCCCTTCCTGCCCCCAGCATTGTCTCGAGACTCATTTCTTCCGACATCCTTTGCTGCAGCGGGTACGTTGCCATGAGCTGCCTTGGCTTGCTGCCCTGTCTGCCTTTCGGTGGCAGCGTCTTCAAGTCTCATATACTTTCCGGCTTCATGGAAGAAATCGAGTAAGGTAGCTGGTTTTTCTTTCGTTAATCTTCTAGCAAACTTGGTATCCGGATGTACGCCACTACAAAGAGCCATTAGGATAAGTTCTCATCGGCATCTTGGACTGCGGCCGCTGTGGCATTGAATTGGGTTAGATATTGTTGCACTGTCTCTCCGGGCTTCTGTTTGATATTAGATAGGGAATAAGCGTCCTTGGGTTGTTCCACATGAATGTGGAACTGGCTAATGAACTTTTCTTTCAACATTTCCCACGAGCTGATGGATCCTTGGGGTAGATGGCAAAACCAGGAGGTAGTTAGATCTGCCAAGAATAGTGGAAAGCATTTACACAACACTCCCTCTGTTGCTATGCTCATGAGCATATGCTGTGTGTATCTCTATAAGTGCACAACGGGGTCATAGGTTCCCTTGTAAGGTTCCATTGTTGGCATTTTCCATTCCCGGTGGGTGATGGCAGTTTCGATATTGCGGGTGAAGGGGCTGGTTACCCTAGCGCCTATCCCCCGATCCCTTTGGTCCCGTTGGACGCACTCTCTGAACAATCGCGCCATCCTTTCATCAGAACTTAGAGCGGATAGAAATGAGTTTGGTTCTTCTCTGCAGGATTGATTCCGTCCAGATGACCTGTAGGGATGGTATCGTCTATTACTTCTAACATTTTCCGGTGGCTATCTTCGGTCTTTTGGGAGCATGCTGGGGTCAGCCACAGTTGGCCCTTGCCTCGATCTCCCCCTGCTGGGCTCTGTTCTAAGCATTCCCTCGGGTCCAACTTCGGGCTGGACTCCAGCCGGGCGCCGTCCATTGGTGTTCCCATGGTTAGGTAGCATGACAGGCTCAGCCATATCCGATCGCTGCCTGGTACCTCCCACGTGGGGTTCGGTTCCAAGTGTCTCCTCGGGTCGGAATTCGGGCTGAGTCTGGGCTCGGCTCCTACCATTGTTGTTTCTGTT
Organism: Allium cepa; assembly: GCA_030765085.1. Lineage (NCBI taxonomy): Eukaryota > Viridiplantae > Streptophyta > Magnoliopsida > Asparagales > Amaryllidaceae > Allium > Allium cepa. The sequence goes on from CM060928.1 coordinate 971,636,008, forward strand.
GTTAGCCTCTTCGAAGAAGAAAGATCTTTGTCGCCTCCCAGATCCTCCAGACTGGGACTCACCCCATGATTCGGTGTTGGGGTTGGATTCTTCAGCATCCCTTAAGCGTGACATGAGCTGGTCCACCAAGGCTTCTTTTTGAGATGCGAAGCGGTTAGTTACTTCAGCCACAACCCTGTCCAGATCTGTCCTAGTAATCGGTTGTTCCGTGGCAGGGGCTGTCGGATTTGCCTGATTTCCATTTGCTATTGGAACAGGACGATTCTCTCGATCTCTGATCACTGGATCTGGGATACTGCTAGTTGCGATGTTCTTTCCTTTGCTAGCATCTTTCTCTGCCTGGGAGGCATGTTTTCCAAGCAATGAGCGATGCTGTTGGGAAGAAGGTTGAGTGTGAGAAGCTGAAGCTTCTAGTTCGATCTCTCAGTGAAAGCACCAAAAATGTTTGCACAAAAAATGGGTAAACACCTCCAAGTCGTATGATTTAGTTGATTTTAAGTTGTTCTTAGTGATTTGGGTGATCCATGCAAATATGTAAAAAGCAGGTACTAAACTGTAAAAGACACACAGATTTATAGTGGTTCGGCCAGAATGTGCCTACGTCCACTTTATATGTTATTCTCCTTCACTCCGCAGATTACAAGTATAAAGCTTTGATTACAAGTATATGAAAGTTGTTTGAAAGTTCTGTCCGTACTTGAGCTCTCAAACTTGTCTGCCATTGTTGTACCCCTACCCTTCTATTTATAGAGTGAGGCTGGGGGCAGGGGTCTTGGATGTATATAGCTACTGGTGGGCCTGGGCTGAAGTGATCTGGCCTGGCAACGTTGGTTCGGTAGTAGATGGATGGACTAGCGTTTTGGTCCGGTGGTAGAGGAGATGGGGTTGGTTCGGTGTGGTTGATTCGGTGGAGGCCGGTCCGGTGAGGCCTTGGATCGGTGGAAGTTGATTCGGTGGTGAGTTGGTTCGGTGGGGCCTTGGATCATTGGAGGTTGATTCGGTGGTGAGTTGGTCCGGTGAGGCCTTGGATCGGTGGAGGTTGATTCGGTAGTGATACTTTGGGTTTTGTTCGGCAGGTAGTGGAGCAAGGGTTGGTTCGACAGGGCCTTGGAGACGTGTTGGTTTGGTAGTGATACTTTGCGTTTGGTTCGGCAGGTAGTGGAGCAAGGGTTGGTTTGGCAGGGCCTTGGAGACGTGTTGGTTCGGTGGGACTTTCCTCCCTATAGTTCGGCGATGCTTTCTTCTCCTTGACTCGGTGGTGGTGGAAACGCACCCAATATACTACTAGTATAGAAACCTTTGTATTTTAAAGTGACAAAGCACAAAAATGATTGTAGAAACAATCAATCACCAAAATTCACATACGAAGACGTGAATTGATTCCAAAGAAATCGATATCCAATCTATCAAAATGGATATTTCCAAGAATTCCATATTAGAAGTCATCAAAGTCGAAAAATTGATAACATCAACTAGGAATCAAAACGAATCGATAAAAACTGGAATCACAACCCAAATAGGCAAAATAGGCATTTAAGAGCAGGTCAGTCGACTGGCTCAATGAGTTCAGTCGACTGATCATAGTCCCTGAAAATGTGCGGGATACTGGTCAGTCGACTGAACTCAGAGAGTCGGTCGACTGAATGCAGGGAAACAGAGCCCCATGGCTCTGCAGATGGCCCTCGGAATGCATAATAGCTATAGCCAGTCGACTGACTGGAAATGTCAGTCGACTGACTGGAGCTTGGGCAATTTTCCGGCCTATATGGTTGCTATGCAATCTCGTCCAATTCGCAAACGAACGAGCAATGGCGCTAGGGATTTATGCCAAACGGCAACCCGGCCCTATAGGCTCTTCGATGCATCACCAAAAACAAGTTCAAACAACAAAGCTATGATTTTTGAAGATTTGAACTCAAAACACTAAAATTTGGAATATTCACAAAACCAGTCCAAATCAAAATCAAATGTACATGAATAAGTGCTAGGAATTCATACCTAACAATCAAAGATAATCATAGACTTAGATGTGAGATAAAAATCTCACCTTTTCACAAAATCAATGTAGAAGAGGCTTGAAAGAAAAGGGAGAATCAACCACTCTTCAACACACCAAAATGAGCTTGAATCCATGCTCAAAAGAAGAACATTCCCAAAGTTAGGTTTAGGAATTTCTGAAAATCAAGAGAGAAGGAGTTGGAGAAGGTGAAGAGAAGGCTTACCAATGGGTTCTCTTGAATTTGGAGCTAGAAGTTGATTTGCAAATAGAAAACTAAGGCTTGAGTTTTAATTTCCCATTCCACTCACCATTAATCTCTTTAGAACTGAAAAGTAGAGGAAGAGGGAGTGAATGAAGAGGGGGTTTCAGTTTGGGGTGTTAAGTTAGAACATTGGGCTGAACCCAAACCCAAAGTGAAAAATGTCAATTTTTTTTAGCTAGCTCCAAACATATCAATGTTTATACTCAAAAAGGTTGCAAATAGCATTTTGAACTCAATGGAAGGGGTCTCGAGTCCCAATTTGACCGTATGCAAAAAGCAGCTTTTCGGACTAAAATCCGACTAATGATGAAATATTTAAGTATAAAATCGATAAATATACGGGTTGTTACAGAGTAGGCCTGATATCATGCATACTGTCTGTCCCTATGCAAGATATCAATCACAACCCAAAGAAACCCATTTAAAAGCTGTTAAACATATCGTAAGATATGTTAAACACATTTTAGACTATGACTTATTTTACCCTAAAAATGATTCATTTGATTTAATCTCATATTGTGATTCTAATTATGTAGGTTGCAAATCAGACCGAAAAAGTACAAGTGGAACTTGTCACTTTTTAGGAAATTCTTTGGTTTCGTAGTTTAGTAAAAAGCAAAATTGTGATAGCCTGGATTTATTCTTTTAAAAATTAATAATATTTAATTGGTAACAATTTTTCTTTCTAAGTTAATAAAAAAATATTCTATTATAATGCATATGTGCATATACCTTGTGAATAGGAAGTTTGTTTTCAGTTAATAAAAATATTTTCAAATTATAATATATATATTTATATATGAATATATTGCGATTTGGAAGATTTTGATTGAAAATAATATAAAGACTTCTCAAAAGCTATTAAAACTTATTTTACCTTATATCTTCAAAAACACTTAAAGTAAATATTTATTTTTATTTAAAATATGATAGATATGATAGTATATTATCATAAAAGTTTAATATGTTTTCTTTTAAAAAAATCGATTCTTAAAATAAATTTAGTTTATATATATATATATATATATATATATATAAGTACAATATTTTTAGTTTAAACTTAAAAATAAGATTTAATTTAATGTCCTTTTGTTTTTAATTTTCTTTCTTTTAAATTTAGCTTTGGAAAATGTATTTTAATAATATATAAATTAAACATAAATTGAAATAACATAAACATGTTAATATGAATATAAGAAATTAATTAAAAAACAAAAGGGGGTTTTAGCATTTGTCATTCACCTAATATTGTTTAAAGACATTTATAAGCATTTTACAATCTAAATTAACAAGTGGTAACACCTTATTTTAAAGAAAATTTAGTATATAATAATGTTTAAAAAGGAAAAGCCTGTTTTATTTTTATCTGTAGTTCAAAATTTCCTCATTCCTTTCTTTCTTTCTTCTTCTTAAGACATATAAACTAAATACATCATTATTTCAAAGACTTTTAAGCCTGAGATCGTGCAAACAAAAATGAAGATCAACAACAATAATCAAAACAATAAAGCAACTCAACTCAAAGGATTCAGGCGCCAAATCTAAAACAAGCAAACTCAACTTTAACGAACAAATCAAGCTCTACTATTCCTGGAAACAAGAAGCTTGTCCTCTGCTTCTTTAGTTTTGGTGAGTAAACCTATTTTAAAAACAGCTTAATCCTATATTTCATTTTGATGTTGTAAATGAAAATCATGTTGTTACCTGAAATTCTTGAATTAAAATGAATGCATGTATGAATATGAGTGCTTGATGCCTGTGTAATGCCTGTATATCTGCAAAATGAACTCTGTTGTTTTTAACAGAACTGGATTTCTCCATTTAATGCAATATCTCACCATTGAATCCTAGTTAGCTTATGGTTTGTAAATGAAAAATGTTTGAAATCATGTGACATCACACCTAACAATAATTACAGGAATTTAAAATGAGTATTTGGCTCAAAAATTTCTAAAGAACAGTGAAAAATAAAATTGGGTCAAAAATTTATCAATTCAGTTTGAAGAATGGATTGCATGATAGAATTTGTTATAGTAAATCATGAATTTTAGTGTGCAAATCATGATTTTTAGTTTGGAAAATTGTGAGTTCTTTTTAGTTGAACGTTTGTGATGTTTTGATCGATTTTCGTCGATCAACGACGAACCGGTCGACGTGATTGGGCTTGAAGGTCGAGAGAAAGACGAGGATCATCAAAAAAATACTATGGTGATTTATCATTGATCTTGTTGGACAGAAATCATTGGGGTAGGGTTTAACACCCTAGGTTTGTCATCGGCGTTCAATCGGATTTTGCGATGCCTAGAAGCAACCGGAGTCGATCGCGAGGTGTTCTGGGGGTGCGAGAAGACGTGGTGAAGCTATGGTGAGAACGGCGAGGTGTCTCTAGGCATAGATCGTCGGAGGTGTTCGATTTTTGGTGATGTATGTCTCCAGGCTGGGTGGGTTTGGGGTCGAATTCGATTCCCGATCGAATCGTGGCAGTTGAGTGTTCACGTGTTGTTGCCGTGGTGGAAGTCGACTGGTCGAAGGCCGGAGCAGGGTTCATCGTTGACCAGGGACAGTGTGCACGTGGATGTGCATGTTTACGTGCAATTGGAATATTGGGTTTGGAGAAGGAAGTAGGTGCTCGGGTTTAAGCTCGGGTAGGCTGGTGTTTTGCTCAAAGTAGGTAAAATGTGAATGGTTTCGTGTTTTGATCGGGAAAGATAGGGGTTTTTCTCGAGTTTTGTGTTGGGTAGGTTTCAAGTTGTTCAGGCTTTAAGAATTGTACAGGAAGTATTAAGTTTTTAAAATAGAGGAATTTGATTTGCAGGTGTTTCTAAGTCTAAAGACAAAGTTAAACATGGTTTTTACTTACGGAGATAAATTGTTTTCAAAAATAATTGTTTAACAAGTTTCAAATATATTTAAATAGAGAAGTTTTTAAAGAATAGGAAAGTGGATTTCAAAATTACTTTGTATTAAAATCTATTTAATGACTTTGAAAGTTTCAAAGATTTTAAATGTTTAAATTAGATGTTTATATTATTTAAATTATAATTGATTTCTAAAATGTTTTATTTTTAAATAAAGTTTAATGATAAGAATTTAGTAATCAATTATAATATAGAGTTTATCTTTAAGTGATTAAAAGTTTTGATTAATTTAAGATAATTAATATATGAAATTAACAAGGGTAATTCAATTATTGTTAATGATTTAAGAGTAGTTAATAATTAAATTAAGATAAATAATTTTTTTTAATTAAGAATCTTTTAAGTATAGGTAGTTAAGAAATTATTTAATTGATTTTAAATGATTAGCTAACAACTAACTAAGTAATTGATTAGTGATTAATTAAAGATAATCACTTATGAATTAAGTAAGAGTAATTACTAAATGAAGTAATTAAAGGGATTGATTACTCAGTATAATTAATTAAGTTAATGTGGTTAAATTTAGTTATTAATTAAGTTTAATTAATTAAAGAGAATTATTTAATGATGTGTAAAGTATAATTACTTAATGTAATTAATGAAGTGTAATTACTTAGTGAAGTAGTGGATAATTACTGGATGTAATTAATTAAGGGAAATTACTTGATGAAGAGTAATTAAAGAAAATTACTTAGTGGAAGTAATTAAGGTGTAATTAAAGATTAATTAATGTAATTAATCAAAGAGCTGGTTTAGTTAATGAAGTAATTAAGGATAGTTAATTTCTGAGTGGAATTATCTTTTATTAGTTAATAACTAGGTTTTATTAATTAATACTAAAAGGATAATTAGTCTATAATGAAAGATTAATCGAGGGTAATTAAAGATTAATCAAGGGTAATTAAGGATTAATCAAATTAAGGATTGATTAACTGGTAATTATGGACAATTAAAGGATGATTAATTAATTAGTTATAATTAATTAATGTTAAGTAATTGTAATCTAAGTGATTAAAGTTAGTTATTAATTTAATCAGAGATGAATTAAATTAATTGAAAAGCGATCAATCTTGTTTATGAATGATTGAATGATGTTAAATGCCTTGAATTGGTTGATATCTTTGATATGAAATGATTTGTGATATAATAAGTTTGGTTTGAACTATGATAATGTGGTTATCTATCAATGATGAATTGCTGTGTAAAAGTGACATTCGGTATTTAAAAAAAGTTGAATTGGATTTATTTGAATAACTTAGGTTAAGATGATATGAGATTCGAAGAGACTGGAGCCAGGTATCAGTAAATACCCGAAACCACTTCGATTTGTAATCTACAAAATTCTTTATATTGGATATGTGGTATTAAACAGGCTGGAATGGAATGAATTGTGTAATATGGATATTGACTTGAAATTATTGTGTGATAAATATTGACTAAGAGAACTCGTAAAAGGGTACGAGTTACCTTGATATTCTCAGGTGTTATAGTTTGGTATTTCATATTATGTGGGTTTACTCATGCTGGTTTCCAGCCCGACCCGGGTGTTATTTTCATGTAATGCTCAGGTCAGACCGAGTATTATAGATTTTCAGGAAATGACGTTCTAGAGCTCAGGAGACGAGCTGGATGGCAGGAATGTATGGAGTGTTTCCGCTGTGATATATTGTTGCATATCTAGGACATGTTGTTTTAAACTATCCAGTGTTGTGTAAATGTTGTAACTCTGATGAATAAAAATGTAAATGTACTGATACAGTTCTTCTTTGTGAAACTGTTGCTTTATTTGATATTATATTTTGATCCGCTGCGAATGTGAGATCTGTGTTTAATTTCTGCTTCTTCTTCTATCTCTTTTCTTCTTTCCCTAACTATCTGGAATTTCCAGGATCGAAAATTCCGGGTCATTACAAGAATAGAGCTCTGTTGCATTGGCTTGTTCTTAAGTTATCTAAATGCAACAGACTCTAAAGGATTTTGGATTAAATATTTCAAAATCACCAATTTATTGTGACAATACAAGTGCAATAAAATTATCCAAAAATCCTGCTCATTATGCCAGAACCAAACATATTGATATCAGACATCATTTCCTCAAAGATAATATAAGTAAAGAGATTATTCCTCTTGAATTTATCAACATTGAGAATCAAATAGCTGATAATCTGACCAAACCCTTAAATCAATCGACTTTTGCTAAATTAAGAAGAGAACTAGGTATTTGTTATATAACTGAGATATAGAATATATATATATATATATATATATATATAGTAACATATATATTTAAATAAATAGAAAAAAAAAACTGTCAAAATTTTCAAAGGTATGTCGACATGCCTCAACCCCCCATGTCGACATTCAACGGTCAGATTTGAAATTTTGATTTTCACTCTAAAATCAGTTTGGTGGTTATGTAACCACAATATTTCGAATTCATCTGTCTTCTCTCTTCATTTTCTCTGTAATAAACCTTTGAAAATACAAAGTAATGGCCTTCTCTTCTAAATTAAACCAAAATGCAACTATTTCCTTCCCTTCTGCTAATTCTGGTCCATTCCAACGTACTACATTGGCTCAAGTATTGAAGATCGAGGAAATTATGAAGGATTCTATGCAAATGTTGACTGAATTACAAGTCATGCAAATAAGGATGGAAAAGTAACAAGGGAAACAAGGCAGGATTCTTAGAAATTTGCAAAAATTTCTAATGGATAATCAGGCGGACCTTATTGTGATTGATGATGACTCATGTAACATACGTATTCATAACCCTTTAAAGGACGACAAAGAAGAAGAAGAAGTAGAAGAAGAGGAAGAAGAAGAAGCACAAATGGACGAGGATGATAATGTTATTTGCACTGGAGAAGTCTGTTTTGACAAAAATGGTAATTTTCTCAAACAACATGGAAACTTTTATCTCCATTACCGTAATTTTTCGATTCACAGGTCTCCGATTGTCAAGGGCTCTCGTTAAATTGTTGTTATATTAATTTTTTTATATTTTGTGTACACGTATATATTTGTGTCTATGTTTCATATACATGTGTAATGTAACATCATATATAATAAAATTAGATTTACGTTTCGCTTATTATACTTCGTTATTAGCATTTAGTTCCATAGTATTAGCTTAAGGGAGAGTTATGTAGTTCAGGCTTAGTTTTTGTTGATGAAAAAGAGAGAGAATTATAAAATAGGATGTTATGCTATTAGTTAGGCTTAGATTAAGGGGGAGTTAGCAGGTTAAGGGGGGGTTGTTGGAATAAGAGGGAGTCGGAGCAGAATCAGAGATTGGTGGAGTATATTTTATAAACATAGGTTGTCATCATAAAAAATGGAGAGATTTTTAGTTCCTAAGATGATGGTTTTGATGACACCAACCTTAGCACTTGTTATAAAATATAAATTCAAATATCTTTGTCTAGATATATGTATATGCAGGATATATATATATATATATATATATATATATATATATATGCAAGTACTGAGAATGAAGATTGTACAGTATAGAGATTCAAAACTGACGAATTCAAGACTGTAGAAATCAAGATTGAAGACTCATGAGTATCAAGATTATCAAGAGTTCAAGATATAAAGATAAGTAATAGAGTCTAGATTTAAGTTAAAACTTCATAATAGCACTAAAATCTTTGTTTGAATTTTAATTATGGAATGAAATCCACCTTCTCGCTTTAATAGTGGGATGGAACCCACGACCTTCTTTAGTGGAATGGAATCCACTAAATTTTCAAAATGACTTATTTGTAGATTTTTTTTTCAAAACTATCTTTTTAAAAAGACATCACTTTCTCGGTTTAAATATTTTAGCCTTAATTCAAAAACTATTTTTAATCATATTTATTTCAAAATCATTTGTTGTTTTTAAACAATCTACTGGTTTTAATGTTTTAGCTTTGATCTCAAAATATTTATATATTTAGTTTTTATTACTTTTATATTTCATAAGATCACTTTCCAAAGGATATTATAATCATAGAAGTATATTCAAAATAGTTTACAAAGTTCTTAGATTGTTTCGACAAACTTTAGAAAGAAAATCTCTTTTAAAACAAAAATCAATTTTCAAAAAATACTAAGGGATGTCGACATGCCTATACCCCCCATGCCGACATGGTAGCCGTGGATTTTAAAATTCAAATTTTCAAAAGAAGTGTCTATTCATCATAACCTTTCACGAATAGACATGACTGTTATTCTTCTATATATACCAGTAGTTTTCAACGAATTTTCACCTAAGATTCCCTTATTTTCTCTCCTCTTTCTCTTCCATTCTTATTTTCAAACATTTTTAACAAAACACTGAGGAATTCCAAAGCGAATCAAACTCGATCGTCTCTATTTTGATTCTTTTCCACTCTCTCTCAAAGATTTCAGTGCTATTCAGAGTTATAGGAACATTTGTAATCAAAGATCGAAAGATCAAAGTGTATCGAGTCTCTCTCTATCAACGTGTGATTGTAACCCATAAATCAATTAGGTGATATTGTAGCCTGGTTAAATCAAGAGAGTTTGCCTTGGACTCGGAGACAGGAGGGTGCATCTCGTGGCCTTGAAATCGAGGTTGTAATATTGACATTATATTTAAAAAGAAATCTGCACAAGAAATTGTGTGGGACTAGATGTAGGGTAACTCCGAACCAGTACAAAATTCCTGTGTGTTCTTTCCTTTACTACTTTTATTTACTATTTGCATGTGTCTGGTTTTGTGATTGTCTCTGTGTTTGGGAATTGCATCTGTTTGGGTTTAATTTGAAAAGATTTCAGAAAGATTTATAAAATTAATTAAACACTATTCACCCCCCATCTAGTGTTAATTCCGCCTTAAGATCGATAATCCGCATTTCCTACATTAACTTGGTTTAGTGGACCTCTAATGGGCTTTTGGGCTCAGCCTAGTGTTGAATATGCAAGTATATGATTTTTGTTTGATGATAATAAACATATATATATATATATATATATTCACTTAAATGTATTTGTTAATGTACTATTTTATTTTCACATAATTAAATAAATATTTGCTGAATAAAATAAATAACATAGAATTTAAATTCAAACAGGTATTTTATTTAAAAAAATATTTTATTACAATTTTGAATAGTAAAAATTTGAGCTCTCGCTATATATATACACAATTATCATTACAATACAATTTCAAATTATAATACAATTTTTCACTATACGTTTGCATCTCACTACATATCACTCGTTCACTCGTATTTGATCTTCAACTCTATTCCATCTTGAATCCAGCATCTGAGCTATTTGCAAAAATAAACACTGGCATTGTAAAATTAAAAAAGAAATATGTTTTGCAGTGTAAAATAAAATGTGTATTTTGAAAATATTATTTGCCTCGATTATTTGGGTTGTTCGTCATCATATTCATTTTTGAATTCATCATACATGAACAGCTTGTGACATGCACAGCGCATCGCTGTACATGCCGTAAGGTCATGCACATCAATATACACCTGAAAAAACTACGGAGACAGGTGAGCACAAGGTCAAGCCCAACCAAAAGCCAGATTCAACTCAAGTGCAATAAAAATAATGTCATGACACGAGCACATGGTCAAACCCGAGGCAAAGCTAGGTTCAACTCAGGTGTAATACAAAAACCAAAAATAGAATGGTCAAGTTTTTAATGACTGGAACAAGCCTCGACCAAAAATTCAATGTGTACACTTGAATAATACTCAACCTTACCAAATAGTTCAACTGTTCAGGCTAGATAGTCCAAACAGTATTGTATACATGAAACACAAAGCCCCAAACAAATGAACACAACATCAATGTAACATGTTCAATGAACTGGTCAGAGCAACCTATACTAGGCTACAAAGAAACCAAGGCCAAGACCAGATTTAGGTATACGTGAGGAACAGAGTAGCGCAGGCTCGAAGAAAAGGAAATCAAGATGAATGCGAATAATCATAATGGAGTTCAACATGAACTGTATACAAGTGCAGACTGCAAGCAGTATAAATATGAAAAAATCATGTAAATACACTAGGCTTAACATATGCAAAAATGTATCAGAGAATACAAGACTAGTGATGATACAAGTGCAGTGCAACTCAATGCAAACAAAGCAATATCAAGATAACAGTGGCGCACATGCATACACACACACACACACACACACACACACACATATATATATATCTGTGTGTGTATGTGTGTATGAACTACTCCGGACAGAATGTACAAAATCAGGTATGATGGTCAAGGAAAATAATGGACTAGTTCAACAAGCTTAAATATACAAAGGGTGATGTCAAGATATAGACAGTCCGGCTACCAACAACAAACCAGTGCAAACAATATACTGGCTTGAAGCAACAGAGATAACAACTTAGTACGAAAACAACAACACATGTTCAACCACACATGTTCAACCAAGCGGATCAACATCTCAAGTATAAAGCATTATCAAGTTCAAATACAAGCATATGTAATCAAGTACAGACAAGCTACATGAAGACCAGCAAACTACAAGATGTTCAGTTACAAAAGGACCATAATGTAGCAATAAATTTCAAATGGAAATATACAATGCACACTGGTGTATGCAAGCATTTAGAAATGAATCAATGCTGACGTAACAACATGAATACATACACATTTATACATACATACATACATACATACATATATATATATATATATATATATATATATTTGTGTGTGTGTGTGTATATATATGTAGACAACAAATCAAGCGAGCATATCAGACAACAATAATGCTTAATGTAACATGGGAACAGAAGGATGCAGCAATTATTTTATGTATGTATACACATAACCAGTTGCAGCAATAAAGTCAAGATTCGAAAGAAAATAAAGAACAGGAGTTACAAAAATAAGGAACAAGTCGAACAAGTCAACAGAGAAAAGAACGGAAACAAATTCCAAAACAAATCAAAGCCATGGTGACCAAGGCAAAGAATCGAGCAAGTTCATATTCATGAAGCCATAGTAAGTAAACACATCAAAAAATATACGAACTGAACGAGTCAGAAAACATCACCGGCATCTAAGAAAAATAGAAGGCCAAGCTAAAGTAATTGAAGAATTCAAACAATATTGTACGAACGATAATTAGGGGAATCGAACCCTATAAAACCCATTAACATCATTGGCTACTAAGGCATTCAAGTTCAAGACAAAAATTCAGTATACTCTTAAACCAAAATCAAACCAGTAACTCGAAAAAAAAGTTGAGCATAATCGAAATCAAAAAGGAAGATCACATACCATTTTTTTAACCAAATATACGTAATCGCCACAATTTGAAGTAGCCGAAGCAAATCAAAGGGACGATAGATTGACAAGGCAAGGAACGCTATATCATCTATTCGATCGATCAACAGAAAGCGGCGACTTCATCGTAGACGCCTTAATTTATTGAAAAGGAATGAAGATAGATCGAAGAAGAAAAGAGGCAGACATTATTTACAAAGGAGAACACGGTCGATAGTATAAAAGAAAAAGGGATAATTTTTATCACCTAACATATTTAGGCCGGCATTTTTTATTGGGCTTTTATTTTTTAAATTAGAGTTTTGGTTTTTTAGTTGTTTTTAATTTTTATTTTTATTTTAAAATTTTGTAAATTCTAGTCATGTGACTAGGGGACGAACTACGGTGGTGTAGTTCGAGAATTCGCAATTTAGTGGCCTAGTTGTGGCCGGGTTTTGAGCGTAGAGTTAGGTAAGTCGATAGCGAGTGTCATGAATTTACATGTGTAAGCATTTGACTACTTAATTTCTAGTAGAAATCTTAGGGGCATCACGTAGGCAGGGTTTTGCCAAAGCTGTGTAAATCTGTGTTGTTCTATTTCTGCTTTTAATATTCTGCTATTATTTGTGCTGCTATTATTCTGCTACATCAGTGCTGCAATTATTTTATATATTTCTGCATTTAATTTTTATAATTATTATTATCACCCTATTCACCCTCCTCTAGGGTGAAATCGATCCTATAAGTGGTATCAGAGCTATGAACAGAAGTCAGTTTTTTTTTTTAAATTTTAATTTTTCAAAAACCAATTTATGTTTTAAAAATTTAAAATTTTAAAATGGTTATTTTTAATAATGCTTTTGCTGAGGGACAGTCCATATTTAGACCACCAATGTTCAATGGTGAATATGCTTACTGGAAAAATAGAATGAAATTTTTTCTAAAAAACCATTGATGCTTGGATATATTTGAGACAGGATATAGGACACCAACTATAGTTGAAGATAATTAGGAAACTGAAAAATCGATGGATCAATGGACAGATCTAGAAAATAAATTACAGAATTCCAATGCCAAAGCTATGAATTCTATTATTTGTTCATTGGATCAAATTGAATTTAATCATGTTTCACATTGTCTAACTACGCAGGAAATATGGCACACACTTGTAATGACTCATGAAGGAACGTCTCAAGTCAAAGAATCTCGCCTTACCTTGCTAAATAGCGAATATGAGAACTTCACAATAGCCGAGGATGAAAATGTCAAAGAGATGTATGGACGACTTTCCAATATCGTATACAAATCAAAAGCTCTCGAAAAATCACACACATAGTTGGAAATAGTCCAAAAAATCTTTAGAGTCCTTCCATGGAATTTTGTAGCCAAAGTCACCGCCATTCAAGAATCAAAAGATTTGAAACAAATCAAAGTTGAAGAACTCATCGGATCACTTATGAGCTAGAATTGAAATTCAAGGAAGAACGAAAATGAGGTGATACTCGAAAGAAGTAGCTCTTAAAGGAACAACGGAAAGTGATGATGATGAAGGAGCAGCTGAGCTGGTGACTAATAAAGAGATTTAAAAAGTGGAACCGTAAATATGAAAATCCATCTCTAAATCAACAATTGAAAATCAGAATAGTCAAAGCACTGGAAAACTCAGAAAAGCAGGAGATCATATGTCACAAGTGTAACAAACCCGGTCATATCAAGCCCAATTATCCTCAGAATCGATTCAGCCAAGGAAAAAAATTGAAAAGGAGAATTTTTGCAGCCACTTGGGATGAAACTGATAAAGATGATAAAAGCACTAGCAGTGAGAGTGAAAAAGCAAATCTATGCCTTCGAAGTGATATAACTGACAGCAATGACAAGGTGCCAAGAGAGATATCAAAACTTACTCATTCAGAATTGCTTATATATTTCCACGAAGTAAATGGCTGTTTCGAACGACTTAGGGAGAATACGCTAAAACTGAATCATAAAGAGATGCTTTGATAGAATTAAATAAACAGCTTGATCAATTGGTTAAAAACAATCGAAATAAGAGCCTTAAGTTTGATAAGTGTCCATCATTCGAAGAACATAAAAATTAGAACTTAAAATTAGATCACTCGAAAATGAAATTCTTACTTTGAAAGAAAGTGAAAACACGAGGAGAGAAAATGTTTAATGGTAAATTTTCTATCAAATTAGAAAACTACCGATAAATTTCAAATTAAATTTTTACCACAAGGGCATGGCGTACTATTGAAGCATGTGGCGAGTACGGGTCGATCCGTAGGGAATTGTTGATTTTAAAATTTTCTATTCAATCAAATTAACCAAAGTGGAAAAGAGTGAAGCTAAAATTATAGAAAAATGACAAAAAAAGTGATAAAAATATAAGTGTTAGATGACAATTTAGAGATAACTCAACTCTCTAGATCATATAGTTTAACAAATTATGAAATTATGATCTCTCTTTTTTAGTTATAAGTGAATTTAAATGATGTGTTTATTATTATGGCACGTTTGTGCTATTAATTAGCTCAACGTAAGCCATCAAACTATAACACAACCTTTAAACCACTTAGCAACTCTCATGAAAATGACAACAAAGTTGAAAATGAAATCTATTTTAAGTATGGCCTATTAACTATTAATAGAAATATAGACCATCAATTTTTCTCACTTCCTTATGCTCATATTTAATGAAGAGGCATTTATGTTGGTGATTGTTTAAGACAGCCTATTTGGTGTCAACAATACAGGCTATCAAATTCAAAACAAATACAACAAATTAGACCACGTCAAGAATTGCCATTAAGCATAAAAAGAGAGCTATAATTATCAAAATTTTGAAGCTACATGATTAGAGGCTTCATTAACACTAAATTGAAGGGATTAACCTCTCATATTTGTTATCAAAACAACAACTATAGCTTGCAACATAAAAGAAAAAGAAAATAAAAAAGAGAGCAAAGTAGAGAAAAAAACTATTCTACTTGCATGAAAAATAAATCTACACTACTAACATGAAAGTAAGTAAACAAAAGAAGCATGTAAAAGAAAGAGAGCACTAATTAACATTGCATAGAAAAAATAAAAGTTACATGAAAAGTAAAAATGGCTAAGTAGCCATGGAAAAGAGAAAGAGAACTTGTCTTTTATTTTGAGCCTAAACTACTAAAGGGAGACTAAGAGGAAGAAAGATTGCATGAAACATAAGGGGTTATTTATACAATCATGAAACCATTATCCATAATTTGGGGAATGCCCAAACTACCCCTGAAAAAGCATGGAGGCCAAGTAATCATTAGCTTCTACTAATCATCATTTAAGTGTACATGAAGCCATTAATTCCATAATCATGTAGATTAGCCTCTAATTTGTTCATTAAGGTAGATGGGTATGTGGGGTCCTCCATGATCTTCACTTTGAATTATTTCTATCTTCATTCCTTTGTGTTCTTTTTGTGCATGTATATCTTCTTCATGAAACAACTTATAATTGAAATCAAATTCCTACAAAATAGTATGGAAATTTCTAATTAAATTTTCTCAAGTTAATTTATGCACAAAAATGACTATTTTACCCTTGGATGAAGATAATTTGTGACAATTTGGAATTAATATGGATTTTGGTTAAAACAAGTAGAATACCAATATGATCATTAATTTAAATTAATTAGAATAAATATAGTGGTAAAAATATGCACATTTATGTGCACATCAAATATCCCCACACTTATCTTTTTATTCGTCCTCGAATAAAGAAAAACTAAGATAAATCTGTTTTCATAGGGAGCACGATTGCGTTGAACGTATGTAATAAGCCGTTAAACCTCTGAGTGTCCCCAGTAGGATGAGTGTTGTCTCGTGAGGGTTTTCAGCGGATACTACCCACAAAATCCAAATGCAGGATGAAAATATTTACAAAATGCAAGATTTATTTACAATGGGATGAATGCAAGTTTTTGGAAATATTTACACATGGAAGATTTACTTTTAAATTGAAATAAATAAGTTAAATATAGTTTTTGCCCATTATCTTGAAAATTTATGTCATTTACTCGTCAACATTTCTAACAAAAATCAAGTTGTCATAACAAATAGATAATAGTTTAACTCGTTGTTTCGGTTAATAACATGGTGTAACTATGAAATGGAACCTTAGTTGATTATTGAAGTTTGCCAAAGTGGTATGTTCATTTCTTTTCAATAGCAAATCAAATCAAATAAGTAAAAATAGTGTTAGGTTTTCAATTGCTTGCTCTCTCATTATTTGCAAGAAAAATTACACACCAAGCTCACGTAAACTGAGGCCAGATATGCCACCAATGCACTGCATTTCGGCTTATTTGAGGGGAGTACAGAGCATGGCGAGTGCACACACTTTCGTGCAAACACCTATCGACCGTTGGTGATTTTTATTAAGTTTTTTTTTACATTTGTTCCATACATGCATAACCGTGAAGACTTTTAAATGAGTATGAAAGCACATAATCAAAGACTCTAAGTAATTCATCCATGCATAACTGTGAGGACTTTTAAATGAGAGTGAATACTTTGGATGTTATTATTTTTTATTTTTTAAGAGAGAGAGATTTTTGCAAAATCATCTTAGCACCATTTAACTTAGAAGAAAAAAAATGTTATATCTTTACTTTAAATTGACCACTTTTTGAAACAAAGGTTTTCAATTAGGATGTATTTCATAATTAACACGTATGAATCTTCCTATATACCAGTTAAACCAATGTTATGTGTAATCAAACTTCAATTTTATTTTGTTAAGACAAATAAACTTTCAAAAATTTCAATTTAATAAGCTAAAACCATATATTTATTCTATAGTGTTTCTTTAAAAATAAATCAAAAATGATTAAATAAAGTTGTTTATTTTTTTGAGATTTTTTTGCAAAGAAAAAGTAAAAATAAATCATGGAAAATCGAAAATGAAGATAAGTCTCCCTCCACACTTGATTTTTGACTGTGTCCCCACAGCCAACCCAAGTGGAAGGAGAAAAATAAAATAAAAATCCTATATTTACATGAAGATTATTATTTACAGGAGATGAGAAAGTATATAGTCAAAAAGTAAATGAAACGGTCTTCTAAAGACCGATTCATTTGTCTCGTCAAATGTGTGAGACATAGCTTAAGCACAAAAACCCAAATCATAAAAGATTTCAAAATTTAATGTGGATTTGGAAAAACGAAAGTTGTTTTATTGAAAATCGTACGAGTCATTTTATTTTCGATGATTTTTGGGGTCGATAAAACAATTGATTGAAGTTCAAGTTTATTTTCACTAATTTTAAATTCAAGCTTATCATTGAAAATATTTTCAGAGTTATTGATTTCAAAATCAAAATGGTGATTTTCGTCTTCCCTGTCGAAATTTAACAACTCCCCATCCAAAAGTCCAAAAAATTCGTGTTCATTAAATTTGTCTTCCTTTGTTGAATTATCAATAACTTCATTGCGTATCTCAAGTTCAAAATCCAAAGTTGTTGTATTCAAATTTTCGAAATCGAGAAAAGGAAGATTGAATATTAAATTTGGTTCCACACTACCAAAAGAATTGAAATCCAACTCAGTTACCGTGTTGTCAACAACTTCATTAAGATTGTTATTTTCAATTTCAAAAGTTGTTATTTGAAAATCGTCGATTTGGGTAAAAGATGGATTATTATTTGGCTCATCACACGTTGGAATTTGATTTTGTTTTTCACGTTGTTTCATGTATGTTTCAAACAACAAATTCGTGTGATCATCGTAAACTTCGTTCATTTGCTCAACAAAATCCAATTTATAGCAATTAACTTGAGAATTTTCGATTTGGATTTGTTAAGAACAAATTTTTTACTTGTATCGTAATCGATATTATTACCATCGCTAAAATTATTTTAAAAGTGGATCACATTTTCGTTTTGATTTTGAAATTCATTTTGGAGCTCAAAATTGAATTGGCATAGGTTATCATCGAAATCATTTGAATTTTGAATTGAATTCAAAATTTGAAATCCTTGAAAGCTTTGACTCGAGCTATCGCAGAAATACGAATTACACAATTCATTTATCATTTGATTTTGTTGTATAGAGACTTCAAGTAAAGATAAAATGCTATTTTCAAGATTTGAGGGTTGGTCATCGTTTTGAAAACTTTGTTGTTCACGATTTGAATTGTTTAAAGGATAGTTGTCGTTAAAATATCCATACGAGTTTGAAGTGAAATCATATGGATTATATTGATTTTCGCAACTATTGTAAAATTCAAGTGTGTATGGAAATTCAGACAATTTCAAGAAATTTTTTATAATAAAGAAAAAAAATATTTACAAAGAGGAATTATTTTTCAATTTGAAAATTTGATTTTTTTTTTTGGTATTTTGGTTTTTCAATTTTTTTTGCATTTTTGGTTTTCTAAATTTTTTTGGATTGTTTGAAATTTCAAAGGAAAAAGGATTTAAAAATTTCAAAGTAAAAGAAAAGGAATATTTACAATTATTTTTATTTTGGATTTTGAAATTTCTTTTTGTTTTTTTTTAAATATGCATGAACTAATGCAACTAAATGAATGCAGTGGTCTAATTACAAATTATTTATCCTAAGTAACCCAAAATTGTATAATCACACATTGTATTAGATAAATAAGATAGTTCTCAGCCAGGTAACATATAGGATTTATCGGTGCAACACGAATCACCGTAGCAATGCAGCCGAAGGTTTAAGTACCTTCAGAGGAATAAGCACTATAATATTTACGAATCACTGTAATATTTATAAATGGTTATCACCCTGCCGTAGCCTAGATGAAATTAAATTGTTCAAAGAAGACAAATTTTCAATATACAATTAAGTGTTATCGATGTCTAACCGTTATTATTCAAAATTCTAGGATGAAATGCAAAGCAGAAATTAAACGTGTATTAACAATGCAATTACGAAAGGATTTTTGTATTGTTCTTTTTTGAATTTTTTTTAATAAAATGCAAGCAAACAAAAATGCAAGGCAAATGTAAACAATAGATATAGCAAGCGAGCAGTTTATTTTTTTGGCAAGCAAAGCAATTATTTTTGGCAAGCCAAGCCAAGCTAACGACTCTTCCAATCTGCTTTGGCAACATAAAAATAAAAACAGGATATATATACACATATATATATGCACACAATTGTTCTTATTTATTATTATTATTATTTAAAAAAATTAAAACAAACCCAATTAAAACAAAACAAAACAAATTTTAAAATCTCTCTTCTTTTTTTTTCCTTTTAAAGACAAAATGAAACTAAAAACAAAATGAACAAAACAAGTTAGACAAAAGAAAGAGAACTAAAAGATTTTCTTTTTGAATTTCTATGAAAGAAGAATCTAAAAGACGATAAAACAAGTGGAATTTAAAAGGCACTTTGTTGTTTTTTTGTAATATGGAGTTGAACAAAAACAAAGCAAACTAAAGTTCTTTTTTTAGAGAGAAAATTCAAACAAATAAAATCAAAACTCACTTGAACAACCCCTTTTTTTGTTTTTTTAAAATGAAGATAAGAAATGAAAGTTAAAAAAACAAAAAAAAAATAAACTCAATCAAATACAATCCTGATATGGTATTACAACCCAATCCTCTAATTCCCGCTCGTCTCCCCTTATTTATTTTTTTAAACATGACTACCACAACAGAAAGAAAGAAAAAGAAACTGAAAAAAGGAAGTCGAAATCGATATTCAATCGAGATTCAATGTAAATTCTGGTTTGGCTTTGCATTTGGTTCATGCCACTGTTCATCGACACGTTTTGCTGATGGATTCGAGTAGGTGATGGAGGCAGTTCGATTGGGTTGAGCGATTGCAGGCAAGGTGACGAGATTGTAGGCGGTTCACGATTCAAGGTGGATTTGGGGATAATTTGAGGATCAAGGTAGGGTCCATGGATGACTTGCAGTCAACTTGCTAGATCTTTGGCTGGCATAGGGTATCACGTTTTAAAATTGAGGGGGTTTTGGATTGTTTGACTGTCTGATGAGGTCGCAAAAGTGGTCATAGCTGCTATTGGCGATTGGTCTCGGTGGTTTGCGGTGGTGATTTTGGTGGAAGTGATGGGAGGTCGTGATAGGGTTGTTGTTTGAATTGATCGCGATTCTGGGGTTGGGTTGGTTTATTGACAGGAAGTGAATGTGGGCTAAGAAATGGTTGAAGTTGATGGGTTGATATGTGTAAATGTGGGTTATGGCACAGGGAACTATTGCGTGCGTATGTTTGTGAAACTGTTGGATGTAGTGCAGATGGCTGTGTTTTTTCAATGTGCAATGGGGTGTTTGAGTTGCTTGATGGTGGTGTGCAGCACATGATGAAGGAACGCCAGCAGTTTTGTAAGACTGTAGTGAAGTGTTGAAGGAGGAGTAGGTAAGAAGGGTGGCAATGATATGAAGAGCACTTGTATGGCGTAGTTATCGTTGAAAGGATTGAAATGGCAGGGGTGGGATGAATTGATCAGAGGATTGCAGTCAGTTTTTTTGGTGGTGATGACAGGCAGAGGAGAAAAAGTTGATGGTATGGGTAGGAACAGTAGTGGTTCTGGAGGGAGTAATAGAGAGGGTTGTTTTTTGATGACAGTGGAGAGAGATGGTATGGTGTAGTTTGGGTATGAAGTTGAATGGAGTGTTGTGGTGAAGGGTTGTTCGTGCACCGATATGTGCAGGCAGAACAGAGAGTTTGTGGTGAAGGGTTGTGAAGGTGATGATTTGTGGTGGTGCTTGTGAAAGTGAGTAGGAAGTAAGTGGTTTGCATGGAGAAGTGAACTGTATTGAAATGTATGTGATACTGTGATATGGAATGGTCAAGAAGTGATATTGAAATGTATTGAGGTATTGAATAGAGACAGTTGCTATGGCAGTAAAAAGGGGATGTGTCAGTGATGATGTTATGGTCAGTAAAGTGGTTTCTGATGGAGGTGTGGTTGAAGGTTGGAATGCTGGTAGTTGAGTGTGAAGTAGGGTGGATGTTAGCAGATGTTTGAATGGCTTGTCAAGCAGTAAATCGGTTTTATGCACTGCAATAGGGTGAATAATGGAAGAAAAAATGTTGGAGTGAACCCAAGTGCACACTGTTGTGCAGGTGGATGAATGAAATGGGTTGTAGATTGAGTAGCGAATGATGAATGATGACTGTATGCAGAAGCTGGTACTGAGGGAGGACAGAGAAGGGAAGATAGCAGAGCACTACTATGATGGTGGTGAACTGGAGAAACAGAGGTTGAAGCAGAGGCAGTGCAACAGTTTTCTAGTGGCAGAAATGTAGGAGCAAGATGGTAGACAACATAATTTTTTTTATCAATGTAAAATTTTTAGAGGAAAAAGAAAGTTGTAAATGAGCGAAAGAAAATGAATAAAAAGAAAATTCATTTTTGGAGTGAAATTGTGGATGTTCTTTTTTTTTAGGAAACGCAATGAAAATGGAAAATTAGAACATGCACACAACAAATTGAAAACAAAAATAAAACAAGAAACATACACAATTTGTTTTTTAAAAATGCAAGAACACACAAATCACACAAAAATCCAACAAAAATAATTCAAAGAATAGAAAATCAAAATCAAAACAAATTCCCCGGCAATGTGCCAAAAACTTGTTTAACGATAGATTTTCTAGCAATAACCGCAAGCGCACGGCGTATTATTGTAGTACGTGGAGAATACGGGTCGATCCGCAGAGAATTGATGATTTTAAAATTCTATTCAATCAGATTAAACCAGACTCGATGGAAAGTTAGGCTAAAGAATTAACTAACTAACTAAAAGAAAAGAGAAGCAAATATAAGAGTTGAGTGACAATATAAAGAATAAATTCACTCTCTAGATCATGTAGTTCAACACATGAAATCATGATCTCTCTTTTACGGTCATTAGTGCTTTAATTGATGTGCTTATCATAAGTATGGCATATTTGTGCTATTGATTAGCCATCGTAAGCCATCAAACTATAACACATCTCTTAAAGCACTTACAAACTTTCATGAAACTTGGCAAAGAAAATGAAAATGAAATCTATTTTAAGTATGTCCTATTAACCAGCGATTAGAAATATAGACCATTAAATTTTAATTTCAAATCACTTTATTTTGCCGTAATAATATTTTGATGAAGAGGCAATTAGTGTTAGTGATTGTTTAAGCATAGCCTATTTGGTGTCAACAATATAGGCTATCAAATTCAAAGCAAAAACAGCTAATAAACCATTTTTATCATTATTATTAAGCACAAAAAGAGAGCATGAATTAAAAAATAGTTGAAACTACATAATTAGAGAGCTTCATTACCCCCTAAATTGAAGGGTTTAGCCTCTCATATTTGCCATTTGATTAACAAATGTAGCTTGCAACATGAGAGAAAAAGAAAAGGAAAAAGAAAGCAAGATAAAAAAACTATTTTACTTGCATGAAAAATAAATCTACACTACTAACATGAAAGTAAATAAACAAAAGAAGCATGCAAAAGAAAGAGAGCACTAATTAACATTGCATAGAAAAAATGAAAGTTACATGAAAAATAAAAACGGCTAAGCAGCCATGGAAAAGAGAAAGAGAACTTGTCTTTTATTTTGAGCCTAAACTACAAAAGAGAGACTAAGAGGAAGGAGGATTACATGAAACATAAGAGTTTATTTATACAAGCATTAAACCATTATCCATAATTTGGGGAATTCCCAAACTACCCTTGAGAAAGTGTGGAGTTCAAGTAATCATTAGCTTCTACTAATCATCATTTAAGTGTACATGAAGCCATTAATTCCATGAGTGTGTAGATTAGCCTCTAATTTGTTCATTAAGGTAGGTGGGTGGGTGGGGTCCTCCATGATCTTCATTTGAATTATTTCTATCTTCATTCCTTTGTGTTCTTTTTGTGCATGCATATCTTCTTCATGAAACAACTTGTAATTGAAATCAAATTCCTGCAAAACAGTATGGAAATTTCTAATTAAATTTTCTCAAGTTAATTTATGCACAAAAATGACTATTTTGCCCTTGGATGAAGATAATTGTGACAGTTTGGAATTAATATGGATTTGGTTAAAACAAGTTAGAATACCCAATATGATCATTTTTTTAAATTAATTAGAATAAATATTGTAACAGCCCAAAATTTTTAACATATATTTTAAATTCTTTATTTAAAAACTTTGGGGTTCATGTATACAAAAGTTTGAATTTTTTTTATTTTTAAATAATTTATAAATATAAGCAAATTTCTGTTATTTTTATTTTTGTTTAAGTCTAACTTTAATTGGAATTTAAATTAAGTAATTGATATTCTGAAGAAATTTTTTTGCGTTTCTTTTATACATCAGTTTCTTAGTTAAATAAATTAAACCAATGTAAACAAACCAAAAGTTAATTTATTAATAAATAGTGTATAAATAAGCTTTATAAAAAGGCACGTTTTAATTGGTACGTTTATATCCGTTTTGGCTGATTTATTTGACGCTATAAAAGTACGTTATTTTCTGATTTATTTTTAGCATATTTACTAAATGAATAAGAAACGACTAAATTTAAAAATACGCGCTCATTATTATCTTAACTCAGCTATTTGAAAAATCAATTACCGTGCACTTTTTTTAGGAGGAAATTCAATCGTGCCTTGCCATTTACATTTAAAGATATTCCACTTTCTTTTACTTCGGTTTGTTTAATAAGTATAAAATCTTTGATTTTTCCCAATAGCCGTCCAATTTCATTTAAAACTTGATTGAAATCACGTGAAGATTATCCACTTTCCCTTGCCTCTCGGGTGTAATTGATAGTAATAAATCCCATAGCCGGTTCAAAATCAATTTTACTCCTTGCCTTTTTCTTTCACCGATATCAACGCAAGTTTTCTTTTAATTATAAAACATGTTAGCATAAATTTTTCAATTTCCATTACCGTTTCAAAGTAAAAAAATTGCTTGCCGTTTTCTTTTTCTAAACTCACGCAACTCCACTGATAAAATTCAATACCCACTGCAAAATATTTGCTTCCAATATTTCTTGCCGTCCTTCCTCCTGTATTAACGCGAGCTTCCTTATATATATATATATATATATATATATATATATATATATATTCCAACCCACGCTCATATTCTCACTGCAAGCTTTGGCCTTCATCTTCCTTTTTTCGTGCGCAAGGCATCAGGTAATGGCTGCCAAACTATTTCTTCTCTTTTATTTTATTTTTTGTTTCGTGTTCCACTGTCCACCTTTGCTCGACATTTCACCACCGTGCACGAATCAACTACCCCTCCAGTACCACCAACTCCCTCACCTGACATGACCGATGCTTGCATGTGGTGATGATCTAAACTAGTGAACCCATGCGCAGCTGAGCCAGTAAGTTCATCAATCAAAAACCCCAAAGCCTACCCTATATCTCACCTCCATACAGAAAAATGCACTGCCACCCTATTACCTATTACCCCACCACCTTCCACGTACAGCTGAACCATCCTCTTCACCATCCACTCGAAGCCGTGACTCGCCCTGACCTCTGCCGCATCACCAAGCAGTGGTGGTCCACTGCACCAAACCCATGAGGATAGTATACATGTGCAGGCTGAGCACTTTGGGTTTTGTAGCAAACCAGTGGTAATTTTCATTCGCCACTTTTGTTTAAAAAATGGGCACCACTTTGTTTATAGCAGCCTAGCACCCCACTGTTTTGACGTGCATGTGTGAATCCATTTTAGATCTTAAAAATGGGCAGGGCAGTATACGTGTGGTGAAGAGGTCGAGAAAATTTTGTCTATTATCCTCTCATTTAAATCTCGTTCCAGTTTTGATTTATTTAAAAATTGATATGATCGTTTTAAATTCGCGTAATTAGTTTATTCATTTTTGTTTCAAGAAATTGAATCTGATCATCGCCTCTGTTGAAATTTGATCATGCCTTCTGTATGCTGTTTCCGGTGTGGTTATCGTAGTTTTGAAATATAATCTTCAGCAGCATAGAGGTGAGTATTCTCACCCGACAAACATACTTATAGATCTGTAAATTAATAACAAGTGTAATTGTAGAATAGTTATTAAATTGACACATCATCGGTTATATTATATACTGTTATATTTATACTGTTATACTATTTATTTATCTACTATTTTATCACGCTGCAAGTTCCCTGTAGAATAGAATCGTTACGGACTGAAACGATAGGCCTGGACGATATTTATTTATTTATTTAACTTGGGATTGCGGGTTTGAAATGATAGAACCTGGATTTTCTTTGTAAATTACGGATTGAAATGATGTATTATTCGTACCACTTGACCTAGGGTAGAAAATATTATACAGACCCATGGTTATATATATATATATATATATATATATATATATATATATTTCTGGAAAAATCCAAGTATTTTAAATTTATATATTTTATTACTTTGATTTGAATCGAATTAAAATAATTTTTAGTGATTTTATACAAGTTAAATATATATAAATAAACAAATGGTTAGTTGGAATTTGGAATATAAATTTATTTTGGAATTTGATTTTTGTAAAGGAATGAAATTTAAGTTAAATAAAATAAATTTGATATAAATTGAATTTAAATGGATAAATGAGGTGTTATTTAAATTTTCTATAAATTAAATGGTTAATAAAATAAATACATAAAAATAAAATTTTGAATAAAACTAAGCTTAGGAAAAGGGAAGTTTGGTTTAATAATAAAGGTAAGTTAAGAAATAAAGAGGAAATTTAGTTATATAGTTTTCAAATAGTAATTAAACTAAATTGTTATGTAAATTTTTAATATAGAAAAATATAGAAATTTGGCATTTAACTACAATAAGTGAAGCCTTGAGAAGTTTATATTTCAAATGGAAAATATGATTTTATAAGTAAAATTGGTTTTAATTAAAGTTAAATTATTGATGAATTTATGTTATAGTCTTAAGTTAATTAACTTAAAATCAGTTGTAAGGGATATTACTGCACTTCGTAAGTGCCGTAGTTGATGTAGATGAACTTAAGGCTGAAATTAATTAAGGGCTATTGCAGTACTTGGTAAGTGCTGTGATTGTGAAATTTAAACTAAACTTGAGTAAATAAAAAGGTTACAGTAGCACTTGTTAAGTGTTGCAGTGGCTGAAATTAAGATTTTTGGATATTGGATTTGTAAATATAATAACTTCACTTGTTAATGTAAAAACGAAGTATTTTGATTTAATATTAACTATTTTGGAATTTATAACCATGGGTATTAATAACATCGGTTGTTAAAGAGACCAGGATCGGATATGGGCATACTCTCTATCGATACCGAAAACCACTTTACACAACCGTGTACGCGGTGGAGATTCCAGAATGAAGTAGGATGGTGGTGACGTTCTATTGAGGTATGTACATGGACCCAACTACCGTGAGTTAGCATAAGGTGGCTAAAACAGGAGCGATTCTCGGGCCAAGGAGGGAGCACCTCTTATCGGACGCACTTCTTCATATGCCATTCTATTACTTTGTGATTGTTTGGTGTGCACCTTTGATTTAGGAGTGTTGTTCGAGGAGGGCGGTAGTAGCTGCTACGCGCTACCACCAGTCTGGATAGCAATTGGTATATCTACCCTAGCAATGCCTAGTTGTGCCATGTCACCTACCATAGCAAGCCTTGTACGAGTTTGGTTTTCTCCCATAGCCCGTGGATTATTTAGGGTAGTCCCCGGTCTAGAGATGCGCTGATACTGGATGGACTACTGGGACTATTACGTGTTAAGGGGAATATTGGGTCACTCCTTGACGCTAATTAAAAGTAAGTTTATTTTACTAATAGACACTATTGTATTAGCGAAATATTACTACATAGTAAATAGTTTAATGATCCTTAGAGGATGGGCGATCCGAAGCATCCTTTAAGTTACTTGCCTTTATATTACAGTTCACTTGAATTAGCTTACACTGTATAAGTATGTATGTCCTGACACGAGTGTTTGTGTTTATTTCTTACGCTTGGGTCAGCTTAAGTATCAGTTCGGACTTTAATTCCCGGAGCTAGGACTTCTGAAGATCATCTGTATCAAGCTGCCGTCTATTTTCTGTTCAGTGCTTATCTTAGCTTATGTAATCGAGAAATTTGAATATTAAGTTTTTCTATGGTTGTTTCAAACTATATTTGGTTCAAGGCAATGTAATTTATACTTATTTTGAGACTATGTGATAGTGGCTTCATGAACCACTAAGTTATTTTTATTCCGTTGTGAGTATTCTGATTTCTTTGTCTATGATTCTGTGATTTTATTTCATTTGCTCCAAATTTATTTACAATCTATTGTTTTTAACTATTTAAGTTTGACATGATTTTAAATTATTGTCGAATTTGAATGGTGCGAAATAGTGAGTCGTTACAGTTGGTATCAGAGCTTTGGGTTTTAGGCAAACCATAGTCTGCGGAGCAAAAACTCATTAGAGATAGGGTAGAAATGCCCTAGAATGAGGGAAGTCAATCTTAGAATCCTTTCTTTGTGAGAGAGAGTATTTTAAAATATAAAATGATTTTAAAGGATTTTCAAAGAAGTATTTTGATATAAACTTTCTTATTTTAAAAATCAAATTCTTCCAACTACTTCTTTCCCTTTCTCCATCTTATATAATTAGGTCCTTTGTTAAATACCTGTTCTAGTTAAACTTTGTCTTATATAATCTATCTTGGTCTCTATTTTTCTCCTCTGTCCTTAAATTATTCTTGATTTCTCGGGATGAATCGAGGAAATGCTAGAGGTAGGGGACGAGATGCTACCCCAGCTCCTGCACCCGTTTCCTCAGTTAGGTTTACTAAGCTTTGCAAGGAATATACCGAGCTTGGTGGCACCAAGTTCATAGGTTTTGAGAGCATAATTGAAGCTCAACAGTGGTTGAGGGACTTGGAGAGAATCTTCTCCGGTCTCGAGATCACTAATGCTCAGCAACGTCAACTGGCATCTTGGCAATTAAAAGGAGCGGCTTTGGATTGGTGGTTGTCCGTCACAGCACACACCGTTGAGGCTGACATCAACTGGGAGCAATTTAGGTATCTTCTTCGGTTGTCCAAGTTTAGTCTTGGTTTTCTCCCTTTTGAAATCTGTCTTATATCTCTTATCGTGCTTTAGGGATGCTTTCCTCGCGAAATGGATGCCCAAATCTGGGAAGTCTCAGCTGTATCGGGACTTCATGGATTTGAAGCAGGGCGATATGTCCTTTACCGAGTATGAAAGGAAATTCAATGAGTTATCGCAGTATGGCCTTAATCTGATAGACACCCCGTTGAAGAAAAACGAGAAGTTTATTGCTGGTGCACGCCTAGAGTACTACGATCGCCTCATTACCCACATGCATGGTACGTTCACCGCTCTGATGGACATGGCTATCAGATATGAAAATCCTACCTCTAGGGCTCCTCCAGCTGCCCAGCCTGCCCCATCTCTGTATTCTGGTAATTCCAAAAAGAGCAAGCCCCATTTTCAGCATCGACAAAAGAATAAGAATAGGACTCCTAGTTTAGGATCGTCTCCGTCATCCCAGAGGCAGCCTGTGGATCTATCTGCCATTACTTGGTACCGGTGCGACCAGAAAGGACACTACGCTAATAATTGTCCTACCTTGGGTGCTGCGATCCCTCCTCCAGCTCAGATGGCCAGAAGATACCTCTACCACATTTGCCTTTAGCCGGGACATTTCAAGAGAGACTACCCTACTCAGAAGAAGGGCAAGGCATTAGGGATTGTTGCTATTACTTCTACATCCTCCCCAGCTCCACAGCCTGCACCTGCACCTTCTCCCACTCCTAGCGATTCTCAAAGTACACTTCAGGGTTCTTTTACTTTGTTTAAATCTCATGTTCGTGTTTTATTCGATACCGGAGCTTCCCATAGCTTTATTTCATCGGATCTCTGTAATAAATTTGAGCATCTCCTTTCTCCTGAGTTTGCCTCTATACCTTTATGTGTTTCAAACCCTATTGGGGGTCCTGCAAATCTTAGTAGAATTTGTAAGCAAGTCAAGCTTCTCCATTTCGAGCACTGTTTCACTGGTGATTTTTATATCTTGGATTTCGACGCCTTCGATCTACTATTTGGGGGTGATTGGTTAGATAGGCATGATGCCCATATCTCGTGTAGTTCTCAAACTGTTTCCCTTAAGGATGATTTCGGTAATTCATTAGAGATCCAGTGTAGTTTGCCCTAAGATTTTGCAGGTAGTTTCATTTATTCTCTGGATTCATCCCCTTGTGACCTTGACTCGACTCATGTGGTCATACTTTACCCTGATGTATTTGGTGAAGTCACTACTTTACCTCCTAAGAGGAAAATCGACTTCTGTATCGACGTTGTTTCGGGAGCTCGACCTGTAGTCCTTCAATCCAGAAGAATGGCACCCCACGAAGAGGTTGAGTTAAGGAAGCAAATTCAGGATTTGCTCGCCAAGGGTCTGACCAGACCTAGCTTTTCAGAATGGGGAGCAGCCGTAGTTTTCGTTGCCAAGTTTGATGGTTCTCTCCAGATGTGTCTTGATTATAGAGAGCTGAACAAGCTCACTATGAAAAAAAGATATCCTATGCCCCACATCAATGATATGTTCGATCAGCTGTATGGAGCGACTTTTTTCTCTCAGTTGGATCTTGCCACAGGTTTTCAGCAACTCAGAGTGGCTGATAGAATTCCCAAAACTGCTTTCCCTACTGAGAATGGTTTCTTTGAGTGGTTAGTTATTCCTTTTCGTTTGACTAACGCTCCTGCCTTCTTTGTTAACTTGATGAACCGTGTCTTTCGTGACGTGCTCAATAAGTTTGTTCTAGTCTTTATTGATGATATCCTTGTCTTCTTAAAGACAAAGGAAGAGCATGAGTTGCACTTGAAATATGTTCTAGAGACTCTTCGAAATCATCAATTAAAGGCAAAATTCTCGAAATGCCATTTCTGGGAAGAGGAAGCCCGATTCCTCGGACATATTGTCTCTAGTGAAGGAGTTTCTATTAATACAGTCAAGATCACTACGATCAATGTAAGTCTTTCCCTTCTTTCTCTTCTAAATTTAATCACTCTATCTTTGCTGGAGTCCTTATTTCTCCCTATTCTGTTACAGGATTGGGAAACTCCTAAGACTGCTACGGATATTCGCAGTTTTCTAGGCCTTGTCGGTTACTAACGGAGGTTCATTGAGAACTTTGCTCGGATTTCTGCACCTCTCACTGCTCTGACTCGAAAGAATGCTAAGTTTATTTGGAGCGATAAGTGTAAAGCGGCATTCCAAGAGTTGAAGAATAAGCTTACTTCCGCACCAGTGCTTACCGTTTCGAATGAAAATGAAAGATTGATGGTATACACCGATGCTTGTCGCGAGGGTTTGGGAGCGGTATTAATGCAAGATGGGAGGGTGATTTCCTATGCTAGTCGTCAGTTGAAGACCCATGAGACTAATTATGCTGCTCATGATTTAGAATTGTTGGCTGTTGTCTTTGCATTGAAGCTTTGGAGACACCACTTCTTGGGGGCTAAGTTTGACCTCTTCACTAATCATCAGTCTTTGAAGTATATCTTCACCCAAAAGGACTTGAATGAACGTCAAGTTCGATGGCTTGAGTTTCTCGCTTCTTACGATCTCGACGTCAACTATACCCCTAGGAAAGCTAATGTTGTGGCTGATGCGTTGAGTAGGAAGAAGTCTTTGGTGAGCCAGCTTGTTGTTTCTTCTTCTCTTTTGGATCGTATCATGGCTAAGCAGGATGAAGATGTGATGCTCAGAGGCATAAAGGAGAATGTCCGGAGCAGAGGTACTAGTAGTTTTGATGGTAGTGGAGCTCAGATTGATGGTATAGGATTTTAAGTAATAATCGGATTTGTGTCTCGAATGTTGATGGTTTGAGGCAAGAGTTACTTCAGGAACATCATCAATCCAGACTCTCCATTCATCCTGGTGTAGCGAAGATGTATCAGGATTTAAAGAAACTCTATTGGTGGAGGGGTATGAAGCACGACGTCTCTATCTTTGTTAGTAGGTGTGCGACTTGTCGCAAGTCAAGGCGAATCATCAGAAGACCCCGGCTTTGTTGCAGCCTTTGGAGATTACAAATTGGAAGTTGGAGCAAGTTTATATGGATTTCATCGATGGTTTACCAAGATCTAGGAAGGGAAATGAGAGCATCTGGGTTATCGTGGATGGACTAACCAAGTCCGCTCATTTTATTCCGGTCAAGTCTACCCGTTCAGCTTCGAGCTTATCTGAGATTTATATGAGGGAGATTGTTCACCTCCATGGTGTCCCCCTTAGCGTTGTTTGCGATCGAGACCCTATCTTTACTAGTCAGTTTTGGAAAGCTTTCCCAGAATCCTTGGGTACTCGTCTGAATCTGAGCACTACTTACCACCCACAGACTGACGGTCAAATGGAAAGGGTGAATCGGATTCTAGAGGATCTTCTTCGGGCTTGCACTTTGGATTATGGAGGATCTTTGGAAGATCATCTCTATCTTGTGGAATTCACCTATAACAATAGTTATCAGGTATAATTCCAATCCTCTGTTCTTATCTTATCTTAATCTCCGATCTATCTCATTCTGTCTTTTTCAGGCTAGTCTTAAGATGTCCCTATTTGCTGCTCTTTACGGGCAACCTTGTAGATCTCCATCCTGCCGGATTGAATCCGGTAATCGCTTAGTTCTCGGTCTTGAAATGATTTTGGAAGTTTCGGAGAAAGTCGAGGAGATTAAGAAGAGGTTAAGAACTGCTTAGGATAGGTAGAAGAAGTACGCTGATCGTCGTAGAAGGAGATTAGAGTTCGTCGTTGGTGATTTGGTTTTACTTAAGGTCTCTCCCTTAAGAAACGTGGTTCGGTTTGGGCGTAGAGGGAAGCTTGCTCCTAGGTTCATCAGTCCATTCCGCATCTTGGAAAGGATTGGGTCTCTTGCTTATCGACTGTATTTGCCAGAGAAATTCATTGGAATACATAATCTATTCCATGTATCCCACCTTCATCGCTGTTTGCATGATCCATCTCTTATTATCCAGCCTTCTGCTCTTGATAGTTTGGATATCGAGCCTAATCTATCTATTAAAAGGAAGCCACTTCGTATCATTGATCGAGGTACGGAGCAGCTTAGAAGGAAATCTGTCCGACAGGTCAAAGTGCAGCGCAACACTGATGAACGAGATTGCACCTGCGAGATGGAGGAGAGAATGCGTGCTTTGAATCCAGAATTGTATGTTTTAGGTACTTCGCTCCATTATTTTATCTACCTCTGTTTTCCTTCTTTCGTTCATTTTCGAGGAAGAAAAGTTTTGAGTAGGGAAGAGTGTAACAGCCCAAAACTTTTAACATATATTTTAAATTTTTTATTTAAAAACTTTGGGGTTTATGTATACAAAAGTTTGAATTTTTTTATTGATTTTTAAATCATTTATAAATATAAGCAAATTTCTCTAATTTTTATTTTTGTTTAAGTCTGACTTTAATTGAAATCTAAATTAAGTAATTAATATTTTGAAGAAATTTTTTATTACGTTTCTTTTATACATCAGTTTCTTAGTTAAATAAATCAAACCAATGTAAACAAACCAAAAGTTAATTTAGTAATAAATAATGTATAAATAAGCTTTATAAAAAGGCACATTTTAATTGGTATGTTTATATCCGTTTTGGTTGATTTATTTGACGCTATAAAAGTACGTTATTTTATGATTTATTTTTAGCATATTTACTAAATGAATAAGAAACGACTAAATTTTAAAATACGCGCTCATTATTTTCTTAACTCAGCTATTTGAAAAATCAATTACCGTGCACTTTATTTAGGAGGAAATTCAACCGTTCCTTGCCATTTACGTTTAAAGATATTCCACTTTCCTTTACTTCTATTTGTTTAGTAAGTATAAAATTTTTGATTTTTCCCAATAGCCATTTAATTTCATTTAAAACTTGATTGAAATCACGTGAAGATTATCCACTTTCCCTTACCTCTCATGTGTAATTGATAATAATAAATCCCATAGCTGGTTCAAAATCAATTTTACTCCTTGCCTTTTTCTTTCACCGATATCAACGCAAGTTTTCTTTTAATTATAAAACACGTTAGCATAAATTTTTCAATTTCCATTACTGTTTCAAAGCAAAAAAATTGCTTGCCGTTTTCTTTCTACAAATCCACGCAACTCCACTGATAAAATTCAATACCCACTGCAAAATATTTGCTTCCAATATTTCTTGCCGTGCTTCCTCCTTTATTCACGCGAGCTTCCTTATATATATATTCCAACCCACGCTCCTATTCTCACTGCAAGCTTTGGCCTTCATCTTCCTTTTTTCCCATGCGCAAGGCACTAGGTAGTGGCTGCCAAATTGTTTCTTCTCTTTTATTTTATTTTTGTTTTTCTTCTTGTTTCGTGTTCCACTGTCCACCTTTGCTCAACATTTCACCACCATGCAAGACTCAACTACCCCCTCCAGTACAACCACCTCCCTTACCTAACATGATCGACGCTTGCATGTGGTGATGATCTAAACTAGTGAACCCATGTGCAGCCGAGCCAGTAAGTTCATCAAACAAAACCCCAAAGCCTACCCTATATCTCACCTCCACACAGAAAAATGCACTGCCACCCTATACCTATTACCCCACCACCTTCCATGTACAGCTGAACCATCCTCTCCGCCATCCACTCCAAGCCGTGACTCGCCCTGACCTCTGCCGCATCACCAGGCAGTGGTGGCCCACTGCACCAAACCCATGAGGACAATATACATGTGCAGGCCGAGCACTTTGGGTTTTGAACCAAACCAGTGGTAATTTTCTTTCGCCACTTTTGTTTAAAAAATGGGCACCACTTTGCTTATAGCATACTAGCACCCCACTGTTTTGACGTGCGTGTGTGAATGCATTTTAGATCTTAAAAATGGGCAGGGCAGTATACATATGGTGAAGAGGTCGAGCAAATTTTGTCTATTATCCTCTCATTTAAATCTCATTCCAGTTTTGATTTATTTAAAAATTGATATGATCGTTTTAAACTTGCGTAATTAATTTATTCGTTTTTGTTTCAAGAAATTGAATCTGATCATCGCCTCTGCTGAAATTTGATCGTGCCTTCTGTATGCTATTTCCGGTGTGGTTATCGTAGTTTTGAAATATAATCTTCAGCAGCATAAAGGTGAGTATTCTCACCCGACAAACATACTTATAGATCTGTAAGTTAATAACAAGTGTAATTGTAGAATGGTTATTAAGTTGACACATCATCAGTTATATTATATCTGTTATACTATTTTTTTATCTACTATTTTATCACACTGCAAGTTCCCTGTAGAATAGAATCGTTATGGGCTGAAACGATAGGCCTGAATGATATTTATTTATTTATTTAGTTATTTATTTAACTAGGGATTGCGGGTTTGAAATGATGGAACCCGGATTTTCTTTGTAAAATACGGATTGAAATGATATATTATCCATACCATTTGACCTAGGGCAGAAAATATTATACAGACCCGTGGTTATATATATATATATATATATATTTGGAAAAATCTAAGTATTTTAAATTTGTATATTTTATTATTTTGATTTGAATCGAATTAAAATGATTTTTAGTGATTTTATACAAGTTAAATATATATAAATAAACAAATGGTTAAGTTGGAATTTGGAATATAAATTTATTTTGGAATTTGATTTTTGTAAAGCAATGAATTTAAGTTAAATAAAATAAATTTGATATAAATTGAATTTAAATGGATAAATAAGATGTTATTTAAATTTTCTATAAATTAAATGGTTAATAAAATAAATACATAAAAATAAAATTTTGAATAAAACTAAGCTTAGGAAAAGGGAAGTATGGTTTAAGAATAAAGGTAAGTTAAGAAATAAAGAGGAGATTTAGTTATATATTTTTGAAATAGTAATTAAACTAAATTGTTATGTAAATTTTTAATATAGAAAATATAGAAATTTGGTATTTAATTTCAATAAGTGAAGCTTTGAGAAGTTGATAATTCAAATGGAAAATATGATTTTATAAGTAAAATTGGTTTTAGTTAAAGTTTAATTATGATGAATTTATATTAAAGTCTGAAGTTAATTAACTTAAAAATCGGTTGTAAGGGATATTACCGCACTTCGTAAGTGTCGTAATTGATGCAGATGAACTTAAGGCTGAAATTAATTAAGGGCTATTACAGTACTTGGTAAGTGCCGTGATTGCGAAATTTAAACTAAACTTGAGTAAATAAAAAGGTTACAGTAGCACTTGTTAAGTGTTGAAGTGGCTGAAATTGAGATTTTTGGATATTGGATTTGTAAATATAATAAATTCACTTTTTAAAGTAAAAATGAAGTATTTTGATTTAATATTAACTATTTTGGAATTTATAACCACGGGTATTAATAACGTCGGTTGTTAAAGAGACCGGGATCGGATATGGGCATACTCTCTGTCGATACCGAAAACTACTTTACACAACCGTGTACGCGGTGGAGATTCCAGAATGAAGTAGGATGGTGGTGACATTCTATTGAGGTATGTACGTGGACCCAACTCCCATGAGTTGGCATAAGGTGGCTAAAACAGGAGCGATTCTCGAGCCAAGGACGTAGCACCTCTTATCGGACGCACTTCTTCGTATGCCATTCTATTATTTTGTGATTGTTTGGTGCGCACCTTTGATTTGGGAGTGTTTTTCGAGGTGGGCGATAGTAGCTGCTACACGCTACCACCAGTCCGGATAGCAATTGGTATATCTACCCTGGCATTGCCTAGTCTTGCCGTGTCACCTACCATAGCGAGCCTTGTACCAGTTTGATTTTCTCCTATAGCACGTGGAGTATTTAGGGTAGTCTCCGATCTAGAGATGCGCTGATACTGGAAGGACTACTGGGACTATTACGTGTTAAGGGGAATATTGGGTCACTCCTTGACGCTATTTAAAAGTAAGTTTATTTTACAAATTGACACTATTGTATTAGCGAAATATTACTACATGGTAAGTAGTTTAACAGATCCTTAGAGGATGGGCGGTCCCAAGCATCCTTTAAGTTACTTGCCTTTATATTACAGTTCACTTGAATTAGCTTACACTGTATAAGTATGTATGTCCTGACTCGAGTGTTTGTGTTTATTTCTTCCACTCGGGTCAGCTGAATATCACTTTGGACTTTAATTCCCGAAGCTAGGACTTCTGAAGATCATATGTATCAAGCCGCCATCTATTTTCTGTTCAGTGCTTATCTTAGCTTATGTAATCGAGAAATTGGAATATTGAGTTTTTCTATGGTTGTTTCAAACTATATTTGGTTTAAGACAATGTAATTTATACTTATTTTGAGACTATGTGATAGTGCTTCATAAACCACTAAGTTATTTTTATTCTGCTATGAGTATTCTGATTTCCGTGTCTGTGATTCTATGATTTGATTTCATTTGCTCCAAATTTATTTACAATCCATTGTTTTAAACTATTTATTTGACATTATTTTAAATTATTGTCGAATTTGAATGGTGCGAAATAGTGGGTCGTTGCAAATATGGTGGTAAAAATATCCACATTTGTGTGCACATCATAAAATTCTATTAGAAAATGCACACAATTATTGAATGAAAATGAATTTCTTAAAACACAAGTCCAACAATTGTCTACAACTATAGGAAAATTTTCCAAAGGAGAAAAATCACTAAATATGTTATTAGGGAAACAAAACTGTCAGTCCTATTAGATAAGGACTGGGTATAATCACTTTGAACGGTGAAATTAATCAAGTCAATTCCATGTGCACAATTTATGGAAAAACTGGATAAAATCATAATATTTTTTGGTATAGACCCATATAAATGAAAACCATTCCAATTTGGGTTCCAAAAGCCACAAATATAAAATCCCTCAAATTCAAACAAATCTGGATGCCGAAAGGAACATATATAAATAGTTTTGGGTCTATTTAAACATATTTTTCAAAATCATTTTCCACTAACAACCATGGACCTATAAAAATTAATAGGTCATAAAAATCTGTTCTCTTGTAGGTGTGGTGGCAGGCTAAGGAAAACAAGAGTGGTACCTGGATTCTGGCTATTCTAGGCATACGATGGGCTACAAATCAAAGTTCATTAGCTTAGTACAAAGGCGGCAGAATCACAATGGGCAACGAAGAAAAGTTATCATGAAGGTATAATAGGTAATAGTATATTTATCTTGAACGATTTGTTAAATGCGAAAATATGCACCATTATTAGAATTAAATCAGCCAGTTATGTGATAAAGGAATAAATGATGTTTTTGATTCTGACTTTTTCAAAATTGTTGCCCAGTTACATTTTTATGCCTAGAACAATATAAGTACATCTAGAATCTCTAGACTAGTTCATATAGATTTGTTTGAACTAATGATGTTGTTTTATTGATTGATGATTATTCTAGATACACGTGGATATATTTGACACTATGTTCACTGTTTGTTTATTTGCACGGTTTTAATTCAAATTTAAAAAAATTTCATTTAAAAGCTGTTAAAAATGATTTTAATATATTGTGTTGCACACTTCACGGTCTGGTCTATGACTTTCATCTAATGATAATTTCTAGTCAAAGGGACATTCGGATGATTACACTGGTAATCTAGTTGATAGAAAAATTCCTAGTGGAAATGATTTAGTTGAGATATTCAGTAGCTGCATCATTTTCAAAGAAAATAGCCGTATATTTTTCATTTCAACTAATTTTCAAATAGCTAACATTTCTTTTATAAAACCCCTTCTAGAAAATAGTTGTTGTTGACCTTTTTTCAGATTGGTCATTTCTGAAAAATTGATTTTATAATTATTTTTGCTTTTGATCTTAAATGACTACATTAAATAATCTGGCTCCCTGTTGATTATCGAAAAGATAAACGGTGATTGAAAAAGTGATGAGTAGTTATATTAATCATATATTATAACTTGAGATAGTATAATTAGTAAATTTCTTTAGAAATTTAAACAAGATTCATAAAAACTTTTTGATTGGTAAAAATTCCATGACCATATCTATTTCTATCATATCTCTAACGGCCATCACTTATCAAAATCCAATATAGTATGTCAATATGTGGTATTTTAAATTGGAAATTATTTGATCTTCATTTTATTATATTTTTAGCAATAAAAATACCCAAAGTATTCACTCTCATTTAAAAGTCCTCACGGTTATGCATGGGTGAATTACTTGAAATTTTTGATTATATGCTTTCATGCTCATTTAAAAGTCCTCGCGGTTAAGCATGTATGGAATAAATATCAAAATTGATTATTAAATAGTCAAGTTGAATCTAATCCCATTTAGAAGTCCTTATGGTTATGCATGGTTAGACGATGCTTGAAATTCATTTTTTTATAAAAATTGGGAATACTACTAATCTCGTTTAAAAGTTCTAACGATTATGCATGACTAGTAAATATTCAAATTTGTGATATAAATATATCACAATTAGACACAGCTATATGGTTGTGTATACAAACATCATACCTATCATTCTAAAGTGGAATATGCACCTAAGAGGGTATTTATGATTTTGTTTGATTTTTTTATTGAAATTTAATATTTATACTATTGGGTGTAAATTTTGTATTAATATCTATCACTTTATCTCTGTTTTTCTAACACTATTTCTCTTTTGCTGATAGCAAAAAGGGGAGAGAAAAGTTAAGATTCTGACAAATATATGTCAAATATTTTATCTGTATTTTCTACCTACATCTAGGTTCATTTGCACATTTTTATTTGTTTTCATGCATATATGAAGGGGGAGCCTTGTTGTAGAGAGGGAGCATTCAAATAGGGAGAGAAAATAGATTTCATCTATACCCAAATACATTTGATAAATTGAAAATCTTAAATATATGTTTGTTATCATCAAAAGGGGGAGATGTTGAATATGCAAGTATATGATTTTTGTTTGATGATAACAAACATATATATATATATATATATGTATTCATTTAAATGTATTTGTTAACATACTATTTTATTTTCACATAATTAAATAAATATTTGCTGAATAAAATAAATAACACGGAACTTAAATTCAAACAGGTATTTTATTCAAACAAATAATTTATTACAATTTTGAATAATACAAATTTGAGCTCTCACTATATACACACACACACACACACACACACAATTTCCATTACAATACAATTTCAAATTATAATACAATTTTTCACTATACATTTGCACCTCACTACATATCACTCGTTCACTCATATTTGATCTTCAACTCTATTCCATCTTGAATCCAACATCTGAGCTATCTACAAAAATAAACAGTGACGCGGTAAAATTGAAAAAGAAATATGTTTTGAAAACATTATTTGCCTTAGTGTTTGGGTTATTCGTCATCATATTCATTTCTGAATTCATCATACATGAACAGCTTGTGACATGCATAGTGTATCACTATACATGCTATAAGGCCGTGCACACCGATATACACTTGACATAATTGCAGGGATAGGTGAGCATAAGGTCAAACCCAACCAAAAGCCAGATTCAACTCAAGTGCAATACAAATAATGTCACATCACGAGCACAAGGTCAAACCCGAGGCAAAGCTAGGTTCAACTTAGGTGCAATACAAAAAAAAATAGAATGGTTAAGTTTTTAATGACTAGAACAAACCTCGACCAAAAATTTAATGTGTACACTTGAAAAATACTCAACCTCACCAAACAGTTCAACTGTTCAAGCTAGACAGCCCAAACAGTACTATACACATGAAATACAAAACCCAAAATAAATGAACACAACATCAACGTAACATGTTCGATGAACTGGTCAGAGCAACCTATACCGAACTACAAAGAAACCAAGGCCAAGGCCAGATTCAGGTATACAGGAGGAACAGAGCAGCACAGACTCGAAGAAAAGGAATTCAAGATGAATGCCAATCATCATTGTAACAACCCGGGGTTTTGTGGAAATTAATTTTCGTCATTAGACGATTAATGTGGCTTGCTAATTGCTTTTGGAATTTTAATCGGGTAAATTATTTTAAAAATTTGTCTAAGAATTTATGGGCTTCATAATTTTGGCCCATGCCTTTTCTTTGTGCCGTGATTACTACCAAGGCAGACCCGATCCCCTTTCATTTTTGAATCCATTCGAAAACCCTAAGTATAATCACGAAAAGAATAAGAAAAATGGCGGCCTCCTCGTGTTCGTCCCTTTGTAAAAATTAGGGCTTCTTCAAATCGTTCGACTCTCATTTGCTCGCGGCTGCCCCAACCTTCGTTCGAGTTCAACTCCTGACTTCGGCTGCAATTGGATCTGGTTCTTTGAAGCAAAAGGTGAGTAATTATGATTACTCACATCTACTTTGACTCAGTGTATGCTTTGTGTTTGAGTTGTTTCTGTGATTGATGCTTTCTCTAATTTTATCAATGTTGATTTTGTAACTTGATATGCTCGGCATTGATTTCTGACTTCGATCACTTTGATTTGTTTGATCGTTTTGATGTGAGGTTGATTTCGTGACCACCACTGTCTCGAATTCTTTTGTTGATATTGACTTTTGTGGACTTCGTAATTTCTGTCTTCTTTCAAACTG
This sequence comes from Allium cepa, assembly GCA_030765085.1. NCBI lineage: Eukaryota > Viridiplantae > Streptophyta > Magnoliopsida > Asparagales > Amaryllidaceae > Allium > Allium cepa. The sequence continues at coordinate 971,677,024 of CM060928.1, forward strand.
CTACCTACTTTTAAGTTTAAAACTTGGCATTGCTTTTTATTGCAGTATGAAATCTATGCTGGCTTTGTTAGAACTACTTAGGTCACTTGTTTATACTGGTGCTGTTGCATTGGGTATAGATATGTATGTGTTTTGTATATATAGACATACACGCACACTTGTATTAGTATTTGTTCGCTTTGTCTTTCTGATGACACTGTGACGCCCCACCTCTATGCTCACAATAATAAAGAGTATTAAAAGAAATACTGTCTATTATTATGAAGAATAAGGCTGGATAGGAGCGGCCATCCGTAGTTAGGCCTTACACTAATATTGGTTATCTCGATAGGAGTGGTATATATATTTTTTCATCTCTTATTTATTTACTCCCATCGACATACCCAATTCTAGTATAAAACGAACTACGATGGTTCATAATAGTTTAGGACAATATATATAACAATAACAAAGATAAAGTAAATGCGGAACACAGATATAACAGAAAGTCTCATATATATATAACTAATGTCAGTTGATATACATGTGATACAATACATATGATACAACTACAACTGTCGACTCTGGAAGTTACATATACAAGTACATTATCGTGAATAATATACATGAACATACAACATCCTATACACATACACTAACTACTATAAAGGACGACGACTACTCCAAAAGATATAAAAAGACTTCATAACTCTAGCAGCAGCCCGAAGTAAGATATCTACAACCTATGAATACTCGGTCTGACCCGAGTATTACATTCAAAAGAAAATAATACCCGGGTCAGTCTAATTCAAACTCAGTCATTAGTGCACAGAAGCAATAATAATTAAATAATGAATAGACGACAGTCACAATAAATCTCGTCTATCCGATCCTTAAATAAAGAAATCGGATAACGATAAATATAACACGTAACAATGTTAAACAACAAATCAGCAAATTTAAACCAAATCAGAATATTGAATTGAATAAACAAAACAGTTCAAACAATGGAAATATCCATTAAAATATTAAATTCAAGTAGGGCTGCAGTATACGCACGCGTGCACTGCCTCGCCACTACAACATATAGAATATGCAAAAGATCAATAAGTCAAAACGAAATAGAATATGATAAAAGCCATACCGTGTGGCTGCAGTTCACGCTTGCGTGCACTGCCTTGCCACTACAGTGATATGTACACAATGAACATTCACAACGAACACAAGGTCAAACCCAAGCTACAAGTTGGATTCAACTCAAGTGAACTCGAAAAACAACCAAAATGCAAAGGTCAAGTCACTGCTGTCATGACTCAACTCAATGCAACAATTCAAGTTCCGAAATGTCAGAGAGGGAGACAACAGTGGTACAAAAAGAGTGGTCAGTGTAGCCCAGAGCTAACAGCAATGCAAAGGAACAAGCCTGGACAACATGAATGCGAACCCAAATGTACACAATGGATGTAAGCTACTAGTTGCACATGGATAGGTGCAACATGGAACTGCATAAGGCAGTGATACACATGAGGGCACCGCCGAATGAAGGTGTAAGCAACAAGAATATGGCCAGAACCAAACAGTATACTCAAGGCATCAACAAGTATGACAGTAGTGATGTTCAGAGGTAAGCAACAAAATGGTACAGGTATATGCAGGTCCGACCACAAGGGCTACAACTTCAAGTGGACTAATGCACAGTGATGTATAACATCAAGACCAATTGCAAATGAATAATGCGGTGATCCATGAACAACTATATGAAACTGGAAATGCAACAACGTATATGATCAAAGTGCAGACATGCATATCAGTCACTAAATGAAACTGGAAATGCAACAACATATATGTTCAAAGTGCAGACAAGCATATCAGTCACTAAATGAAACAGGAAATGCAACAACATATATGTCTCGACCAAAAATCAGTGCAAAGACCAAACTGCCAAAACTCAGTGAAACTCACGCAAGTGCACATCTAAACCAACAAAACAGTGGAAACACGTGAGCTAATGAATGCTACTGCCTCAAGCACAATTGTAACATGCTCGAAGTAGGCCGCCAATATAAAAACAATGCAAATGAACTCCACTAAGCATCAGGGATACATTTGAATGAAAGCAAACAGAATTGCAAGAAAGTACTGGTTGAAACCACACATTGAGATCGAGCACAAGAACAACCCAAACCCAGGTGAACAAAAATCTAGTGCCAACATGAAAAGAGGGATCAATATGGCAACACAACTATACAGTGAAAAATTCAAGCTCCAAAAGACCAAGTCGAACAGAATGAAAAAGGACAGTGGACAGGATAAGTGTAAGCAGCACAGATGTATGGTACAAGGGACAGCATACATAAGGTTCAAGTATAACGATAATGCATAATGGATTTGAGTTCAAAGCAAAACAGATGTCAAGTGAACATCGAAATGCAGTTTGAAATAGGCAGTGTCAATACCACCGCAAGAGTAACAGGTAAACTTATACAATGCAGTAGAAACATGCACACAAATATAAATGTATGCAAGACACCCTACAAATGTACTCAGGTGGACTGCAACTGGAAATGCAGTGGTGGATCAAATGAAGTGCTCCATGTACGTGGAGCAACAGGACATAAATGACACTACACAACAGCGTACAGTCACAAATAGTCAAGTTCAACTAAATGCACTCTCAAGCCAAGGCAGTAAGTAGCAGAAATTCGTGTCATCAGAAAGACAAAGCGAACAAATACTAGTACAAGTGTGCGTGTATGTCTATATATACAAAACACATACATATCTATACCCAATGCAACAGCACCAGTATAAACAAGTGACCTAAGTAGTTCTAACAAAGCCAGCATAGATTTCATACTGCAATAAAAAGCAATGCCAAGTTTTAAACTTAAAAAGTAGGTAGCAGTTTGAACGAAGATAGAAATTACGAAGTCCACAAAAGTCAATATCAACAAAAGAATTCGAGACAGTGGTGGTCACGAAATCAACCTCACATCAAAACGATCAAACAAATCAAAGTGATCGAAGTCAGAAATCAATGCCGAGCATATCAAGTTACAAAATCAACATTGATAAAATCTGAGAAAGCATCAATCACAGAAACAACTCAAACACAAAGCATACACTGAGTCAAAGTAGATGTGAGTAATCATAATTACTCACCTTTTGCTTCAAAGAACCAGATCCAATTGTAGCCGAAGACAGGAGTTGAACTCGAACGAAGGTAGGGGCAGCCGCGAGCAAATGAGAGTCGAACGATTTGAAGAAGCCCTAATTTTTACAGAGGGACGAACACGAGGAGGCCGCCATTTTTCTTATTCTTTTCGTGATTATACGTAGGGTTTTCGAATGGATTCATAAATGAAAGGGGATCGGGTCTGCCTCGGTAGTAATCACGGCACAAAGAAAAGGCATGGGCCAAAATTATGAAGCCCATAAATTCTTAAACAAATTTTTAAAAGAATTTACCCGATTAAAATTCCGAATAGCAATTAGCAAGCCACATTAATCGTCTAATGACGAAAATTAATTTCCACAAAACCCCGGGTTGTTACAGACTCCCCTCCTTATATAAATTGCGACCCCCGAAATTTTCATAATTAAGGTCGTCAATCACCATTATTATTATTTTTTTCCTTCTACCATAAACTGGTTAAGCTAGAAAAATAAAGGTAGAGAATTCAAACATCAAAGAAATCTTTTAATTTCAATAAAAGAAATTCAAAATTCTCAACATAATCTAACCATCAATAGATAGTCAGAAACCAACAAAGGCCTAATTATCAAAAACGATACTTAGAAATCTCAAATCGACAAATATTTCATTATCAAAGGCGATAATCAAATTTCAAATCAACAAATATTTGATTATCTCAGTCGATAATCAAATTTCAAATCAGCAAATATTTAGTTATCAAAAGCGATAATTAAATCTCAATTCAGCAAATATTTAATTATCACAATCGATAATTAAATTTCAAATATCCAATTATCACAATCGATAATTAAATTTCAAATATCTAATTATCACAAGCGATAATCAGAAACAACAAATATCCGATTATCAAAAACGATAATCAAAACTCATAACATCAAATATCTAATTATCACAAGCGATAATCAGAAACAACAAATATCCGATTATCAAAAACAATAATCAAACTCATATCAACAAATATTCGATTATCAAAAACGATAATCAAATTTCAAATATTGGATTATCAAAAACGATAATCAATTCAACAAATCAACAATTATTCGATTATCAAAAACGCTAATCAAATCTCAAATCAACAAATATTCGATTATCAAAAACGATAATCAAATTCAACAAAATCAAATATCTAAATATCACAAGCGATAATCAGAAACAACAAATATCTGATTATCAAAAACGATAATCAGAACTCATAACATCAAATATCTAATTATCACAAACGATAATCAGAAACAACAAATATCCGATTATCAAAAACGATAATCAGAACTCATAACATCAAATATCTAATTATCACAAGCGATAATCAGAAACAACAAATATCTGATTATCAAAAACGATAATCAAAACTCATAACATCAAATATCTAATTATCACAAGTGATAATCAGAAACAACAAATATCCGATTATCAAAAACGATAATCAGAACTCATAACATCAAATATCTAATTATCACAAGCGATAATCAGAAACAACAAATATCCGATTGTCAAAAACGATAATCAGAACTCATAACATCAAATATCTAATTACCTGCAGATAATTAGATTCAACAAATATCTAGAAATCAATTAAGATACTCTAGAAAATCAACATAAAAGGTTGGATCGATCCCATCAGATGGCGAGTTTTAGCTACGCCGCACGTGCATCTCATATGGCCGAAGCCTACCAAGTACCCATCATAATTTTGGCGCCCATCATATGACCCGAAGGTCCAACATATGACCCGAAGGTCTGGTACTGGTGTTTGACCCGAAGGTCCATCATATGACCCGAAGGTCCTCATAGTGGCTCGAAAGCACACGAAAATCATCATATATTCAATTAACGATTCCGAAATTAACCGAAATAGAAAACGCACATGTCCCATACCACGTGTTTTACTAAATCGTTTGATTATCTTCATCTTTTTCTTGAACGTGTAAAATCATCAAAATCATCAAACAGCAAATGTTTCAATTAACGAGTCCGGAATTAACCGAAATAGTAAAAGTATGGTTCCATACTCCGTACTTTTGCTAAATCGTTTAAATCTCTTCATCGTTTTCTTGAAAGTGCAAAATTGTGTATTTTAAAAATAACATTTCACATTCTCAAACGGACAAGTCCGGAATTAAGTGAATCAGTAAAAGAAAGGGGTCATAGTCCTCGATTTTGCCGAAACGTTTAAATCGCTTCCTCATTCTTTTGAAAGTGCAAAATGCAAAACTTCTGAAAACAATCTCATTTATTTCATAAAAATAACAATTTACATTCTCAAACGGACAAGTCCGGAATTAAGTGAATCAGTAAAAGAAAGGGTTCACGGTCCTCGATTTTGCTGAGTCATTTAAATCTCTTTCTCATTCCTTTGAAAACGTAAACTGAAATTTTTTTGAAAACAATTTTATTTTGAAACAGTTGAAAACCGATGCTCAAAACAGCAACATCTGAAACAATTTCGATATGGAAATTGTTCTTCTCAAAACACCGTAAAAACGGATCTCTAAATCAGCATTGCGGGATAACCGCTTGAAAATCCACTTTAAAATATGACGGATATTGAAGCCAAAGCGACAGTAATTTTTTTTTTAAATGTCAAATTCTCATCTAAATAATTTGCATCAAGATATAATACCAGTGAATTTTCATTCATTTAAAAATGTCAACAAAACACCGCGCTTCAAAACGTAGCACTAGTGTGAAAAATCCCGTTATAAAAATAAGGGCAACAGAATAAGTTTCATAACCAAGCATCGGTTCAACGTAAAATTAATGCAGTAACGTGCAACTCATGTTTGCACGCATACTACAAAATAAACAAAGAAATTACTCAAATATATCTTCGATGAAGATATTTTAAAACAGCAAAAATCTAATCAGCATGCGATTAGTATTAAAGAAAACCAGTATAAATTTTCAACAAATCAAAACCACTGGTTAAACAACATAATGAATTAAATTCATTTTCATATTTTGATTTTTTTAAATCAAAATAATTATCATCTGTACTCAGCGAAGCAGTCACACTGTTTTCGCTGTGCACTTTGATAAAAAAAGCACAAATCAATCAATCATCAAACACAATTTCACTTTTATTTTTAAATAAAGCTATTTAAAAAAATTTCAACATATTTTCAAAACTTTAGTTTTTGACTCAAAGCACATATAAAACATCGACACATAGTTGTAACACATGTTCCATCTAAGTTATGTTTTATATTATGTCCATAAACCCCAAGCTTCGATACCAACTGTGACGCCCCACCTCTATGCTCACAATAATAAAGAGTATTAAAAGAAATACTGTCTATTATTATGAAGAATAAGGCTGGATAGGAGCGGCCATCCGTAATTAGGCCTTACACTAGTATTGGTTATCTCGATAGGAGTGGTATATATATTTTTTCATCTCTTATTTATTTACTCCCATCGACATACCCAATTCTAGTATAAAACGAACTACGATGGTTCATAATAGTTTAGGACAATATATATAATAATAACACAGATAAAGTAAATGCGGAACACAGATATAACAGAAAGTCCCATATATATATAACTGATGTCAGTTGATATACATGTGATACAATACATATGATACAACTACAACTGTCGACTCTGGAAGTTACATATACAAGTACATTATCGTGAATAATATACATGAACATACAACATCCTATACACATACACTAACTACTATAAAGGACGACGACTACTCCAAAAGATATAAAAAGACTTCATAACTCTAGCAGCAGCCCGAAGTAAGATATCTACAACCTATGAATACTCGGTCTGACCCGAGTATTACATTCAAAAGAAAATAATACCCGGGTCAGTCTAATTCAAACTCAGTCATTAGTGCACAGAAGCAATAATAATTAAATAATGAATAGACGACAGTCACAATAAATCTCGTCTATCCGATCCTTAAATAAAGAAATCGGATAACGACAAATATAACACGTAACAGTGTTAAACAACAAATCAGCAAATTTAAACCAAATCAGAATATTGAATTGAATAAACAAAACAGTTCAAACAATGGAAATATCCATTAAAATATTAAATTCAAGTAGGGCTGCAGTATACGCACGCGTGCACTGCCTCGCCACTACAACATATAGAATATGCAAAAGATCAATAAGTCAAAACGAAATAGAATATGATAAAAGCCATACCATGTGGCTGCAGTTCACGCTTGCGTGCACTGCCTTGCCACTACAGTGATATGTACACAATGAACATTCACAACGAACACAAGGTCAAACCCAAGCTACAAGTTGGATTCAACTCAATTGAATTCGAAAAACAACCAAAATGCAAAGGTCAAGTCACTGCTGTCATGACTCAACTCAACGCAACAATTCAAGTTCCGAAATGTCAGAGAGGGAGACAACAGTGGTACAACAAGAGTGGTCAGTGAAGCCCAGAGCTAACAGCAATGCAAAGGAACAAGCCTGGACAACATGAATGCGAACCCAAATGTACACAATGGATGTAAGCTACTAGTTGCACATGGATAGGTGCAACATGGAACTGCATAAGGCAGTGATACACATGAGGGCACAGCCTAATGAAGGTGTAAGCAACAAGAATATGGCCAGAACCAAACAGTATACTCAAGGCATCAACAAGTATGACAGTAGTGATGTTCAGAGGTAAGCAACAAAATGGTACAGGTATATGCAGGTCCGACCACAAGGGCTACAACTTCAAGTGGACTAATGCACAGTGATGTATAACATCAAGACCAATTGCAAATGAATAATGCGGTGATCCATGAACAACTATATGAAACTGGAAATGCAACAACGTATATGATCAAAGTGCAGACATGCATATCAATCACTAAATGAAACTGGAAATGCAACAACATATATGTTCAAAGTGCAGACAAGCATATCAGTCACTAAATGAAACTGGAAATGCAACAACATATATGTCTCGACCAAAAATTAGTGCAAAGACCAAACTGCCAAAGCTCAGTGAAACTCACGCAAGTGCACATCTAAACCAACAAAACAGTGGAAACACGTGAGCTAATGAATGCTACTGCCTCAAGCACAATTGTAACATGCTCGAAGTAGGCCGCCAATATAAAAACAATGCAAATGAACTCCACTAACCATCAGGGATACATTTGAATGAAAGCAAACAGAATTGCAAGATAGTACTAGTTGAAACCACACAGTGAGATCGAGCACAAGAACAACCCAAACCTAGGTGAACAAAAATCCAGTGCCAACATGAAAAGAGGGATCAATATGGCAACACAACTATACAGTGAAAAACTCAAGCTCCAAAAGACCAAATCGAACAGAATGAAAAAGGACAGTGGACAGGATAAGTGTAAGCAGCACAGATGTATGGTACAAGGGACAGCATACATAAGGTTCAATTATAACGATAATGCATAATGGATTTGAGTTCAAAGCAAAACAGATGTCAAGTGAACATCGAAATGCAGTTTGAAATAGGCAGTGTCAATACCACCGCAAGAGTAACAGGTAAACTTATACAATGCAGTAGAAACATGCACACAAATATAAATGTATGCAAGACACCCTACAAATGTACTCAGGTGGACTGCAACTGGAAATGCAGTGGTGGATCAAATGAAGTGCTCCATGTACGTGGAGCAACAGGACATAAATGACACTACACAACAGCGTACAGTCACAAATAGTCAAGTTCAACTAAATGCACTCTCATGCCAAGGCAGTAAGTAGCAGAAATTCGTGTCATCAGAAAGACAAAGCGAACAAATACTAATACAAGTGTGCGTGTATAATTAATTTCCACAAAACCCCGGGTTGTTACAATCATAGTGGAGTTCAAATGGACTGTATACAAGTGCAGATTGCAAGCAGTATACATATGCAAAAATCATGTAAATACACTAGGCTTAACATATGCAAAAATGTATCAGAGAATACAAGACAACCAGTGATGATACAAGTCTAGTGCAACTCAATGCAAACGAAGCAATATCAAGATAACCACGGTGCATATATATATATATATATATATATATATATATATATATATATATATATATATATATATATGAACTACTCCAGACAGAATGTACAAAATCAGATAGGTCGTGGAAAACAATGGACTAGTTCAACAAGCTTAAATATACAAAGGGTGATGTCAGGATATAGTCAAAAAGGAATATCACTAACCAATTTTTCAACCAAGTATACGTGCTCGCCACAATTTGAAGCAGCCAAAGTAAATCAAAGAGATGATTGATTGAAAAGGCAAGGAACGCTAAATCATTTGTTCGGTCGATCAACAGAAAGCGGCAACTTCATCAAATAAGCCCTAATTTATTAAAGAGAAACGAAGATAGATCGATGAAGAAAAGAGTCAGACATTATTTACAAAGGAGAACACGGTCGATAGTATAAAAGAAAAAAATGGATAATTTTTATCACCTAACGTATTTAGGCCTGCATTTTTTATTGGGCTTCTAATTTTTAAATTACGGTTTTGTTTTTTATGTTGTTTTAATTTGTATTTTCTTTTAGAATTTTGTAAATTCTAGTTATGTGACCAAAGGACGAATTACAGTGGTGTAAGTCGAGAATTCGCAACTCAGTGGCTTAGTTGTGGTAGGGTTTTGAGCATAGAGTTCGGTTAGTCGATAGCGGGCGTCGCGAATTTACGTGCGTAAGCATTTGACTACCTAATTTCTAGTAGAAACCGTGGAGGCAGCACATATGCAAGGTTTTGCCGAAGCTAGGTAAATCTGTGTTGTTTTATTTCTACTTTTAATATTCTGCTATTATCTGTGCTGTTATTATTCTGCTATATCATTGCTGCAATTATTTTATATATTTTCGCATTTAATTTTTGTAATTAGTAGTATCACCCTATTCACCTCCCCTCAAGGAATTCGACCCTACACTTAGAGCATGTAGGGCTCGGCCATGGTGAGTATGTAGGGTGTAGGGCCTTTTTTTTGAGAATAAAGTGTGAAAAAAAGATGGAAGAGTTTAAATAAGTTTATACAAGATTTGAAAGGAAAGTTAACATTTTTGAATTTGAGAAAAGTTCTGGAAGTCATGAAAACATAGGAAAGTACCTAAATGAGGTCTTGAAAGTGAAGATAGAAATGAGAAAAATAAGAAAAGAATTAGAAAATTTTCTTATATACAAAGTTGATAAGCGAAATTACCAAAATACCCCTCGTCCTTTACCCTCCACAACATTATGCCACCTTACCATACAATCTCATCCTTGTCTCTCCCTCCCAAATTTCGAAATTTACATGTGTACTTCACCATTTTCAATGCCAACATGTATAAATGCATAAATATACTAAGTTGCCAAATATCAAATCATGTCTTACAATGCATCTTTATGGAATACTCCATTTTGTTTTTCATGAAATGTAACAACATATATGTGTGTGTGTGTGTGTGTGTGTGTGTGTGTGTGTGTGTGTGTTTATGTACTTAACTACATGCATACATGTATATATACATGCCTTAACTTTATTCATACGAATGTGTATATGACACACCAATGTGCACAACATTTTCCGATAACTTTCCAACAACGAAAAGTTGAAAATTCAAAAAGCGGTTTCCGGTAACATTTTCTATTTTTCTTTGAACTATTTATTTTTTGTAAAAGAATTTAAAAATGATTTTAATATCATTAATTAATATTTAAATTATGTTTATTTGATTATTAAAATCCATTATTTAAAAATTTAAAAATTATTTAAAAATTTAAAAATTATTTAAATATTCAAATACAAAGTGATTAGTTTACGGGTCGTTACTCTCTCCCCCTAGGAGAATTTCATCCTCGAAATTAATACACAAAAGATAATCCAAAATATAATTATCATATGAAGAAATTCATATAACAATACAAGCAACTAGCCATAAACGAAGATACAAAATGCATTTAAACAACAAACAACTAACCCGACATTACATCGGGGTAAGTTTCTCTAATACGATCCTCTGTCTCCTAAGTACAATCATGAGGGTCATCACTCCACTGAACCTTCACAAGCTTAACCATCTTATTCCTAAATCTCCTTTCATCTCGATTTACAATATGAACTGGGTATCGGATAATAGTCAAATTCGGTTCTATTTCTAAGTCTTCCTGAACATATGTCTCAGCAATCAAAGATGGATCATGAACATGTTTTCTCAAATGAGATACATGAAAGACATTATGAACTTCTGACAATCGTTCTGACAATTCTACTCTATAGGTCAATAATCCAATTCTCTCAAGGATTCTAAATGGTTCGATGAATCTGGGTGCTAGCTTTCCTGCCCTTTTGAATCTTACAACTTCTTTCATTGGGGAAACTTTCACAAATACCAAATTCCCGACCGCAAACTCTAAGTCCCTTCTCCGTTGATCGGCATAACCTTTTCTATCAATCCTGGGATTCTTTCATCCTTTCCTTGATCATAGCCACTTTCTATGATGCTTCTTGAATCATCGTTGGTCCAAAAACTAAACGATCTCCAGTCTCAACCTAACATGAAGGTTATTTACATGGCCGCACATACAAAGCTTCATAGGGTGCCAGGCCAATGCTAGCTTGGTAACTGTTGCAGTAGGAGAACTCTACTAAGTGAAGGTGATTTTCCCATGTTCCTCCAAAATCCAAAATACATGCTCTCAAAAGATCCTCCAAAATCTGGTTCACCCTTTCGGTTTGTCCGTCAGTCTGCGAGTGATAGGCTGTGCTCAAATTCAGCTCTGTCATTAAAGTGGTTTGCAATGTTTCCCAAAAACAACTGGTGAAGATGGGATCTCGATCACTGACTATACTTACTGTAATTCCATGCAGTTGAACGACCTCCCTTAAATAAATTCCTGCCAAAGATGTTGCAGTTCTAGTTGACTTCATTGGAATAAAGTGGGTGCTTTTTGTTAATCGACCTACAATGACCCAAACGCCTTCATTGCCTCTTCTTGTTCTGGGAAACCCATCGATAAAGTCCATGGATACTTTCTCCCACTTCCAATTCGGTATTCCTAATGGTTAGAGCAACCCAGCAGTCTTCTGGTGGTCACTCTTCACCTGCTGAAAATTTGCGCACCTGCTCACGGAGATCGAAATGTTTCTCTTCATCCCTATCCACCGAAAGGTCGTCTTCATATTCTGAAACATTTTTTACTCCTGGGTGGATAGATAACCTTGATTGATGGCACTCTCTCAGCATATACCATCTAATTCCATAACAATAGGCACACAAATCGTCCATTCACTCTCAAAATGCCTCGAGAGTCTATCTGAAAATTAGAGATGGTTACATCTTCAACATCCTTCTTAAGCCAACCTAGAATAGGCTCTTCTTGTTGGAAATATGCAACTTTCTCAATTAGTACTGGCTTAACTTCCAAATTTGCAATTATCGCCACATTCCTTCTTAATGCATCGGCAACAATGTTTGCTTTCCCTGGGGTGTAAGGAATCTCTAGGTCATAAGGCGCGAGAAATTCCAGCCATATTTGCCGCCTTAAGTTCAAATCCTTTTGGGTAAAAAAATACTTTAATGACTTGTGATCCGTATATTACTCAAACTTTGCACCTAAATGATAGTGCCTCTACACCTTCAATGCGAAGACTACTGCCAAAAGCTCCAAATCGTGCGTGGCATAATTTTTTCATAAGGTTTCAACTGTCGACTCGCATACGCAATTACTTTACCATCTAACATCAAAAATGCTCCCAATTCGGTCCTATAAGCATCCGTGTAAACTGTTAATCCTTTGCACCTATCTGGAATAGTCAAGATAGGAGCGCTTGCCAATTTCTCCTTTAACTCATTAAATGCTTAACGCACTTAGGCGTCCAAATAAACTTAGCATCCTTCTTCGTCAGCTTTGTTAGATGAGAAGTAATCTTTGAGAAATTTTTAACAAATCTTCTATAGAAACCTGCCAATCCCAAGAAACTTCTAACCTCAGTCGCACTCTCAGGTTTCTTCCAATCTTGAACCGCAACTACTTTAGCTGGGTGCACTAATATGCCTTCTTCCAAAACTACATCCCTTAGAAATCTAACTTTGGATTTTTAGAAATGGCACTTGGAAAACTTTGCTTTTAAAACATGACTTCTTAAAGTACTTAGAACAATTTGAAGATGGTATTTATGCTCCTCCTCTATTTTAAAATAAACAAGGATGTCATCAATAAAGACTAAAACAAACTTGTTAAGAAAATCCCAAAACATTCTACTCATCAAGTCCAAAAAATAATCGGGTGCATTAGTCAATTCGAACGACAAGACCAACCATTTGTATAAACTATTAGGGGTACGAAAAGCAGTTAAGGGCTCTTCTGCTACCCTTAATTGGTGAAAAACAATGGCAATATCCAACTGAGAAGATATCCAAGCTCCGAGGAGCTGGTCAAACATGTCATCAATCCTAGGTAATGAATACTTAATCTTGATAATCCTCTTATTTAATTCATGGTAATCCACACATAGTCTAAGAGAACCATCGGCCTTGGTAAAGAACACTACTGGCGATTCCCAATTTGATGTACTGGGTCTGATCAAACCTTTTTGCAATAAATCAAACGTCTGCTTCTCCAATTCTCTTCTTTTCTTTGGAGCCGACTTTCGTGGAGGTTGTACAATAGGTCTGGTTCCTGGAAACAAATCAATGCGGAACTCTAATTCCAGATGAGGAGGTAAACCTTTTGCTTCTTCCAAAATATCCTGGAAATCCCGAAAGATTGGTATGTTCCTTATCTCATCTTTGGGTACTTCCAGCGAATAGAGAAAACTACTCATCAACTTATTACGCACCCCATAATAAATCCGTACCAACATTTCCAGCATCACTAATTCTGACAATCCTTTGATTATATTTTATGACCGCTCTAAATTTAGACAACCAATCCATACCCAATAGTACCCCAAACCCATGAACCCAAGAAAAAATAAGTCAGAAAAGAAAGGCCAATCTCCAAAAAAAATATGCATAGTCAAACATATGGTGACAAATTGGACGGACTCCTAATCGGGTTCGACACACAAAGAGAACTGTTTAAAAGAATGGGTTTGAGTTTAAACTTATCAATAAGATCTTGTGAAATTAAACTATGGGATGCACCTATATCAAATAACACTCTAACATGAATATCAAAAATGGATAGTGTACCTTGCAGTACGTGTTTACCTTTTGGATCCCTAGAAGTGGATGGTAGGTCCTTAATAGTAAAAGCCTTCCCTTGATACCCCTTCTTTGGAAAAGGGCACCGTTTCTTCATTTGTTGCAATTGTACAGAGTGGTCCACTAGCCGGACTCGGGCACTGATTTGCAAAGTGGCCCATTTGGCTGCACTTATAACAGAGGATCTTAGTCAAGTCTAACTACTTGTTCTGAGCTAGAGCCCACCTCTAGGTTTCTTTCCCGACCATTTCTTCTTCCCCTTACGCTTGAAAAAGGGCTTACTAGCAACTGGTATCACTGATAAAGATTGTACATTAACTGCTAGCACTACTCCTTCCTTAACTCCTTGCTTAATATCCAGAGCTTCAAATCTCAAAGCCATACTGATCAGATTGGTAAAGGTACTGTTGAGATGATTGGTCATTTCCCAATGAAATTCTGGTCGCATTACTCTTTAGCAACATTTGATTCTTTTTAAGTGGCATATCAATCTTGTCCAAAGCAGGACAATGCATTGACCAATGCTTATATTGTGCCACTGACATCTCACCCTATTTCAAATCCATGAAATTTTTGGACAACTAAGTCCTTCCCGCCTCTTGGATAACCGAGCTTCGAAAAATTCCTTCAACTGTGCCTAAGAGAAATCTTCTTCTGGTGTATTCATGGTGACTGAGTCACACCAATCCATTGTTGCTTTTTGAAGCTAACGCGATGCCAACAATCTCTTTCTAGCGTCTCCTAACTGAAGATCCCCGAATATAGTCTCACAAGAGAAGAGCCATGTCGAACTCCTAAAATATCTTCAGTTCCATAGAAAGACTTACCACCTAAAGCAGCGTAATTCTTGCATAAGGTCGCAAAGTTCTGAGGCGGTTGAACTTGCATCACAGCTTCTGTTACTGCCTCTACAACTTGCTCATTTCTAGGTGCTCTACCATTTGTAGCTGTGCTGGTTCCAGATCCCCTCTCTCTTCTTCCCCTTGTACTCATTTTAAATAATCTAGATAAGTGGCAATTATCATTAGAATACAAAGATAGGGTCAATGATGGAAAAAAGGAAACTGCAATAATAGATCTAAAAATAGACTTTTAGGGAAGATAAGGAAATTCTCTCTCAAGATTAACTCATTCTATGGCTCTACTCACCCTATCTCCAATAAGTTGTACCCCAATTAGGCTTAGGTGTTTGCTCAATCGAAGCTCTGATGCGAACTATAACGACCCACCTTTCTGACCCCTAGGAACGACACTTAACACATCTTCGGTGTTCGTGTACTATTGCCCAAGCATCGAAAAGATGAATCGTCACGAGGTAAAAAAAAGCAGAATAGAAAATGTCACAACGAAGATGGTAAATAAACATAACAGAGATAGTACATCAGGTTGCTCCTTAACAAGGAGTTATCAAAGTTACACAGAAGTACTACAAATCAGCTTAGGCAGTTATAACGTCATGCCTTTACAAATGCTCAAACAAAATACACTTAAACAAACAAAATAGTTTAGCGAAATGAATAAATAAGAAGATAAAAAGCCTCTTGCTAGGAAGCTGTAACTTCCCGGAATTTCCATCCCGAAATTTCTGGATAGTTAGTGAAAAGAAGAAAAAGAGAAGAAGAAGAAACAGAAACTTAAACTCAAAATCTCACATTCACAGCGGATAAAATATAATAACAAATAAAATAACAGTTTACAAAGAAGAACTGTATCAGTACATTTACATTTTTACATCAGAGTTTCAACAATACACAACACCGGTCAGTTTAAGACAACATGTCCTAAATATACAATAGCATATCACAGCGGAAAACACCATACGTTCCTGCCCTCCAACTTGCCTCCTGAGCTCCAAAACGACCTTACCTGAAAATCTGTAATACTCGGTCTGACCCGAGCATTACATCAAAGTAACACCCGGGTCAGGCTGGAAACCAGCATGAGTAAACCCATCTACTTGGAATACAAAAGCATACAATTTAAATAAACCCGGGGTAACTTATATCAATTTACACTTCACAAGTTGTTATAGACATCAACCATTTTACACATCAATTTCTAAGTGCCTAAACTTAGATTTAAATGATCCAATTTACTTAAGTCATTCCACCTCAGCCTATTAGTTTTCACATATCAAATTATAAGAATCGAAGTGGTTTCGGGTATTTACTAATACCCGACTCCGGTCTCTTCGAAACCATTGTCAACTTAACTTAGATTGTTCAAGTGAAATACACTTCTGCTTTTAATACATGATGTCACAGTAATTCATGATCAATAGATAACCACATCTTCATAGTTTAAATCAAACATATCTTATCACATAGCATCACGATCCACTTATTAGGGATAAAAATTAATCAAGGGCTTCCCATAACATTCTATTTATCCCTTAAATTAATTTCACAAATAAATCTATCCTTAACCAAATACAGTAATTAACCTTTAATTACCTCATTAATTAATTATTAACCATAATTGTTAATCCCCCTTGATTAACAACATCCAGTAATAACTACCCTTAATTTTCGATTTATAGAATTGATCGATTCTTCATACCTCTTTCAAACTAGGGTTTAAAAATAAAATTCAAAACTGCACCTTCCTCGCTGGATTTCAACAGCATTTATGATTTTTCTAAGCATCTAGAAACCTTCATGAAGTAATTAAGAAAATAATTACTTAATGAAGGTTTCTAGATGCTTAGAAAAATCATAAATGCTGTTGAAATCCAGCGAGGAAGGTGCAGTTTTGAATTCTATTTTTAAACCCTAGTTTGAAAGAGGTATGAAGACGTCTTCAAAGAGCACAACAAAGACATGCTACTCTCAGACTACTCAAATAAAATGAGTACCCGAGAGTTCATGGAAACAAACAACTCGGGTCAGACGATTTGTCTAGTATGAGTAAAACTTTAAACGAAGGTATGTAATAAAACATAAACATATGAGACCATGCCACTAAACATGGAGTGGGTTTATTTTCACATGAATCAACATCCAAACGTGAAGAATGGATAAACAATTAAACATCGCGAAGAGTGGTTGACTCTTCCCGATTAAATTAAGGAAACAAATTCAAAGGCTCGAATCAAATAAGGAAAGGAAAATCTCCAACAAATGAATAAGAAGGTGCACCTTCCTTGAAGTATACCTCCAGTAATATACTTCTGATAAGCTCATTTACTTTGTGACACTTCCCGAAATCCTCCAAGCCGGACCCGCTAAACCTTACCAAGAATCCAAATATTTCACATCTAATAGCACTATCGAATCAAATCTAGATGAGATGTGATAGTATCTTGATGGGAGCAACCTAACATAGCTTGGCCTCCTCTCACGCTTTGGTTTTAGTCATTTCCGACAAAGGATAACAATGCTCAACCGAGCAATAAATCATCTTAGAATGATGATAATAAAGAAGCTGAAATAATCGATAGCTTAGGAAACAACTATCGAGGATAGAAAATGATTGTATATGGAAATTAAGTCTTGTATATTTATCACCTCTCATTGAATTCAAACTTGTATTTTTTCTTTGTTAACAATATTACTAGACAAGTCAAGGTAGTGTTACCTCAATGAAATGTCTCACAATTATTCTTATCTTTCGAAATAACAATTCTACTTCTCTGATGTTTAGTGCTAATTAAATAAATAAATCGTTTCCATATACGTGAGTCGCTATAAGGAAATTAATTCATTTCCATAAACAATTCAAACGTTTCTTTTAAAAACCCAAATTTGTAATTGGTTTCACATTACAAATATTAGCTTTAAAACACTTTGTTAAAAAAGTTTGATGATTTTGAAACATCATTATAAATATGTTATCCACTTAAAACATCCTTATTATACTTATTAATCAACTTTAAAATTCCATTAGTTAAGTAGATAAATTCACTTTAATGCCCTTTAATTAAAAAGGGTAAATTACCTTTTTAAAACATCATTAGTTCAATTAATAATATAATTAATTAATTTTAAATTAAATAATAATTAAATATCATTATTTAAAAGTGATTAATTAATTTAAACTTTATTTAGTAAAATATTTATATAAGGCTAAATAAATTTATTAACCTTTAGAAAGTCGTTAATTAAAAAGGGTTAATTAGTATAAAATATCTTTAATTAATTAATCTTAATCCACCATTATCTAAAGATTAATTAGCTTTAAACATCATTAAATAAAATGATTAATTAAAATTAAAACATAATTAACTAAGTAATTACTTAGATTTAAAACACATCATCAACAAGGTAATTAGTTAACTTTAATCCTTAGTAATTAAATATTAAATTAAATAATCAATATTAAAATAATTACTTATTTAAACATCATTAATCAAAACTAGTTTAAATTTTAAAGTAATTCCAAGCACGATAATGGAACCAAATGGTTTCGATAAAAGGTAATTTTCCAAAAGTACCGATATAGCGGCTATCGCAATATAGGTGGCTCGGAATTCAGGCATATGACATTTGCAACACAACCACACATCACATAACCAAGCTATGAGCATAAATACATGATAATTTACAATAACATAACATATATCAAACATTTAATAACAATGGCACAAGTTTGTCTACTAGATTTGCATATAACCAAAGGTTCGCTTACTAACTTTCAAATGTGACTATTTTTCAAGCAGCAAACTAAAAATCCACCAAATCATCATTACAACTATACAATAAACATTCAATAGCTACAAGTATAGGCGTGCATATAGTTTAAACTTGGTGGTTCAAAGATGGAAGCTCTACTCACTGTAACGTTTACTAACTTGAATGGGAATCACACTAACTCTCTGAAAATCACTAGGGTTAAGCTTTAACTTGGTTAGGCGGACCTCTACCGGGCTTTTGGGCTTAGCCTAGAGCATGTAGGGCTTAGCCATGGTGAGTATTTGGGGGGTAGGGACTTTTTTTCGAGAATAAAGTGTGAAAAAGAAGATGGAAGTGTTTGAACAAGTTTTATACAAGACATAAAAGGAAAAGTTAACATTTTTGAACTTGAGAAAAGTTTTGGAAACCATGAAAACTTAGGAAAGAACCTAAATGAACTTTTGAAAGTGAAGATAGAAATGAGAAAAATAAGAAAAGAATTAGAAAATTTTCGTATATACAAAGTTGATAAGCGAAATTACCAAAACGCTCCTCGTCCTTTACCCTCCACAACATTAAGCCACCTCACCATACCATCTCATCCTTGTCTCCCCCTTTCAAATTTCGAAATTTACATATCTACTTCACCATTTTCAAAGCCAAGATATAATAAATGCATAACTAAGTTGCCAAATATCAAATCATGTCTCACAAAGCATCTTTATGGAATATACCAATTTGTTTTTCATGAAATATTACAATATACATACATACATACATATACATTCCCTCACTTTATTCATATGAGCGTGTATATGATACATCAATGTGCATAACGTTTTCCGATAACTTTCCAACACTGGAAAGTCAAAAATTCGAAAAAGGTTTCCGATCACATTTTCTTTTTTCTTTGAACTATTTATTTTTGTAAACAAAATTAAAAAATTATTTTAGTATCATCAATTAATATTTAAATTATGTTTATTTTATTATTAAAATCCATTGTTTAAATATTTAAAAATTATTTAAATATTCAAATACAAAGCGATTAATTTACGGGTCGTTACATTAAAGGAATTAATCGCTTCAAAAATTAGCCTTTTCAAACTTTCTAAAACTAAAGGCAGTATATTTCCAAAGCTGTCTAAAACTATATTTACATTTCCAAAACTTTCCAACTTATATAGCCTCTAAGAAGTTGTAGAGGGAGGAACTTTCAAATTTATTGCATAGGAAATATAACATAGAAAAATAGAAGAGTACAAAAACAAGGAATTTGAAAGTTTTTGTAATCCAATCAAATTTTAAATTGAGAAGTTAATAAATAGAAACTTTTTTTCAACTTTTCAAGTCACCAAAATTTTAAGATAAAATCAACCACCAAAAAAGTTTCACCACCCTCTTTAAATATACAACCTTTTTTCAAACTTTTTTTTACAAACGGTTATCAAAAAATTCTAACTTATAAGATTTTCATTTCAAAATCTTTCGTAAGGCTCTTCCAAAATTTTCATGGGGTTTTCAAAGAAACCTTCTTATCAAATTATGTCCCGAACGGTAGGATTGAAATTTGTTCTTTCTTTTAAACCATTGTACTCTACCCTTCAAGAATCTAATTTCCTCCTTGTAGTGATAAATGTATTACTTCTTATGGAAGTTTGCTCCTTTCCTTACTTCTTATTTTATTAATACATAACAACTTCATTTGTTACTTCCATAAATGTTAATTTGTCCATATTAATTATCAGCCTAACGGACATTTCCTTAAAGTCATTTATTTCCTATCAACCTTTCCATCTATGATTCATCTCCCTCTTATCTTAATACTTATAGTACCTACAATGATAAGGAAGTCTAGATCCTACAAAGAAGTACAAATTTAACTTTATTTATTTTCCAACTCATAATTTCTTCGCCCACCCTATTGCAATATGGTTGCAACATATTCTATAGTTGAAATTTATAAAGTTATGTGTATATTCAAGATAAGTATATATAGTATGAGTTTTCAAAAAATCATTGGAAAAAACCATTTCAAAAATAACAAGTACACCAATCATATGCATAGTATACTTTCCCCATTGATCGGTAAGCTAGGCTCTGATACCAAATGTAACAACCTACCTTAGAACATGCCTAAATTTTGATATAGAAAAGGGCTATAGAAACTTAGATCCATTCTAAGGTGGGTTGTTGGAAGAACTAAGAAAATAATGATGTGAAGCCATGACTAAACTTTTAGAATTCACAGCGGATGGAAAAAATAATAGCAAAGTGTACCTATTTATTAAAAACCATAAAAATGCCATAACACGAAATTCCATAAAAACTGTAACATAATATCTGTTACCACAATTTTCTAAATCCATGGGTACACATAAAAGCAGATAATAATAAATACTATCATAAGCCAAATTTCTCCATCTTTAGGCATCGTCACTGCCATCACTTTATTCTTAACATGTGCTGTAATGAGGGGGGAGTAAGAACAACAAGTGTTTGGTGAATAAAAAGCTCGAGTCTTACCTATTCAGTACTTGGGCAGTATATTTTAAAATAAAAATATCAATTAACATAAAATTAATAAAAACCATTTGATACTTCTTTATGAGGAAAGGAAGGGGGTCCAACCATTTAGGACCTTCCATTTTCAGAAGTAAGTTTCCAGAAGCTCATATCACAATCATACGTCATAAATCGCTAATAATGTGAAAGACAGTACCCAATCCCTTTAATACCTTTTATTGGAAAATAGGCAGATTCTGGTCATTCAATACCTTAATTAAAGAGACCCCATTATTTAAGACCTATTTCCATGGCGTGCTCCTTAATGGTACTATATAGCTAACATTATAAGGAATCTCATAGGCCACTTAATACCTATAATTGGAAAATATGCAAACTTTGGTCATTTAATCCCTTAATTAAGACAGATACCATCATTAAAGACCTATTTCCAAAAGCAAACCCTGTAAAGATACCACCTAACGTGTCCCCTTAGCCATTTAATACTTTATCTTGGGAAAAGAGGCGGGTCCGACCACTTAATACCTTATAACCCCGAAGCAGACCCTTTATCTGATGACCTATACTCATAATGAGGTCTCGCATTATTCTACTATTCATAGGAACTAGTAGCCAGATTAACTAGGCAGATTTCCCCTATAGAATTTGGGATCTACTTCGTGTCATTACAAATATATATCACAAGGATATCCCACATCAAAAAAAGTTTACACAACTAGCCTCAAAGTGAAGGGAAGACTTCCATCATGTAATTCTATTGACCTCGCATCTCTATGACTTAGCCACAAATCAATTACTCTATACACACACACTCTCATCTCGTCGTTTCATAAATAGGGCCTTATAAGGGATCTTCCTTATTTCACCTTAAAATAATTATTTGGCTATTTAAGAGTTTCCTTTTATTTTCTCCTCGTAATCAATTACCTTCATAATAGGGAAAAAAGTAAAATAAATTCCTAATTTACTATACCATATATGAAATAATTATACGTTAATCATGCAAATAGAGATAAATAAATATTCATGCCTAGTAAGTTCTAAACGCATGAGTTTTATGCTCTAAACTGGTGTTAAATGCCAACTCCTTAAACAAATATTATTACAAGTCATTTTCTTCAAATTCCCAAGATTTCATGTGATTCCATTTTACAAACCTGGGAATAAATATTCACAACCAAAATTACAATAACAGATTTGTAAACAAAATAGAAACTCAATTTATTACACCAATTCAATGGAATATCTTAAACAATAAGAATTGCAATCTATCTATTCAACTCCTCTTTTACAAAGAAGCAGATAAGAATAAATGGTTTAAACTACGAACAGAATTCGTAATCTAAACCCTTATTTTATTGAAGAATCATAATTTGACCCAACGAAGAAGGAGAAGTGGGATAGACTATGAAACTATCAAAAATTGCATAAACGAAACAAATTCCATCAAATTAATGTAAATGATTGGGAATCCTGACATAAAATTGACATATCGAAATAAGGAATTTTGTGGGATTTTATCTATCATATTTCGAAATCCTAAAATCCCCAACGCTGCATTAAACAATTACTGAAAACGAAATACTAATGTTTCCACTCGCCGAATGGCCGTAGCTTCGCCTTCCTTGTATTTGTATGCCTCACAATCTCTTCCGAAATCTTTTTTTGACATATACACAAACATAGTAGAGAAAAGGTATATATATTTATTTGACTAAGAATAGTTGGAGGAGAATAGAACAAGAATAGATTGGAGAAACAAGAAATAAATAGAAAATAGATTGGATTCTTAACTGAATTCTCTATGGAGTTTCTGAATCTAATTTGGAGAGATAACAATGGTAGAGTTTCACTATTGTTTCCAAAATATTTATGGATAAAAGTGAAAGGTCTAGGGTCTAATTTATAGTGGTTGGAAACATACCAGAACTATTGAATGAAAATTGGTTAAAAACAGATAAATCTGGAACATACAACTTATTAAAATAAACTGCACAACAAAGAAGTGGTCGACCTCCATGCTTCAAACTATCAACCCTTAAGGTGTTGGATCGACTTCTTCCCGTATTTCGAGAAAATATTTATTTTATTTTACCTTCGCTTGATTATTTATTTATTTCATACCATAATAAACTTTTAAATTAATTGTTGATTTTTAACATTATTTACTCCTAAGTCTAACCACAATTAATTTCAAATTTCAAATTTCAAATTAAGGAATTAATTATTTACGTAAATCCTATTCGAATAATTTTAAACCTAAAAACTTCACACGCTCATAACTTCTTCGTTCGAGCACCGTTTTCAGCATATTACATATGAAGATTAGTAAAAAATTCACCATGAATGCAACGATATAACTTTCGTTGGCAAATTCCAACTTTTGTAGAATTTCCATTTCCTACCCAATCACATTTAATTTAATTTACTTCATTTCTTTATGGTTCATTTTATAGGGTGTTACAACTTTTCATAATGAATGGATGCAAATTCATTAAACAATACCATGTAAATTTTGTTAGATTACTTTTTAGAAATAACGTTAAAAATATTATCAATATCTCTTGCCATTAAAACTTTTAAAAACTCCAATTACTAAATTTTGAAAACCAATGCCATGATACCAAATGTAATTTAGCGGAAGATGGATCTGAAATGTAATTTAACATTTGAGGGGAGAATAGTGTTTCTTAATTTTTGTGAATCGTTTTGAATTCTTTTAAGATTATAGTTTTAACAATCACAAGTTCAAACATAGATAAATATAAATCCAGTAAAAGTAAAAAGGAAAGAACCCAGGATTTTATATTGGTTCGGAGTTACCCTACGTTTAGTCCTGTATAATTCCTTATAGAGATTTCTTTTCAAATAGAAAAGCTAACGCAATCTCGATTTTAAGGCGGCAAGACACACCCTCCAGACTTTCCCAGCTCTAGTAGAATTACTTGATTTACACAGGCCAAAAGCACATCCACTTGAATTTTTGGGCCGCCAAAAAACATCTAATTGATTTACACGGGCTACAATCACACCCACCAATATACGAGTATGATTTAATAGAGTTTTACAAACACGGATCATTGATCTTGAATACAAATGATCCTATAACCTCTTGAATAGCATGTTGATCTTGTTTAAGTGAGAGAGATAAGAGAGAGGAGAGAGTAGTCAATAGAGACTTAAATCAGTGGAGTTGAATTTGATTCTAAATGGATTTGAAAAGAATTTTAGTAGAATTTCTTTTAGAAAACAAGAGAGTGAAAGAGGGGAGAAAATATGCGAAAGTCGTTAACCAAATTTCATTGTTTTATCCCCTATTTATAGAGAAACAAAAATCTTGGCAATTTTTCAAGAGATGCAAAGAAAAGACAATTCCATTCAAAATACGAATTTTGAAAATTTCAGTCCACATGTCGACATACTCTGTGAGGATATGTCAACATACCCTTTGTCATTTTTAAAAACACTTTATAAACATTATTGCAAAAGTATTAAGGTTTGTGAAATATTTTGATACTTTTTAAAATCATTTAAACATAATTTAGACATATTTTAATTAAATCAAAACGTAAGAAAACTTTATAATTTTTTTAGAATATTTTAATTATATAAAGGATTTTAAATATAAGTAATAAAGTATAAGTGGATATATTTAAAATCAAAGTTATAACAAATATTATAACATATTATAATATTTAAAAAGCTTTAAAGCTAAAGTTATAACAAAATATAATATTCAAAGTATATTTTAAAACACTTTAAAAACTTTATTTCTCAAGGTATAAAATAAAAAAGTAGAAATAATTTAAAGGCTATTTTAAAAGATTATTTTGAAAATAAGAATTACCTTTAAAAACTATTTTTGAATTTTATGATATTTGAAATTGAGAATCATGTGAAAAGGAAAAATAGGGGGGAGAGAGAGAGATCGAAAAATTGCTATCAGGATTTAATCAAAAATTCAATGACTCTATAACTTATCTGAGAAATCTTGAGTTATTCAATATTCATGAGTCTTTAATCTCTAACTCTTGAATCTCTATATCAGCCTCTTGAATCTTCACTTGATACTATGTAGTCTTCTTAATTAATATAAGTCTAATATCCTGCACTATATACTATATATAACTTGATAAAAATATTAGTACCTATATTTTATATAATGTCATATGGTGGTTGTCATCAAAACCAATGCCTAAGGTACTAACAGGTACAAGTTTAGAGTTATGGTATGCATAGCGATAGTCGATATGGATGCAGTTCGGTAAAATAGACACTTTCTGTAAAGTAAAAGAGAGTTTTCATCTTAAATATTTTTGAAAAGTATTTCAAACATATTTTATGCATAAAAGAGTAATTATTATCTATTTATTAAGTATGAGTTTTAATGATTATTCAATTAATTAAGTAAGTAAAGATAATTAGTATTTAATTTGTAATTAAATAAAAATTATCTTAGTACTTAAGTATTAATTAAGTAAGATAATTATAATTAGTTAATTAAGAAAGGGTTGACTAATTTTTAATTAAGTAAAAGTTAATTATTTAACTACTTATTATTTAAGTAAGGCTTTAATTAATTATTTATTAATTAAGTTTTAATTAATAATTAATTATGAAGTAGGTAGGGTTTAATTATTTATTAATTAGTAATTAAGTCAACATTAAATTAAGATTAAATTAAGATATAATTAGGATATAATTAAGATTTAATTAATTTTTAAATAAAGGTTTATTTTTAAAATTCTATTTATGAGGATCGGTTTTATTTAAAGGCGGCTTTCTTTTATAAGTGAATGGATTTAAAAAAAAGCATTCTCTTTATTTGTTCTTGTAACGACCCGGGATTTTCGATCCCGAGAATCCCAGATAGTTAATGAAAGAAGAAAGAGAAAGAAGAAGAAAACAGCAACAAGTCACAGAATCCTCACATCACAGCGGACCAAATATAATATCAAATAAGATATCAGTTATACAAAGAAAACTATATCTGTTGATTTACATTTAAATATATCATAGTTACACATCTACATATACACTGGACAAAACAATCATGTCCAGATAGTACAATATCATAATGGAAAATCTCCATACGTCCCTGCCATCCAGCTCGCCTCCTGAGCTCCAGAACGTCCTTACCTGAAAATCTGTAATACTCGGTTTGACCCGAGCATTACATCAAAGTAACACCCGGGTCAGGCTGGAAACCAGCGTGAGTAAACCCATCTAACTTGGGATACAAAAGCATACAATTTAAATAAACCCGGGGTAACTTATATCAATTTACACTTCACAAGTTGTTATAGACATAAACCATTTTACACATCAATTTCTAAGTGCCTAAACTTAGATTAAAATGATCCAATTTACTTAAGTCATTCCACCTCAGCCTATTAGTTTTCACATATCAAATTATAAGAATCGAAGTGGCTTCGGGATTTTAGTAATACCCGACTCCGGTCTCTTCGAAACCCTTGTTAACTTAACTTACATTATTCAAAGTGAAATACAACTCTATTTTTAATACAGGATGTCACAGTAATTCATAATCAATAGATAATCACATCTCCACAGTTTAAATCAAACATACCATGTCACATAGTATCAAGAACCACCTAATAGGGATAACAATTAATCAAGGCTTCCAATATTATTCTATTTATTTTAATTACATTTAAGTAATTAGCCCATAATTAATTTCACAAATTAGTTATCCTTAACCAAATACAGTAATTAACCTTTAATTACTTCATTAATTAATTATTAACCATAATAATTAATCACTCGAGTAATAACATCCAGTAATTAACTACCCTTAATTACTTCCTTAAGTAATTACGTTTCCATTAATTACATTACGTAATTATTCATCAATCATCAAGTGTTTAAATTAATTAAACTTAATTAATTGATCTAAACTAATCACATTAGACCCAATTAATTACATTAAGTAATTAATTTCTTAATTACTTTTATTAAGTAATTAAACTTAAACAATTTCTCAATTGACTATTATCAATCATATGTTAAAGAATTCTTATAAAAGAAATTTAAAGATTTTAAACTAACTTCCTTTTTAGTCTCAGATTATTGAAGTATACTTTAACCCTTCCAACTTATTTACAATATTAAATTATAAACTTTTCTTTATTTCCACTCTTAAGATTCAAATCAAATTTGAACTCAGATAAAAAAAATGCTGATTTAACTTTGATTAAATCCTCCACTACTTCCAAAATTCCATTTTAAGAATAATTTAATCTTATCAAAGTTTGAATAATTTAAAGCGTTTTAAATTGTAAGACAAACAAGTGATTGTCTTAGAATTTAAATTCACAAGAATTTTGAAAACAAAAACTCATTTCAAAATTTCACGAACTTCAATTTAGTTTAAAACTTCCAAATTCAAACCTTCTTTTAAAATTAAAAACTGAAGTTCATATTTAAATTTAAGATTTCCATATTTAAATTTCATTTTAAATCTTGCTCACATTTACAACTTCAATTTTAAAAGATTTAAATTACTTCACAAAATAATGTAGTTATACAAATTTAAGTTTAAAACCTTGTTTCTTTTTTTTCTTTTTCTTTCTAAAAAAAATAGAACTTGCAGGTTTCTGTAAACTTGTTAAACATAGAGCAACCCGGGAACCAAACAAGCCTGCTTCAAGTTTTCTACCTAACTACTTCGAGTTTCCTACCCACTTACCCGAGCAAAACCAATATCTTCCACGAGCAAGACCTAAATTTCCCCGAGACCCTACAAGATGCTGCTGCTCCGAGGAAAATTCAATTGTTCCTGAGCTTCAACCCGAGCCCTAACTTCGTTCACTTCAACTGATACGCATGTGCTCGTGTGCACATACACCATCAACCAACGGCACTCCGACCATCATCACCGACCTCAACATTTCACTTGTGACCCTCGCAACCAAACGAGATCACCCAATACTTCAATTCAATCGTGAATCAAAATCACCCAAAATCCCATATCCTGGAAACTCATCATCACCGACATCCACCCATCTCCGACGTCCTTCACCTCGAGGTACCTCGCCATCTTCACTGCGGCTCCTGCCCGACTTCCAGTTGCTAATCCCCCTATCGCGATTCCCTCGATTCCACTAACGAAGTTACAACATCCACTCAAACAGTTGTCGCCTGAACCCATCGTTAAACCCTATTAACACCTCGCCGCACCACCATGGTACAAACTTAACCTCCCCTCTATTTTTCACTTACACCCTGACCCCCAAGCTTGCCTCAACCAATGTCTCGGCCAACTTCATAACGACAATCACCAGAATTTTATCGAAGACCAAAATTCAATCAACACACAAATTCTCAGTATACAACAACTTAAAAATCTACAAATTAGCTTTAAAATTCATTATTTTTGATAACGAATCTGGGTTTATAATCAATGCATAAAGATTCAAAAATCACAATTTAAGTTATAGAGGCATTTTTCACTGTAGTATTTAAGTTTGGGAACATTGACCAACATTTTACATAGATTTATTTTAAAAAAAAAGTAAAATCATATACACTCGAATATCTTATTAAGGAACAAGTCCCAGAAATCATTTTAGATTGATAATTTTGAAAATTTAAATCATATTTCAAACCTGCAGTATTCAAACAGAGGCAAGTTATAACTGTTCCAGGCAAATACTTGAAAATTATCTTCCACCTTTATACTCTATTTCATTTTTAATGACATGCACAACATAATACTTATCATTTTTTTTCAAGAATCATCACCTACAATCTTAAGATATTCCAGACTCCATGATTTACCCACCTCTGTTTTGAAGACACAGAGAAGCAAGATACTTCCAGGTTTTAATCAAAGTTGTATTATTGTTATTTACATACAGACATATGTGTAGGTATATATAAAATCACCTCTAACAACATGCATGCATACTATCCATCATAGTTTCCACAAGTTATCACATCCAGGCACATATAAAAACATGTTAAATTCAGATAGTAGTTTACTCACCTCTATTTGAAGAAGACAGGGAGGTTGAACAAAGATCTGGAAAGTAATTGAACATTGATCTAGATGAATTTCCACTAATTGGTTGATTGCTATTCTGATTGTCATAGTCTGAGTAGATTTACTGAATCTGAGTTTGAAATCTCGCTTGTTGAAGTTACATCTTGCAGTATAAAATTGAGTTTGACCGCTGTTGAAACTTGAATTTGTTTCCAGGTTTCTGTTTTTTTTTCTTTTTTTCTTTTAAGAAGAAGCACTAAAGAAGATCTGATTCTTAGAAAAATAAACAGGCTTTTCAAAAGCGCATTAGTTATAAACTCAATTTCTTTTAAAACAAAGTTTTTGCCACTTGTTATTTTGCATAAACCCTTTTTACTTACACATGTCCAAACTTGTATTATCATGTACACAAGTGTATTTCTCATAATTCTTAAATTTCCAAGTGCTATTAGAATTTGATTTATTAATTAATTACTTATTATTACTAATGATTTTAAATCTTAATTTAATATTTACCTAACTAGTTTTGATCAAATTAAATGTATCATACGTTCATATGCTTGAGAATTATTTTTAACTCCATGTAAACCAAATTTGCCTTATGTTTGAATTTTTAAATTATATTTTCAACTTTTAAAGAAAATGTTTTATTAACTTACAAGTTTAAAAGAAAACCTTTATTTATTACTTTTACACTTATATAACACAATTACAAATATAAATATTTATCTGATCAGATTCATTCGTTCAAATTTATAATTCAATTTCTATTAATTAACCCAGTTTGTTAATCAATTACAGATGACCAAAAATTCGGGTTATCACATTCCTTCGCTGTGACGCCCCACTCCGAGATCCTCGTTAACAAAGAGTATTACATAGATAATACTGTCGGCTAACGCGGAAAATAGAGTATAATGGAAGCGACCATGTGTAATCTTACCTTAACTATTCACTAAATACGTCGAAAAGTAGTCACATTAAAATTCGACCTATTCAATAAATATTTAAAGCAAAACTATGATGGCTATGGATCTATCAGAAGAAAATATAACAACTCAAATGTAATTCACATCACAGAACAGTCGATCATAATATACACATAAACGGATACACAACAGAGTATACAAAATAATACATGTCAAGTGGTACAGGAGACCACAATATACAACGAGACAAAATGTAAATATCAGAGTTACAACAGATAAGGACCATAAAAGACGCTATAACAAAAAGAAGCTAGCGAATAGTCCATGCGGAAGCAAAATAGGCTAAGTCCAAAGCACCTAACCAAAAACAACTCGGTCTGACCCGAGTACAAAATACACAGGTCAGTCTAGATAACAAATCAGTTAGATAAACTGAACAATAATAAACCTGCAAGGTCATACGGTACAACAAATATCTCTAGAGGAGATAACACAATCATCAACAAGAGATGAATCATATAGAACAAGCCTCATATCATTGGCAACATATAAAAACAAAGGATACAAATATCCCAAAACAAGCCAGAAGGCAATAACAAATACCCATAAGGTATACAAGTTCCACAAGGTAATCGTTATACATCATGCGTCTCAAACAGACCAACACGATGGGCGATACCAAGGGAATATACACATCAATGAAACATCATAAAATTTGCTCGAACTCAGTACTGTACAAACAAGGATCCATGAGCCCGAGGACTCCAAACCCAAGTATCACCCATGCGGCACATAACGCCAACATCAGAGCGAAACTATATAGGGCAACAAACCCGAAGGCACACACCCGAAGGCAACATACCCGAAGGCAACAAACTTAGGGAGATAGTCCGAAGACACTATCCCAGAGGCAACAAACCGTAGTGGTGAAGGTCGAAGACCCAGTACTGGACACCACTAACTGGCGGAATGTGTCACAACTCTCGAAAAGGAATCCGAAAAGTGTTAACGTATGTCCCATAACCACTCGTTCGCACTAAACGGTTTACTATCCGTCAGTCACTTTCACACTCAAAGCAGTACAAAGTTTACCTCATATCATCGATAAACCAAACCCGAAGGTCAAAACAATCAATCGAATAGGTCGAGGATTAATCGGAAAGATAAACGCACAGATTCATGGTCCGTGTTTTGCCCAACCATTTAATCACCCTTCCACTTCGCTCGAAGTGCGAAAGTGTGTGTTTTAAATAGAATTTATAAATTGGAGAAACGAGCTTTTAAAGGCGATTCGAGAGATTATTTTATAAAAACCCGTGGATGAAGTCAAGAGTAAGTTATCAAAGCCAAATATGCAATAACAACCACTAAAAAGCAACATGAATCAATAAAGTCCGAAAAAAATCAATCAAATATGCAAAATAACCAAACCAGGAAAAACAAAGCAGGTCGGTCGACCGGACTGCAGAGCTCGGTCGGCCGGCCAGATGGAGAAACCCAAGTATGGCTCGGGGCAGCAGGTCGGTCGACCGAAGCCTGCACTCGGTCGGCCGAACCTGATGAATTTGCAATTCTTGCCCTATTTCAATGAAATGCAAATTCTTTCCAATCCAAAACAATGGCACATGCATACTTGTTAGGAATTCATACCAACACTCATGATATCAAGAGAAATAGATGTGAGTTCAAAACTCACCTTTGCACACAAAACAAAGAAGATGAAGAAGCACAATTGCAAGGAATCAACCAAGTACACTCCACTTCAACACTACGAGCTTCAATCTAGAATCAAAGCAAGTATTTCCTAAGTTAGGGTTAGGAAAATTACAGAAATTGAAGAGGAGAAGAGATGGAGAAGATGGAGATGAACTTACCAATGGATTCTCTATGAATTTGGAGCAAGAAATCAAGATACAAAGGAGAACTAGGGCTTGCTAATTTCTAATTCCTCTTTCCTTTCCCCCATTTCAGTATTAAGCTTAAGAAGTAAAATGAAATGAAGAGAGAGATGAGTGGAAGGGGCTGAAGTAGAAGGTTAAGTGAGTTAGCTAGCCAATGGGCTGAACCCAAACTCAAGCTCAAGTAGAAAAAGGGTCAAATTTCAACTTACTCCAAATATATCAAAGATTATACTCAAAATGATCGCAAACGCCATTTTGGAACAAATGGAGGTAGTTTCGAGTTCCAATTCGGCCATTTGCAGAAAGTAACATTTCAGACCAAAATCCGACTAACGACGCTATATTTAAATTAAACATTTAAATATAAAATCGCTAAATATGCGGGTTGTTACAGATCTCCCCTCCTTACAAAATTGCGTCCCCGCAATTTCTAGAGACGATATTTGTAACAACTACATACACACAATCAATGTCAAAAGAAAAAGAAAATAAGCTTGAGATGAAAAGACATACTCGCCGTTTCAAAGCAAGGAAAGAAAACCCGGATAAGATCGCTCAATAAATTCTCTGGTTTCCCAAGTACAGTCGTTGGGATTAGCGGACCATTGAACTTTAACGAGCGGCACATCCTTATTCCGAAGGTGTCGCACCTCCGTGTCAAGCACGCGAATAGGTTGTTGTACAATAGATAAGTCCGGTGAGACCTCAAGCTCTTGCAAATCAGGAGAAGTAATAACAGAATCCGACTCCCGAAGACACTTCCGAAGTTGCGAGACATGAAACACGTCATGAATGCCAGATAAATGAGCTGGAAGTGAAACTCTATAAGCCACAGGGCCAATACGTTCAGTAATAGAAAATGGTCCTATAAAGCGAGGAGCCAATTTCCCCGTCGTACTGAAATGCATAACCCCTTTCAAAGGAGAAACACGAATAAAAACAAGATCGCCAATTGAGAACTCGAGATGCTTCCTACGGTTGTCCGTGTAGGATTTCTGGCGACTCTGTGCCTCTTTCATTCTCAACCGAATAAGATCAATCTTCTTGGAAGAATCACGAACAAAATCTGGACCAAGAATAAGCTTCTCAGCAGATTCTAACCAACAAGAAGGTGATCGACATGGCCTTCCGTATAAGGCTTTGAAAGGAGCCATATCGATACTAGATTGAAAACTATTGTTGTAGGAGAACTCTACAAGAGGTAGATGATCCTCCCAACAACCACCAAAATCAAAGATACATATACGGAGAAGATCTTCCAAGATACGATTCACCCGTTCAGTCTGTCCGCCAGACTGCGGATGATAAGCTGTAGAAAAATTAAGCTTTGTTCCCAAAGCTTGCTGAAGACTCTTCCAAAAATGACTCGTGAATAAAGGATCACGATCACTCACAATAGAACTAGGAACACCGTGAAGTCTCACGATTTCCTTGACATACAACTTAGCCAAATGCGAAGCAGTCCTATTAGACTTAATAGGGACAAAATGAGCAGACTTGGTGAGGCGATCAACAATAACCCAAATACTAGAATGACCCGATCTCGAACGAGGTAGGCCGTCAATGAAATCCATGGAAATCTGATCCCATTTCCACAATGGAATCTCAAGAGGCTGAAGAAGACCCGAAGGACGTTGATGCTCGGCTTTAAAACGCTGATAAGTTATGCAATTGCTCACATAACTCGCCACATCGCGTTTCATGCCTTCCCAATAATAAAGACGACGCATATCGGCATACATCTTACTGCTACCGGGATGAATGGTATACTTAGAACGATGGCAATCATCAAGAATGTCATGCCTAAGTGCAAAATCAGAAGGCACAAAAAGACGGTTCTTCTTACGAAGACACCCATGGGAATCAATGCTAAAATCTTGCAACGCCTCATCACAAGATCCAGACTCACAAAGCTGAATAAAATGCAACAAATCAGGATCACGCCGTTGGGCATCGGCAATACGATCCAATAAAATAGGTCGAGCTCCCAAACTAAATAATAGAATAGGAGAATCGGAAGATGAACCTCGATTACGAATTTCACAAAAAGATAGAGTCTCAAGAACATTCCATTCGGCAAGCATCATAGAAATAACAACCGAATGTTTGCGACTAAGCGCATCTGCAACACGATTACCCTTACCAGGGGTATACTGGATATCAAAGTCATAAGAAGCAAGAAACTCAAGCCAACGCTGTTGTCTCATATTGAGTTCCTTCTGAGTGAACAAATACTTCAAAGATTTATGATCGGTATAGAGAATGAAGCGCTCGCCCAATAAATAATGTCGCCAAATCTTCAAGGCGAAGACAATGGCGGCTAACTCAAGATCATGAGTGGCATAGCGAATTTCATTCGGACGCAGTTGCCTAGAAGCATAAGCAACTACCCGATCCCTCTGCATAAGCACAGCACCGTGACCACTACCACAAGCATCGGTGTAGACAACAAGATCATGATTCCCTTCAGGAACCACAAGAATAGGAGCATTAGTGAGAAGTTCCTTTAATGACAGAAAGGAAGCTTCACACTTGTCGGACCAATCAAAACGAATGCCTTTCCGAGTAAGGCAAGTGAGAGGAAGCACAACACGGGAAAAATCCTTAATGAACCGACGGTAATACCCCACCAATCCAAGGAAACTATGAATCTCATGAATATTTTCAGGCCTCTTCTAATTCTGGATGGCTTCGATCTTTGAGGGATCGACAGAAATGCCATCGGAAGATACAACATGGCCTAAGAACTTAACCTTATTCTCCCAAAAGTGGCACTTGGAGAATTTGGCTCTAAGCTGATGACGACGGAGAGTACTCAAGACAATTCTCAAGTGATTAGCATGCTCAGCTTCAGACTTAGAATAAATAAGGATATCATCAATGAAGACAAGCATGAACTTATCGAGATATTCCCGGAATACCCGATGCATGAGATCAACAAAGAAAGCAAGAGCGTTCGTCAAACCGAACGGCATAACGAGCCACTCGAAAGAACCATAACGAGTGCAGAAAGCGGTAAGAGGTATGCTATCCTCCGCGACTCGTAACTGATGAAAACCTGTGGCAAGGTCAAGCTGAGAAAAGACCTTAGCACCACTCAATAGATCGAACATGTCATCGATCCTAGGCAAAGGATACCTATTTCTAATGGTCAACTCGTTAAGCTTGCGATAGTCAACGCAAAGCCTAAGAGTTCCATCAGACTTCTTCACAAAGACGACCGCGGATCCCCACAGAAAAAACTAGATTGAATCAATTGCTTGGATTCAAGCTCTAAAAGCTGCTTCTTGAGTTCCTCATTTTCCTTTGTAGATATCCTCGTGGGAGGACGACTAACTGGCTGCGCGCCTGGAATGAGATCAATGCGGAACTCAATTGCCCGTTTGGGTGGCAAACCCGATACAGGCTCAAAAACATCAGAAAAGTCACAAGCAATAGGAATACGAGATATATCATCACCATCTCGCGAATCAAGAGAACACAAAGCCATCTCGGAATTATCCACATCCCGAAGAACAAGAGATAACTGAGAAGGCGAATCAGGATGACAAAGATATAAAATTCTCTCGGAACAAGTAATCCTGGCATCGTACCTCACTAGCCAGTCCATACCAAAAATCATATCAAAACCCAAATGAGAAACAACGTGCAGATTCGCACGGAAAGAAAAGCCACATAAAACAATCTCAATATCATCACAAAACAAACTAAGGGTCGTGGATCCCCCAATTGGATTCGCAATCCTTAAAGAAGTAACCATACAAGAAACATCCAAGGATAAATCATCTACAAGCTTCTTCGATATGAAAGAATGTGAAGCACCCGTATCGAAAAGAACTCGTATACTATGATCATGAAATAGAATAAAACCTTCCAAAATAGATGGAGAGATACCTTTGGATTGAGATGAACCTCCAGAAGCACTAGCCACATTGAGCTTGCTAGATTTTGCATTAGCAGGAGCAGTAGGACAAGCTGAAACATGATGACCTTCCTTCTTGCAATTACGGCAGAAGAGAGGCTTAGGACAAGCTCGAATAATATGATCCGGAGAACCACAATTGAAACACTTTCGAACGAAAGGTGCTCCGGAAGATTGAGGCTGAGAGCTAAGACCACCAGTCTTCTTCTTAGAAGGAAAAGGCTTCTTCTGAATTGGAAATGGCCTCTTGTTGGGGTTCTTGGAAACCTCAACATCAACATCACTATCACACTCCTTCTCGACAGCTTCGAGATGAAGTGCCGAATCAACCAATTCCTCGAAAGAAAGTTTAAACTGGAGCAACAAGGACTTCTTAAGATATTTCTTAAGGCCAGAAACAAACTTCAAATTCTTCTTGTGAGAAGTGCTGATGAATTCAAGACCATACTGAGATAAAGCCTCGAATGATGCGACATACTCAGAAACAGAAGATTTCCCTTGCTTCAACTCAAGGAAGCGACGGGTCAATAAAACTTTTTCAGATTCAGGAACGAACTTGAGTTCAAATCGTCCCCGAAACTGAGTCCAAGAAAGAGTAGACTCATCAATTTCAGCTACAAGAAGCTCATACCAATCAAGAGCACGCTCTTGTAATAAGCTAGAAGTCACAAGAACTCGATCATGGTCAGAAAGATCCATGCGAGAGAAGATACGCTCGCACGTGCAAAGCCAAGCTTGGACTTCAAGAACAGACTCAGAACCCTTAAACGGTTTTCCTCCAAGATGAGCAAAATCACTGCACTGACGTGCAAAAGCAGACTTGCGAGGTGGAGACACTCGAGGAGGAACGGGAGGCTGAGTGCTCCTAAACAACTCCATAAACTGATCGGCAGACATATATACGCCATCCGGATGTGAGCCACTAGATTGCCCAGCATCCGAACGTCGACCTCTGCCTCTTCCAGACATAAGCTGAAAGTCAAGATAAGAACAATATTATTCACAAGGTAGATATCACAATATGGGATACTACGGAATAAAATGCATTCCTAGACGTATTCCCAAACTCTATCTAACCTTGAAGGAATAAAGAGACACGATGATTCAAAGATTTGTATTACTTGTACACTTTGATGTACCATAATATGTGCGTCTATTCTGTGTTTATCATATTTTGTTCTGAACTCAGCTCTGATACCACGCTGTGACGCCCCACTCCGAGAGCCTCGTTAACAAAGAGTATTACATAGATAATATTATCAGCTAACGCGGACAATAGAGTATAATGGAAGCGACCATGTGTAATCTTACCTTAACTATTCACTAAATACGTCGAAAAGTAGTCACATTAAAATTCGACCTATTCAATAAATATTTAAAGCAAAACTACAATGGCTATAGGATCTATCAGAAGAAAATATAACAACTCAAATGTAATTCACATCACAGAACAGTCGATCATAATATACACATAAACGGATACACAACAGAGTATACAAAATAATACATGTTAAGTGGTACAGGAGACCATAATATACAGACGAGACAAAATGTAAATATCAGAGTTACAACAGATAAGGACCACAAAAGACGCTATAACAAAAAGAAGCTAGCGAATAGTCCATGCAGAAGCAAAATAGACTAAGTCCAAAGCACCTAACCTGAAACAACTCGGTCTGACCCGAGTACAAAATACACGGGTCAGCCTAGATAACAAACCAGTTAGATAAACTGAACAATAATAAACCTGCAAGGTCATACGGTACAACAAATATCTCTAGAGGAGATAACACAATCATCAACAAGAGATGAATCATATAGAACAAGCCTCATATCATTGGCAACATATAAAAACAAAGGATACAAATATCCTAAAACAAGCCAGAAGGCAATAACAAATACCCATAAGGTATACAAGTTCCACAAGGTAATCGTTATACATCATGCGTCTCAAACAGACCAACACGATGGGCGATACCAAGGGAATATACACATCAATGAAACATCATAAAATTTGCTCGAGCTCAGTACTGTACAAACAAGGATCCATGAGCCCGAAGACTCCAAACCCAAGTATCACCCATGCGGCACATAAGGCCAACATCAGAGCGAAACTTTATAGGGCAACAAACCCGAAGGCACACACCCGAAGGCAACATACCCGAAGGCAACAAACCTAGGGAGACAGTCCGAAGACACTATCCTAGAGGCAACAAACCGTAGTGGTGAAGGTCGAAGACCCAGTACTGGACACCACTAACTGGCGAAATGTGTCACAACTCTCGAAAAGGAATCCGAAAAGTGTTAACGTATGTCCCATAACCACTCGTTCGCACTAAACAGTTTACTATCCGTCAGTCACTTTCACACTCAAAGCAGTACAAAGTTTACCTCATATCATCGATAAACCAAACCCGAAGGTCAAAACAATCAATCGAATAGGTCGAGGATTAATCGGAAAGATAAACGCACAGATTCATGGTCCGTGTTTTGCCCAACCATTTAATCACCCTTCCACTTCGCTCGAAGTGCGAAAGTGTGTGTTTTAAATAGAATTTATAGATTGGAGAAACGAGCTTTTAAAGGTGATTCGAGAGATTATTTTATAAAAACCCATGGATGAAGTCAAGAGTAAGTTATCAAAGCCAAATATGCAATAACAACCACTAAAAAGCAACTTGAATCAATAAAGTCTGGAAAAATTCAATCAAATATGCAAAATAACCAAACCAGGCAAAACAAAGCAGGTCGGTCGACCGGACTGTAGAGCTCGGTCGGCCGGCCAGATGCAGAAACCCAAGTATGGCTCGGGGCAGCAGGTCGGTCGACCGAAGCCTGCACTCGGTCGGCCGAACCTGATGAATTTGCAATTCTTGCCCTATTTCAATGAAATGCAAATTCTTTCCAATCCAAAACAATGGCACATGCATACTTGTTAGGAATTCATACCAACACTCATGATATCAAGAGAAATAGATGTGAGTTCAAAACTCACCTTTGCACACAAAACAAAGAAGATGAAGAAGCACAATTGCAAGGAATCAACCAACTACACTCCACTTCAACACTACAAGCTTCAATCTAGAATCAAAGCAAGTATTTCCTAAGTTAGGGTTAGGAAAATTACAGAAATTGAAGAGGAGAAGAGATGGAGAAGATGGAGATGAACTTACCAATGGATTCTCTATGAATTTGGGGCAAGAAATCAAGATACAAAGGAGAACTAGGGCTTGCTAATTTCTAATTCCTCTTTCCTTTCCCCCATTTCAGTTTTAAGCTTAAGAAATAAAATGAAATGAAGAGAGATGAGGGGAAGGGGCTGAAGTAGAAGGTTAAGTGAGTTAGCTAGCCAATGCTGAACCCAAACTCAAGCTCAAGTAGAAAAAGGGTCAAATTTCAACTTACTCCAAATATATCAAAGATTATACTCAAAAAGATCGTAAACGCCAATTTGGAACCAATGGAGGTAGTTTCGAGTTCCAATTCGGCCATTTGCAGAAAGTAACATTTCGGACCAAAATCCGACTAACGACTTTATATTTAAATTAAACATTTAAATATAAAATCGCTAAATATGCGGGTTGTTACATTCCCCCTTAGAATCTTTTCGTCCTCGAAAAGGAACGAAGCCAAAATTTATTAAATATTTTAAAACCAGTTAAAATATTCTTTGATTAATTTGAAACACTTTTTAAAATCAGTATAATATTTCCAAAATAGTTTTGTAAAATACTTTTATAACTCGATGTTTCAACCAGTCCATCCTTGTTCTCATAGAAATTTGGTCATACGTTGATCAGGCGTACAACTAAAAATCTATAAGTACTTAGCAGACCCGTTTTCAACATCCAGTGAAAATACTTGGAAAATAATTTGTTGAAAATATAGAAAATAGTTTTCGTAAATAGAGTATATATCTTTGGTGAGAATGCTCTGGAAATCATCACCCCCATCCATGGTCACAGTTACATTCCAGGGTTACGTTGCCATCGCAGCAAAAGTCCATGTAACTGCAGGCTCTCAGTGGCCTCTCGATTACGCCATAAATCCCACACAACAGATCACAGTTACACCCAGGGTTACGTTGCCGTCACAGCAAAAGTCCATGTAACTGCAGGATCTCAGCGGCCTCTGATTTTTGCTGTCAAAATGAACCCTCTCCACTCCTACATAGGTCGCAGTCTGCCGATATAAAATCAAACGCAGACTGTTGGCTCTCAGCGACACACACGACTTTCGCTATGGTATACTCTACTCATAATCCCCAGGAACTAGTTTAGTCTGGACTCCTCACAGGATCAACTTTAGAACCCCTTCCCCATTGGGGATCAAGGGAGCACCACCCGGTGGTACTCCTGGGAAGTTCATTTCGAGGGAGCGCCTTTTTCCCCAGAGCCATCATCAAAACATTTTATACCATACATATATAGTATCTTCAAATTATACACCTAGTATGATATCATACAAAGCTCCTTTATACAAAATCGATTATTCCAAAATCGATAATTCTCAAACTAGGCTTTCCAAATTCAATCTTGATTTTACCCAAAAATCAAAAGCCTTTCCAAACCCAATTTCAAAGGTTCTCAAAACCTTTTTCCAAAATCCTCATAAGATTCTTTATATATATATATATATATATATATATATATATATATATATATATATATATTCAGATATATAAAATCTTTAAAACTTTGGATCATTTCAAACTTGTATAAAACTCCTTTTATACTGTAAAACATTTCCAAAAATCCTTTTCTTATGGCAAAAGATTCATCAAGGGGAGTATCATTTATAAAACAAAGATATTTAACTCTGTTTACTCAAAATCAAATATTCAAATTTGATTACTCTTTTCAATATCAATTTCATTCAAATCCGTACGATGTATACATATCATTCGTACGCTATACCAATCTGATCGCTCACTCGATCACACAATTTCATTTTCGAACTAGTATCGTCCACCCGACTTCCTAGTGCGGACATAGATCTGGTTTCTTGATTAGGAACTGTCATTCTCCTTGCATAGTCATAACTATGATAGAGAATATCCAGAACCAATCAACAATCCATATCCAGGCTCGCCGTCGAAAATCGAGTGAAAAATCCCACTCGGATCGATATAACTATCTCAAAATTCTGTGCTTGAATCTGGATCAAATCACTATGCGAATTGAATAACATACGTACACCCTACGTATTTATCTTTATTTGTTATTATCCAAACCAGTTCTATTTCTATTCACATTCATTTTGATTTTCATACACTTACTCTCAATTGCTTCAATCCATTTGGATTATCACCTCTATTCTTATCTCGATTGGGAATCTAACCAATAACAGTTTGAACCCCAACCTGTTTATTTCGAAAATAGCTTGAAATATTTAAAAATAGATAAGTAGTTGGAAAATAATTACTAGTTTGTAAAATAGGTGTAAAATAGTTAGGTGGTTGTAAAATAGTTGGAAAGTAGTCAAATAATTATAGAAATTTTAAATAATTTGCAAAATAATAGTAAGATAGTAATTAATTTTGTAAAATAGCTGAAATATAGTAATTAGTTTACAACATAGTTGGAAAATTGTTAAACTGTTTCAAAAATAATT
The DNA here is from genome assembly GCA_030765085.1 of Allium cepa. Lineage (NCBI taxonomy): Eukaryota > Viridiplantae > Streptophyta > Magnoliopsida > Asparagales > Amaryllidaceae > Allium > Allium cepa. The sequence continues at coordinate 971,718,885 of CM060928.1, forward strand.
GTAAAACAAGTATAAGATAATCTAGCTTTTAAAAGAAGGTTGTATATATAATTAATAACTTGGAAAAATATGTTTATATTAAAACAATTTATATTAAAAATAGTCCAGGGTCAAAACTGTTCATTTTTTAATCCCCATTCTCATCAATTAAATTTAAATTCCCTTTTACATTTAAATTGACCCAATTCCAATTTTAAAAAAAAATCAATTTCTATTGAAATTGATTCAACCCTAATTCAAGTTGAATTAACCACAGTTTCTTTCCAAATTTAACTTTATTCGACTTTGATCTCAAATTCTACTAATTCAAATAAATTTTAATTGAACTAGTTCCAATTTCAATTCATTTCAACCCCAGGTTAAATTAGTCCAAATTTCAAACTCCATTTCCAAATCAAGTTGAATTATTCTTGATTTCTTCCCAAATTTTATTCAAATTCAATTTGAATTTAAAACCATTCAATCTTTAATTATAGTTCCAAATTATTCCAATAAATTTGGACTAATTTCAAATTGAATCTACTTAAATTTCAAATCGTTTCAAATTAATCTAATTCAAATTTTTCATTTGAATTTTATACTTACACATCTTCAATCACAATTTCAATTAATTCAAATCAGATTCAATTTGAACTAATTTCAATTCAAATTCCAAATTTAAACCATCTCGAATTATATAAATTCGAGTTAAATTCCAAATGTTGATTTAACCCTTTAAACCAAGTTAACCTTTATTAAAAGCTTTTAAACAACTTAATTTTGAGTCAAATTCTCGAAATTCCATCTTAAATTATATCTATAATGGATATATTACCACACTTCACTTCTCATTCATTCAAACAAATCCAGTTCACAATTCAAAGATTATTAGTAACAATAGGATAATATCATCTAATTCATCTTAAAACATCCATCAATTTACAATTTCCAGATCTCAAACTCATTTTGAGATCACACAAACTCCCAATTCCATTCAACCATTTAACTTCCCAAGTTAAATCTTAATTTCATCTTCAAATTTCCAAATCAGGTTGATCATTCCAACTTATTTAACTTTTCCCCAGTTAGATTTAATTCACTTAATCCAGTCAACCTTACCCAATTTGAACTTCCATTTCAAATTCTAAACTTCACATTAATCATTTTTCCATTTATAAGTTCAAAAACTTATCACCTTGGGTATCACATCTTATTCCAAATTCAAAACTCACCATTTAGAGTTTATTTCCAATCACCTTTGATATTATGTATATCCACATGTATACATATTAATTTCTTTTACATACCAAGTTATACTTTAAAATTTTTAACCACCTTTGGTTTTAATTCAAAACAAATTTCCTTTAAATTTTCAAACAACTCTTGATTGAAATAGGTCCATTTCATTTAATCGCATTAAATAATATTATTTATTGTTTCTTTAAATTAATTACATCACTATTTAATTCCAATTAATCACATCCGGTAATTTACTTATTTCTTAATTATCTTCATTAAGTAATTGTCCCTTAGATTACTTACCTCTAGTTACTTCATTAAGTAACTCCCTCTTTATTTATCATTTTCAATTATAATCCATTAATTAATCCCATTAAATAAAGTTTAATTAATTACATAAATTAATTGATTATCCTTATCCCGAAACCTTTCCCAATTTCAATATTTAATTTCAGTTTGAATCCATTTCAAACTTGCCTTTAATTTAATTTCAATTTGGTCGTATTTTATTACTTCATAATTCTTACTATTACTTTTAATTTAATTAATACTACAACCAATTTCCGTAATATAATAGATAATCTATTTCTTATATAATATTCATTTACTTTTGCAATCATTTAAAAACCTTTATATAAGAAAATAACAAATACACTCTCTTATATTTATACACTCAACTCATTCTAGGGTACCATTGACCCTTTCCTTAATGAGTATCCCCCACCAGAGCCACGGTTCTCGCTTAACCTTCAGCTCTGATAACAAATGTAACGACCCGGGATTTTCGATCCCGAGAATCCCAGATAGTTAATGAAAGTAGAAAGAGAAAGAAGAAGAAAACAGCAACAAGTCACAGAATCCTCACATTCGCAGGGGACCAAATATAATATCAAATAAGATATCAGTTATATAAAGAAAACTATATCTGTTAATTTACATTTAAATATATCAGGGTTACACATCTACATATACACTGGACAAAACAATCATGTCCAGATAGTACAATATCACAATGGAAAATCTTCATACGTCCCTGCCATCCAGCTCGCCTCCTGAGCTCCAGAACGTCCTTACCTGAAAATCTGTAATACTCGGTTTGACCCGAGCATTACATCAAAGTAACACCCGGGTCAGGCTGGAAACCAGCGTGAGTAAACCCATCTAACTTGGGATACAAAAGCATACAATTTAAATAAACCCGGGGTAACTTATATCAATTTACACTTCACAAGTTGTTATAGACATTATACATTTTACACATCAATTTCTAAGTGCCTAAACTTAGATTAAAATGATCCAATTTACTTAAGTCATTCCACCTCAGCCTATTAGTTTTCACATATCAAATTATTAGAATCGAAGTGGCTTCGTGTTTTTACTAATACCCGACTCCGGTCTCTTCGAAACCCTTGTCAACTTAACTTACATTATTCAAAGTGAAATACAACTCTATTTTTAATACAGGATGTCACAGTAATTCATAATTAATAGATAATCACATCTCCACAGTTTAAATCAAACATACCATATCACATAGTATCAAGAACCACCTATAACAATTAATCAAGGCTTCCAATATTATTCTATTTATTTTAATTACATTTAAGTAATTAGCCCATAATTAATTTCACAAATTAGTTATCCTTAACCAAATACAGTAATTAACCTTTAATTACTTCATTAATTAATTATTAACCATAATTATTAACCACTCGAGTAATAACATCCAGTAATTAACTACCCTTAATTACTTCCTTAAGTAATTACGTTTCCATTAATTACATTACGTAATTGTTCATCAATCATCAAGTGTTTAAATTAATTAAACTTAATTAATTGATCTAAACTAATCACGTTAGAACCAATTAATTACATTAAGTAATTAATTTCTTAATTACTTTTATTAAGTAATTAAACTTAAACAATTTCTCAATTGACTATTATCAATCATATGTTAAAGAATTCTTATAAAAGAAATTTAAAGATTTTAAACTAACTTCCTTTTTAGTCTCAGATTATTAAAGTATATTTTAATCCTTCCAACTTATTTACAACATTAAATTTATAAACTTTTCTTTATTTCCACTCTTAAGATTCAAATCAAATTTGAATTCAGAAAAAAAATGCTGATTTAACTTTGATTAAATCCTCCACTACTTCCAAAAATCCATTTTAAGAATAATTTAATCTTATCAAAGTTTGAATAATTTAAAGCTTTTTAAATTGTAAGACAAACAAGTGATTGTCTTAGAATTTAAATTCATAAGAATTTTAAAAACAAAAACTCATTTCAAAATTTCACTAACTTCAATTTAGTTTAAAACTTCCAAATTTAAACCTTCTTTTAAATTTAAAAACTGAAGTTCATATTTAAATTTAAGATTTCCAGATTTAAATTTTATTTTAAATCTTGCTCACATTTACAACTTCAATTTTAAAAGATTTAAATTACTTCCCAAAATAATGTAGTTATACAAATTTAAGTGTAAAACCTTGTTACTATTTTTTTTAAAACAGAACCTGCAGGTTCCTGTAAACTTGTTAAACACAGAGCAACCCGGGAAGCAAACAAACCTGCTTCGAGTTTTCTACCTAACTACTTCGAGTTTCCTACCCACTTACTCGAGCAAAACCAACATCTTCCACGAGCAAGACCTAAATTTCCCAGAGACCCTACAAGATGCTGCTGCTCTGAGGAAAATTCAAATGTTCCTGAGCTTCAACCCGAGCCCAAACTTCGTTCACTTCAACTGATACGCATGTGCTCGTGTGCACGTACACCATCAACCAACGGCACTCCCACCATCGTCACCGACCTCAACATTTCACTGGTGACCCTCGCAACCAAACGCGATCACCCAATACTTCAATTCAATCGTGAATCAAAATCACCCAAAATCCCATATCCTGGAAACCCATCATCACCGACATCCACCCATCTCCGACGTCCCTCGCCTCGAGGTACCTCGCCATCTTCACCGCGGCTCCTCCTCGACTTCCAGTTGCTAATCCCCCTATCGCGATTCCCTCGATTCCACTAACGAAGTTACAACATCCACTCAAACAGTCGTCGCCTGAACCCATCGTTAAACCCTATCAACACCTCGCCGCACACCACGGTACAAACTTAACCTCCCCTCTATTTTTCCCATACACCCCGACCCCCAAGCTTGCCTCAACCAAGGTCTCGGCCAACTTCATAACAACAATCACCAGAATTTTACCGAAGACCGAAATTCGATCAACACACAAATTCTCAGTATACAACAACTTAAAAATCTACAAATTTGCTTTAAAATTCATTATTTTTGATAATGAATCTGGGTTTATAATCAATGCATAAAGATTGAAAAATCACAATTTAAGTTATAGAGGCATTTTTCACTGTAGTATTTAAGTTTGGGAACATTGACCAACATTTTACACAGATTTATTTAAAAAAAAAAGTAAAGTCATATACACTCGAATATCTTATTAAGGAACAATTCCTAGAAATCATTTTAGATTGATAATTTTGAAAATTTAAATCAGATTTCAAACCTGCAGTATTCAAACAGAGACAAGTTACAACTGTTCCAGGCAAATACTTGAAAATTATCTTCCACCTTTATACTCTATTTCATTTTTAATGACATGCACAACATAATACTTATCATTTTTTTTCAAGAATCGTCACCTACAATCTTAAGACATTCCAGACTCCATGATTTACCCACCTCTGTTTTGAAGACACAGAGAAGCAAGATACTTCCAGGTTTTAATCAAAGTTATATTATTGTTATTTACATACAGACACATGTGTAGGTATATATAAAATCACCTCTAACAACATGCATGCTTACTATCCATCATAGTTTCCACAAGTTATCACATCCAGGCACATATAAAAACAGGTTAAATTCAGATAGTAGTTTACTCACCTCTATTTGAAGAAGACAGAGAGGTTGAACAAAGATCTGGAAGGTAATTGAACATTGATCTAGATGAATTTCCACTAATTAGTTGATTGCTATTCTGATTGTCGTAGTTTGAGTAGATTTACTGAATCTGAGTTTGAAATCTCGCTTGTTGAAGTTACATCTTGCAGTATAAAATTGAGTTTGATCACTGTTGAAACTTGAATTTGTTTCCAGGTTTCTGTTTTCTTTTTTTCTTTTTTTTTTCTTTTCTTTTTTTTAAGAAGAAGCACTAAAGAAGATCTGATTCTAAGAAAAATAAACAGGCTTTTCAAAAGCACATTAGTTATAAACTCAATTTCTTTTAAAACAAAGTTTTTGCCACTTGTTATTTTGCATAAACCCCTTTTACTTACACATGTCCAAACTTGTATTATAATGTACACAAGTGTATTTCTCATAATTCTTAAATTTCCAAGTGCTATTAGAATTTGATTTATTAATTAATTACTTATTATTACTAATGATTTTAAATCTTAATTGAATATTTACCTAAATAGTTTTGATCAAATTAAATGTATCATACGTTTATATGCTTGAGAATTATTTTTAACTCCATGTAAACCAAATTTGCCTTATGTTTGAATTTTTAAATTATATTTTCAAATTTTAAAGAAAATGTTTTATTAACTTACAAGTTTAAAAGAAAACCGTTATTTATTACTTTTACACCTATATAACACAATTACAAATATAAATATTTATCTGATCAGATTCATTCGTTCAAATTTATAATTCAATATTCTATTAATTAACCTAGTTTGTTAATCAATTACAGATGACCAAAAATTCGGGTTATCACAGTTCCATTAAGTAGCTAAGAAAATATGAATAAGTTGCACTCAACCTGATGAGCGGAATAAAGCATCATTCTGTTATAATTTAATTGGATAGCTTGTTGATGAAATTGCTTAGTAGAATAAATCCTCATTCTGCTATAATTAAACCGAGTAGATTATTTGGATATCTATTTAGCAGAATAAATCCCCATTCTGTTATCATATTAATTTGGACAAAAATTTATGCCATAATGTTGAGAAAGAAATGCCTTGGCTATTGATGGCTAATTAGGAAATTTATTTACGTATATGTAGGCTTATGTAAATACCAGTAATATGACTTGGAAAGTTAAGTTAAATTAAATTAAATAGTTACTTGATTTTGTCCATTGTGGTCACTAAGCCTCTTTCAAAATTAATTAATTTATGGATTTAAATTAACTTAAATTTTATATCAATTTGAGGTTAAGTTTTTATTAATGATGTTTTAAGTTAAAAAATTATTTTATTAATGAGGTTTTAAGTTATTTAAAGTTAATTAACTAATTATTTATGATGCTTAAAGGTAATTAATTAAGGGTGTTCACAAATGATAAATTATTTTATTAAAAGGATTATACTTAGTAGAAAGGATTTATTAAAAGAGATTTACAAAATAATGGTTTGTAACGAAATTATAAAGGAAGATTTATATGTGAGTTTTATAAATAAGAAAGAGTTATATAAAAAGTAAAGGAGTTTACTAATCATATTAGAGATTTATGAAAGAGGTTTTTATACATTAATTTGGAGATTTAAAAATGTATTTACGAATATGAGATAAAAGGGGAATTTTATAAAGGAATGTGTCATGACCCACATTTTGGACCCTCGGAAATCAACATTAATACGTCCTTAGTTTTCACGTGCAATAAATCCAAACCTAGACTGATCGATTAAGGGTAAGAAGAAAAAGAAGATAAAATAGAATTTTGCACGAATGGAATAACATATGTCATTTCAGTATATAATCTTTACAGCGGAAATTTAAATACATACATCGAAGTCTATCCTAATCTCAGCTTGGACAGTTATAAATCTGTATCCCCACTAGTGTTGAATACAAACAGTAAACAAATGCAGCGAAAATGGAAATGAATAACTATTTATGGAGGAAACTTCAGCTTCTATGCCAAGTTCCTCCAAAATGTTCCAAACAAGACCTGAACTACTTCGCTGCTTGGAAAAGCAGGGCACCATGAGTTTAATGGAAAAGAATATAAACTCCGTGTCAATCACAAGACTGGTGTGAGAAAACTCAAAACACGGATATTTTTCAAAATAAAGGGCATCTCATAAGACCACGCTACACATAAACACAGATGTATTTTTTACCTTATGATAAGCAAACCATTTTCTACACAAAATAAGAGATATTATTTTCAATGACATTCGTTGAAAACGGTTTTAAATAAATATATATAATCTTAGCCGAAATTATTACGTTTAGTAAATTCTAGTATAATAGGTTTATAACTAAAACCGTAAAGCCTCATTTTGGAGAATGGATTTCATACAATTACAAGGCAAGGGAGTACCTTCCGACAGTACATCTCTAGAGTGATGCACCTGAGGCTTCAACCTATACTAACATAGAACTAACCTACCTCTACCATAGATACTACCGAATATGCCATCACCCTAGTTGTTCCCGACTTATCTGTAAACACAGCATACACAACAAACCCGAAATATATAGGATAGTCCAGAAAGGTGATGACTATATCCTAATGGGCGCGACCCACTTAGCCCTGCCGCATTTTCCCTTTTTTTCCATTACCGATGTGTGAGGCTTAAGGAAACATTTTTTCTTTTGCGGAACAAATCCTATTTTGAATGCCACATTGCCATTTCCAATAAAACACTAATTGACTTTCATAAAAGTACAACCTCTAGGCTAGTACGTCTCAAAGAAGGATGTTAAGTATAAGAGGGGTTGCCTCCTACACCATTAAATAGATATACGTTTGTAAAAACCAATGTACATGGTCTTAGAAATACAATGTCAGACACTCGTAGATACAAGCTATCCAAGCACAAGACAAACCGAAGGCACTTCTCTTACTACATCCTGTTGGGAATCATTCCTAGGATTGGTAGCGAGTAGTCTTTGCATTGAAGATTTCAAATCGAAGAAACCACTGCCACCGTATAAATGATAGGGGTATTACTCTAGAGCATAGTGGAAAGTAGCCCTACATTATGAAGATCTCCGTCTTCAAATCGTTGTCTCCACCATGTTTTCACTTTCGAATATATATTTCTTCGAAGTGGTTTTCGCTATGGAATCACTCAAATCCGACCCCTGTTTCTCCGAACCAATTATCGATAAAAGATGTCAAGTATATAGGTGATTATTGTTCAATTAATCAATATCTTTTGTCCAAGTAGAATATCTCTTTAGAGATATACATCTTTAAATCATATTTTGTTTCAGCATATACAAGATAATTAAACCTCTTTTATCAAATCCTTTAGTTAATTAAAACCCCTTTTTGACTTTGGAAATACCAAATATTTCATCTTTAATTACTTAGGAAAAATATAATTCAAAGCTTAATGAATATTTCACCTTTCCAAACATGTTTTTAATGGGGTAAAAACATTATTATTTGAGGCATCGTTTACTACAAACCCAAATCAGTTAGTATTGAATAAAAAGAGATCCATAAATTTTTACTAATTATACCCAATGCTGAATTCTGTATTCAACCTGTACTGTTCGTCAAATGATGGTGAAATCACTTTTTAAATTCATACAAATAGTACATGTTTCCTCCTAGGAATTTAATACAGAGTTTAACTATTGTATTCTCTGTACCAAAAAATCATATTTTAAAATCATGTTTAACTTTAGAAATACTCTAAATCCCTTTTCTTTTAACTTAAGAAAATGCAGTCAGAGTAAATCAGTTTAGTTATCCCCTTCATCGAGCCAGTTCGGATAGCTAGAATGGAATCTAAACACTGATTGTCCAAGCTCGGGCTAGAGACTATCTCTTTGTCACCCACAAGGTGGTCAAGTTATTTGATCAACTCTAAACTCTTTTATATGATCTTTTAGAGATGATTTCATTTACATAACACAATTCTAAATATTGTTTAAGACTATTTTTCCTTTAACCATTTATTTAGAAATCCTCTAATTTAATTATAAAACTTCCATATCATCTTCAAAATAATTAATTATTCATTTGAAAAGATTTCTAAAAAGGTTTGTAAAGAAAATCTCAAGTTTAAATCTTAATTTTAAAAGTTACCAAAAACTACAGCAAAAGATGCTACGAATAGTGTTTTAAAGCTTCTTTGATCAAAATGCTAATTTCGTTCCACATATGTCCATTTTAATAATTAAAATCCTCTTTAAAACATTTTAATATGTTTGTGTAATTTATTTCATATTTTTAAATATTTAAAAATATCTATTTTCAAGATTTTACCACTTTGGTTTCCGAACTGCTAAAACACGACGTTTTTGAAAACTTGATTGGACATATCTCAAACTTTACTAAATGAAATCTTGATTTTCTTATTTTGGTTGAAAACTATATTCATTATGGTCTGGAAAATTCTTATTGCAAACAATTCTGACTCATATTCTTTTCTATACGGGTCCTTTTAACTCTTCAGATCGCGAAATCGTAAACTGCCGAAATGCGACTGCTTATTTTTACGCTATTTTCCAAACTTTTTCAAACTTTTCCGAAATGAGTTTTGATCTTTATAAACCATTTATAAATGATTTTAAAATATTTAAAGAGGTTTAACAATGCCATGTATACCATTTCATTTTATAAAAGAAAGCAATTTCTTGGTGTAAATTCGACGTGCATTATACCATAAATCATTTCCACGTTAAACAAACATATCATCAACATCCAATACATGATGATCAAACATAAAAACATGCATATTAAATATATCGTATCATCATGTAATTTATTACTTTAGTTGTAGAGTTTCTCACCTTCATTGTTTTTTGTATTTTCTAATGACTACAGCTTCGCTACTATCTCACCGAAGCTTATTGAATCAACCCTAGTTTCCTTTAAAAGTGCATGGTCTAGGCTCGTATGAGAGATAGGCTTGGCCTTGACTTGTGAAGGTGGCGGTCGTGGGTTTAGAAGGAGAAGAGAAGGAGTTTGGACTTGTTTTTGAAGTGGATTGATAATATATATACTTATATAAATTTACTTTCTCTTTCCCATAATTTTCACCATTATTTCTCTAAGGTAAATATCCATTAAAATAGCTTAGAGAAAGGAGAAGATGAAGAAGATTGGTGGGTAAAATCATGAGAGAATAGGTGGACATTTATAAAAAAAAGTGTAAAATATCTAAATGGTACTGTTACCATTTTATCCCTTGCCCATGCCCCTCCTCTCCCATCATGCACGTCCCTTCCTTCCTCATCCACACTTTCTTCCACGTGCTACCCCCATATGGTGTGTAAGTGTGTAAGGTGATGTGAAGTTTTGTTTTATTACCTTTATATAAATATCATAATATTTTGTGATATTTATATATATATTTGGTATTTATACAAGTGTATATGTATATGTTAGAACATGCATGTGTATGTTATGTATGTGTATAAGACATATCAACAACGTTGCAATCACTTTGGACAACTTCCGTCCATTAAACCGTTGAAGATCTGAAAGTCGATTCCCGGTCACATCTTCAGTTATTAATTAAATTACATATAAATGTAGACAAGAATTGAAAAATAATTTCTCATCATCATTAATTAATTAAAATGATCACGTTTGAATTATAAAACCATATAACCCAATATCAAACAAGTGTTTACAAAAAGTGATGTCAAATTGACAAAATGTTATGAATTTTCTTATATGTTTAAAACAAGTATATATCTTTATAAATTCATTATAAATCACTTATTATTAGTATATAATAATTATAATGAATTATTATCATTTAAAATAATAATTAAATCATTTAAACTTAATTTAAATTCAAAAACGAATTATTTAAAAATGGTGACATCATTGATGATGTAATAAAGGCATTTTATTTCAAAAATAAAATAAATAATTTTATTACATATTCTTGCTTAAATGGAGAAATAAGTGTATGTAAAAAAATCGTCCATGACTTTTGATGGTTAAAAATCCGTTTATTGATAAAATGATTTCCGGTTATTTTTTAATGAATACCCCCAAACATTAATATTTGTTAATATACGTTAAGAACAAGTTTACCATCCTTATTTATGGTTCAAAACATTAAAATTTGTGTTATAAAATCTTGTATTTGAATATTTCAAATATAAATATAATTTAACAAAGTTTTTAATTTGCAAGTCGTTATAAAATGGGATTCACTTGACCATCACTCCTTCTGAATTATGGTGGTATGGAAACATTCTTTCCACGCTTAACGTAACAATCCAAATTTTTGAATGTTTTATATTTCTTGGATTTAATAATAAAAATGATTTTGAAAGCTTATTTAAATTCTATTTAACTATGAATGATAGTAATAAATTTTAATTTAGAATTAAAAGTGATTAAACTGGTTTTGAATAATAATTCTTTTTAATCAACTGGTGAAATTATCATTCTGAGGCACTACCTTGGATTTTTTTGAAACCAGTGTCGGTGGGTCTGGAATAATGAGTTGTTATATGCTAATGAGTTTCATGGCAATCAGACGTACCGTGTAATCTTGTGAGCTCGAAAGCGTAGCGATTAATTTTAGAAATTAAAATATAAATAACTTAAAAGCTAATTTCTGTATACAATGGAATTGGTCCCGAAACTAGTTCCATTAAGTTTGAAATAGGAGTATTTGGCTAGGAGTACAAGTGAGCACACCTCATTTGGAGTTCCTGATTTTTAGGGGTAAATAGTGTCAGAGATTTTTTCTATAAAAGGACCTCATTTATTGATTCATCTGGTTTCAATATATAAAGAACATGTAAATATATAAAAAATTATATAATTCAAAAAATTTACTTCACCAAATTGAAATTTTTTTACCTTCGAAACTGGAATTTTTTGTTTCCCAAAACTAAATCCATGCCCTAACCCTAGCCTCTCCATCCAACAACCGAAGTCAATCAGTGCTACAAGAAGTCGAATTAGGCTTGGGTCCCAACTAGAGAAACGTGCGGAGGAGTGATTTGAATGAGTTGATCAGCTGGATCGTCGAACAGAGGCCCATGCTCGCGTGAATCTAGGATGGAAGGTGGCTACGATTTTTGGTTCGTTAGGGAGCTAGAGGCAACGAAAGGAGGCGAGTTTATGGTGTTGGATCGGGTATGACAAGGGCTGTCATCTCGAGGCAAACGACTGTGGCCAGAGGTCGACGGTGGTGGTGATGGGTGAGAAAAAGCGGCGATGAGGGATTTAAGCGAGGAATCTTAGGTTTTGAGTTAGGTAATTAAGTTAATTGCTGAATAATTAAATGATTAATAAATTAATTAATCTCAAGGTGTTCCAATGTCTGTATCTTGTTCATCTGAGGTTGAATTTGGACATAATCTTTTGCGTTGGACTCGTATCGATGATATCTATGCATTAAAGTTGGATTCGTTGAGTTTGGAGCTAGTTAAATTTTAAGCTAAAATTGAATGGCATTCGATTTTGGACTGTTCGGAAAAGCATAAGCATTGGCTGGAACTTGGATGAGTTTACGTACTAGTTATGTGTATATTGTTGTGTATATAATTGTTGTTATATTAAAACATAAATAGTATAACGAATAATGTAAGTTTTTTCTTTTGGACCCTACCCTGTTTTGTAAAACAACTGACAACATTATTATGGAGTATAATCTCTCTTTTGATCATCTATGAGATGTATCATGGCCCAGACTACTTGCTTACATGTTTGCTAGTGCGTTATAAATGTACAATAACATAGTCGTCATAAATGTGCTTTGAAATCCCTGATATTTTACAAATATTTAATCAGATAAACTGTGGTATATTGTGGAAATATATATATGTGTGTGTGTGTGTTTATATTCCTACACACATTTTGGTGTGTTTGACATAGAGAAATTGTTTTGGACATTTATGGAAATTGGAAGTTAAAGTTGTAAATGTTAGAAGCCAAAATGTTGCGATGGGTGCACTTTGAAATTGTTGTGCTCAAGGATTTAAGTTTTACTCTAGAAGACATTCTATGGCTTTCTTGAATTTTTAATAAGTACTGTAAGCGTTCTTGTTATCAAAAAATATCAAGGTTTGAACATATTACTGAAAATCATTTATGGATTTTAAAGCAATGATTTTAAACTACAAAACATGTTTGTATGGTTTTTAAGTAAATGTTTTAAAATATAGTAAAAGTATTTTAAAGGTATATTTTTAGTATATATAGTTTTAGAAAAATTTTAAAGATTTTATTTAGAAATAAAAGGCTTTATATAAAATATCGTTCAAATTGTCTACAATAATTAATTAAATATCTTAGTTTTATAAATATATCGATATATATATATATATATATATAAGAATTTTATTATATCTAAAAGTTTTAAAAAGGAATTTTGGTATTTGAAAAATAATATAAAGAAGTTTTAAGATTATAACACTTATGTTATAACGGATGGTTTTGTAAATTTGATCAAAAAGGTATATTACCATATTTAATAAGTGATGATGTAGTTAGAGCTTTAAATTAATGTTTCAAAGTTAATGGCAAGTTTAAAAGTGATTTTGAGTTTATAGTAACAGTGTTTAGGCAATATTTATTTTAACCCATTTAATTATGCTTTGAAAAAGCGATTATAAGGGAGTTTTAAAGATAAAGACTAAGTGAAGTGTTTTGGGTTTCTTGTAAATAATGTTTTAGTCACATTTGTTTTTAAACACTTGAATAATATTTTAATGTAGTAAAATATTGTTTAATGAATTTCTTATGTTGAGAAACCAAAATCTAGAAAGACGAATTGTTAGGGTAAGAAAAATTGAATAAGAATGAAAAGAACACAATATTAGAATCTCACATGTGGAATGATAATGTATAATATCTCAAGAGTTTTTTTACCCAAAAAACTTGATATACGTACATCAATTAGAGTAGGCTAATCTATCATCAGTCTAGATAGTTATAACTACCTATCCTCAAAAATGCTAATAGATATAAATCAAGTAATGCAACAAAAGTAGAGTACGCTAAGAAATAATCCAGCTCCTCTCCAAGAGCTCCATTGAACCATAGCTAAATCTGAAAATATACTTGATCCGAAGCAAGTATTAGGAAAATAACACTCCTATCAGCTTGGTAAAGTAGCGTGAGACACTAAAATCATATAGATTTATAATATCTTAAAACCCTACAAAATATGGGTATCTTGTAAGACCACGCGGCCAGTAAAAACAGTCAGGTTTTTACCTTACGATAACCAAACAATTTCCATTATAAAATCCAACGATAATATAATAATGTCTAAGGTGTGAAGTATAAATATTAATCATAGCCAAAATGGTTGCGTTGATTTCATTCCAGCATATTAGAGGTACAAGCAAAATCGATAATGAATGTTCACATAATGGATTTTCCGCGGAGATCTCTCTGGAGAAGCCAGATCTGAACTCTATGTACAAGGATTAGAAACTACCTTCTGATCTTCATATATCTCTAAATAAAACATATACCATAAGGTAAATACAAGCGGCTTAGCATCCAAACATAAACATGAACAATGTGAACCAAATATTATCAACTCATGCTAGCCAAAAATCGATAAGTATCTCTAGAAATGGAGTTGATAACATCCTGGCATGGGTCGCTAACCCAAGATTGTGCATCGTACTTTGTCTATAGCCATTTTCGATGTCAAGTTTATGCTCAGCATCTTTCACATGAGTCTTCATCACTCGAATAGAACATGAATACCCAACGGATTCTCACATCTCTAACAGATATCAAAACCAAACAAGAATCCCTCAACAAATCTCAAAATCACACATATATTCTCATATCTCAATAGATCTCGGAAACAAACATAGATTCCCACATCATGAATAGATCACAAACAACTACATGTGTTCGAGCATTTTAGACAGATCTCGAATCTCCACGTGGATTCTAGCATCTTGAACATATATACTTATAAGAGATATAACATGTATCTCAGCCTTGAAGTGGCTTTCAATAAGTAGAACACTTACCGATCCCAGTCTCTCCAAGACTGAACCAACTAATTTGATCATTCAAAAATAATGAAAATAATCGTGTACATGAAACTAAGTCCCATATACTACCAATAAGCATGTAACACTCAAAGCATGATCGAAACGCATAAGCACTATCAAGTCATATAAATGACTTCTAATCCCTTTTTAATTAATCTTACTTTATTAATTAATATCCTCTTTTATTAGTAAAACTCGTTTTTATTGAACAACTATTTTATAAATGAAACTTTATTTATTAATTAAACTTCACTTTTCATTGCACTATGTTTTGTTACTCTCAAAAGCGTTCATGTACTCATCTCAAATGGTATAAGTATATTGGCAAACCATTAATAAGATTTATTGTTGTAAATCTTTGCCTTTTATATATTTTTCCAAAAGATTCCTTACTTATTATTTCCTTCAAAATAGCCATTTTTTGGGATCTAAGTATTTTCATGAATCCATACAAAAGGTTTATGATTAATGTTACTTAAACGTTGTCACTACAAACCCAAAACCATTTCGCTTTTGCTTATCTTTTAATCATCCTTTTAAAGATATATTTACATTTCACAAGTATATTAAAAAGGATTAAAGACGAATATGATTAACACATTGTCATAACAAATCTAAAGCTATTTCATACTCGTATTATCCTTGAAAACATTCATTTCAAATCATTCATTCACGTTCACAAGTAAAATCAAAACAGGTTAAAGGCAAACGTTACTAACACATTGCCACAACAGACCGAAGACCAATTTATACTTGTTATTCTCTTTAAAATTCCATTTTAAAGATTTCATTATTTCTCCAAATCATTTAACAACATTTTTCCACTTTAAAATATTATCCGAGGGTTAAAAAACAAATGTTGCTAAAATATTATTTATGACAAACCCAAAACACTTCACTTTTCCATTATCTTTAAAACCTCATTTATAAAGATCCAATCACTTTTCAAAAGTATAGTTAAATAGGTTAAAACAAATGTTGCACAAACATTGATGCCATAAACCCAAAATCACTTTTATATTTGCCATTTACTTTAAAATATACATTTAAAGTTCTAAGCACTTCTCCATTTATTAAACAAGGTAATATTTTTTTTTTGTCAATTTATAAAACAATCCATTATAACATAAGCGTTATAATCTAAAATATTCTTTTAAACTAATTCATAAAATATTAAAATTCCTTTTAAATCAATTAAACATACTAGCATAGCATTAAAAGATACACACACACACACACATATACTAATTTATTTGTAAAGCCAAGATATTTAATAAAATACTATACCCATTTGTAAAATATTATAATATAAATTCCTTTTATTTTTTAATAAATTTTTTAATAACTTCTAAAGCCATATATATAGTAAAAATGTACTTTTAAAATACTTATACTATATTTTAAAACCTTTATTTAAAACACCATTCAAAACCTGTTTTATATTTTAAAACCCCTACTTTTTAAATCCACTATTGATTTTCAGAAATATATCTGAAACGTGATGTTTTCCCATAATAAGAACACAAATGGTGCTTATTGATCAATACGAAGAAGCCCTATGATGTCTTTCAAAGTTAAATTAAAATCGTTTAACATAGCATTTCAAAGTGCATCCATCATGAATGTTTCACTTATAACATTTCCCCATTTCTATTTTCAATTTACCGAAAATGTCCAAACTAATCCTCTTTATGTCAAACACATGAAAACATATGTAGGACAACACAATGTATATACTTACATACATACATATATATATTTCCACAATATATCACATTTTATCCAATTTAACATATGTTAAATATCTGGGATTTCAAAGCATGTTCATAACGACTACTAACATATATAATGCACGATCACTTTTCACAAAGCAATATCAAACATGTAAATAGTGATTCTAGGCCACGACACATGTTTATAAAACCAAATGGGAGATGACACTATAAATTAATGTTTTCACTTGTTTTATGGAATAAGGTGGAGTCTAAAAGTAATGACTTGTAGTTTGTTATAAAATTTATATTTTTTTTATACAACAACAATTATATATATAGTAATTGTACAATCAATTGGTGAGTAAAGCTCACCGATGTTCCAACCAACGCTTTGCGTTTTCGAATGGTCCAATGTCCAACGCCGTTCGATTTTGACAAAAAATACCACAAGCTACAAACTTGATGAATCCAACCCTATTGCGTAGATAATTCAGATACAAACGTAGCGGCGAAAATAGCACCTCGATTGGACCTTGTATGAACAAGATGCGATCGTTAGAACCATAGAGATCAATTAAATAATAATTAACATGGTTAATCAGGGTATGTAACGACCCTGTATTTTGTGATTATCTTTAAATTGAATTTACTGATTTTAAAAACTTTATTTTATTTATTAAAATGGTAAATTTCGTTATTTTAAATATAAATTTTGATTTTGATGTGAATTATAATTCCAAACATGAATAAATAGAATATTTTTCAGAAATGTGAATTTTGGTCAATATGGTCAAACTTTGACTTTTAAATTTAAAATTTAAAAGTTTTAATTTTTGAATTTTGTCTTTTATTATGAAAGTAAATAAAATTTCAAGTATACTGCTTTTCTTTTCTTTGAAATCTGATTAATATTGTGAAAGTTATGCTTTTTACAATATTGTGTGTAAATTGTTTTATTTAACAAAATTCTTTATTTTAATTTATATAAATAATATTTTTCTTCTTTCTAATTTGTGTATATATATGTAACATGACATTTTATGTGTATATTTTATTTTTAAAACATTTTTAAAAGTGAAGTTATATTTTCCAATGCTTATTTTATTTTGTTCACAATTTTTAATTCTAGTTTAAATTTAAATAACTATTTTCTCATTTATTTTCTATTTTTCTTTAAAATAATTATTTATTTTCTTTTTCACTTTATTTTTTTCCTTTTTATATTTTATTTACTGAATTTTATTTGGTTTATTTTAATTTAAAAGAAATAGAAAAACAAAGAGACAAAAGCCCTTTTATATTCTATGTCTTTTCATTACCTTTGTCTATTCATTTTTCAATTGCCTTTTCATGCTTTGACCGTCCGTTCTCCTATGCATTGTCGTGTATTCCTCTTTACATTTCACGTGAGAAACTTTTCTCCTCATCCTCAAAACTCACGGCTCACTTCAAAAAAAAAATTTGTAATGGCTTCCTTTATCTCTTCTCCTATTCAATTTTCTATTTATTTTTGCCTTAACTCTTCTTCTAGTTTGCTCGGCCACTGCCTCTTCGCCACCACATCACCATCACCTCCACCATCTACAGCAGCACCATCAGCTCCTCCTCTGACTATAGCCTTGCCGTGACCATTTGTTGACGATAGCACCGCAAACTTTGCACAAAAACTCCACAAATTGTCAAGCCGACCTATGTTTGCACCATCCCCTTCATATATCGCTTTGGCCACCACCATAGCCACCACCTCCAGCCACCATATCACCTCTGACCTTCAGCTCCAGATCTGACCTGACACATATGAAGCATGGCCGAGCCCAGTTGACCCTTTGGCCGAGCCTACATGTGACCAAACCTACCCCTTTTGGCTTTGAACCTATGTATACTTCATGTGTAACACTCCTACCCACCACATCTCATGCAGCCATGCATTTTGATGCCATACCAGACCCAAACACACATCACGGCCGAGCATAAGTGTCCCATAGGCCAAGCATTGGATGGTTAAGGCAATGTTAAGCTATCTTGTCTTTATTGCTTTTATGTTTCAATTTGTTCAACATTGTTTTGTATTGAATATTTATGTTTTCAATGTCTTGTTTTGGGTTGTTGTTTACAAGATAATATCTTGCTCTCTCTTCTCATTTGAATCAAGTAGCATTGTTTCCTGCCATATCATGCTTTTTGGAATTTATTCGTGTAGTTTGATTTGCTAACTCCGGCTTGAAAAGGTGAGTCATTCTCACTTTGACATATTTACTTATGAAATGGTAAATTGATGACAAGTGTTTAGTAAATTAAAAATGTTATGCAAGTTAATGATGATTATATGATATGCTATGCCATGTTATTACCATGTTAACTTTGTTAATTATCACCTGACATATGATATATGACATTATATTATGACATTTACATGTTAGTATCTGTGTTTATATTGTTTTTGCATATGCTCACACTGCAAGTTCCCGGTTAGTATAGAATCACTATGGGGTAAAATGATACATACCCGAAAAGACATTAGAATAGGGAAAAATCATTTTGAGCTGAAATGAGAGGTTCAAGTGATTTTTATTTTATTTTATTCGACTTAAGATTGCGGGTTTGAAATGATAGAACCCAGGTTTTCTTTATAAATTACGGATTGAAATGATATATATCCGTATCACTTGACCTAAGTTAGAAAATTATATACAGACCCCGTGGTATATTTTTAAATGATTTTTATATAGATATGTATTTTTAAAGTATGAAATTTTGATTTAAAAATATATATTTATTGGTTTTGAGAAGGCTAAATATTAATTTTTAAATTTGTGAATTTAAGGATGTAAATTTTAAGTAAATGTGATTTTTGACTTTAAATTATATCTTAACATGTATGTAAATAATAGAAATTAAATTTAAAGTGTGAAATGATATTTGAATTAAAATGTGAAGTTTTGGTTAAATTTATAAGTTAAGAAACAGTGAATTTTGACTTAACAAATGAATTGAGTTTTAAATTGGATATTTAATTATAAAACTTTGTTGTGATAAATCATATGTTAAAATTATTTAAATGTGAAATTTTGAAGTCTAGAAATATGATTTATAAGTTTAAATAACAAAATTTTGGAATGTTAATGTTTTTGAAGTTATAATAAAATTGGAAATTTTATTAATGGCATTTCCAAAAATGTTGTGGTCTTATGACAACATTTTTAAGTGCTGTTGTTTTGAATTTAACTATGTTTGAAATAACTAAATATCTATTACGGCATTTTATAAATGTCGTTATTCCTGAACTAAACTATTTTGGAAACTATAAGCTACAATAGCACTTCTAAATGCTGTCGTTGCTGAATTTGACAATGTTTTGAAATGTTGTAGATTTTAATACTATTTGAGTTGTATTTTAAAGGTGTTAAATGATTTAACTTTTGGATTTATTATTTGTGAAATTTAAGGAGCGTTGGATATATTTTAATATTTAAATTCAATTTTTTATGGAATTTATATTGAATTTGAATTTAAATAAGGTTTACTTGGTATGTGTTAAATGGAATGAAATGTAATAAGATAAATGAATTTTTGAATAGAATTTGAAATGTGTTTTGTAATGATATTTGAAATAATAAATGAATGACATATTTGATTTTAAAATAATATTTAAATTGAATATTGAATTAAAGAATGATAACGAATTTATAATGGTTCGAAAAGGAAATGATTTGAAATGGTTTTGAATGACATAATCTTTATTTTGATAAAGAACGTCAATTTTAAATGATATTTGATTTTGATTTATTCAATCTATTCGATAAATGAATATTTGAAGTTTATATTAGTATGAAAGGATATTTGGTTTACTTGTAATTTGAGTTTATTTGAATGATATTGGATTTTATAAAATGAATATTTCAAAACAAGTAAAAATGAAGTTAAATCAGAGATATATGAAATTATAAAATTTAGTTTTGAAAGTGGGATATTAAAGCTTTGAAATATATTGAAAATTGAATAGTTTATTTTGTGGATCAAATCTATTTGAAATTGATAAGATTTGAAATGGTTTGTTGAGAAACTGAATTGAATTGAAACTAATGGTTTGAACTGAATTAAAATGGAAATTTGAATATATGGGTTTAATTGAATAAATTTGTAAAATGTAAAGAATTAAAGGAATGTTTCATGGTTTCAAATGTTTGATTTCGAAATGTTATGATTTTCAAAGTGTAATGATTTCACGTATTTTGGTTTCGAAAGAGTTATAACTTTGAAAGTATTATAATTTTTAAAAGGTGAATATACGTTTGAAATGGAAATGATATCTCACTGATTTGGATATAGTTTTGGAAAAAAATGGTTTTGGTTTCGAAGTACAAACTATTTTTAAAGGAATATAATTTTGAAATGAAATGATTTGATTTTGAAGTATAAACTATTTTAAAATGACCACGGCATTATAATAAAGATTGGTTGTTAATGAGACCGGGATCGGAAGTTTTCATACTCTCTACCAGCTCCGAAAACCACTTTAACAACTGTGTATGCGGTGGAGATTCCAGAATGAAGTAGGATAGTGGTGACGATCCTATTGAGGTATGAATGTGGACCCGACTCCCTTGAGTTGGCTTAAGGTGGCTAAAACAGGAGCGATCGACGGGCCAAGTGAGGTCATTCCTCCTGTCGGACTATCCTTCGATTTTATTTGGGAGTGTGTTCCAAGGTGGGCGGTGGTGGCCGCTATGCATTACCATCGGTTTGGAATATCTACCCATGCATTGCCTAGTTGTGTCGTGTCACCTACCATAGCGAGCTTACTACGAGTTTGTTTTTCTCCCGTATCCCATGGAGTATTTAGGGTGGCCTCCCGATCTGGAGGTATGCCGATACTGGATGGATTGCTGGGACTAATACGTGTTGGGGGCCATATAGGTAACCCTTCAATGCTATTTTAAAGTAAGTTTATTTTACTATATACATTATTATAATAACGCAGTATTACTACATAGTAAATAGTTTAACAGATCCTTAAAGGATGGGCGATCCCAAGCATCCTTTAAGTTACTGATGCATTTTTGTTACTGTTAACTTGAGTTGATTTACAGTTCATAAGTATTTATATCCTGACTCGAGTGTTTTATGTTTTGCTTTACGCTCAGGTCAGACTGAGTGATTCAGCATTCAAGACTCACTTTTGGAGTTGCAACTTTGCTTGAAGATCCAGCCATCTATTTTGCTTTCATTATCCAGTGATTCCAGTGATATATTCTTATTTGTACCTGATGTATCTTGTTACTCTTCTGTTATATCTTTTTTAACTCTGATGTATCTTATATATTTATATAGTAGCTTCATGAACTACTATCTCTTTACTTCTGCTGCGTTACTAAATACTTTGTGTCTGTGATTTGTGATTATTTGTTTATCGTATATTCTGAGATTAGCCAAATTTTATATACAATGCGGTATTTTAAGCAATTCAAGTCCGACATGTGCGGATGCGAATGGTTGAAAATATGGGGTCGTTACAGTTGGTATCAAAGCTTTGGTAGCTCTAGGCAAAACTCAGCATGTATGGTAAATGTATTTACAGAATCACTTTCATTCAAGTTTGAATCTCTTCCTGTTTGACTCGATTCCTTTGAATTTTTGGAACGTTCCCTGCGGTTTCAAAATCCATTCGTGTCCCTCACTATTTGTCTTCTTTTGATTCTAGAGTATCCCATAACTCCACTTTGAATGATCTTTATAATGAGTCGGCGGTCCCGCCATTCTCAAATTGATTTGTAAAGGGGTGAAACTCCTTTACAATAACATCGATTCACCAGAGATTTTACTTCTCGGTTTAGATGCTAGCATCTCTTATTATCCCAAACTCTATCTCTTGAGACCGATTGCAGATTTACCCGAGAAATCCACATCGATCTTATTCTTTAAGTCAAGGTTGACCCGGTTGAGGTTTCCCGCGATTTATATAACCTTATACATCTTCCTATTCTGTTATTTAATCATCTCATCTTTGTTTCCAACTTATCTTCAAATCATTCTTGAAGTGTATTTATAAACTAATATTTAAAATGTTTTATATATTGTGTTGTTTGAGTTGTTGATGTTGATTTGGGTTTCTGATCGATTCGTCTGATCAACGCTATCGATAAGATTTCCAGAACACTTGAACAGAGCATACTGACACAATATGGTTTTTCAAATTTAGTAATGAAATAAATTTTGTAACTATGTTATATGTGATAGCCCGAATTTTCGGGCATCTGATAATTGGTAATTATCAGAGTTAAAATTTTATTTAAATATTATTTTGTAAATTAAACAGATAAAATTCTGACAAATATCTGAATACTTATATAAACATAGGTTTAAAACTATAATACAAGTGTTGAATTTTAAATCTCCCGGGATAATAAATAATATATATAGACACACATTATTATAAATATAGTTTGAATATGTACATATTAATATGACACATAAATTAAATTAAAAGAAATGTAAATGAACTTTTAATTAAATCCTTATTTTAAACTCAAGCTAAAATATATATTTTAAAAAAATATTTATTATCCTTGATGTTAAAAATTTAAACACAAGATAATTTGGTTTGTAAAAAAATATTTATAGAGTTAAAATAAGATCCACAAGCATATAAGCATATAATATATTTATTTGGATCAAAACATAAGTTATTTATAAACAAATTTTTACATAAATTCTCACTTGTATATTTATTGAAGTTTAAAAGCTTATTTATATGAAAACAAACATTTTTTACATAAATACATATATTGACTTAAAAGATTTAATAAAAAAGAGTTTATACTTGTAAATATCATAATGTATATTTAGGACACTTGTAAATTGGAATGTATATGTGTAAGCTAAATAATCAATTAAGGACAAGTGGCTTTATTTGTTTTTTTCTTTGATAATTTGTTTTTTAAAATAAATCTATTTTCTTCATTCCCAGTTCAACCTTTCTTTCTTCTCTTTTTAACTAAAACCTGTAAACCAAAATAAACTGGAAAAAAAAACAAAAGCAAATGAAGCCGAAACTTGGAAATCAAATCTGCAAACCAATTCAACCGAATCAAGCCGCAAGCAACTCAATCAACAATTAAACTTCAAAAGAATTCAAATGCAAATAGTAGTAGCAGATCAAAATCAAATTTACAGATCAAAGAACCAGGCCTGTTCTCTGTTTTTTAAAAACGGTGAGTAAACATCTAAATTAAAAACAGTTTTTAAAATCTGTGATGTTGTTTAAATGTTTGTGACGAATTTCTATAGATTATGGTTGCATATGTTTACGTATGTAGATGCATGCGTATATATATGATGTATGTGATATGCATGTGAATGACTGTGAACATATATATATATATATATATATATATATATATATATATATATATATATTTATATATATATATATATGAGCTCTGTTTATATTCCAGGCTCATCTCCCCTAGGAAAATTTAAATTGCTCTTCACCCAATTGATTTTAGGCTTCGATCTTTAAATAAATAATGACTGTAAGATTCTCATTTCATTTTTAAAAACAATTGCAAGCAGAAATACCCAGTGGATATTTCAAAAATAATGCATTACAGTAGGAAATGAATAATGGACAGAAATAAATCATCATAATTTCTATTATATATCTAGATTAGTGATAGGAAATAATGAATTTAGGTAAAGATATCATGTTTTTTGGATAAGTAAATATTGGGATATTCTGGAGTGACCAGAATTTCGGTTTTGATCGAATTTCGGTGTTCGGCATTGAGGTGAGTGTCGAGCTTTGGGTTGGAGGTGGCTGAAGTATTGTCAGTCTCAGGAAAAATAATGGAGTATTTTTCTGGTGATTGTAGTGGCCAGGGAGGATCGAAGTAGGGTTCGAAGAGCAGTTTGGTCGAGGTTGTGTTCGAAGTGATTTCATCACCGTAGGGAGGCTGGACAGGATCGCGATGGGGAAATCGTGGCATGGTGATGTGGTGGTGCTCTGGGAGAAGAGCCGGGGTTTCCTGTCGGCAAGATCGTTGGTAGCGAGAGGTTTTGGTCATCTGTGTTTTGTTCCAGTTTTTAATCGAGAGCCTCGTTTTTGATTTGTTGATGTTTTTGGAAAACTGGGTGGTCGGAGTTTTGGGTGAGATGGTCATTGACTTGAGGAAGGTCGCGACGTTGTTTGATGGTGGCCGAAGTAGCGTGTGCAGATGCATGTGCATGTGCACATTTTTCGTGCCTGGGTTGTGATGTTTTGGGGAAGAAGAAGTTGTCTCAGGCTGGACTTCGGGATTTTGGATCGTTAGCTCGAGTTTTCTTCAAGGGATTCTGAATGTGTTTATTTGTGGGTTGTAAAATTTAAACAAAGTTAAATTAAAATATAAAAAAACTTTTGCTCGAGTTTGGACCCAGGGATGTTATGGTTTGGCTTGGGAAATTTCAGTTCGATTCAGGATTGTTTCAAATTTGGAAAATAAATCAAGTTTCAAATTACAATTTTTAAACAAGTTTAGACAAAGTCTTTAAGAAAAATAAATTAAGTTTCCAAAGGTAAAGTATTAAGCGAGCTTCAAGGATTTAAATTTTAAAAGTTAAATTGTTTTACACTTGTTTGATTTATTTAATTTTGTATTAAGTTAATTATTTTATTTAATCTTTGATTGTTTTCAAATATAATTAAATGAGGGGTTAATTACTTAATGTATTAAAGGATGGTTAATTAAAATGGATAATTTATCAAGGTGATTAATTTACTAATTACTTAATGGTAGTAATTAAAGAATAATTAACCAATTTCTTAATTGATGATAAAGGGTAATTAATTAATTACCTAAGGTAATTACTTAATGAAGTAATTATGAAAAAAATTGGTAAATAACTAAAGTTAGTTAATCAAGGGATTAAAGAATAATTACTCAATGTTATTGTTGTATGATTTATTAATATAAGTGATTGGATTAATCACTTATTGTAATTAATTGAGGATAATTAACCAATGGATTAATTACTCAATGAGAGTAATTAAAGGTAATTACTTAATAAGAAATAATTGAGAATTAATTATTTAGTATAATTAATTAAAGGGATTAATTACTATATTTAATTAATTAATATGATTAGTTTAAGTTAATTAATTGGTTTAATTAATTTAAATAATCACATGACGATGGGATTGATTATAATTACTTAATGAGGTTTATAAAGTGTAATTACTTAGTGAAGTAATTAGTATTGGTAATTATAGGGTGTAATTAATTGATGATTGAAAGTAGTTTTGGGTTAATTACCTGGTGTAATTAATATGAAGAATAATTACTTAGTAGAAGTAATTAATAATTAATTACTTATTGTAATTAATTTAAGAATTGACTAATAAAAGTTATGGGAAGTTAATTAAGTGAGTAATTAATCAAGAGTAATTAATTACAGAATGAGATTAATCAAGGGTGATTAATAAATATACTTAATTAAAGATTATGTATAATTACTTAAGGTAATTAATAAGGTGAACTTCCTTGATGAAGTAATGCGTGGATAATTAGTGGATGTAATTAATCAAAAAGAAATTACTTGATGGGAAGTAATTAAAGGATAATTACTTGGTGGAAGGAATTAAGTGATAATTACTCATTGTAATTAAAGGATTAATTAATATAATTAATCAAGGAGTCGGTTTAATTGATGGAGTAATTTAGGAAAGTTAATTTCTGATTGTGATTAATCAAGGTTGATTAATGAATGTAATTAAGTTAAAGGTTAATTATTAAATGAAATTTAAGAATAATTAACTAATGAAAGTAATTGGAGGATAATTAATTAATGTAATTAATGGAAGTGATCAATCTTGCTTATTAATGATTGAATGATGATGAGTGCTTGAATTGGTTGACATCTCTGATAAGATGTAACAACCCGGTATTTCGCATCGATTTATAATCGACTTAAAACGATTAATATTGACACAAACTTCTATTTGAAGTTTTTTTTTAAAATTTGAATTAAAATTGATTTATAAATTGATAAAAGAAATTTAGGACTTTAAATAAAAGTTTTCTTTTTATTTATTTTTTTTATTTTATTTGGCCTTATCCCCTCTTTAATTTCGAACCGGCCCTCCCCCATTTTCTCTTTTCATTTTCGAACCCGTCCCCTTTTCTTTATTTTTTTTTCGTTTGCTAACCTAAAACTAATCACGCAAAGAAAATGGCGGCCTCTCTTTGCCGAATTAGGGCTTCGTTCTTCTTTCTCGAATTAGGGCTTCTCTGTTGATTGATTCTCGCGCTTGGCTCGTTCGTTTTTCTGGGGATCGAGTTCGCAAATCAGGTAAGTGATTCCATCACTTACATCTAATTCAAACCCTAGTTTGATTGTTCGTGTGCTCGCTTATTGTGTGCTATCGTGGCTTTGATTCTTTGCTACTTGAATTGCACGGCAGTGACTTTCCTCTTTTAATTTTGTGACCTAATATTATCGGCATTGATGTCTAACTTGGTCACTTTGATTTGTTTGAATGTTTTGCTGTGATGTCGATTTCGTGGCCACCACTATCTCGAATTCTTCATGTTGCCTTCGTTGGTGCCAGTTTGCTGTGACATTGTGCATTTCATTCTGTTTGATGTTGCACTTGGTTATTTTGTCCATTTGTGTATTGCTGCAAGCTTCCTTGAGCTTGTATGCTTCAAGTTGCCTTGACTGATTCATATGTTGGTCTGGTCCTTTTTTTGCATTGAACTGCATTCAGTTAATTATTTCTGAAAGTTTTGAAGCTTGTTTGGTTTGCGGTTTTCAGTTTTGGATTTCGTAACAACCGCAATGCATTCAGTTAATTATTTCTGAAAGTTTTGATGCTTGTTTGGTTTTGACCTTTATGGGCTTGGTGCATTGGTTAATTGCTAAGTTCGAACTTGTTTTGGTTGACTTATCTGTATATATATGCATACATACATTCGTATGTGTGTATGCATATATTGTTGACCATGGTTCGGGTTTTGTGTTGTATTTGCACTGGTATATATATGCAGATACTTGAGCATAATTCATTGTTTCACTGCCATGCTTATACTTCTGGTTCATATCTTCCAGTGTTGCCACTGTGTTTCATTTGCATAGCTGAACTTGTGTTGTCTTTGATGTTCTTCTTATTGCATATAAACTTGGTCTACTTGATGATGTAGCTTTCAAGTAGTTTTGCATGTGCATTACTTGTCTTCATATGTGTTCATACATACCTTTGTATGTGTGTATGCATGTGTTGTTAAATTGCACTGCAGTTATTTTTTTGGGACTTGGTTTGCATACTTGATTCAGTAGTATGCTTCATTTTGCATCACTGTATGTAATTCTCTGAGGTGCCTGCATTGTCATGATGTATACTCTCTGTATACATACTTGTGGCTTGATCCATGCATTACTGTATATTCATACTGTTGGCATTCATATGTTTACAAGTACATTTCATATACTTGTAGCCATTCATGCAAAATTCTGTTGCCTCCTTCTGGTTCATTTCATTTTGGAACCATTGCTTTGGGACTCTCTTTCAACTATTGTCCCCTGTTGCATTTCTGTGCATCATTTCTGTGCATCCTTCCTGTTGCACCCCTGTGCATTCATTTGATTATGCTGGTTGACGTTCTGATGCCTTTGGTTGTTGCAGTATGTTACTGCATTTGGTCTGAGTCACTGTGTATCATGCTTGATCTCTGTTACATGCTTGCTGTTGCATGCTTGTAATATTCAAGTTCTTGCAGTCTTCATTTTCGACATGTTTCACTGCACCTTGTCTTGTATGAACTTGTTTCAGTAGTTAGCTAGAATTGTTGCTGTTCCCTGGACATGAACTTGATTGTTACACATCTTCAAATCGACACTTGGTCTTGTGATATTCACGACGACGCTTGTGAATATTCATTGGGTACATTATCACTGTAGTGGCAAGGCAGTGCACGCAAGCGTGAACTGCAGCCACACGGTGCAGCTTTTAAAATATTCTATTTGTTTTGACTTATGGATCTTTTTGCGTATTCCATATTCCGTAGTGGCGAGGCAGTGCACGCGTGCGTGTACTGCAGCCCTACTCGACTTAATATTTTAACTGATATTTAAATGTTTTGAACTGTTTTGTTCGTTTCAATTCAATATTATGAATTGCATACTGATTTGGTTTAATTACTGTCGTCTATTCATTATTTAATTATTATTGCTTCTGTGCACTAATAACTGAGTTTGAATTAGACTGACCCGAGTATTATTTTCTTTTGAATCTAATACTCGGGTCAGACCGAGTATTTACAGGTTGTAGATATTCTGCTTTGGGTTGCTGCTAGAGCTATGAAGTTCTTTCATATCTTTTGGAGTAGTCGTCTTTTGTAGTAGTCTATATTATTGTATAGGAAGATATGTATTCATGTATATTATATACGTTAATGTACTTGTATATGTAACTTCCTGAGTTGACTATTGCAGTTGTATCACATGTACCGTGTAAATGTATTGTAACTGACGTCAGTTATTATATATGTATATGAGATTTTCTGTTTTTATCTGTGTTCCGCATTTATATTTATCTGTGTTATTAGTTTATATTTGTCCTAGACTATTATAGCCACCGCGTGGTAGCTTTGAGTTTGCATCGGCATGTCGGATTTCCTCCTAAAATAGATTGCACGTTTTTACTATCTGACATATCGGTGTTCGCACAAAGCAATTACACGGATGGTCGCTCCTCAACAGCCTTATTCTCCGTGCTAGTTGACAGCACTACACCGTAGTGTTCTTGGCTAGCGTGGGTATAGAGGTGGGGCGTCACAGCTTGGTATCAGAGCCTGGGGTTTAGAACAAATATAAAACATAACTTAGATAGTACATGTGTTACAACTATTTGTCGATGTTTTATTTCACATCTTTGTCTTAAGATCATCTTTGATTGTTAGGAATGAATTCCTAACGCTTATTCGTGAGCATTGCTGCTATTCTCTATCGCACTTGCTCACTTGAGTTTACACTTCTAAGTATCAGTGTATATATGCTCTACCAAGTTGCATATTGCTGCAACTAGTACCCACTTCGATTTGAACTCGCATTGTTTATTCGAACTGCTATATATATGCATTCTTATCTCTGATTCGTGTACTTAATGCAGTTTCCATACAATTGGGTTTTGGGTATCAATCTTTGAGACAAATTGCATTCCAATTGTCGACTCTGTCTGTTTATCCATGGTTTGTTGGTTTTCATGTGCCTCTCTCTGATAGTTTTAAAATTTCTTTGGTATAAAAGAAATTGTCTTGGTCTTTGCCTTGTCGATATCGACGTTGACTTGACTTTTACTTTTGCTAAAGTCATTCAAGCATTTATACTCGTTCTGCTTTGTTTTTCCAATTGTTGATCGGTTCTTCTTTTCCGGTTAGTTGTTATCACCTTTGTCGACTTTGATAACTTCTATTTCAGGAATTTTGGGTATTCCTACTTTGATGGATTTGGAATCGAATTCTTTGTATTTTATTCACGTCTTCGAATGTGAATCTTAGTGAATTGATTTGGTTTTCGAATTTAATCGATTCTTGATTATTTCCTGATTTGTTGCTATCATTTATTAGCAACTTTGATGACCTTTTCTTCGGGATTTTTGTGAACATACCTTTCGATGAATTCGGTATCGATTTCTTTGGATTCTATTCACGTCTTCGTATGTGAATTCTTGTGATTGATTGTTTCTACAATCATTTTTGTGATTTGTCACTTTAAAAATATAAAGGTTTCAATACTAGTAGTAAATATCAAAAACTCTTTTATCAAAATGTTTTCAACTCTATTTTCCATACCAAACTCGTTTTTGAAACTGTTTCCAATCTATTAGTATATACAAATCTTTATTTCACTCGTATGAGAAATCTAATTAAACGGCTTAGTAAAACAAGTGGTATGAAACGCTTGCGTTTACTTCGTCGGTTAATTGTTGGACTTGTTCGATTGAACCTCTAGTGACAAATTTTATTAGTGAAGATTTACAGTTTGTTCGTAAATATTTAAGTTAAGTAAGTGGTTATGGGACATGATGCTAAACTTTTACATTTACTGACTTAGTGTAATTGACACTTCTCGTTGATCATGACGATCATTTTTACGGTTAGACTAGGCCTCATCGGTGTGATTTCGTCTCACACATATCTCTTGGGCTTTGAGGATTGTCTAGGCACCACTTGTGTGATTTCATTCACACATACTTTTCTTTTGATTGTGAGGTTAGACTAGACACCACTTGTGTGATTCCACTCACACATACCTCTTTTGATTTTTTTGGTTAGTCTGGACCTCAATCTGTGTGATTTCGACTCACACATGTGGGGTAGCGCCCCACGGTCTTCGGGCCATTCGTGTGTCAAAATTAATGGCTTGCAACCATGAGATAGCGTCTCGTTATGCGTTGCACGTGTTGATGATTTTTCATGCTCGCGGGTAGGTGAGATTCTGTGCTCCCGTTCTCGCTTTGCGTTGCACGTGTTGATGATTTTTCATGCTCGCGTGTAGGTGAGATTCCGTGCTCCCGTTCTCGCTTTGCGTTGCCCGTGTTGGTGATTTTCATGCTCACGTGTAGGTGAGATTCCGTGCTCCCGTTCTCGCTTTGCGTTGCACGTGTTGATGATTTTTCATGCTCGCGGGTAGGTGAGATTCCGTGCTCCCGTTCTCGCTTTGCGTTGCACGTGTTGATGATTTTTCATGCTCGCGTGTAGGTGAGATTCCGTGCTCCCGTTCTCGCTTTGCGTTGCCCGTGTTGGTGATTTTCATGCTCACGTGTAGGTGAGATTCTGTGCTCCCGTTCTCGCTTTGCATTGCACGTGTTGGTGAGTTTTCATGCTCGCATGTAGGTGAGTTTTCGTGCTCCCGTTCTCGTTATGCGTTACATGTGTTGATGAATTTTCATGCTCGCGTGTTGGTGAGTTTCCATACTCTCCTTTGAGTTTCCATACTCTCCTTTGAGTTTTCATACTCCGTTTGAGTTTCCATACTCTCCTTCGAGTTTTCATACTCCGTTCGAGTTTTCATACTCGCGTTCGAGTTTTCATACTCCGTTTGAGTTTTCATACTCTGTTCGAGTTTTCATACTCCGTTTGAGTTTTCATACTCTGTTCGAGTTTTCATACTCCGTTTGAGTTTTCATACTCCGTTTGAGTTTTCATACTCTGTTCGAGTTTTCATACTCCGTTTGAGTTTTCATACTCCGTTTGAGTTTCCATACTCTCCTTCGAGTTTTCATACTCCGTTCGAGTTTTCATACTCGCGTTCGAGTTTTCATACTCCGGTTCGAGTTTTCATACTCGCGTTCGAGTTTTCATACTCCGGTTCGAGTTTTCATACTCGCGTTCGAGTTCTCATACTCTTAGCTTGTGTTTTCTAGATTTCTTGTGAGGATTTCTAGAATTTGTGCTTCACCGATTTTCGTGATTTCTATTGATAAGTTTTATCAATTCTTGTGCATTGGTGAATTCGTGTGTTATTGACTTGTTATGAATACAAGTTTAGGGTATGATACCCCTTTCTATCTTTGAGAAGATTCTTGTGACTCTTTGGATGAATGAAAATCCACTTATCGAAGTTGCTTCTGATGTCGTTGTTTTAATCACATATTTAAAAAAAAAAATTGTTTCAAAATATAAATCAAAATTATTTTCAAATTTTTTACACTTTACGCTTTCAAAAGAATGAGGAAGCGATGTAAACGTTTCAAAAAAAAAAATCGAGGACTATGACCCCTTTCTTTTACTGATTCGCTTAATTCCGGACTTGTCCGTTTGAGAACGTAAAATGTTATTTATTTAAAATACACAATTTAACACTTTCAAGGAAACGATGAAGTGAATTAAACGATTTAGTAAAACTCGTGGTTATGAGTCATGTGCGTTTGCTATTTCGGTTAATTTCGGACTCGTTAATTGAAAAATTTGTAATTTGAAATTTGATTACCGTTGTGGTAATTTCTGATTATCGTTTTGATAATTGGATGTTTATGATTTCTGATTTATCGTTTTTGATAATCAGATATTTATTGTTTCTGATTATCGCTTGTGATAATCAGAT
Organism: Allium cepa; assembly: GCA_030765085.1. Lineage (NCBI taxonomy): Eukaryota > Viridiplantae > Streptophyta > Magnoliopsida > Asparagales > Amaryllidaceae > Allium > Allium cepa. Next base: position 971,751,844 of record CM060928.1, read on the forward strand.
ATTTGAGATCTAATTATCGTTTGTGATAATTAGATATTTGTGATTTGATTATCAATTGTGATAATTAAATAATCGTTGATTCATGATTTCTGATTTATCGTTTTTGATAATCAGATATTTATTGTTTCTAATTATCTATTGATAATTAGATATTTGAGATTTAATTGTCGTTTGTGATAATTAAATATTTGTGATTTAAGATTGATTTTCGATTTTGATAATCGAATACTTGTTGATTTGATTATCGTTTTTGATAATCGAATATTTGTAATTTGAGATTTCTGAATTATCTATTGATAATTAGATTTTGTTGATAATTTGTGAATTTCCTTTATGAAATTAAAAGATTTCTTTGGCGTTTATATTGTACTACGCCAGTGTACCGGCTCAATTTTCTACTATTCATGACGTTTTCTACGTCTTTCAATTACGGAAATGCCTTAGGAATTTCCGATTTCTATTTTTGAGCCCGGTATTATTGAAGAAATTGAAGTTTCACCAGATTTGACGTTGAGCAACATTCTATTCACATCAATGTTTCGGGGGTTCGGCACCTTCGAAATAAAGATGTTTTCTCGTGAAAGTTTATTGGTTCTCAAATCCTATGAATTTCACTTTGGAATCCAGAGAATTCATCGAGCAATCACGATCAGGCTTTCTCTATCATGCTCTTTATGGTGAACTTCCTACTTCGAATTTCTTCATCATGTGATGACATGCTTTTATGGTTGTTACCTTTTATCCGTTTGTTCCTTATGATTGCGAGAACGCAATTTCTTTAAGGAGGGGAGTCTGTAACAACCCGGTATTTCGCATCGATTTATAATCGACTTAAAACGATTAATATTGACACAAACTTCTATTTGAAGTTTTTTTTTAAAATTTGAATTAAAATTGATTTATAAATTGATAAAAGAAATTTAGGACTTTAAATAAAAGTCTTCTTTTTTTTTATTTTTTTTTATTTTATTTGGCCTTATCCCCTCTTTAATTTCGAACCGGCCCTCCCCCATTTTCTCTTTTCATTTTCGAACCCGTCCCCTTTTCTTTATTTTTTTTTCGTTTGCTAACCTAAAACTAATCACGCAAAGAAAATGGCGGCCTCTCTTTGCCGAATTAGGGCTTCGTTCTTCTTTCTCGAATTAGGGCTTCTCTGTTGATTGATTCTCGTGCTTGGCTCGTTCGTTTTTCTGGGGATCGAGTTCGCAAATCAGGTAAGTGATTCCATCACTTACATCTAATTCAAACCCTAGTTTGATTGTTCGTGTGCTCGCTTATTGTGTGCTATCGTGGCTTTGATTCTTTGCTACTTGAATTGCACGGCAGTGACTTTCCTCTTTTAATTTTGTGACCTAATATTATCGGCATTGATGTCTAACTTGGTCACTTTGATTTGTTTGAATGTTTTGCTGTGATGTCGATTTCGTGGCCACCACTATCTCGAATTCTTCATGTTGCCTTCGTTGGTGCCAGTTTGCTGTGACATTGTGCATTTCATTCTGTTTGATGTTGCACTTGGTTATTTTGTCCATTTGTGTATTGCTGCAAGCTTCCTTGAGCTTGTATGCTTCAAGTTGCCTTGACTGATTCATATGTTGGTCTGGTCCTATTTTTGCATTGAACTGCATTCAGTTAATTATTTCTGAAAGTTTTGAAGCTTGTTTGGTTTGCGGTTTTCAGTTTTGGATTTCGTAACAACCGCAATGCATTCAGTTAATTATTTCTGAAAGTTTTGATGCTTGTTTGGTTTTGACCTTTATGGGCTTGGTGCATTGGTTAATTGCTAAGTTCGAACTTGTTTTGGTTGACTTATCTGTATATATATGCATACATACATTCGTATGTGTGTATGCATATATTGTTGACCATGGTTCGGGTTTTGTGTTGTATTTGCACTGGTATATATATGCAGATACTTGAGCATAATTCATTGTTTCACTGCCATGCTTATACTTCTGGTTCATATCTTCCAGTGTTGCCACTGTGTTTCATTTGCATAGCTGAACTTGTGTTGTCTTTGATGTTCTTCTTATTGCATATAAACTTGGTCTACTTGATGCTGTAGCTTTCAAGTAGTTTTGCATGTGCATTACTTGTCTTCATATGTGTTCATACATACCTTTGTATGTGTGTATGCATGTGTTGTTAAATTGCACTGCAGTTATTTTTTTGGGACTTGGTTTGCATACTTGATTCAGTAGTATGCTTCATTTTGCATCACTGTATGTAATTCTCTGAGGTGCCTGCATTGTCATGATGTATACTCTCTGTATACATACTTGTGGCTTGATCCATGCATTACTGTATATTCATACTGTTGGCATTCATATGTTTACAAGTACATTTCATATACTTGTAGCCATTCATGCAAAATTCTGTTGCCTCCTTCTGGTTCATTTCATTTTGGAACCATTGCTTTGGGACTCTCTTTCAACTATTGTCCCCTGTTGCATTTCTGTGCATCATTTCTGTGCATCCTTCCTGTTGCACCCCTGTGCATTCATTTGATTATGCTGGTTGACGTTCTGATGCCTTTGGTTGTTGCAGTATGTTACTCCATTTGGTCTGAGTCACTGTGTATCATGCTTGATCTCTGTTACATGCTTGCTGTTGCATGCTTGTAATATTCAAGTTCTTGCAGTCTTCATTTTCGACATGTTTCACTGCACCTTGTCTTGTATGAACTTGTTTCAGTAGTTAGCTAGAATTGTTGCTGTTCCCTGGACATGAACTTGATTGTTACACATCTTCAAATCGACACTTGGTCTTGTGATATTCACGGCGACGCTTGTGAATATTCATTGGGTACATTATCACTGTAGTGGCAAGGCAGTGCACGCAAGCGTGAACTGCAGCCACACGGTGCAGCTTTTAAAATATTCTATTTGTTTTGACTTATGGATCTTTTTGCGTATTCCATATTCCGTAGTGGCGAGGCAGTGCACGCGTGCGTGTACTGCAGCCCTACTCGACTTAATATTTTAACTGATATTTAAATGTTTTGAACTATTTTGTTCGTTTCAATTCAATATTATGAATTGCATACTGATTTGGTTTAATTACTGTCGTCTATTCATTATTCAATTATTATTGCTTCTGTGCACTAATAACTGAGTTTGAATTAGACTGACCCGAGTATTATTTTCTTTTGAATCTAATACTCGGGTCAGACCGAGTATTTACAGGTTGTAGATATTCTGCTTTGGGTTGCTGCTAGAGCTATGAAGTTCTTTCATATCTTTTGGAGTAGTCGTCTTTTGTAGTAGTCTATATTATTGTATAGGAAGATATGTATTCATGTATATTATATACGTTAATGTACTTGTATATGTAACTTCCTGAGTTGACTATTGCAGTTGTATCACATGTACCGTGTAAATGTATTGTAACTGACGTCAGTTATTATATATGTATATGAGATTTTCTGTTTTTATCTGTGTTCCGCATTTATATTTATCTGTGTTATTAGTTTATATTTGTCCTAGACTATTATAGCCACCGCGTGGTAGCTTTGAGTTTGCATCGGCATGTCGGATTTCCTCCTAAAATAGATTGCACGTTTTTACTATCTGACATATCGGTGTTCGCACAAAGCAATTACACGGATGGTCGCTCCTCAACAGCCTTATTCTCCGTGCTAGTTGACAGCACTACACCGTAGTGTTCTTGGCTAGCGTGGGTATAGAGGTGGGGCGTCACATAAGAATTGCTTTGTGATATGATATGTTGGATGGACGGTGATACTGTGATTATCTATCAATTATGAATTGTTGTGTAAAAGTGTTATTCGGTAATTAAAGTTGTATTTATTTAATTGGATAACTTGGGTTTAGATGACACTGGATTCGAAGAGACTGGAGTCGAGTATTAGTAAATACCCAAAACCACTTCTATTCATTATAGGTTGATATGTGAAATCAATAAGCTGAAATGAAATGATTTAAGTGAATTGGACTATTTAATCTAAGTTTTGGTGCTTACAAATTTGTGAATGAAATAAGTAATGTCTATAACAATTTGTGAACTTGTAATTGATACAAGTTACCCAAGTTATATATATAAGTTGTATGTTTTTGTCATTCATGTTAGATGGGTTTACTCACGTTGGTTTCCAGCCTGACCCGGGTGTTGCTTTGATGTAATGCTCGGGTCAGACCGAGTATTACAGATTTTTAGGAAAGGACGTTCTAGAGCTCAGAAGGCGAGCTGGATGGCAGGAAAGTATGGAGTGTCTCTGCGGTGATATATTTTTGTATATCTAGGACATATTGTTTTAAACTGCACAGTGTTGTGAAATGGTTGTAACTCTGATGTATAATAATATAAGTGCACTAATACAGTTCTTCTTTGTAAAACTATTATTTATGTGATATTATATTTTGATCCGCTGCGAATGTGAGGTTTCTGTGACTTGTTCTCTGTTTTCTTCTTCTTCTCTTTTCTTCTTTTCCTAACTATTTGGAATTTTCAGGATCGAAATTTCTGGGCCGTTACATTATAAATCTTTTTCTGGATTTTATTGAATTGGTTGTTAAGAAATAATATTTGATTTTATCTATCATTATCTCTTGTTTCATATATACATAATTGAACTATAAACATGGTTATAAATTTATTCGGAAATTTAAAATGAATTTAAAACAAGAATTTGAGAATTTAATTTCTGATGGATTTCAAACCTTGTATTTAAAGTTTTAAAGGATATATTATTTAAAGTATTTCGAATAGAAATTTATTTCCAAAGAAATTTAAAGTTTAAAACTAGTAATCTTTTCTTTGTCGCCGGCAAATAATATCGGTGATGACTGCAGCATCATCGACTTTCATTTTCGAGTTTCGAAGTGAAGAGACCGTTCTCTAGTCTTACTACAGTTTTTATTTTGGGTAATTTAATCGATTTGAATTTCTAAAATAAGACTGGATTTACAACATGTGGTGATATATGATTTAAATTTGAATGGATATATATATATATATATATATATATAGTATACGTGCATTTATTAATCTCTAAATAGTTTGGAATTTATCGAAAATTTAATTCCTAAATTTTATCTTGAAAGATAATTTTTATGTATAATTTCAAGATTTGGATAATTATTCAAGATTGAAATGATTAAATTAGAAAGTTTTATTTGTATAACACACAATTTCATTTCAATATATCTTAGCTAAATTATACAAAGGTTGAATATGTAATTGGATAATATACAATATAAAAAGGACTTTATAAATAAAATTTGAGTGGTTATAATAAATGTTATACGCTTAGATTTTAGTTATAAAAATATTAACAGAGGTAAATAGAGAAAAAGGGTAATGGAATAATTTACAATATAAAATGATGTTAAAGGAACTAAGAATAAATTTAAAGCAGTTATAATAAGTATAAATATATTTAATATAGGTGATAAAATATACTGAGAGGAGTAAATTTAATTTTAACTTGGAATAAAGAGGAAATTAAATTTATTGAGTACATTATGAGTATAATAGATAATTGTTTTCAAATCCATGATTTTAGAGATTGTTAATTTAAGATAATTTGATGATAAGATAATGAAATTTGAGATAGTTAAGATTTATTTAACTTAGAAAGAAAAGATTAATTATCAAATTAAGTTGAAATTTTAATGGTTTCAAATCTATTATCTTATTTTGTTTTTCAGACTATCTTTTGGTTGTCCTTATTTCCCTTATCTTGCTACAGAATGGGGAGGCTATTGCTTATATCAGTCTATTTAGAATTCTTTCTGTAATCTTTAATAATCTTTGGTGTTCATTTTTGAATCTGAGCACTGCTTGCCATCCACAGACCATCGGTCAAGCGGAAAGGGTGAATTAGATTTTAAAAGATCTTTTTCGTGCTTGTGTTCTTGATTCTGGAGGATCTTGAGAAGATCATCTCCACATTGTTAAACTTACATATAATAAAAGTTATCAGTATAATTTCAATCTTCTTGTCATCTTATCTTCATCCTATTTTATTCTATACTTTTCTATGTTTTCCCGTACTTCATTCCTTTTCGGAGAAGAAAAGTTTTGAGTGGGGGAGAGTGTAACAATCCTATATTTTGAGATTATTTTTAAATTGTATTTCTTGATTTCAGAATTTTATTTTATTTATTAAAATGGAAAATTTCGTTATTTTAAATATAAATTTTGGTTTTGATGTGAATTATAATTCCAAACATGAATAAATAGAATATTTTCCCGAAATTTGAATTTTGGTCAATATAGTCAAACTTTGACTTTTACATTTAAAATTTAGATGTATTAATTTTTGAATTTTATCTTTTATTATGGAAATAAATAAAATTTCAAGTATACTGCTTTTCATTTCGTTGAAATCTGATTAACATTGTGAAAGTTATGCTTTTTACAATATTATGTGTAAATTGTTTTATTTAACAAAATTGTTTATTTTAATTTACATAGATAATATTTTTTTTGTTCTTATTTGGGTATACATGTGTAACATGACATGTTACGTATATATTCTATTTTTAAAACATTTTTAAAAGTGAAGTTATAATTTTCCAATACTTATTTTATTTTGTTTACAATTTTTACTTCTAGTATCAACTTAAATAACTATTTTCTCATTTATTTTCTATTTTTCCTTAGAATAATTATTTATTTTCTTTTTCACTTTATTTTGTTTCCTTTTTATATTTTATTCGCTGAAATTTATTGGGTTTGTTTTAATTTAAAAGAAATAGAAAAACAAAGAGACAAAATCCCTTTTAATATTCTATGTCTTTTCACTACCTTTGTCTATTCATTTTTCAGTTGCCTTTTCATGCTTTTACCGTCCATTCTTCTATGCATTGTCATGTATTCCTCTTTACATTTCATGTGAGAAACTTTTCTCCTCATCCTCAAAAATCACGGCTCACTTCAAAAGAAATTTTTTTGTAATGGCTTCCTTTATCTCTTCTCCTCTTTAATTTTCTATTAATTTTTTCCTTGCCTCTTCTTCTAGTTTGCTTGGACACTACCTCTTCACCACCACATCACCATCACCTCCACCATCTACAGTAGCACCATCATCTCCTCCTCTAACTATAACCAGGCCGTGACCATTTGTTGATGATATCACCACAAACTTTGCACAAAAACTCCACAAATTGTCAAGCCGACCTACTTGCACCATCCCCTTCATATGTTGCTTCGGCGACCACCATAGCCACCACCTCCAGCCATCATATCACCTCTGACCTTCAGCTCCAGATCTGACCTGACACATATGAAGCATGGCCGAGCCCAATTGACCCTTTGGCGGAGCCTACATGTGACCAAACCTACCCCATTTTGGCATTGAACCTATGTATACTTCATGTGTAACACTTCTACCCTCCAGATCTCATGTAGCCGTGCATTTTGATGCCATACCCGACCCAAAAACACATCATGGACGAGGATAAGTGTCCCATAGGGCAAAGCATTTGGATGGTTAAGGCAAGGTTAAGCTATCTTGTCTTTATTGCTTTTATATTTCAATTTGTTCAACATTGTTTTGTATTGAATATTTATGTTTTCAATGTCTTGTTTTGGGTTGTTGTTTACAAGATAATATCTTGCTCTCTCTTCTCATTTGAATCAAGTCGCACTGTTTCCTGCCATATCATGCTTTTTGGAATTTATTCGTGTAGTTTGATTTGCTAACTCCAGCTTGAAAAGGTGAGTCATTCTCACTCTGACATAATTACTTATGAAATGGTAAATTGATGACTAGTGTTTAGTAAAATAAAAATGCTATGCAAGTTAATGATGATTATATGATATGCTATGCCATGTTATTACCATGTTAACTCTGTTAATTATCACCTGACATATGATATATGACATTATATTGTGGCATTTACATGTTAGTATCTGTGTTTATATTGTTTTTGCATATTCTCAAACTACAAGTTACCTGCTAGTATAGAATCATTATGGGTTGAAATGATACATACCCGAATGGACATAAGAATAGGGAAAAATCATTACGAGCTGAAATGATAGGCTTAAGTGATTTTTATTGTACTTTATTTGACTTAGGATTGCGGGTTTGAAATGATAGAACCCGGGTTTTCTTTTTAAATTACGGGTTGAAATGATATATATTGGTATCACTTGACCTAGGTTAGAAAATTATAAACAGACCCCATGATATATTTTTAAATGATTTTTAATATAGATATGTATTTTTAAAGTATGAAATTTTGATTTAAAAATATATATTTATTGGTTTTGAGAAGGATAAATATTAATTTTTGAATTTGTGAATTTAAGGATGTAAGTTTAAAGTAAATGTGATTTTTGACTTTAAATTATATTTTAAATGTAAGTAAATAATGAAAATTAAATTTAAAGTGTGAAACGATATTTGAATTAAAACGTTAAGTTTTCATTAAATTTATAAGTTAAGAAACAGTGAATTTGACTTAACAAATGAATCGAGTTTTAAGTTGGATATCTAATTATAAAACTTTGTTGTGATAAATCATATGTTAAAATTATTTAAATGCGAAATTTTGAAGTCTAGAAATATGATTTATAAGTTTAAATAACAAAATTTTGGAGTGTTAATGTTTTTGAAGTTATAATAAAATCTGAAATTTTATTAAGGGCATTTCCAAAAATGTTGTGGTCTTATGACAACAATTTTAAGTGGTGTTGTTTTGAATTTAACTATGTTTGAAATAACTAAATATCTATTACGACATTTTATAAATGTCGTTATTCCTGAACTAAACTATTTTGGAAACTATAAGCTACGATAACACTTTCAAATGCTGTTGTTGCTGAATTTGACAAAGTTTTGAAATGTTATAGATTTTGTTAAATGATTTAACTTTTGGAATTGATTATTTGTGAAATTTAAGGAGTGTTGGGTATATTTTAATATTTAAATTTTAATTTTTAAGGAACTTAAATAAGGTTTACTTGGTTATGTGTTAAGTGGAATGAAATGCAATGAGATAAATGAATTTTTAAATGGAATTTTGAAATGTGTTTTGTAATGATATTTGAAATAATAAATGAATGACATATTTGATGTTAAAATAATATTTAAATTGAATATTGAATTAAATAATGATAATGAATTTATAATGGTTTCGAAAAGGAAATGATTTGAAATGGTTTTGAATGACATAATCTTTATTGTGATAAAGAATGTGAATTTTAAATGATATTTGATTTTGATTTATTCAATTTATTCGATAAATGAATATTTGAAGTTTATATTAGTATGAAAGGATATTTGGTTTACTTGTAATTTGAGTTTATTTGAATGATATAGGATTTCATAAAATGAATATTTCAAAACTAAGTAAAAATGAAGTTAAATCAGAGATATATGAAATTATAAAATTTAGTTGTGAAAGTGGGATATTAAAGCTTTGAAATATATTGAAAATTGAATAGTTTATTTTATGGATCAAATCTATATTTGAAATTGATAAGATTTGAAATTGTTTGTTGAGAAACTGAACTGAATTGAAACTAATGATTTTAATTGAATTAAAATGGAAATTTGAAAATTTGGTTTTAATTGAATAAACTTGTAAAATGTAAAGAATTAGAGGAATGTTTCATGATTTCAAATACATGATTTCGAAATGTTGTGATTTTCAAAGTGTAATGATTTCAAGTATTTTGGTTACGAAAGAGTTATAACTTTGAAAGTATTATGATTTTTGAAAGGTAAAAATATGTTTGAAATGGAAATGATATCATATTGGTTTGGATATAGTTTTGGAATAAAAATGGTTTTGGTTTCGAAGTATAAACTATTTTGAAAGGAATATAGTTTTGAAATGAAATGATTTGATTTTGTAGTATAAACTATTTTGAAATGACCATGGCAATATAATGACGATTGGTTGTTAAAGAGACCGGGATCGAAAGTTCTCATACTATCTGCCAACTCCGAAAACCACTTTAACAACTGTGTGCGCGGTGGAGATTCCAAAATGAAGTAGGATGGCGGGGACGATCCTATTGAGGTATGAACGTGGACCCGACTCCCTTGAGTTGGCTTAAGGTGGCTAAAACATGAGCGATCGACGGGCCAAGTGAGGTCATTCCTCCTATCGGACGCACTCCTTCGATACTATACTCTTGCTTGTGGTTGATTTGATGGCCATCCTCCGATTTTGATTTGGGAGTGTGTTCCGAGGTGGACGGTAGTGGATGCTATGCGTTACCACCAGTCCGGAAGCGTAATTGGTATATCTAGCCTGGCATCGCCTAGTTGTGCCATGTCACTACCATAGCGAGCCTTACTACGAGTTTGTTTTTCTCCCGTAGCCCATGGAGTATTTAGGGTAGCCTCCCGATCTGGAGGTATGCTGATACTGAATGGACTACTAGGACTATTACGTTTTGGGGGCTATTTATGGGTAACCCTTCAACGCTATTTTAAAGTAAGTTTATTTTACTGTAGACATTATTATAATAGCGCAATATTACTACATAGTAAATAGTTTAATGGATCCTTAAATGATGGGCGATCCCAGGCATCCTTTAGGTTACTGATGCATTTTTGTTACTGTTCACTTGAGTTGATTTACAGTTCATAAGTATTTATGTCCTGACTTGAGTGTTTTGCTTTATGCTCGGGTCAGACTGAGTGATTCAACATTCAAGACTCACTTTCGGAGTTGGAGCTTTTCTTGAAGATCCAGCCATCTGTTTTGCTTTTAGTATTCAGTGATTCCAGTGATATATTTTGATTTGTACCTGATGTATCTTGTTACTCTTCTATTGTATCTTGTTTAACTCTGATGTATCTTATATATTTATATAGTAGCTTCATGAACTACTATCTCTTTACTTCCGCTGCTTTATTAAATACTCTGTGTCTGTGATATGTGATTATTCATTTACTGTATATTCTGAGATTTGCCAAATTTTATTTACAACGCGGTATTTTGAACAATTCAAGTACGACACGTGCAGACGCAAATGGTTGAAAATATCAGGTCGTTACATGGTAATTGGGCAAATTACCTTTTCTACCTTGTTAAGGAATTGGGTTGAAAATTTACCATCCGTTCATCTCTAAACTACCGCGGCCATACTCTGACCACCGTCGTTCGCCTCCAGGAAGGAGCCCCGACCCTCCGCAACTCGTTGCCACTGACCATGCCATCTCCTATGCCCAAAAACTTGAGAATCAATGCCTTAACCATCGCCGAATTTATCTCAACCTAGTCGCCGCCAACATCGATCTTACGCTATTGAACACCATCAGTGTGAAGCCCTCGCCATCCCCCACCTTTTCCCTTTAGCACCGCTTTTGATAGATTAACATCGATGACAAAATCAACAATCCTAGCATTGATGTTCATCATCGATTTCCCATCGCCTCGTGTCGATCTAACCGGTCATCTCACTCTACTTACCCTTATGAACATTTTCCTTGTTGGGATCATCACCTTATATGGCCTCCAGTGGCGTCGACCAACCTTGGCAATTGGATTAGGCTATGGTTAGGGTAAGGTTTTAGAAAAATAGAGAAAGCAAGGTCTTTTTATGGAAAAATAACCTCCCAAAATCTTTAACTCCAAACGAGGCATGCTAACCGACGTTCCTATCTAATTACCCTCATTCCGAACACAATGGAACTAATGCCAGGACCTAATTCCATCATGTATAGAAGTTAACTTTTAGATTTAATCTATATTATAATTTAATTACTAAACTTAATTGCCATGCATTTCGAGCTAACATGACTGCGCAGCACGCGCGATCGTCACAAACTCGACGGCGTATAACAGTTCATTATTTCGAATCCAATGATACTAGTTTCATCAAAATCCAAGAAAGTGCCACAGAATGATAGTTTCACATGTTAGTTAAAACGAATTATTATTAAAACCCGTTTTAATCACTTTTAATTATAAATTAAAAGCTTTCCATGTCATTCTTATTTTAAAAAATTAAATAAGCTTTCAAAATCATTTTTTGTGCACTTTAAATCCAAGATTCAATATTAAAATAATTCTGATATCATTCTTATTAACACATCGCCACAGCAAACCCAAGACCAATTCATACCTATTATTCTCTTTAAAATTCCATTTTAAAGATCTAAATATTTAGCCAAATCATTTAACAACATTTTACCACTATAAAATATTACCCAAGGGTTTAAAAACAAATGTTACTAGAACATTGTTTACAACAAACCCAAAACACTTCGCTATTCCTTTATCTTTAATGCTTCATTTATAAAGATCCAATAAACACTCAAAAGTATAGTTAAATGGGTTAAAACAAATGTTGTACGAACTTCGATGCTATAAACCAGAAAACACTTTTATACTTGCTATTAACTTTGAAATATCCAATTAAACTTCTAAGTGCTTCTCTACTTATTAAACAAGGTAATATACCTATTTAATCAATTTTTAAAACAATCCATTATATATTATAATCTAAAAACTCCTTTTTAAATCAATTTATAAAATATTAAACTTCCTTTAAAATCAATTAAACATACTAGAATATCCTTAAAAAGATATATATAAACACACACACACACACATATATATATACTAATTTCTTTGTAAAACAAAGATATCTAATAAAATATTATAATATAAAATCCTTTTATTTCTTTAATAAAATCTTTAATAACTTCTAAAAGCGTACTTTTAAAATACTTATATATATTTTAAAACCTTTATTTCAAACACCATTCAAAACCAGTTTTATAATTTAAAACCATCACTTTGTAAATACACAATTGATTTTTAGAAATATATTTAAACCTTGATGTTTCCTTTAATAAGTACGCTAATGATACTTATTAATCAATATGAAGAAGCCCTAGAAAGTCTTTTAAAGTTAACTTTGCAATCGCCAAACACAACGATTTCAAAGTGCATCCATCGCAACCTTTCGCTTCTAACATTTCTCATTTTCCATTTCTAATTTACCATAAATGTCCAAACTAATCCTGTTTATGTCAAACACACCAAAACATGTATAGAGCAATCCAGTGTATATATATATATATATCCACGATATATAACATTTTATCCAAATGTCAAATATAAGGGACTTCGAAGAACGTTTATAACGATTATATCATTTCTAACATATATAATGCACTATCACTTTTCATAAAGCAACATTAAACATGTAAATAGGAGTCTGGGCCACAATACATATCTACAGAACCAAATATGAGATTATACCATAATATTATATTTTCACCTATTTTATAAAACAGGGCGGAGTCCAAAAGTAATAACTTGAAGTCTGTTATACAGTTTACATTTTTTCATACAACAACAACTATATACATAATTGTATAATCAACTGAAGAGTAAAACTCACCCAAGTTCCAGCCAACGATTCACATTTTGAATAGTCCAAATTCGAACGCCTGATCGATTTTGACTAGAATTCTCACAAGCTCCAGACTCGAAGAATACAACTTCATTACATAGATAATCTAGATATGAATGCAACAGCAAAAACGATGCCTCGATCGGACCTCGTATGAATAAGATACGAACATTAGAACTCTAGAGATTAATTAAAAATTAACATAGTTAATTAGGGTAATTATGCTAATTACCTTGCTCCCCTTTGCTAACGAACTCAGGCCAACCAATTATCCTCCATTCATCATCGCACTATCACTACTATCATACTCTAACCGTCGTCACTCGCCTTTTGAGGGATCCCCGACCCTCCATAAATCGTTACTCTTGACCATGCCGACTCCCATTGCCAAAAACCAAAGAACGAATACCTAACCACCATTGCATTCATCTTGACCTAACCACAGCCACCATCGATCTTATGCCACAAAACTCCATCAGCGTGAAGCCTTTGCCAAATTCTACCTTTTCCCTTCAATGCCACCACCTATAGATCATCGTCGGCGATGAAATCGCCAGCCCTAACTGCGACATTCATCATCAATTTCCCACCGCCTCGCCTCGATCCACCATAATCTGACCTATCATCTCACTCCACTCACCCTCACGAACATTTTCCTAGTTGGGATTATCACCTGAAACGACCCCTAGCATCATCGATAAACCTTGGCCATTTGATGAGGCTAGGGTTAGGGCGAGGTTTTAGAAAAATAGAGAAAGTGATGCCCTTTTATAGAAAAATCTCTAACACTATTCATCCCCTAAAATCTAGAACTCCAAACGAAGCATGCTTATTGACGCTCCTAGCTAATTACCCTCATTTCAAACATAATAGAACAAGTGTTGGGACCTAACTCCATCATATATAGAAAGTTAGATTTTAAATTAAAATTATATTATATTTTAATTCTTGAAATTAATTGCTATGCGTTTTGAGCTCGTACGACCACCAGTACGTCTGATCGCCAAGAAACTCGATGGTGTATAACAATTCATTATTCTCGATCCAATGGCATTAGTTTCATCAAAATTTGAGATATTGCCCAAAATGATAATTTCACACATTAATTAAGATGAATCATTATCAAAATCAGTTTTACTCACTTTTAATTCTAAATTAAAAGTTTAAATCATCATTATTATTTAAACAAAATTTAAATAGGCTTTTAAAATCATTTTTATTTAAATTAAACCTAAGATTCAATATTTTTTCCAATATTCAATTATAAACTGTTCAAAAATCCGAATCGTTACGCTTCGCAAGACATTCTAGGGCTTCTTCATATTTTTAGTAAGTACCGCAAGCGTACTTATTATCGAAAAATATAATGGTTTGAATATATCATTGAAAATCATTTATGAATTTTTAAAGTGATGGTTTTAAATTATAAAATAGGTTTTTAAGATTTTTAAATACATGTTCTAATATATTGTATAAGTACTTAGAAGTATATTTTTAGTATACACAGTTTTAGAAAACTTTAAAGATTTTATTTAAGAAATAAAAGGCATTGATATTATAATATCGTTTAAATTGTCTATTGTAATTAATTCAATATCTCAGTTATAAACAATTTAGTATGTGTGTGTTCTTTTAAAGGTATCTTCGTATATTAAGAAGTTTTAAAAAGCAATTTTGGTATTAGTAAAAGAATATAAACGAGTTTTTAAGATTGTAACACTTATGTTATAATGGATGGTTTTGTAAATTTGATTAAAAAGGTATATTGCCTTGTTTAATAAGTGAAGATGTACGTAGAGCTTTAAAAGAAGTTTTCATAGTTAATGGCAGGTTTGACAGTGATTTTTGGATTATATTAACTATGTTTGGGCAACATTTGTTTTTGCCCATTTAACTATACTTTAAAAAAGTGGTAGATCTTTATAAGGAAATTTTAAAGATAACGATTAAGTGAAGTATTTTGGGTTGTCGTAACAATGTTATAGTCACATTTATTTTTAAACCCTTTAATAATATTTTAATGTGGTAAAATATTGTAAATGATTTTGGAATACTTTAATCTTTAATAATGGAATTCCAAAGAGAATAGAAAGTATCAAAAGGTTTTTGGTTTGCTGCAAACAATGTTTTAGTAACATTTATTTTTTAACCCTTGAATAATATTTTAATTTGTCAATATATTGCTAAATGTTTTTGGATTACTTAGATCTTTAATGATGGAATTTTAAAGACAATAACAAGTATGAAATGGTTTTGGGCTTGTAGCGACAATGTTTGAGTAACATTTGTCTTAAGCCCTTTGAAATTGATTTGTGAATATTCTTATATGGTAGAGATAAGTATATGAATACTTTTGATAGTATCGAAATGTGTTAAAATGAATAATGATGTTTTAATTAATTAGAAAAGTGTAATTAATAAGTGGATTTTCATTTATAAGTAGTTACTGAGTAAAAACGAATTTTACAAATAAAATAGGATTTTAAATAATAAAGGAAGATTAATTAAAAAGAGTATTAGAAGTCGTTTATATGACTTGATAGTGCTTGTGTGTTTTGATTGTGCTTTGTGTGTTACCTATTTATCGATAGTATGCGGGACTTAGTTTCCCGTATATGAACATTCTCATTGTTATTGGATTTGACCAAAATATAACTATGGAAATATCTAGAAGAAAGATAGGAATTATATGGTATAGTTGTCTTCACTGATGCTATGTTGTACGTATAAACTCTTTTTTATCTTCTAAGACAAATGATAAGTAAATCCGTCCAGTTAAACGGTTAGGAGGCGATCCCCGATCTTATGTATTTTTTGTTTATTTCCCACAAAACCAAAGTTGAGTTAATAGAAAATCTGTCGATACTTTTGGTGCACCTGGTAAGTGGGGGAGCATACGCATATGGGATGACCTAAAACCGTAGCCACTATAAAACCATATACATGTTCAATGCTTTAGAAGAGGTTTGTGATTGTTTGAGATGCTGGAATATATGTGGAGATTTGAGATCTGTTGAGATGCTCGAACAAATGTAGTTGTTCATGATTTATTAAAGATGTGGAAATCCATATGTGATTCTAAGATTTGCTGAGATATGGGAATCCCTATGTGATTTCGAGATCTGTTGAAGGATCCATGTGTGATTCTGAGATCTGTTATGATACGGGAATCCATGTGTGGTTTCGAGGTTTGTTCAAATTGGGAACTCGTGTGTCGAGGTTTGTTCGAATTATGACTCATATGCAGGGATGCAAAATGTGACTTCACCATTCATAATGATAGAAACTAAAGATAGGAGACATAGCCCATGAGGTTTAGCAAACTTAAGGGTGTGGGCACTCCGTTCTAGTGTTACTTATGGATATGCATGCGGGAGTGATGTGTCCCAGTGCCACATGTTTGGGCATGGACCAAATACTTTTTTGTAGTATATTTTATCTAGAGATATAAAACGCTTGAAAGGATATCTCAGATCCTATGCAGAAGGACCGCTCTCGAAGTACCGAGAGCACCTCTAAGGAAATCTTACACAATTAGGGAACATGCCTTAGCAGTTGTAATTGTATACCTATTATTATTGTGATATACAATCACATGCATCACAACTATGTGATTATTTACATTTCACACCTTAGACATTATTATATTATCACTGGATTTTATAGTAGAAATGGTGTGGTTACCGTAAGGTAAAAACTTATCCATGATTATTGGCAGCATGATCTTACGAGATACCCTTGTTTTAAAGGGTTTTTAAATATAATAATCTATATGATACGAGTTTCTCACACTGGTTTACCAAACCAATCCGAGTATTGTTTTCTTATATGCTCGGGTTAGGTCGATTATATTTCCAGAGTCAACTGTGGTTCATTGGAACTCTTGGAGAGAAGCTTGATAATTTCCTACCTTAATTTATTTCTATAGCATTAATTGTTTTGTATCTTTCAACATTTGTGAGGACAGGCAGTTATAACATCTAAGCATCATGTATGTATATCGAAGTTTTCTTTTCGGTAAAGACCTTTTGAAATATTATATATTATCGTTCCGCATGTGAAATCCTGATATTGTGTTCTTCTTTCTTGTTTAGTTTTTGTTTCTTTTTATTTTATCCTAATGATCTATCTTTCCTGCACTTGAGTGCTCGGCACTGTAATGATCCACAAATCTGTACCCCTTGAGTCAACACTATTCTACAACAATCAACTCAAGTTGTACAGAAATACAAACCATTTGGTTTAAAGAAGAAGAGGTAGAAGAAGAAAATAGAAATAACATCAGAATCTAACCATCGCAGCGGAATAAAATATAATAGATAATACTCTTTACTCAAAATCAAATGTATCCATTTATATATTACATCATCAGGGTACATTAATCACAGTTCAACATCAATAACATACTACAAGATACACAACTAGTCAACACATCGGAGTATATGTAAAACAAGTACGAAAGTACGTATCGTCATCCAGCTCGTCTCCCGAGCTCCACAACATCATATCTCGTGTCCTATAATACTCGGTCTGACCCGAGCATTACAGTTAAATGACACCCGAGTCAGTCTGGAATACCAGCGTGATAAATCACACTCAAATTGATTATTAAAGTTTCAAAAATCCTTTTGAAAACAAAAGCATCTCGTAAGACCACGCCACAAATAAACATGTCGGTTTTTACCTTACGATAGCTAAAACACTTTTTATTAAAATCCTCTGATATTATAATAGGGTCTATATACAAATACTTATTAAAATAGCCGAAATTGCTACATCTATTAAATTCCAGCTACTAGCCACAGAGTGGGTAATACAAACAAAACTCGTAAAAGGCTCGTAGGGAGAATGAATTTCCAACTAATGACTAGGCACTAGGGAACCACCTGTCACGGTACGTGGCCTAGATCACAGTACCGAGGAGCCACCCTAACTCCCCTGCAACACAAGACCGGGACTACCCCTTACTGGATAATCCCGAGCAAGATCACCCCGCGGTTCGGATCAGCAACCGCCCACTAAGCCGAAATAAAAAGGGACATCTAGACAGGGATGACCTCACCCTGAAATGGGTGCTACCCACCTAGCCTTGCTGCATAACCCCTGATTTTCAGTCATTCTCGGTTGATGAGGCTTGAGGCTAAGCGTTACCTTTTAGAACAATATCCCTTAGAATGCCCATCGCCCACCCGACGATGTTCCGAAAGCAATCATCCATACAAGTCCGTCCCGGGTTCAAACGGAACTGAAGGCACTATTCCTACTACTTCCATTTTGGAAATATCCTCAGGATTAGTAGCGACAAGCCCTTGCACTTCACTGCTCCATCTTCGAATCCAAACTCGTTCCCTACGAAAACGTACAAACCGGATCGAAGTGGTTTTCGTGAAATAAATCCGATCCCGAACTCTTCGAAACGATCAACGCATTTGTCCAATATTGAAAGTCGGTTATTTAACTATCAATTAACATTCACAAACAACCGTCAAACAATAAATAATTTCCCAAATTATTTATTTATCCCAAAAATACTTCACAAGATATATTTTCACTTCTAAACCTTTTTGAAAACAGTTTCCAACTATCTTCCTTTTTCATGATAAACTTTCCAAAATATTTTCTATCTCCACTGAAATCACCAAGGACAAACACTTAGATTTTAGAACAGTTTTAAAAACACTTTATTAGAAAATATACTTTAAAATATTTAAAATTAAAAATTACTTCAATATTTTGTTAAAAATATATACTTCAGGAATATTTAAAAAAATGAGGTTAGTTTTATAAAATATAAAACCAGATTTCCCCTTAAAAACAAATATCAAATCACTTTAAATAATTACTCCCATAATAGATTAAAAGTAAATACTTACTTTAGAATTTAAATATTTAGAAATAATAATTTTTCCAAAACTTGCTTTTTAAAACAACTTTAAAACTTTTAACTTATATTTAAAAATTTACTTTGAAAACGTACTTGGTTATCCAGGGAGAGTTTCCCATTTCAATCACTTATATCAATTTTCTAATTTACTCCATTTAAAATAAATTTCATTACTTACCCAGTTCATTTCAAAGTTCGTTAATTATGGACTTTATTTTTATTATTATTTTCCGTTTGATTTTAAATCTTTTAACTCAAATATACAAATTTTAGATTTTTTCCAATTTCTTCTTTATTCTTTTTAATAATTTAAATCTTAAATTTTAAATAAATACTTTATTCTTTTAAATAATAACACTGAAGTTTAAAACTCATTAACTTTTGGTTTATTCAAAATTCCCTTTTCATATACGGAATTTATTAATTAGAATTTTAAAATTACTATTGTTCTTATCCAATTCATTCTTAATTTATTTATATTCCTTATAATTATTTTTTTAAAAGTTCACACCTTTTATTTCATTGCAAAGTCCAATTCTATATATTTAGATAAATCAGAGTATTGAAATATTCAAGCAAACTATAGCGTCCAATATTCTAATATAATTCATCATAGAATATCAAATAATCACACAGAGAACATTGAATAATTTAAATAAGTGTTAAGGAATCCAGTTGGATCCCTCCAACCTGTTTCCTTCCATCCACAGATGTTAGCACAACATAAGATACCAATTCCACTTCAAGGTGGAATATCATGGTATATGGGTTTTAAAATATAAAATCATCCGCTATTTAATGCGGGAAATCAAACATTCCAAGATATAACATATACTACTATATATAGTATATTACACCAAATCAAATCAATCAATCAATTGTTTAAATTTAAGTATTTAAATTTAGATTAAAAATTCAGCTAAGTGAGATTAACTCACCTTGGATTTTCATTTGCAACCCACTTCAATATTGCCTTGGATTCCTTGAAGTTTGACCTTAAATAACAATTTATATAATTTATTAATATTCCAAATAATCAAATACTCAATTGCCATTATAATTTTTAATTTAACTAATATTTTAATTTTTAAACTAATGAATTTGGTTTAAATAAATTTCTTCCGATAAATTTATTCAACTACAAATTTTGATTTAAAACTAAATTTTCTTCATAAAAATTATTTTAATAACCGTAGCACCTTAAAAACAATAAATTCCATTCAAAAGTCTTTTTATCTTGCTGTTAATTTCAGATTCTTATATTTTCTAAAATCATATACACATACATATTTTACTATAAATTACAAGACAGTAAATTTCCTTACAGCAAAACTTTTTTTTTCTCTTATTCTTTTCAAAAACCTATATTATATATATATATATATATTTACTACTTATCTACATATGTTAAAATCAAATTAAGATTGACTTAAAAATAAAAATAAAAACTGCTTAACATCAAATTTCCTTCTTTTTTTTCTTTGCTGTATATAAACTGTAGAAATTTTCTATACTATTTAATTTTTTTAACATTTATACATATATATAAACAAATAAAAATCTGGGTTTAAATTCCTATATTTATATATATACATATTAGATTTAAACTTGAAATAAATTTGTAAATATACCTCTGCAATTAGCCTAAATCGATCTCGACCTAGCTGAAGATGCCACAGCTTCGACTTGCCTGACGTCCAACTTCTCCTTCCAGAAATCATGGCCATGCGACCCATTCCCAAGCCCTAAATCCCTAGCTCCAACGCCTACGGCGACGACCCCTCTTTCCAAAATCGTGTGCCTCCGTGCTCGAGCTCGACGTCGAAGCCTCGGCCCTAGTACGAATCCACTCGCGATACTGTCGATCGATCTCCCACTGTGCTGCAATCCTCCATCTTGCACCTCCTTCCAGATCGAGCATGCGCCTACATCCCATCCAAGCTTCGCCGACTTCAAGACCTCCACTGCTCGTGCTTTGTTTCAATCGCGAACCATGGTCACAGTTTCAGGCGCTCGCGCCGCCTTTATGTTCGAGCTGTTCGATTTCTTTTTTTTAACTCAGGGAGGTTTCGATTAATTTGAGAAGGGGGAAAAGTAACGAACGCAATGGACTTCGTTCGCCATTATATTTTTGTTTTAGTTTTCCATCGAATTCAATAAGCAGGAGAAAGGGAAATAGGGTTTTACTTTCTGAATGAAGAAATATCTCCTTTTTATTTTATTTATTAAACGTAGAAGCTTATTAAAGAAGATAACGCGACTTTTTTTTCTTTTTTTCTTTTTAAAAAAAACCCTATACGTGATGCTAGCTACAGTATTCAATGCAAATTTCAACGCGTTTATATATCGTATGCTCACACAACAACTCCAAACACTACGAAAATTGAAATCCGATAATAATACAATATTACGGACCCAATGGGACTGGTTTCGTTGTATTCGGAGACTGTGCCTCGGAAGGCTATATTTTAAATTCAGTTTAAACGATATAATTTCAAAACCGTACAAAACACCTTTAAATTCAATTTTAAAAGTTCTATTACCTTCAGTACTATTATTGTAAATTTCCCAAGCCTTCAAATTATTTTTAACAGGCTTAAAACTCCAGATTCAACATTTTACTCAATTTCAAATTATTTAATTCAATAGTTCAATTATCAAATAAATAGTGATAGTTGAATCCAAGTTAAAATTAACTTTTAAATATTTAAAATCAATTAATATTCTGATTTTAAATGCTCAAAAATTCCGAGTCGTCACATTCCTCCCCCCTTAAAAGAATTTCATCTCCGAAATTACTAATTAGGAAGAATGATCCAATACCCGTTTACTTTTCCTCAAAACCAAACAATTCAACATCTTACCAACGACCTTCTTATAAAAGATCGTTATCTTTCTTACTAACTTCCCAAACCTTTCCTCAGTTCCAACCAACTTTACTTATCCAACTATTCAAACTATAATTCAAAACCAAGTTTAAAATTTTCAAAATTTCTCAAAAAATTTCTATCTCTCTATCCGAAATTTTTTGCCAGCGTCTCCTTTGCGCGGCTAGCTCGATACAACTACAAAAGGCCTCTACGGGCTCCCAAATTCGAAAAGAAAACAAAAGGCCAAGTGGCTCGATCAAAAACCCAATCAAATTTCATACCAAAATTTAAATACATACCTTTTTGTCGAGCAACTCAAATTTATCTTCTGACATCAAAACCAATTTTCCTTTTCCTTTATAATACCTACATATCCTACTTAGCACTAATATCCAATCACAACTTTCAAAACATTTTATTGACTTCCTTACCAATGTTAATGTCTATTCATCCAAATATTAACTCAGAATATATTTGTAATATCCAATTGAGAATGCACCATTCCTTTCTTAAGTTTAGTATAAGCATTTTATATGCTTCTTATATTTATTTTCACCTTACCACTTCAGTTTATATCTATTTTAATTCAAATTGGTTCTCCTATTTTCATATGAATTCAATTTATCTTCAATTTTGAATATCAAATTTTATTTTCCATTTATACTGATTCATGTCGTTTTTTTAAATTAGTTGCATTCCTTAATTTATTTCAATTTCAAATTTGAATTCGTTTTGTCGTTAACTAAATTTTTCCCAAAAAATTTCAAAAATTTTCTATCTCCCAAAATTTCCAAAAATTTTTGGCAGAGTCTCCTTTGTACGGAGGAACTTTTGCAATTTGACAAGAGATATAAATATATATACATCGACCCACTCGGTCGGAAAAACAAAAACAGTTCATATTTCCTATTTTTATTGCGTAGGCGTACCTTATTTAGCATTTTTAAGCAAGCGGCTTATCTGATTAGCAGTTAGCGAAATCAAATCCAGTCCAATGACTTCCCTGAACCTGTACTTACTCAACTAAAACATGTAAATGTCATATATATGAAGTTTAACAACATTTCACTTATTTGCAATAGTTAAACACATGAATTCTAACAGCAATGCACACCGAACACTTTCTGTAAGCAATTTATATAGTTTTAATACTAATTCGACTGTTATCAATTTATTCATCCACCAATTTTATTCTACTTGAATGTTTACAACCCACCTGCTTACATCCAATTCATTTTCAATTTTAAACAAACCTATACTATTCTAATTTATTTAAATATCAATTTTATTTACTTGCAATGACTCATAGAATTTTATTTTCTTCTATTTTCGTCCAACGACCAATTTTTCTCATGCAGATTGGTAATATTCATTCAAGTAAATAACCACTTAAGCCGATGACCATTTTGAATTGATTCCAACTCAATTTATTGTTTAATTCTTTCTATTTAAAATTCATTCACAACCATTCGATCTAGCTCGACACATTCTATTTAAATTTTTTCCCTTTTCAATTTTATTCACGATCCATTCATTTGCGTTTCATTTCTTATCCGCATTCATTTAAAACCACTCTATTAAACTTGAAAACATTTTATTTTTCTTATTGTCAAGTTATTTCAATTCCTTAACAATTTAAATGGTTTACAATTATTTATTTAAGAATTTCATTCCATTATACATTATATGTAACTCACCGAATTTTATTTCGATTAAAATTCATTTTCACTTGATTTATAACCAACCCAAAATCATTAAACTTAGTTTAAGTTGATTTCTATTCAGCTTAAGTTAATTTACTTCAATTTATTCAAATTTTATACTTAAGCTCATTTTCATTTTACAAGTAAATTTTTCTCTTCTATTAAACTTAATTCTCTCTCAATTAAATATCATTTTAAATCTACAATTTCATTTGATTAGTTATTATAAAATTTAACTTTTCAGATTCAACTCATTTAATTGATTACGAGGTCATTTCCAATTTATTTCTACTTATTTGGATTTTATTTGCAATTCATACCATTATTATTTTAATCCAATTTCATTTTTATTTATTCGACACATTTCCAATTATATTTAATTTGTTAACACTTCAGTTGAATTTTAATTAATAGCTCAAATTCTGATTCTACCATTCACTTTTAATTTAGCATCAATTTTATTACTCATAATTCAATTTCTACCTAACCAATTTAAATTCCATTAACAAATTCAGTTAACTAATTTATTCCAAATTAATTCTACCCCTATTTATCATTCCATACTTGATTTTTAATCTCAAAAAATCATTTCATTTAATTTTTTTAAGTTTTATTTATTTTATAATTCATGTTTGGATTTTTGTTTTATTTCCAAAACATCAAACAATATTTATTTTGGATTTTGTATTCCATTTCCCAATTTTATAAGTCATAACTTATTAATCCACACGTTTCCATTCATTCTAGGCTTAAATATATTCATCCTTTATTTTTAACTCGAGCCTTACGCTTATTTATAACCCAAGCATATTTTTATTCCATGCAATTTTATTTCTTTTACAAGTTATCCTGATTTATTTATTTCAATCCAATCCTTATCCAACTTATTTTCCATTTATTTAGGTAAGAATCTAATTCCATTCAATAACTCAATTGAATTTTTATTCCAATTCAATTTTATTTTAATTCGAATTTATTTAACTCAATTCAATTTCAACTTAATTCGAATACAACTGGATATTATTTTCAGCCTATTCAATTAATTTCAATCCGGTTAAATTTTATTCCCAATCCAAATTAATTTCATTTTTAACTTTTCACTTTAAATTTAAATTTTCAACATTCAAGCTTATATTTCCTTTCTGATTTAAAAATTATCTCAATCTATAAGCTTATCACCTATCTTATCAAGATTTTCAAACATCCGGCTTTTGGTTTCAAATCATTTTGAAATCTCCAACATCTCAAATCACACTTCTCAAAAATTTAAACCAACCCTGGCTTTATCCCCAACAAACTTCCTTTGAATTTTTCAAAAACAACTATCTTTTCTGAACAAATC
The DNA here is from genome assembly GCA_030765085.1 of Allium cepa. Lineage (NCBI taxonomy): Eukaryota > Viridiplantae > Streptophyta > Magnoliopsida > Asparagales > Amaryllidaceae > Allium > Allium cepa. The sequence continues at coordinate 971,776,996 of CM060928.1, forward strand.
AATTCGGAAGCAATCCGTCACTTAGAAATTCGAAAATTGAATACTAATTATGCGACCGTCATCATCAGAATTATTTCCCAATAATCCAAGTGATTTCAATGCTATATCACTTTCAAAATCCATTCAAAATACATTTCCTTTCAGAAATACCTCCAAAACAATAATGCTATTATTTTCTTCAAATACTTCGACAAACACTTTCAAAATCTCCGGGATTTTAAATTTCCAATGTTGAGTCACAAGTTTTATGAAGGTTTTGATTTCTGACAAATAATAAAGGCGATCGACAAAACAAATACATCATGGCTACATATGGTACTCTAGATTATAGGTTGATTATTTGATATTGTATTAGTGATAAACTTGTTAAAATCTATCCTCAAATAATCATGCATTTCAATATAATCAATATATATACATTTGAAATTGCATTGCACATTCACTATGCAAATTATCAGAGACCGGTCGGCCGGTAGTAAAAAAGGCGGTCGACCGTTTCTGCATAGTATGCACAATGAACGTGCACACATGCACATAATGTATATATATTTGAATTCCTGTCTACTGGTCACTTTTTAACCCGTCGACCGTTTTTAAACAGAAAGCAATTTTTTCAAAAGACACTTCTCTTCTCCAAAGGTTGCATCTCTTACCTTTCACCAAAGATCATATCTCTTAATGGCAACTACTCACAAAGAGTTACAACCATTCTTATCTATAAAAACTCATCTAATTCGTTGATTAAAATAACATGATTTTATATGCTTTTTAATCTAATCTCTGATCTTACTTTCTACATACTCCTGCATTCTAAAAGCTCTCGATTATTTATTGAATCATCGAAACTATTTCATATCTTTTGATTCAATAAGTAATATACTTTCCTTAATCTTTTCAAAACATCATTCGCATACTTTGAGGATAAGATTATAGGAAGGGTGTACTGCTAGTGACAAATCCGTGTTTTCAAGAACGCAAGTTGTCAACAACAATTGTATTTGTTCTTTTGTTGAAGTCCTCTGTGTTGTAAGAGGCAAGTGTTGAAGTCCTAAGTGTATTAGAGGCGTGAAATCCCGTTCGGTTGTTCGGGTGTTGTAAACCTGTTCCTCCGAGTGAAGCGAGGTTGTTAATAGTGAAAATCCAGATAGAAGTCTGGGACTGGACGTAGGACGGTGCTCCGAACCAGTATAAAAATCTCTGGTGTGATTTTTCTATTTTTTATTTACTATGCTATTATCATCTATTTCCGCATTTATATTGTAGTCCATATTACACGATCCGTGTGTACTATATTAGCACATATAATTGTATACACACCGCACTTTCATTTGGTATCAGAGCACGGTCATCATATAACCGTAACACGGTTATTTGATATATTATAGTAATATGGCAAATAACGTAAGTACTAGCACTCAAAACACCACTTACACGGAGGGTCAATCGACACAAAGACCTCCATTTTTCAATGGTCTTAACTATAGTTATTGGGCAACACGTATGTCATTCTTTATGCAATCAAATAGCTATGATGCTTGGAATGCCACTCAAAGAGAAATAGTGAATCCAACAACTGATTATTCAGAATGGACTGCAGCTGAGAAAACGGCAGCAGCCGTAAATGCAAGAGCAATAAATATGTTGTTATGTGCATTAGACCAAAATGAATATAACCGTGTTAGTATCTGCACTACTGCATATCAAATTTGGCAAACACTAAAAATCACTCATGAAGGTACTAACAAGGTTAAACAAGCCAAAATAGCCATGCTGAAAAGTCAATTTCAAATTTTCAAAATGAAACCAAATGAGACAATAAATGACATGTATTCACGTTTTCAAACTATTCACCATGCACTTATTGGCTTAGGACAAAAGTATTCTGATTTCGATGTTGTTTCAACAGTCCTACATTCTCTGACTAGTGAATGGGAAGGAAAAGTATTAGCAATTGAAGAAGCTAATGACCTTTCCGTCATGAAGCCAGATGAATTGATATGAAATTTAATGTCCTATGAAGCAAATTTGCAGGCTAGAAAAGAACAGAAAGAAGAAAAGAAAAATGTAGCATTTCATGTCGAGAAAGATGAAAATGAATCAGATTCTGAAGACGAAGATTTGGCATTCATTGCGAAAGGATTCAAAAAATTCCTAAAATATCGAAAAACCAGTCGTTACAATAAAAGGAAACCTGGATCAAACAAACCATCTTCATCTGCTATAGAATGTTTCAACTACCACAAAAAGGGACACATGCAGAAAGATTGTCCAGAACAAAAGAAGAAGTCAGAAAATGACAAATTCAAATATAAGAAGGACAAATCTAAGAAACGAGCTTTCTCAGTAACATGGGATGATTCAGAGTCATCTTCATCAGAAAGTGAAAGTGATTCAGAGAATGAACAAGCTAATGTTTGTTTTATGGCAACAGAAGATGAGGTACAAATTCCTACATTTGATGAATTACTTGATATTAATGCTGAATTGATAGTCAAATATAAAGACATAAAACGTCAATTAAAAGTAGTCAAAGCAGATTTAAGTAGAGCAGAGTTTGAACGAGATATGTTAAAAGATGAGAAGAAAATATTAGAAGAGGAACTTGAAAATATTCAAGAATCATCATCTAATGTTGACTCTCAAATATCTCTTTTGAGTCAAGAAATAGAAGCTCAAAAAGAGAAAAATAATGCTCTCACTACTGAAAATCATGAGCTTAAAGCAAAAGTCAAAATTCTAGACCTAGAAAAAGCTAGCTTACAAACAAAGTTTGATGACATTACTCAAAATGTTTCTAACTTTAACAAAGGTCGAGAAAATTTGACAAAAATCATTGAAAGTTCACAATCTATTTCAGACAAACAAGGATTGGGATATAACAAACAAGAAACCAAGAAACATCTTGGAAATAACAGGAAGAAGAAAGTACAAAAAACTGAAGCTAAGAAAAATCTTAGTTTATTATATTCCAAACCAAAACCAGTTGTGAAATTTCAAAAGAAAAATGTCAAGACTATCAAAATATGGGTTCCTAAAATAAATAACAATTTGATTAGGAACAAATACATTCAGCAATTCATGAATACTGTGCATTTTAATAAAAATTATAATATAAAGGGGATACCGGACCCATATGGGTTTGGACTCCTAAGACCTAACTCTTAGGACCCTATAAAAAGTGGGTACCATGGACTTAATTCTATTTTTTGCAGGTCCTACTTAAGAAAAGAGGAAAGTGGATATTGGACAGTGGTTGCTCAAAGCACATGACAGGAGACAAGAGTCTATTAACAAATATTACATATTCAGATGGTGGCTCCGTCACTTTTGGAGACAATTCAAAAGGCTATATCATCGGCAAAGGCAATGTGAGCAATTGCGGTACATCTAACTTACCTCTTATTACTAATGTCATGCTAGTTAGAAATTTAAAACACAATTTGCTTAGTATTAGTCAGTTATGTGACAAAGGATTTATAATTTCATTTTCAAATAATAAGTGTAGTATTTTAGATAAAGACCATAATTTGGTTTTCGAAGGTTATAGAGACAGAAATATATATATTCTGAATATGAATATTAATCATAATTCAGATATGTGTCTTGTGGCTAATGACAATGATCCATGGCTATGGCACAAAGGCTTCTGTCATATAAACTTCAGAACTATTGACAAGCTAGTCAAAAACAATCTAGTTAGAGGACTACCCAAAATTAGTTTTAAAGTTAACAACATATGTGATGTATGTCAATTAGGAAAATTGACCAAATCATCTTTTAAATCCAAGAAAGTCATATCAACATTACAACCACTTAAGTTACTACACATGGATTTATTTGGACCTACTAGGGTTCAATCAATAAATCACAGTCAATATGTGCTTGTAATTGTTGATGATTTCTCTCGTTATACATGGACAATTTTCTTAAAAAATAAAAGTGACACTTTCGATCATTTCAAATCTTTCGTAAAAAGAATTCAAAAATCAAAAGGGATTAAAGTTAAAAATATAAGAAGTGATCATGGCGGAGAGTTTGAAAATAATGAATTTGAACATTTTTGTACAAAGAAAGGTATATATCATAATTTTTCGTTTCCCAGAACTCCACAACAGAACGGAGTTGTAGAACGGAAGAACCGAACTTTACAAGAATGTGCAAGAACATTATTGAATGGAACCACCTTACCAAAACATTTTTGGGCAGAAGCTGTGGCAACTGTCTGTTATGTTTTAAATCGTGTATCCATAAGACCTCTTACCAAGAATACTCCTTATGAATTATTTAACAAAAGGAAGCCTAAAATCTCATACTTCAAAGTTTTTGGTTCCAAGTGCTTTATCTTAAATACGAAAGACCAGCTTGGCAAATTCGATCCAAAAGCCGATGAAGGAATATTTGTCGGTTATTCGGAACGAAGTAAGGCCTATCGGATATTTAATAAACGAACCAAAACTATTGAAGAATCACTTCATGACTCTTTTGATGAAATCTATCAGCATCCTCACACTATATCAGATGATGACGAATCAATAGTCACTGACAATCAAATCATCACAAATATTGATTCTGACTCGGAAATAATTATTGAGAATATTCCTCAAATATGTGAGTTACAATCACCACCAAGAATAATAAGAGACCATCCGGCTCAAAATATAATCGGTGAAATAACATCACATGTCAGAACAAGGAGTCAACTCAATCAAATGGGTCATGTCGCTTTTCTCTCAAATATCGAACCTAAGAATCCAAAAGAAGCTGCTACAGATGATTACTGGATCATTGCCATGCAGGAAGAACTAAATCAGTTTGAGCGCAATGACGTTTGGGAACTTGTTCCAAGACCAACTGATCAGTCAGTAATTGGTACTAAATGGGTCTATAAAAATAAGGCCGACGAACAAGGAAATATCACCAAAAATAAAGCAAGATTAGTAGCACAAGGATATAATCAGGAAGAAGGTATCGATTATGAAGAAACTTTTGCACCAGTTGCTCGACTAGAAGCTATTAGAATCCTATTATCTTTTGCTTGTCACCATAATTTCAAACTTTATCAGATGGATGTCAAAAGTGCTTTTATCAATGGATTTATCAAAGAGAATGTCTATGTCAAACAACCTCCTTTGTTCGTACATGAAAAATATCCTGACCATGTGTTCAAACTTAAGAAAGCTTTGTATGGTTTAAAACAAGCACCTCGTGCTTGGTATGAACGACTACGTAGCTATCTTATTAACTCAGGATTTCAAATAGGCAAAGTCGATCAAACTTTGTTTATTAAACATTCTCGAAAAGATATTCTAGTTATCCAGATATATGTAGACGATATCATCTTTGGTTCAACAAACGATAAACTTTGCAAAGAATTTGCAAGTATTATGACCAAAGAATTCGAAATGTCTCATATGGGAGAACTATCTTATTTTCTTGGACTTCAAATAAAGCAACTTTCAAACGGTATTTTTATCAATCAAGAAAAATACTGTGAAAACCTTATCAAACGCTTCGGATTAGAAAATACATCTGGTAAACCAACTCCTATAAGTACAACTACACATCTTGAAAAAGATGAAAGTGGTAAGAATGTTGACCAGAAATTATATCGAAGTATGATTGGTTCTCTTCTTTATCTTACAGCTAGTCGTCCGGATATAATAATGAGTGTTTGTTTATGTGCTCGTTTTCAAGCCGATCCAAAGGAATCACATCTACGAGCAGTGAAACGTATAATTCGTTATCTTAATAATACCAAAGATTTCGGTCTTTTTTATCCAAAAGAATGTCCATTTGAATTAGTATCATATAGTGATGCTGATTTCGGTGGCTCACGAACGGATAGAAAAAGTACAAGTGGTACGTGCCATTTTATTGGAAAATCACTTGTCTCCTGGTTCAGTAAGAAATAGAATTGTGTTTCACTATCAACATGTGAAGCTGAATATATATCAGCAGCTCTCGCTTGTACTCAAGTACTATATATGCAACAAACACTTCAAGATTTTGATATTCATTTATCAAATTCTATTATATACTGTGATAACACAAGTGCTATAAATCTCTCTAAAAATCCAGTAAATCACTCTAGAACCAAACACATTGATATCCGTCATCATTTCCTTCGAGATAATATTGACAAAGGAAATATATGTCTTGAATATGTCCATACTGACAATCAATTAGCGGACATTTTTACTAAACCTCTGCTCGAATCTAATTTTATTAGATTACGAAGAGAGCTTGGTTTAATTTCAAGAAAAAATCTTGACTAAGTAATTTCTAAAGAACGTCTTCTGTTTAGTTATTCTTTAACCATAACTTTTGCATAAACTATTTTTTTTTTACATTAAATATAAGCCACTGCTTGATTTAATGGTTAATTCTCTTTACTCATTTTTTCATTTAGTGATCGTCCTTTCCTTTCTTATTTTATAATTTCAGTTTTAAAAGGAAAGCTATTTTTAGAGTTAAAATAAAATTTCTGTTTATGTTTTCTTGGTTAAAATTTTCCATTAACTCACATCCATAGGTTTATACATAAGAAACTTGTATATAAGCTTGCAAAAATTTCATATTTTGTTCATCTTTTTTATCTAATCATAATATTCTATACAACATTCCCTATGGCTCACATTTGTGATAAATGTGCTCAAGAATCATACATTTCTATTACGAGTTCTGAGTCGGAGGAATATTATTCTCCTACTACACCAAAACAAAAACCAAGTTGTCATCATCAATGCTCTTGTATGTCTGATAAAACTCCAAATTCAAAACGAGTGAAGAGGACATTGTTCTATTCTCCTCGTACCAAAGCACAAATCGATGAGATACACCACTACCAGAAACATCAGATAGACCTTCAGAGACAGCTCCATTATGGGCAAAGTCAACTTTATCACGAGCAACAACGGACATCGGCACGATTATCCGTGTTAGAAAAGTTGGCAACATTTTTATGCGGTTCCAACAATCATGACGTGCATGAACCAATGCCGTCTAGGCCATCAACATCTAAAAGTCCTAACTCGTGGGATCGGAACTATGAGAAGAATGAAGGAGCTCAGAAACAATGGAGTCCATGGTCAAAACGTATTGAAGGAAACAACGATAATTCTAATGACGAACCTTCTCATTAGATTTATATATGGTTATTATATCTTTATCTATCACTTGTGTAATAACGGTTATATTTTGTATTAAGAATGAAATATAATATATATAGGTTGATATATGATAAAAACTTGCAAAATAACATATTATTACTCAGCAGACCAGAACCGGTCGACCGCCCCATATATAGCTGGTCGACCGTTTGCTCCCTGGTTGAAAACGGTCGACCGGCCATATTTCATAGGTCGACCTGTTGACGTATTTTCAGTTTTTATATATACCTATGCGTCATTTTTCCTTCTACCCTCTTTCTCTTTTAACTCAAGCTGTTCTTTTTCCCAAAATCACAAACCCTAGTTTCCTATTTTCAATTCCCAAATCTCAAATCATCCAACAATGGCTCCTCCTCAAAAGAAATCTAAGAAAGGAACAACCTCTGAAACTTCATCTCTGAGCATCTCCGCCAAAAAGTGGCTTCAAAGTCCAATTGCTGTAACAAGATGGAATCAGATGACAAATTACAAGTTTCATCCAGGCTCTTTCATCAAATTTGATGATTTCACGGCTTATGGAGTTCGGAGGTTAGCCAACAATGCCAACATTACTCCATTGATAGATTTTTCAGAAAATAATGTGGAGATAAATCATTTGATGATCAAATTGTTTTACGCCAACATGAATCTCGATGAATATCAACCTGATAATCCAAACGGAGTCATCTGGTCTATGGTCTGTGGTAAGCAAATTTTTCTTACTCATGCTAGAATTGCCTCTATACTTGGTATACCAAATCGAGGCGATGAGTTTTCATCTACCTTCTGCGAAGTCTTCACTCGAAATAGTACTAGTCATCAGTTCATAGAAGACAATAGTGATGGCACAAAGTCTACTGGACTTCGACCGACAGCCAGACTACTTCATCGTGTTTTGATGCATTCTCTTTTTCCTAGACTTGGAAATTATGATGCAGTATATAAAGAAAACTTCAAAGCACTCTATGCTATTTATGGTGAAATCCAAATCAATTGGGTACACATGCTTTTTGATGAAATTCTCAAGGTAAATAACTCTACACGGCCTCATTTCTTCTACAATGAATATATCATGCGACTTTTGTTAGCTTGTGGGGTAAATCCTCCTGATTCAGCAACCTCAAAACCAAAATGCATTGATTCAATAACCATCAAACGAATGAAGCTTCCTCCACCTTATCTTGAGATTATGTCTTTTGAAGAATGGCAACAAAGAAGACCAAGAAAACAAAGAGCAACTTCCTCTCGTCCTCGTTCCGATGAAGTGAAACTATTAAAATCAAAATCATCAACAAAAGAATCACTTGAAACAATTGCGCGTAACCAATTTTTGCTTGAATCACGTCTCAAGCGCATGGACTCTAAAATTGATAAGCGCTTCAATAAGGTCAAGTCATTCTTTGGTATGCTATGGGATGCTATATCATGTTCCACATCCACCTCTGTTCAAGCACAAGACCCAGGAAAACGTCCTGCTGCTCCTATTTTTACCTGGACATCATCTGACGAGTATACTGGTATGAGTGGTCATGGACATGGAGAATCATCTAGAGGAAACAATGATGAGGAAGAAGAAGAAGATGATGATGATGATAATGATAATGACGACGATGATGATGATGAAGAGGAGATACGATCTGCTTCATCTTAGATTCTATTATGGTTTAGCACTTTAAAAACATTCATCGACACTTGTACTAAATAGTGTCGTTATTCTTATTTTTCGTTTGACATTGTGATCTGTAGAATACTCTGTTATGTTTTCGATGTTTTAATGATTTATTTTGCTATGCATATCATATTCATTCTACTATTCTAGTGTCTGTTACTCCTTTTTGTCGATGACAAAGGGGGAGAAAGGGCTAACAATTGTTTGCAGGAACGTACATATATAAGAATTCAAAGAGAGAGATCACATATTCAGGGGGAGATTTAGATTTGCAGATATATATTGTCATCAATCAAAAAGGGGGAGAATGTTGAGTCACAAGTTTTATGAAGGTTTTGATTTCTGACAAATAATAAAGGTGATCGACAAAACAAATACATCATGGCTACATATGGTACTCTAGATTATAGGTTGATTATTTGATATTGTATTAGTGATAAACTTGTTAAAATCTATCCTCAAATAATCATGCATTTCAATATAATCAATATATATACATTTGAAATTGCATTGCACATTCACTATGCAAATTATCAGAGACCGGTCGGCCGGTAGTAAAAAAGGCGGTCGACCGTTTCTGCATAGTATGCACAATGAACGTGCACACATGCACATAATGTATATATATTTGAATTCCTGTCTACTGGTCACTTTTTAACCCGTCGACCGTTTTTAAACAGAAAGCAATTTTTTCAAAAGACACTTCTCTTCTCCAAAGGTTGCATCTCTTACCTTTCACCAAAGATCATATCTCTTAATGGCAACTACTCACAAAGAGTTACAACCATTCTTATCTATAAAAACTCATCTAATTCGTTGATTAAAATAACATGATTTTATATGCTTTTTAATCTAATCTCTGATCTTACTTTCTACATACTCCTGCATTCTAAAAGCTCTCGATTATTTATTGAATCATCGAAACTATTTCATATCTTTTGATTCAATAAGTAATATACTTTCCTTAATCTTTTCAAAACATCATTCGCATACTTTGAGGATAAGATTATAGGAAGGGTGTACTGCTAGTGACAAATCCGTGTTTTCAAGAACGCAAGTTGTCAACAACAATTGTATTTGTTCTTTTGTTGAAGTCCTCTGTGTTGTAAGAGGCAAGTGTTGAAGTCCTCAGTGTATTAGAGGCGTGAAATCCCGTTCGGTTGTTCGGGTGTTGTAAACCTGTTCCTCCGAGTGAAGCGAGGTTGTTAATAGTGAAAATCCAGATAGAAGTCTGGGACTGGACGTAGGACGGTGCTCCGAACCAGTATAAAAATCTCTGGTGTGATTTTTCTATTTTTTATTTACTATGCTATTATCATCTATTTCCGCATTTATATTGTAGTCCATATTACACGATCCGTGTGTACTATATTAGCACATATAATTGTATACACACCGCACTTTCATCCAAGTCCTGCTTAAATAAATTTTAACTATAATTCATTTGTATAAATTCCCATTTGATCATATTTCAATTTGTAAATCACGTTGATAATTTATATTTATAAATTTCATTTTATAAATGAATTTATTTCCTTAATCTTTGGTTACATTTTCAATTCTAATTAAATTTCCACACAATAATGATAATAATTTAACATTATGCTTCCTAACATCCAAGCATCCATATATTAGCTAAAATAGTTTACAGAAACTTTTCTTTATATCAAAATAAATTTTGGATAAAACTATTTCATTCACCCACATTTAAAACAATACCGTGTCAAACTGTTCTATTCAAGTGTTTAGAAACCCCTTCGATACAGTTGTCCAGACTGTGCCGACGAAGGTTCATATGCCACTCAATAAATCAATCAACACAATATTAAAACTATTTATATTCACTAAAAAATATGCGCTCATATCTATTAATACGCTACTCATTCTAGAGTACTACGGACTCTATTTGAGCAATTCCCACCAAAGCCAAAGTTATCACCAACCTAAGCTCTGATACCAAGTGTAACGACCGAAAATCCGTACCCCTTGAGTCAACACTATTCTACAACAATCAACTCAAGTTGTACAGAATACGAACCATTTGGGTTAAATAAGAAGAGGTAGAAGAAGAAAATAGAAACAACATCAGAATCTAACCATCGTAGCAGAATAAAATATAATAGATAATAAATAATCTTTACTCAAAATCAAATATATCCATTTTTATATTACATTATCAGGGTACATGAATCATAGTTCAACATCAATAACATACAACAGGGTACACAGCTAGTCAACATAGCAGAATATATATAAAACAAGTACAAAAGTACATATCGTCATCCAGCTCGTCTCCCGAGCTCCACAACATCATATCCTGTATCCTATAATACTCGGTCTGACCCGAGCATTACGGTTAAATAACACTCGAGTCAGTCTGGAATACCAGCGTGAGAAATCACACTCAAATTGATTATTAAAGTTTCAAAAATCCTTTTGAAAACAAAAGCATCTCGTAAGACCACGCCATAAATAAACATGTCAGGTTTTTACATTACGATAGCTAAAACACTTTTTATTAAAATCCTCTGATATTATAATAGGGTCTATATACAAATACTTATTAAAATAGCCGAAATTGTTACATCTATTGAATTCCAGCTACTAGCCACAGAGTGGGTAATACAAAAAAAACTCGTAAAAGGCTCGTAGGGAGAATGGATTTCCAACTAATAACTAGGCACTAGGGTACCACCTGTCACGGTACGTGGCCTAGATCACAGTATTGGGGAGCCATCCTAACTCCCCTGCAACACAAGACCGGGACTACCCCTTACTGGATAATCCCATGCAAGATCACCCCGCGGTTCGGATCAGCAACCGCCCACTAAGCCGAAATAAAATGGGACATCTAGACAGGGATGACCTCACCCTGAAATGGGTGCTACCCACCTAGCCTTGCTGCATAACCCCTGTTTTTCAGTCATTCTCGGTTGATGAGGCTTGAGGCTAAGCGTTACCTTTTAGAACAATATCCCTTAGAATGCCCATCGCCCACCGGACGATGTTCTGAAAGCAATCATCCATACAAGTCCCTCCCGGGTTCAAACGGAACCAAAGGCACTATTCCTACTACATCCATTTTGGAAATATCCTCAGGATTAGTAACGACTAACCCATGCACTTCGCTGCTCCATCTTCGAATCCAAACTCGTTTTCTACGAAAACGTACAAACAGGTTCGAAGTGGTTTTCGAGAAATAAATCTCGATCCCGGTCTCTTCGAAACGATCAACGCATTTGCCCAATATTGATAGTCGGTTATTTAACTATCAATTAACATTCACAAACAACCATCAAACAATAAATAATTTCCCAACTTATTTATTTATCCCAAAAATATCTTCACAAGATATATTTTCACTTCCAAACCCTTTTGAAAACATTTTCCAACTATCTTCCTTTTTCAGGATAAATCTTTCCAAATATTTTCTATCTCCACTGAAATCACCAAGGACAAACACTTAGATTTTAGAACAGTTAAAAACACTTTATTAGAAAATATACTTTAAAATATTTAAAATTAAAAATTACATCAATATTTTATTAAAAATATATACTTTAGGAATATTTAAAAAAAATGAGGTTACTTTTATAAAATATAAAACCAGATTTCTCCTTAAAAACAAATACCAAATCACTTTAAATAATTACTCGCATAATAGATTAAAAGTAAATACTTACTTTAGAATTTAAATATTTAGAAATTATAATTTTTCCAAAACTTACGTTTTAAAACAACTTTAAAACTTTTAACTTATATTTAAAAATTTACTTTGAAAACGTACTTGGTTATCCAGGGAGAGTTTCCCATTTCAATCACTTAAATCAATTTTCCAAATTGATTTCCAATTTACCCCATTTGAAATAAATTTCATTACTTACTCAGTTCATTTCAAAATTCGTTAATTATGGACTTTATATTTTTATTACTATTATTTTCCGTTTGATTTTAAATCTTTTAACTGAAATATACAAATTTCAGATTTTTCCCAATTTCTTCGTTATTCTTTTCAATAATTTAAATCTTAAATTTTAAATAAATACTTTATTCTTTTAAATAATAACACTGAAGTTTAAAATTCATTAACTTTCGGTTTATTCAAAATTCCCTTTTCATATACGGAATTTATTAATTAGAATTTTCAAATTGCTACTGTTCTTATCCAATTCATTCTTAATTTATTTAGATTCCTTATAATTATTTTCTTAAAAGTTCTCTCCTTTTACTTCTTTTCAAAGTCCAATTCTATATATTTACATAAATCAGAGTACCAAAATATTCAAGCAAACTATAGCATCCAATATTCTAATATAATTCATCATAGAACATCAAATAATCACACAGGGAACATTGAATAATTTAGATAAGTGTTGAGGAATCCAGTTGGATCCCTCCAACCTATTTCCCTGCATTCACAGATGTTAGCACAACATAAAATACCAATTCCACTTCAAGGTGGAATATCACGGTACATGGGTTTTAAAATATAAAATCATCTGCTATTTAATGCGGGAAATCAAACATTCCAAGTTATACCATAAACTACTATATATAGTATAACACGCTAAATCAAATCAATTAATCAATTGTTTAAATTTAACTATTTAATTTTGGATTAAAAATTCAGCTGAGTGAGACTAACTCACCTTGGATTTTCATTTGCAACCCACTTCAGTATTGCCTTGGATTCCTTGATGTTTGACCTTAAATAAACAATTTATATTATTATTAATATTCGAAATAATCGAATATTCAATTGCCAATATAATTTTTAATTTAATTAATATTTTAATTTTTTAGCTAATGAATTTGGTTTAGACAAATTTCTTCCGATAAATTTATTCAACTACAAAATTTGATTTAAAACTAAATTTTATTTACAAAATTTACTTTAGTAATCATAGCATCTTAAAAACAATAAATTCCATTCAAAAGTCTTTTTATCTTGCTGCTAATTTCGAAATCTTATATTTCCTAAAATCATATACATATACATATTTTACTATAAATTACAAGACAATAAATTTCCATACCGCAAAACTTTCTTTATTTTTTTTATAACTCTTATTCTTTTCATCAAATTAAGATTGACTTAAAAATAAAAATAAAAATAAAAACTGCTTAACATCAAATTTCCTTTCTTTTCTTCTTTGTTGTATATAAACAGTAGAAATTTTCTATACTGTTTAAAAAATTTAACATTTATATATATATAAACAAATAAAAATCTAGGTTTAAATTCCTATATTTATATACATACATATTAGATTTAAACTTGAAATAAATTTGTAAATATACCTCTGCAATTAGCCTAAATTGATCTCAACCTAGCTGAAGATGCCTTAGCTTCGACTTGCTCGACGACCTACCCCTCCTTCTAGAAATCATGGCCACGCGACTCATCCCCAAGTCCTAAATCCATAGCTCTAACGCCTACGACGATGACCCTCTTTCCAAAATCGTTCGCCTCCGTGCTCGAGCTCGGGTCAAAGCCTCGGCCCTCCGTCCTAGTACGAATCCACTCGCGACACTGTCGATCGATCTCCCACTGCGCTGCAGCCCTCCATCTCGCCCCTCCTTCAAGATCGAGCGCGTGCCTACATCCCATCCAAGCTTCACCGACTTCAAGACCTCCACGGCTCGTGCCTTGTTTCAATCGCAAACCATGGTCATGATTTCAGGCGCTCACGCCGCCTACGTGTTCGAGTTGTTCGATTCTTTTTTTTAACTCAGGGAGATTTCGATTAATTTGAGAAGGAGGAAAAGGAACAAACGCGATGGACTTCGTTTTCCATTATATTTTTGTTTTAGTTTTCCATCGAATTCAATAAGCAGGAGAAAGGGAAATAGGGTTTTACTTTCTGAACGAAGAAATATCTCCTTTTTATTCTATTTATTAAACGTAGAAGCTTATTAAAAAAGATAACAAGATTTTTTTTTCATTTTTCTTTTTTATAAAAAACCCTATATGTGAGCTAGCTACATTATTCATTGCAAATTTCAACGCGTTTATATATCGTATGCTCACACAACAACTCCAAACACTACAAAAATTGAAATCCGATAATAATATTATATTACGGACCTAATGGGACTGGTTTCGTTGTATTCCGAGACTGTGCCTCGGAAGGCTATATTTTAAATTCAATTTAAACGATATAATTTCAAAACTGAACAAAACACCTTTAAATTCAATTTTGAAAGTTCTATCACCTTCAGTATTATCAATGTAAATTTCTCAAGCCTTCAAATTATTTTTAACAGGCTTAAAACTCCAGATTCAAAATTTTACTCAATTTCAAATTATTTAATTCAATAGTTCAATTATCAAATAAATAGTGATATTTGAATCCAAGTTAAAATTAACTTTTAAATATTTAAAATCAACTAAATATTCCGACTTTAAATGCTCAAAAATTCCGGGTCGTCACAGGCAGGTTAATACCGGATGTATTAGTGTTTACATTCGAGGGTCGAAAAGTTTAATCGTTGCATCTAGTATCAAAGATGAGGGTTTAGTGAGAACCTTAGCTTTGTAGGGTATAACTAATTAAGAGATAGGGTAATAGAATGTTGTATAATGAGTTAAGTGTGGTATATATATAAGAGCGTGTATTTGTTATTGTTATAAAAATGTTTTGTACTGTTTCGATTGGTCTGTTGAGTGATTTATGGATTCTAATGAACACGAGTTAGTATCGTTATTAGAAAGGATCTCTAAGCACTTAAACAAGGCAAACCGACACAATATTATTTTAAAAATTGATAAATAAAGTAATTATACCTTGAATTATATTTTATATATAAATGAATAACTTTAATAATTTGATATATGTTTTTTATTAGGAAATGATAATATTCGATTATCTATCATTTATTGTTTGATTAGTTGTGCTCGACCAGTTTATGAGCATTTTAACCTTTTCACTACATGTGTTGGGTGGATAGTAATTTGTGGGAAATATTGAAATGAACATCTTATGAATTAAGTTTCACTGTTTGTCTATAGGACGTTCGATGACAATGTGGGTTAGAAGTTAACTTTTATAAAAGTCAGATATATTAAAAGTTGTTTACTATAGTCTTAACGAAAGGTGAGATATTTCAAACATAAACGCTTATCTAATGGTTTTATATAAGAAATTAACCCTATATAAGATATAGTTTATACATGTAAAAAGGATTTGAACTGAAAATTTGACTAAAGTCCTGGTGTTTTAAAAATTGGTTTTCTAAGATTTTGGAATATAATAGTAGTATTATTTGAAATAAATATTTGTAAAATTGGTTTATGAAATTGATATTATGGTACTTAGTAATACTTATGAAGTATTTGATACCGTTTTGAAAATGATTTTAGTTAAGTCCGAAAATCATAAGTTAGAAGTATTGATCTCACTCCTATCATTGGAAAATAATTCCAGTGATGACTGTAGCATCATTGGTGTGACGACCCGGAATTTTTGGATGTTTGAAATCGGAATATTAAATTGATTTTAAATATTTAAAAGTTAAAAATACTTGAATTCAAATATCACCATTTATTTGGGTAATTTGATTATTAAATTAAATAATTTGAAGTTGGGAAAAATTTTAAATCTGAAGTTTTAAGCCTGTTAAAATAATTTGAAGGCTTGTAAGATTACATTGATAGTGGTGAGGATAATAGAAGTTTTAAAATTGAATATAACAATGATTTGTTCAGTTTTGAAATTTTATCGTTTAAATTGAATTTAAAAATAGCCTTTCGAAGCACGGTCTCGGAATTCGACAAAACAAGTGCCATTGGATTATCGGATTTCAAATTTCGTAGTATTTGGAGTTGTCGTGTGATCGTACGATAGATAAACGCAATGAAATTTATATCGAAAATTCAATATAGTAACTGGGTTCGAAAAGCTATCTTCTCCCTACGACTGAATTAGGATTTAAAACCTTTTCATTTACGTTTGGAATGGGGGTATAACATTACTAACGCCTGGCGGCACGCATCGATAGGGGTTTGCAATTTTAAGCTGCGTTAACTGAGACAATTTGAATTTCAATTTAAATTTAAACTATATTTTTATCCGGGTCGAATTCAGTTGAATTTATAGCACATCAAACTTTTTTCTCTTCAACAGCCTTTGTCTCCTTTACAAACACTATGGCTGTTGGACTGCAGGACGCCAACATCCCATCGTGTTCCCCTCTTCCTAAAAAAAAACAGCCGAGCCTTTTTAAGATTTTGAAACGAATTACCTCGGCTTCATTATTCTCACCTTTTCCCTTCTTCAAAATTCCCTGATCAAATTCAAAACCTTTATCGATTAAAAAGAAAAAAATGAGAGGAGAAGCCCTAAATCGGTACGAACCGTAATTCGTTCGAATCAAAATTTATGGACGCTATGAATTGAATTCATATTCGAGTTCACGTGTGATCATCGAAGGGGTGCTCGCGATTTCTGTCAAGGGTTTCTCGTGTACGAACTCATTCGATTTCGTATAAAGGTGAGAAAGGAGGGTTTCGTTCAAAGGGTTGGCAAACGAAATTTGTCAGGTTTGGGATCGCAAGGGCTCGGCGGCGCAACCTTGCTGCTCGTGCGAAGCATGTGGACGTCTTGGTCGAGGTTACGTGTGCGAGGGTTGGATCGCGGTGGCACGCAAGGGAGCGTGGTAGGGGAAAGTTCGATGTGGAATTGAAGGCAAGGGAAGCAACGACGTGGGAAGTAGAAGTCGCTCACGCAAGGAGAGATTTCGTTGTCGTTCGCTGTGATGGAGAGTTGTTGGTTGATGCTCGCTAAGGCTGGGTTGGGCAGTGAGGTATTATTATTCTTTCTGTAATTTATATGTGTATATTTATGTACAGAAAAATTAATTTCAGTAAAGAAAATTTCTATTGTGTTTACTGGAAAAGAAGAAACATTTTTTAATATATATATAGAATATTTTATATAGATAAGATTTTGAAATAATAGTAAGGATTTCAAAATATGGTAGAGTCTATAAGTAAATTAGTAAATATGTATGTAGATAAGATTTGGAAAATATAGGAAGTTTATATAAAATTAGATTTTTGAGATCTGTAGTTTATTTTGACAAGTATATATGTAGTTTCAATAAAATAAAACAAACATACATATTCGCATTTTAAACTTACTAGTTCTTTTTAAAATAATATATTAAGGTGATTAATTTATTTAATTAACTTGTCTAATTTTTTTAGTTACTAAAAGATATTTATAGGGGAATTATTAGTTTAAATTAAATTAAATTATTAGTAAATTAAATTTTGTTAATGGTAATAAAATGTATGGTTAATTAAATTATCAAATGGAAATTTAATTTTTCAATCGATTCAAACATTAATGAAAATCATCTAATGTTTATACAAGGTCGAAAAACCGCGAAACCAAGGCAAAGTTGAAGTGGATTGCAAACGAAAAATCAAAGGTGAGTTAATCTCGCTTTTCTGGATTGCTATTTAAATTTAAATGGTTAAATTTAAAAAATTAGTTAAATGATTTAATTGATTTGATGTGCTATATTATATATACTAGTATATATAGTACATATTGGAGTGATTGATTTCCCGCATTATATAGCGGATGAGCCCCTATGCGCCGCATAATAGCGAATGATATTATATTAATCTCATATACTGCGATATTCCACATCAAAGTGGAATTGGATTTAGGGAAACAGGTTGGAGGGATCCAACTGGATTCCTCAAAATTATTTAGATTTGTTAAAATATTCTGTGATATAATTATTTGCTATCCTGTAATGAATTATATTAATAATTGGAAATGTTGGATAGTATGGTTGATTTAAAATATTTCGGTGAATTGAGTTATCGAAATCTATAGAAACACTACAAGGGGAAACGCATTTTCCGACGGCCAGAATCCTTCGGCGGCCGTCGGAAGCCGTCGGAAAAAGCCGTCAGAAAAGACTGCGTCGGGGAGCAGTATTTCCGACGGCTTCCGACGGGTGCTGCCGAGCACGTTTCCGACAGCTCTCGCGATTTCCGACGGCTTCCGACGGCTTCCGACGCCCGTCGGAAGCCGTCGGAAATATACAGCCACAGGCCGCCGGGAAATGTCGGAAGCCGTCGAAAGTTTTGACCTGTAAGCCGTCGGAAGCCGTCGGAAATCTGCTGTTTTTTATATTTGCTGCAAATAGAGCCTTCCAACCACATTTCTCTTCCAAACACTACGATATCAATACTGCACAATCCAATAAACAATAATCCAACCAAATATCCAAACCTAGACTACAAAATATTCAATAAACACACAAATGGATAAAATTAGAATAAAAATAAAATACAAAATATACATACCATTCCAACATTAACAATAATCCTAACAATAACTGTTCTACCATGTTGTTAATACACAAATTCATCAACATTCTCATACATATCCTCATACAACTACAGAACCAAGTGTATCATACATAATTATACAAATCAACAATTAATCGCACCATCTACCAAATCATTCAAAACTAAAACAAAACATACCTGCGTGAACGAATAAGCAAGCAATGAATCAATCTCCTCCAGATCCAGAGCCAGCCGAGGAAGGGAAGCGGCCACCAAACTGCTGCATGTACTCTAACAACTGTGCAGTCTGCAAGGCCTGTTGGTGGTTCTGCTCATCCAATTGGGACACTCTAGTCCGCAATTCTTCTATACCTGCTAAATCGCTCTGAGGTCTACTCCGCCGTCCCCTACTCTGACTACTGGACTGCAATAATTGAAAAATAAATAAAATTCAAGTTTATTGTTTTGAAAAGGTAAAAATATCATATTTTCAGTTTTTTAAGAAAAAGTAAATTATTTACCGCCAAATTGCCAAATCCGTATCCTCGACCATGCTCTGCTGGACTCATAACGGACTCAAAAATAATGTCCTCCTCATCGGTCGCCAGCTGCTTTCTACCCGTATCAGCAAGGAGTTTCTGCCGCAACTCCATAAACATCTCCTGCATTAACAAATTAATAATATCATATATTATTTCATCATAATTTAACAATTAAAACAATTACTAATAACATGGAATATGCTTACATGGCTTTTGCTGGATTTGTCGTCCTGCCATGCGTACGAAAAAGACCCGTCTAGATTAACATGCTCGACAGCATGCGTACGGGTGAACACGTCCATATAGCTGACAGGACCATGTGTCTCGACTTCCTGAAGTTGATTGTTACATACAATTATTATACGTTTAAAATCATATAGCATAAATTATTTACATTTATTATTCAGTAAATTTACCAACTCCTGCCGATACTGCTGAAACGAATTCGATCCTCCGCGATGAGTGACGGGATTCTTATTTCTATTTGCTGAGTTTCTATCCGACTCTGCCTGTACATTCAAAATTTGATACATTATTTTTCAATCACGTCAAATTAATAATTCAAAAAAAAATTAGTATACTTTCTAGTATACTTGCCTTCACCTCGTCCGTCTCCCAGTAGCTCAACCAAGCTTGCCACACGCTCTCTTCCATCCACCGTGGTTTCTTACCAGATTTCTTAATCTCAGATATCGTGTCCCTATAGTTCTTGCGCATCTTCTTCATCCAGTATGCTCGTGCCAACATCATATCGTCTGTCTGGATGTCTATCGCAGCCTGTATTAAAAAAAGATTACACTTTAAACGATAAACAATAGAAAAACGACAAAAACGAATTAAAAAACAGAAAAATTATACATACTAGGACATCCTGCCATATGCACTCTATGATGTGAGGAGGGATGGTATCCCACCTCCGCCAGCACGCATTCATCCTACTGCGATAAGATGCTCTAGAGACGTCCAGTACAACCTTAGAGGGAAGTAGGTCGAACCCCCTGTTTTTAAGTACGATATAGATAAGTACGTACGTATATCATAGAAAAAATAAGATGCTGAATAAAATTTAATTCTTACTCATCTGCTCTAGGGACTAACGATACAACTGCACGCTGTGGCTCTTGTGATGGGCCACTGCCATCGCCTTCTGACGATCGGGAAGAGCTCCTACCTCTATATGACATAATGATAAACCTGTGACATATACTCATCACTATATAAGAGAATAAAAACATGATAATGAAATATATTTCATATGAAAATGACATCAACGGTATAAATTGCTTAATTAATGACTGAAATGGAAATAGAAATGGAAGTGTGTTATACCTGATTCATAATGGGTATACCTGATTCATTGCATTTTTAATAAAAATTGCTAAATAAGTGACAAATGGAAATAACATAAAACATGCAAACAATAGTACACGGATTTGGTTTCATAGTTACATCAATTTCACAATACATCAAGAATTCAACATAGTTACATCAATTGCAAAAAAACATATTCAGATTTGTATCAGTCATCATCGTCTTCTGATTCAGATTCGATCTCGTTTTCGACGATATTTTCCTCTGCACCGTCAAACGCTTGTACCCAAACATTTGATTCATCGATCAATGGACCAAAATCTGTATGATCGTCTGTAATTATTATTTCGTTATTTTTCTCAAGATCTGCCTGATAAGCTTGTTCGTCCGGAATTTTCTTCCCATCGAATGTGAATCTGGCCTTTGTTTTAAAAACTGCAGACCAATCTGCTTTATCTCTTTTTAGAGACGGATAAGGAGCGTAATAAACTTGCAGTGCTTGTTTGGCTAGTACAAAAGGATCATACTTGTGATAGTGCGATGTATGCTTTATTTCGATAAGATTATAATCCTTGTGCACATTAATTCCAGAACCTGGAACATTGCTAAACCAATTGCATCTAAATAGAAATTCCTCCTCCGTGGGTCGTGAGAAATATATCAGTTACAAAATTTGTGTCAAAACGCCGTAAAAATCATTTAAATGATTTTCTGGATCGTCACTACCTTTAACAAATACACTAGTATTATTTATTAATTTTTCTGCACCATATTCTTTGGTGTTAAATTTATATCCATTGACGAAATATATTGGATATGTCTTGACCACTCTTTTTGGTCCTATCGCAAGATGTTTCAACCCTTCATCAACAAAATTATTTCTCGGCTCATAAACGTAATTTGAAAACCAATCGGAAAATTCTTTACTGAGATCTCTATTCGGATGTTCACGTTCATAAACACTGTTTATATAAACAAATTATTACATTAGGTTATACACACGCATGCATTATAGAAAAGAATAAAACACAAATTATTATTTCAGATTACCTAACAAACGGTGCAACCTCGGCACAATTTAGAAGAATATAAGTGTGTACTACATGAAGATCTCTATCGTCTAGCCATATTTCTACACATTTTTCAGAAGGCCGACCATGTTGTCTAAAAATAGATAACATTGCTTGAGAGGACTCTTGTTCGTCGCCTTCGTCATTACGAGGGACATTTTGAAATGAAATATTCACAAGGTCACTGAAATAGTGAGGGAAAAAGAACGAAGCTTCTTCTTCGATGTAAGATTTACATATCGAACCTTCAACCCGTGCTTTTTGCCTCACTTTTTTCTTCAGGTGATTCAAATATCTATGTAAAATTAATTTATATTAACTTTATCTTTCAAATGCAATTAAATTACGTTATAACATATTACATACCTCTCAAATGGATACATCCATCCATATTGGACAGGACCTCGAAGTCGTGCTTCAGATGGGAGATGAACAGGTAAATGTTCCATCACATTAAAAAAACCGGGCGGAAATATTTTCTCTAATTTGCAAAGCAATATAGGAATGTCTACTTCAAGTTTACGTAAACGTTGCACTTTTAAAGTAGTCGAACAAAGCTCTTTGTAAAACATACTAAGCTCCGTTACTACTTTCCAAACTTTTAACGGCAGTAGTTCTTTGAACATTACGGGAAATAAATTTTCCATCATTATGTGACAGTCGTGACTTTTCATTCCACTCAATCTACCATTTTTAAAGTCAACACATCTACGAATATTTGATGATATCCCATCAGGAAATCTTATCCCTTCCACCCATTTTAACACATATTTAACTTGATTATTATCTAATTCGTAACAAGCTTTAGGATTTTTACTGTCATTTGGTTTCATATGAAGCCCGAGACGTTTGCATAATTCTTCTATATCACGTCTTGATTTCAAATCATCCTTCGTCTTCCCTTTCACATTAAAAATTGTGTTAAAAACATTATCAAATACATTTTTCTCATTGTGCATCACATCTATGTTATGGCGAAGCAGAAGATGTTTCCAATATGGCAACTCCCAAAAAATAGTTTGTTTGCACCAGTTATGAACAACTGATTTGCCTTCAATTTCTGTTCGCTCGCCAGTTTCATATATCTTTGGATAGTCCTTAACAAGTTCATATATGTCTTCGCTTGACCATATCATCGGTGGTTGTCTGGTTTCTACTCTATTAGCTAAAAAGTTTTTCTTGTCTCCTCTGAAGGGATAATTTACATGGAGAAAATATCGATGACAGTCAAACCATGAAATTTTCTTACCATGAGGTAAAGAAAATGCTCATGTTTCATCCATGCAATATGGACATGCTAGACGACCGGCAGTACTCCATCCCGAAAGCATTGCATAGGTAGGAAAATCACTTAAGTTTTTTAACTTCGTAGTGATTTTCACACATTAGATTATCGGGAGGCATATGTCTTCTTGCAGCTTGTACAACAGCCGTAAACCCAGCTTCAGTGATGTTGTATTTTGACTTCATCGCAATGTATTCTGCGATTACTGACAGCTGAGTGCCGCTTTTACAACCATCCCAAATAGGTTTCTTAGCCGCATCTAGTAAATCATAATTTTTTTAGCTTCAATATTTGGTTCTTCAACATTTCCATTATCGTTGTCAACTTCAACCATAGGAAACATTGATCGTGCTGCATCTTCGATCATATTTTCTATACGGGTCGATGAAACTATTTCGTTACCGACACTTTCAGACTCCACAGAAGTATTTGCTACAACTTCTTCATGCCGATCCCAAACATAATATTCGGGTGCGAAACCGTGTTGGCACAAATGAACTTTCACAATATCTGGTAACAAATACTTCAAATGTCTACACCTACTACACGGACAACGAATTTCTGGATCGTTTCCGTTATTACTTAAAGCGAATTCAACAAACACGTTCATACCATTATAAAAATATTCTTTTATTGAGCCCTTCAGTCCTTTTCTTTGGTACATCCATCTCCTCAGATCAACAAAATAATCAATCATTTTTCCTATTTGATAAAATGAGAAGTTCAAAATTTAATATTTATTTTGAAGAATACAAATTCGAAAAAGATTATTTTAGTCGTATAATATTTTGAATTTAAAGAACAACTTCACAAATTTAAAAATATTTTCAAATACGGCACGTTTTATTTTTTAACATAACGATTTAAAAATATATATAATTTTTTTTCATTGGTCAGGCATTCTACTTCCCATTACAAACACAGTAAGCATTTATATTCATATATTACTTCGTCTCAAACGATTCAACAAAATTTCGATAGCATTTCCCTTTTGTTCCCTGCATTGTACACAAATGCGTGTACGTAGGAAACAAAAAAGAAAAGTTAGGCCGAAATTTTATAAACCGTTTAAGACGAAGTAGTATACAAAATGTAAATTCTTACTGTGTTTATAACTTGTCAAATACAGGGACAAATCCGACAAACATTGTACCAGATGAATATAAATGGTCGTTTTCGAGAAAACGACTATTTATACAACGATCATGTACAACACTCGTCGGACGGGGCCAAAAATTCTCTAAGGGACATTTGTCAATTAACATGCGCACATATTACGAAAAAATACAGTTTTACTCACTGTTCACATTTACAAAAATATATATTAATTTAACACATTTATTCGACGTATTACGCATCATTTTAAAGCTGGTTTAACATTTTTATCATTTTTCAATACACACAATTATAATTTAGAGTAATGCATTTTTTGTTTCATAAGTCAATACGTGCACAATATAATACTCCTAGTTCATTCAATCATTTTATCTTATTCCAAATAACGTATACAATCGTCGAATCAAGGCATACACAACAATTTACATATATATGAACAACTACAAATTATACGTGTTTTTCACAATTTCACAATATAAGATGAAATATGTATGTCATGTGATGCTATAAACCGTTATTACACTATTGGAAACAATTGCAATCACTAATTCTCCCTAATTTATCAATTTATGCAAATCTAGAATTAGGGCAAAAATGAAATTTTCACAAAAATAAGAGATTATACCTGAGATTAAGAGCAAGAGACGTTGAATTAACAGCGGGGAAGGAGAAAAATCACGAAATCAGCGATTGGAGGTGGATAATGGGGATTTGGGGGTTTTTTTAGAAATGGAGAGGCTGGAAAATGAGGAAGAAAGGCTCGGCCGAGCTGCAGATATCGCGAATTTCCGACAGCTTCCGACGGCCGCCGACGGCCCGTCGGAAGCCGTCGGAAAAGACCGTCGGAAGCTGTCGCTATTTGACCTTTTTCTAGTAGTGAAATGGGATTTCTGAAAAGAAAATAAAAGAGTGAATTTTGAGTAAAATAATCGTAGAAATTTGAATAAATTAAAAATGAATTGGAAAAGAATAAAAAGTGATTTTTGAATTCTAATAACTAAAATTCCAAGTGCGGGAAATGAGATTTTGAATAAATGGGAATATGTGATTTTATTTTGAAACCCAAGTGATATTATTTCAAGAAATAAAGAATTTATTTTGAAATTCAAGGTTTGAATTTATTTAAAAGGGCAAAGAAGGAATTTGGGAAATCTAAAATTGGTATTTTCAGTTAAAAAGATTTTAAATCATAATTAAGAATTAAAAATCCATAGTTAATGGATTTTGAAGTAAATGAGTAAGTAACGAAATTTATTTCAAAGTGGAGTAAATTGGAAATCAATTTGAAAATTGATTTAAGTGTTTAAATTTGGAATTTTAAAAAAAAAGGAGGTGAAACTATGGAATTTATAAACTGGGTTTATAAAAGTGAAGTAATATATCAGTGGATATTTGAAAGAATAAATTCACGGTGGGAATTTTTAAGGGAATGAGTAAATTTGTTTAAAAATAAATAATGACTTATTTTTAAAAGATGTGGAAGAGAAGTGTATTTCGCTGAAGAGCCAAGTACGTTTTCAAAGCAAGTTTTATGTATAAGTTAAAACCTTGTTTAGAAATTTCTTATTGTTTTAAATGTTCAAATTTTAAAAGCCTTTTTCAAATTTATCTTAGTAGTAATTATTTAAAGGTGACTTGGAATTGTGTTTTAAAAGAAAAAAATCGAGTTCTATATTTTTAAAAGTAGTTTATTTTAAATATTATTAAAGTATGCTTTTAAATAAAGTATTTACGTAGTTTTAATTTAAATATTTTACAGTATATTCAAAAATATGGTAATTTAAATTGTTTTAAAGTCTAAAGTGTTGTACTTGGTGATTTCAGTGGAAATAGAAAATATTTGAGAATGTATTCCATGAGAGGAAGATGGTTTGAAAACTGTTTCCAAAAAGGTTTGAAAGTGGAAATATATCTTGTGAAGATATTTTGAGGTTAATAAACAATTAGGGAGAAATTATTTATGTTGATGGTTGTTTGTGAATGTTAATTGATAGTTAAATAACCGACTATCAATATTGGCCAATGCGTTGATCGTTTCGAAGAGACCGAGATCGGGATTTATTTTTCTGAAAACCACTTCGATTCGGTTTGAACGTTTTCGCATGGAAGACGAGTTTGGATTTGAAGATGGAGCAGTGAAGTGCAAGGCTAGTCGCTGCTAATCCTAAGGATGATTCCAAATTAGATATAGTAGGAGTAGTGCCTTCGGTTCCGTTCGAATCCAGGACGGAATTATATGGATGAATGCTTTCAGAACATCGTCAAGTGGACGGTGAGCATTCTAAATGATATGTTCTAAAAAGGTAATGCTTAGCCTCGAGCCTCAACAATAGGGAATGACTGAAAATCAAGGGTTATACAGCAAGGCTAGGGGGTAGCGCCCATTAGGGTGAGGTCATCCCTGTCTAGATGTCCCTCTTATTCAGCTTAGTGGTGCGGTTGCTGATCCCAACTGTGGGGTGATCTTACTCGGGATCATCCAGTAAGGGGTAGTCCCGGTCTTGTGCTGCAGAGTATTGGCAGTAATCCTCGGTACAGTGATCTAGGCCACATACTGTGACAGATGGTACCCCAGTGTCTAGTCATTAATTAGAAATCCATTCTCCCTATATGTCTGTACGATATTGATTGTGCGCAACTATTGCTAAATGTGAGATGCAAGCATTTCAGATAGATTCTATTTTACTTTCTATAGACACTATTATAATATCAGACGGATTTGATAAAAAGTGTTTTGGCTATCGTAAGGTAAAAACCCGGCATGTTTATTTGTGGCGTGGTCTTATGAGATGCTTTTGTTTCCAAAAGGATTTTGAAACTTTAATAATCAATTTGAGTATGGTTTTCTCACGTTGGTATTCCAGACTGACTCGGGTGTTATTTCACTATAATGCTCGGGTCAGACCGAGTATTATAGATTACAGGAAAGGATGCTGTGGTGCTTAGGAGACGAGCTAGATGGCGATACGTACTTCCATACTTGTTGTAAATATTCCGCTGTGTTGATTAGCTGTGTATTTAGTTTTGTGAGGATAGGTTATGATTACTGTCCAGTTGAGTGTTATGTGCACTCTGATGATGTAATGTATAAACAGATTTGCTTTTGTGTAAAGATCAGTTATTATCTATTATATTTTATTCTGCTGCGATGGTTAGATTCTGATGTTGCTTTCTATTTTCTTCTTCTATCTCTCCTTCTTTAACCCAAATGGTTCGTATTTCCGTTCACCTTGAGTTGATATGTTGGAAAATAGCGTTGACTCGATGGGTATGGATTTGCGGGTCGTTTCACTTGGTATTAGAGCATAGGTTGGTGATAACCTTGGCTCTGGTGGGGATTACTCAATAGAAATAGAGTCCATAGTACTCTAGAATGAACTTGAGTGTATTAATAGATATGAGCACGTATTTATTAGTGAATATAAAATTGTTTTTATATTGTGGTGATCTATCGGTTAAGTGTTTATGGATTCTGGTCGATATATGGGATGCCATGTTATCGATAGGAATTTCTAAACTCTTAAACAAGATAAACCGACACAATATTGTTTTAAATAGGGTAAATGGAATAATTTTAGCCAAATTATTTTTATATATAAGAGAAATAATTTTTCGTAAATCACTATAGTTATATATGGTTACTTGGTTGTTAGGAGATGATAATATTAAAATATTACCATTGTTAAGTGAAAGTTGAATAAACGATTAAAATTTTAACCAACGGTTAAGAAATAAATTTATATACATATGGAAATTATAAATGTTATTTATAAAATGAAGTAAAATTCCGGAGTGGTAGTTGAATATGAATTGGAAGAATTTTGAATTTGAAATTTTTGGGAAAGGGTTTAAAATTCCTTTGGATTTGAAAATGGTTTTCAAAGGTTTTGGAGAAATAATAGTGGTATTATTTGACAAATATTTTTGAATTGGATTTGGAGTCTGGCGAGATTTAGGATTTAAAATATTTGAAGGGATTTTAAAGAGGTAAAAGCATTGAACTCTTTTCGGTCGCTGGAAAATAATTCCAATGATGATTGCGACATCATCGGTGTTCATTTTCGAGTTTCCAAAAAGGAGGATTGCTACCTGGATGTTTTGGATTAATGTTGGTTTTCGAAATTTGGTTTGATTTTGAAAATGCAGAGGAATAGTTTGATTTAGATATATATGTTTCAAAATTGGATTTTGAACATTTTAGTAATGGTTTAAACTTAGGAGTTGGTTTGAAATGTTTGGATGAAACTCTGGAAACTTAGTAAAAATGTTTATGGAATGGTAAATAAGTTTGGAAACTTGGAAAAAAAGTTTTGTAAAGTTGTTTAGAATAGAAAATTTAACTTGGAGAAGGGTTAAAAAAATTGAAGAAGTAAGAAAACGAAAATAAGTTAGAATGTAAGCCAATTAATTTAAGTGAGTTAAAAGAAGTTAGCAAATAGAAGGTAAATAAATTGGAGAACTTATAGAAACTTAAAATTTGAATTAAATATGGCCTTGGATATTATTTTAACGAATTGAGAATGGAATTAAAAATTTAAATGGATTATGAGAATGGCTAATTGAATTAAATGAGACGTGAATGAATTGAATTTGGAAATTAAAATTTGTAATGAACAAAACAAAAGAACTAATCAAATAAATTTGTAGATAGATTTGATTGAAACAGAATCAAGTTAAAGTGAAAAAGCAAATTTATTTGCAAATGAAGCGAGCTTAAGTTTTGAGGTTGGAATAAATTGAAGTAAATTAACTTAAGTGAAAAATAATTAGAAGCCCAACTTCGAGTAAGAATGAAAGTTCATTAAATAAAAGTTTGGGTAAAATTAATTTGGAAAGTGGTTATTAATATAAGAATCGAATGTTGTCAAGCTCAATGAAATGATTTTAAAAATGTATGGTTGGTGAATAAACTAGAAATGGGATGGAACTAAATATAAAATGAGTTGGAATCATTTGGATGTGGCTAAAAAATTAAAATGGATATTCTATTAAGTGAATATCGTCAAATTGCATAGAATAAATTTGTCGTTCGACTTAAATGGAAGTAAATAAAAATTCTATGAATTGGTAGAGGTAAATAAAATTAATTTTTGGAATCAATTGAAATAAATGTGAGTTGTTTGGATTAAAAATAAATTGAATGTAAGAAATTGAAGTGTAAACCATTAAAATTGAATGGAATGGCACATGAATTGGTTGAAAGCAATTGAATTAGTTTTGAAATCATATAAATTGCTCATGGAAAGTGTTTGGTGCATGTTTTTTATGAAATGCATGTGTTTAGCTATTGGAAGTAAGTGAAATGCTTATAAATTTCGTATATTTAGTACTTACATGTTTGAATTGAGTAAGTACATGTACCGGAAAGCTATTTGGCTGAATTTGGACGTGCTAAGTGCTAAAATAAAAAGCCGCTTGCTTAAAAATGCTAAATAAAGGTACGTCCATGTAATAAAAATAGGAAATATGAACAGTTTTTTTCCGACCGTGTGGGTCGATGTATATATATTTATATCTCTTGTCAAATTGCAAAAGCTCCTCCGTACAAAATAAACTCTGTCAAAAAATTTTGAAATTTTGGGAGTTAGAAAAATAATTTGGGAAAATTTTTGTTAGCGATAAAACGATTTCAAATTGGGAATTGAAATGAATTAGTGGATGAAACTAATTTAAAATAATGATATGAATCAGTTATAATGAAAGATAAAATTCAATATTTATAGTTGAAGATAAATTGAATTCATATGGAATTAGAAATCCAGATTAAAAATAAGTGGATATAAAGGCTAAAGTGGTAGAATAATAATATAAGAGTATATAAAATGCTTATTTTAAACTTAAGAAATGAAAGGTGAAGTTCTTAAGTAAGTTTGATACTGGGAACATACTAAGTAATTTTGGAAAGGAGATTAACTAAATTAGAGAAATGCGATAATTGTGGATAAGTGAATAGAAATCAGAATGAATGTGAATAAAAAGAAAATTGATATAGTTGATAATCAATTGAGACAAATATGTAGGATGTACGTATATTATTTTATTTGCATAGCAATTTGATTCAGATTCGAGCACATAATTTCGAGATAGTTATATCGATCCAAGTTAGGATTTTTCACTCGATTTTCGATGGCGAACCCTGGATATGGATTTTGATTGATTCTGGAAATTCTCTATCATAGTTATCACTATGCAAGAAGAATGATGGTTTGTGATCAAGAAACCAGATTTGAATCCACACTAGAAAGTCGGACGAACGATGCTAGTTCGAAAGTGAAATTGTGTGATCGAGTGAGTGATCAGATTTGGGGCTTGGATGAATAAATATTAAAATTTTGTAAAGAAGTGTATAAAACGATTTTGGAATCTGTAGTTGGAAATGGTTAAATTGGATATACGGGTATTAAAAAGCAAGTGGGAAAAATTGGGATTTTTGATTTCAGAAGATAAATTTGAATTGCTCGACAAAAAGGTATGTTTTTAAATTTGTATATGAAACTTGATTGTGTTTTTGATCTAGCCACTTGGCGTTTTGTTTTCTTTTGGAATTTGGGAGCCCGTAGAGGCATTTTGTAGTTGTACCGAGCTAGCCGTGCAAAGCAGACGCTGGCGAAATTTTTTGAAAGTTTAGAGAGTTAGAAATTTTTTGAAAAAGTTTTGATAATTTAAATTTGGATTTAATTTTAATTTGAATAAGTGGAGTAAATAATGTTGTTGGAGACTATGGAAGGTTTTGGAAAGTTAGTTGAAGTAGTAGTGGGTCTTTAATAAAAGATATGTTATAGCAAGTTGATAAAACTGCTTGGTTTTGGAAAATACTAATGGGTATTGGATCATTCTTCCTAACAAGTAATTTCGGGGACGAAATTCTTTTAAGGGAGGAGGAATTTAACGACCCGGAATTTTTGGATGTTTGAAATCGGAATATTTAATTGATTTTAAATATTTAAAAGTTAATTTTTAACTTGAATTCATATATCACCATTTATATGGGTAATTTAATTATTAAATTAAATAATTTGAAGTTGGGTAAAATGTTGAATCTGGAGTTTTATGCCTGTTAAAATAATTTGAAGGCTTGTAAAATTTATATTGATAGTGCTGAGGATAATAAAAGTTTTAAAATTGAATTTAACACTGATTTGTTCAGTTTTGAAATTTTATTGTTTAAATTGAATTTAAATATAGCCTTCCGAGGCATAGTCTCGTAATTCGACGAAACCAGTGCCATTGGATCCGTAATATTGTATTATTATCAGATTTCAATTTTCGTAGTATTTGGAGTTGTCCGTACGGTAGATAAACACGCTGAAATTTATATCAAAAATTCAATATAATAACTGGTCCGAAAAGCTATCTTCTCCCTATGACTGAATTAGGATTTGAAACCTTTTCATTTGCATTCGGAATGGGGGTATAACATTATAAACGTCTGGCGGCACGCCTCGATAGGGGTTCGCGATTTTAAGCTGCGTTAATTGAGACAATTCGAATTTGAATTTAAATTTAAACTATATTTTTATCCGGGTCAAAATTAGTTAAATTTATAGCACATCAAACTTTTTTCTCTTCAGCAACCTTTGTCTCCTCTACAAACACAGTGGCTATTGGACTACAGCACGCCAACGTCCTATCGTGTTCCTCTCTTCCTAAAAAAACAGCCGAGCCTTCTGAAGATTTTGAAACGAATTGCCTTGACTTCATTGTTCTCACCTTTTTCCTTCTTCTAAATTCCCAGATCAAATTCAAAACCTTTATCGATTAAAAAGAAAAAAATGAGAGAAGAAGCCCTAAATCGATCCGAACCGCAATTCGTTAGAATCAAAATTTATGGCTGCTATGAATTGAATTAAAATTCGAGTTCGCGTGTGATCATCGGAGGGGTGCTCGCGATTTCTGTCAAGGGTTTCTCATGTACGAAATCATTCGATTTCGTATAAAGGTGAGAATGGAGGGTTTTGTTCAAAGGGTTAGCGAACGAAATTTGTCAGGTTTGGGATCACAAGGGCTCAACGGCGTGAACTTACTGCTCATGCTAAGCATCAATGGTTGGCAAGAGCTAGGGATAAGGTGGACATCTTGGTCGGGTTGCGTGTGCGAGGGTTGGATCGCGATGGCACGCAAGGCAGCATGGTGGGGGAAAGTTCGATGTGGAGTTGAAAGCATGGGAAGCGACGACGTGGGATGTAGAAGTCGCTCACGCAAGGAGGGATTTCGTTGTCGTTCGCTGTGATGGAGAGTCGTTGGTTGATGCTCGCATAATGCGGGGTTGGGCAGTGAAGTATTATTATTATTTCTTAAATTTATATGTGTATACTTATGTACAGAAAAATTATTTTCAGTAAAGAAAATTTCTGTTGTGATTGCTGGAAAAAAAGAAATAGTTTTTAATATATATATATATATATATATATATATATATTATAGAATATTTTATATAGATAAGATTTTGAAATAATAGTAAGGATTTTAAAATATGGCAGAGTTTACAAGAAAGTAGATTTAAATTTTTTTATATATAAATAAATTAGTAAATATGTATGTAGATAAGATTTGGAAAATATAGGAAGTTTATATAAAATTAGATTTTTGAGATCTGTAATTTATTTTGACAAGTATATATGTAGTTTCAATAAAATAAAACAAATATACGTATTCACAATTAAAACTTACTAGTTGATTTTAAAATAATATATTAAGGTGATTAATTTATTTAATTAACTTGTCTAATTTTTTTAGTTACTAAAAGATTTTTAAGGGGAATTATTAGTTTAAATTAAATTAAATTATTAGTAAATTAAATTTTGTTAATGGTAATAAAATTTGTGGTTAATTAAATTATCAAATGGAAATTTAATTATTCAATTGATTCAAATATTAATGAAAATCATCTAACGTTTATAAA
The DNA here is from genome assembly GCA_030765085.1 of Allium cepa. Taxonomy (NCBI): domain Eukaryota; kingdom Viridiplantae; phylum Streptophyta; class Magnoliopsida; order Asparagales; family Amaryllidaceae; genus Allium; species Allium cepa. Next base: position 971,810,351 of record CM060928.1, read on the forward strand.
AGGTCGAAAAACCGTGAAACCAAGGCAAAGTTGAAGTGGATTGCAAACAAAAATCAAAGGTGAGTTAATCTCACTCTTCTGGATTGCTATTTATATTTAAATGGTTGAATTTAAATAATTGGTTGAATGATTTAATTGATTTGATGTGTTATATTATATATAGTAGTATATATAGTATATATTGGAGTGATTGATTTCCCACATTATATAGCGGATGAGACCCTATGCGCCGCATAATAGCGAATGATGTTATATTAATCACGCATACCATGATATTCCACCTCATAGTGGAATTGGAATTGTGCTAACATCTGTGTATGTAAGGAAACAGGTTGGAGGGATCCAACTGGATTCCTCAAAATTATTTAGATTTGTTAAAATATTCTGTGATATAATTATTTGCTATCCTCTGATGAATTATATTGATAATTGGAAATGTTGGATACTATGGTTGATTTAAAATATTTCAGTGCACCGATTTATCGAAATCTATCGAAATGGAATTTATGAAAAGAAAATAAAAGAGTGAATTTTGAGTAAAATAATCATAGAAATTTGAATAAATTAAAAATGAATTGGAAAAGAATAAAAAGTGATTTTTGAATTGTAACAGCAAAATTTCCAAGTGCGGGAAATGAGATTTTGAGTAAATAGGAATGCGTGATTTTATTTTAAACTCAAGTGATATTATTTCAAGAAATAAATAATTTATTTTGAAATTCAAGGTCTGAATTTATTTAAAAGGTTAAAGAAGGAATTTGGGAAATCTGAAATTGGTATTTTCAGTTAAAAAGGTTTTAAATCATAATTAAGAATTAAAAATCCAAAGTTAATGGATTTTGAAGTAAATGAGTAAGTAACGAAATTTATTTCAAAGTGGAGTAATTTGGAAATCAATTTGAAAAATTGATTTAAATGTTTAAATTTGGAATTTAAAAAAAAGGAGGTGAGACTATGGAATTTATAAACTAGGGTTATAAAAGTGAAGTAATATATCAGTGGATAGTTGGAAGAATAAATTCACGGTGGGAATTTTTAAGGGAATGAGTAAATTTGTTTAAAATAAATAGTGATTTATTTTTAAAAGATGTGGAAGAGAAGTGTATTTCCCTGAATAGCCAAGTACGTTTTCAAAGCAAGTTTTATGTATAAGTTAAAAGCATGTCTAGAAAATTTCTTATTTTTTTAGATGTTCAAATTTTAAAATAAGTCTTTTCAAATTTATCTTAGTAGTAATTATTTAAAGGTGACTTGGAATTATGTTTTAAAAGAAAAGAATCTAGTTTTATATTTTTAAAAGTAGTTTATTTTAAATATTCTTAAAGTATGTTTTTAAATAAAGTATTTAAGTAGTTTTAATTTGAATATTTTACAGTATATTCAAAAATATGGTTATTTAAATTGTTTTAAAATCTAAAGTGTTGTACTTGGTGATTACAGTGGAAATAGAAAATATTTGAGAATGTATTACGTGAGAGGAAGGTGGTTTGAAAACTGTTTTCAAAAAGGTTTGAAAGTGGAAATATATCTTGTAAAGATATTTTGAGGTTAATAAATAATTCAGGAGAAATTATTTATGTTGATGGTTGTTTATGAATGTTAATTGATAGTTAAATAACTGCCTATCAATATTGGCCAATGCAGTGATCGTTCCGAAGAGACAGGGATCAGGATTTATTTTCCTGAAAACTACTTCGATCCGGTTTGAACGTTTTTGTGAAGAAGACGAGTTTGGATTCGAAGATGGAGCAGTGAAGTGCAAGGGCTAGTCGCTACTAATCTTGAGGATGGTTCCAAAATGGATGTAGTAGGAGTAGTGCCTTCGGTTCCGTTCGATCCCGGGACGGACTTTTATGGATGAATGCTTTCAGAACATCGTCAGGTGGACGGTGAGCATTCTAAGTGATATGTTCTAAAAAGGTAACGCTTAGTCTCGAGCCTCAACAACTGGGAATGACTGAAAATCAAGGGTAATGCAGCAAGGCTAGGTGGATAGTGCCCATTAGGGTGAGGTCATCCCTGTCTAGATGTCCCTTTTATTCGGGTAAGTGGTGTGGTTGCTGATCCCAACCATGAGGTGATCTTACTCGGGATTATCCGGTAAGGGGTAGTCTCGGTCTTATGTTGCAGGGGATTGGGAGTAATCCTCGATATGATGATCTAGGCCACGTACTGTGACAGGTGGTACCCCAGTGCCTAGTCATTAGTTGGAAATCCATTCTCCCTACGTGCCTGCACGGTTTTGATTGTGCCCAATTATTGCTGAAACATGACATGCAAGCATTTCAGCTAGATTCTATTTTACTTTCTATAGACACTATTATAATATCAGACGGATTTGATAAAAAGTGTTTTGGCTATCGTAAGGTAAAAACCCGACATGTTTGTGTGTGGCGTGGTCTTACGAGATGCTTTTGTTTCCAAAAGGATTTTGAAACTTTAATAATCAATTTGAGTGTGGTTTTCTCATGTTGGTATTCCAGACTGACTCGGGTGTTATTTCGCTATAATGCTCGGGTCAGACCGAGTATTATAGATTATAGGAAAGGATGATGTGGAGCTCAAAAGACGAGCTGGATAGCGATACATACTTCCGTACTTGTTGTAAAAATTCCGCTGTATTGATTAGCTGTGTATTTAGTTTTGTGAGGATAGGTTATGATTACTGTCCAGTTGAGTGTTATGTGTACTCTGATGATGTAATGTATAAACAGATTTGCTTTTGTGTGCAGTTATTATCTATTATATTTTATTCCGCAGCGATGGTTAGATTCTGATGTTGCTTTCTATTTTCTTCTTCTATCTCTCCTTCTTTAACCCAAATGGTTCATATTTCCATCCACCTTTGAGTTGATATGTTGGAAAATAGAGTTGACTCAAGGGGTATGGATTTGTGGGTCGTTTCAGTTGGCCTTTTTTTCGAGTTTCAAAGTGGGAATGCTACTATAGTAGCTATGCTAGAAAGCTATTATGGTATAGCTGGTTTTGATCTAAATCCTTGAAGTATGATTTAGTATACAAAAGTTATGCATTAGAGTCAGCTTGGTTGTGCATCTTGTTTGATATGTTGATCAATAGTTTTCACTTACTAAAATGAAATGGAATTTTCGAAGATATTGGACAGTCGAAACTTTAGAATTTGTATAAGAAATTGAAGTTAATTGTTTCTAAAAGTTAAATTTTTATAACGCTTGATTGGAAAAAGGCAGTAAATAAAAACAAGTTTAAGTTGATTGTAAAGACCCGTAAATTAATTGCTTTGTATTTGAATATTTAATTCATTTTTAATATATAAATATGGATTTTAATAACCAAATAAACGTATTTTAAATATTAATTATTGATACTAAAATAATTTCAAATTTTGTTTACCAAAATAAGTAGTTCAAATAAAAATAGAAAATATGACCGAAAACATTTTCCAAAATTTGGACTTTTCGTTATCGGAAAGTCATCGGAAACGTCTTGCAAATTTGTATTAATCATATACACATGCACATATATGTAAATGTATCGTGTGATAAGTTAATCCATGTATTAAGGTTAATAATCAAGCTTAGTTTTAATATATAACATTATTTTACATAAAATGCATAAAAATATATAATACAACCTTAGAAAATTCATAATGTACCACACAATCAAATAAATCTCCCTAGGTAAGCACACCAAAACATGCTAATAAGGACCTAAGGGATAATGTATGTAAGGAAGGTATAGGAGAGGATAGAGATTCCATAATTCATGAACACTTTATATTATTTAATTCCTAAGTCAATTTACTAAAATACCCTCCTCGTTTGCTTATAAATATATCCATCCTAACTCATTTCTTTACCTTAATTTTTTTTAACATTTCCAAAAGCCTCTTTTACATATTCTTAAACTTCCATGGTTTTTTAGTTTCTAAAAATCCAATTTTACACTTTTTCTTTAAGTTAGATTGCTAAAACTAGCTATTTCCTTCTCTACATCAATTTGCATTCAAACATGACCCATATTCCCTCACTTTGGACCATGGTCGTGCCTTATAGCTCACTAGGATGAGCCTAAATAGCCCATTTAGGGTCTAAGACACCAAGATTCAGGTGAAGAGAGATATTGTTGAAGTTAGTGCTAGTAGTTGTAGTGATTCAACTTGACTTGGTAACATTTTGGTGAGTAAAACTTCCACCTTCAAACCAAATGTTTTCAAACTATATTTTTGTTTATGTTATAGCTACTGATGCTTGTTGCATTGGTGAAATAATATTTTGGTTGTTGGATTGGTTTGTTGCTTAAAAGTTGGTCGCTTTGAAAAGTTACTAAGCAAATCAGAAGACATGATATTTTAGTAGATAAATTTATGTCATTATTAATAAATGCTTGATATATGTTGTATTATTGTAAATCACCATGTATATGTTCATACTGTAATGACCCGTCGTTCATTCCATAGAATAACGCATCATTATTAAGAAAGAAAGGGGTAGAAAAGAGAAAAGATAGAAAAAGAAAGAAATAAACAATATCAAAATCTCACAGCGGAACGAATAAAATATACTAATTCACATAAGATATTACATAGTATCATATACATCAGAGATACACAACTTATACATCACAAACTAGACAGTTATAAACAAATGTCTATCATAAAACTCAAGACATCACAGAGATACAGACACAGCGGAACCATTATACATCTACATGCTGAAGCCTCCTACTCCAAATCTCCTCCAGAATTCGTCAAAGCTAACCTGAATCCCTTGGCTTCTCTAAAAATTTGAGTACCCAAGAGTTAATCAAACTGAAAATAAACACTTGGGTCAAACATGGGTCTAGTGTGAGTAAACGGGTTAAAGTTTCTTAACTTTGAAAAATCCTTTGAAAGGAAAGGTATCTCATAAGATTCCCACACATAAACATGGAAAAAAATTTCGATAACCAAAACATTCAATAGGAAATCCAATGATATTATAATAATGTCTAGAGTTTTCAAGTAAAATAGAATATAGCCGAAATTGTCACATTTATTAAATTCTAGCATACATAGGTATACAAACAAACTCGAAGGGCACTTATCGGAGATTGGATTCCATACAATGGCAGAGCTACTGGGGTACTGCACGTCACAGTACCTGGTCTAGATCAGAGTACCGGTATCCACCCTAAATCCCCTGCAGCACAAGGTCGAAACCATCTCTTACTGGATAGTCCCGAACAAGACAACCGCGACAGTTGTCGCGAACCAGCTACCCACTAAACCGAATAAAAAGGGACCTCTAGACAGGGGAAAATCTCGTCCTACTTGGGCGCGACCTACTTAGCCTTGCTACACCTCTCCTGTTTTAGCCATTTTCGGTTGATGAGGCTTGAGGGAGCGATTACCTTTATAGAACACATCTATCTTAGAATGCTTATCGTCCTCCTTACTATGTTCTGAAAGCATTCAATCCATACAAGTTCGTTTCGGGTTCAAACGAAAACGAAGGTACTATCTCGTTACACTCATTTTGGAATCATCCTCAGAGTTAACGCCGATAGCCCTTGCACTCTAAATCTTCATCTCGAATCTGAAAGTACCATCTCCGTTAACTCATTTTGGAATCATCCTCAGAGTTAACGACAATAGTCCTTACACTTCAAGTCTTCATCTTCACTTGAGATTCACGACCTAACGTTTAATTTGGATCGATGTGGGTTTTTGGATAAATTCGGAAATCCGATCCCGGTCTCACTGAAATCCAAACGCTGTTTTAATGTCCAAGTGGTTTAAGGGTTTAAACAATTCAATATATTATCTATCTTCACATAGATAGATAATTCACATTATCAAATAGATAATCCATATTATCACAATGCAACCAAAGCATCTCATATCACAGAGCAACACATATCACATATCAGAGATAACACATAATTCAAGACATTCAATATCATTCAATCATCCATAAGCAAGGTTTATCATCCATACCATCCTTAATTAATTTAATTAACCACCAATGAATTAAATTAATTACTTAATTACTTTTAAATCCTGCATATTTAACATTAATTAATTACAACTTAATTAATCATTCTTTAATCATTCATCTTAATAAATCTTCATTAATTAATTATCCTTGAATTGCATTAAGTAACCAACCTTTAATTAATTATCCTTTAACCATTATCATTAATCAACCTTTAATTATTCTCATTAATTAATTAATTACATTAATTAATTATCCTCTAATTAATTAACTAACCCTTTGATTGATTATATTAATTAATCCTTTAATTAATTACACTAAGTAATTAACTCTTAATTACTTTCGTTAAGTAATTATTCTCTAATTATTTCATTAAGTGATTTCCCCTTAATTAATTACATTCAGTAATTATACATTAATTACTTCACTAAGTAATTATACTTAATACATTAAGTGATTATATTAATTAATTAAACTAATTAATTATCTTAAATTAATTACATTAATTAATTAATTATCACTTAATCGCTAGTTAATGATTCTTCCCTTAATTATATTCATTAACCACCACTAATTACTTCATTAATAATCATACTTAATTAATCCATAAGCGGTACCAAACTAATTAATTATCTTTAGTTAATTACTTTGATTAATCATCTAAATTAATTGAATAATTACTTAACTCCTTATATTTAAAAGACCTTAATTAATTAAGAAAAATCATTTATCTTAATTAAAATCTTAATTAGTAATAATTTTTTTTACATTAACTAATTATTCTTTAATCCTTAACAATAATTGATTAACCTTTATTATCTTCACAAACTAATTATCTTCAATTAATCAAAATCTAAATTACTTAAAGATAAACTCTTTATTTTAATCGATTACTTAATTATATCATTAAACCTTATTCAAAATAAAGCATTTAGAAACCAATTATAATTAAAAACAATGTAAACATCTAATTTACTTTTAAAACTTTGAAAACTTTTCAAAGTTGTTTAATTATTTTTAATACATAGTTATTTTTGAAAACCAAATTTTCATATCTTTTAAAAATTATCTATTTTAATATATATTTTAAACTTTGTTCAACCTTTATCTTTGAAAACTAATTATTTCTATAACTTTAAAACTTATTTTGCCTTGAAACATATTCATTCAAAATCCACTTTAAACTTGACTAATCATTCTTTGAAAACTAAATTAATTAATTTTTAAACTTGTTTAAAACAAAGGTTTGTTTAAACATTTCACTTCAAAATTTTAAAGAAAAGAATTTAATTTGGAAAAAAACCTGTTTTTATTATGCTTTAAAACATTGTTCTTTCTTCATCCTTTGGAAATCTGGTCCACTTTTCCTTTAAAATTTAGAAATCTGCTAACAACTCAAAAACTAAACTGAGCAAAACTATCGAAAACTCGAGCAACCCAAACAAAAGCACCGAGCCTCCCAATAATACTGCTACTTCGAGACAATCACGCATTCTACTCGAGTTTGACCCGAGCTACCCTGGTTCTTTCCCAAACTCACGAACCCCATAACCAAAAATGCGTCGTGCACATGCACAGCGAATGCAGTCCCCTCCAACCATCTTCCTGGCCTTCAAAAAGTCGACAATGGCCTCGACATCTACCTCGACCACCCAGATATCATGATCCCATCGCGAGCAAAAGGAACGACATAGACCCAAACCACCTCGACCAAAAAATGGTTCGCCACGATGATCAAGACGACTTGGAATCCACGCACCTCTGACCATAGCATTGTCATTGACCCATGCAACTATCCCAACGCTCGCGATTGAGCTTGATGTGATAATGTCGTCGAGATCACCTCGACATTCCACACGACCAAAAACCACACTAAAACCCGAGATCACCTTCCCCTGGCCTCTACAACAAACTAGAAAATCTCCGACCAATTTTCCAGTGATCGACATCCGCCATCCACCCTTGACATCAACCCCAAGCTCCATCTCAACCTAGATCGTCGGTAATTGCCAATAATCCCAAAATCACTCATCTCAGATTATCCCATTAATTCACTGTCTAAAAATCAAGATTTTCCCACTTAAATTCATGATTTAACATTACAAATCTGATCCAGTAATCAATAGTTCAGATTAACATGTTTAGTTTTTCCTTATTTTCTGATCATCACCGTGTTTTATATTTCTGTAAAAATTTACTAAATATAAAATATTGAAATTATTTTTAAAATTTATATTACATTGTAATGATCATTTTTCATTCTGAGATCAAAGCATATATCTGCTTGTATAAGGAGATTTAGATTTTTGAAAGTAATACAAACCAGTGAAAATAACAGAGACAGACTGTATATATACACACACACACAGATATATACACATCTAAGCAGAGCAATTTACAGCATATTATATATCCAGATCAATCATGAAAATCATCATACCACAATATCCATGCAGATTTATCACATGCATAATGGTAAGAAAAAAAACTGTTTTTAAAAAAAAAGTTTAATCACCAAAATTTAAACAGAGGACAGTTTCTTTTTTTCTTTAATTTGAAGTTTGAATTTTTGTCTAGATCTTGAGTTTAAATTTGATGTGAATCTAATTCTCTGATGTTGCAACTGAAACTGGATTTGATCAACTTGAGTTTGCTTGTTTTATGTTAAACCTGAAATTGCTCTGTTGAATTTTCTTCTTGATAATTTGATCAGGTTTTCTTTTTAAATTTGAAGATTAAAAGAAGATAAGTTGAGAAATAAAACTTTGAACTGAAAAATGAAAACCAGATTTTCTTTTACAACATTTCATTTATTTAATTAAATTTTTAGAGAAAAAGAAAGAATCTTGCCACTTGTAATTATGCTTATCACTTAGCTTACACTTGTTATCATATATTGTTCTCCCTTTACAAATGTTGAAACAATGCTTCTTATGCTTACAAGTGTTTAGAAATTTTCCTTTTATTTAATTATTTAAGTTTATATATATTTATGTATTATATTTAAATGGATATTATATTTATCTTTTTTGTTAATAAGCTTTTAAATCTTTATATATAAACAAATGTGAATTTGTGTAAACATTTATTTATAAATTACTTATGTTTTGAATTAATTAATGTATTATATGCTTTATATGTTTTTTATTTATTTGTGGATTTTATTTTAAACTTTTATGTATTCACAAACCATATTATCTCATGTTTAAATTTTAAGAGAAAGAATATTTAAAGCAAAAGGAATGAATTTTTAAATTAAATCTTATTTTTAACTCAAGCTAAAATTTATGAATAAACATTTACCATATGTGTTGAAAATATAGAATTTTATTTTAAATAACTTTTGAAAAGTATTGTACTGAATTCAAAGATAACTTTAAATCACAATATACACATACATATATATTACAATTTGAAAACATAACTTTTATTAATACCGAAGATTTCCTATTTACAACATACATACATACATACATACGTACGTACATACATATATATATATATATATCATAAATAGAATATATTTTTATTAGCTTTTAAAAATATAAATTCTGCCAAATTAAATATTTATTAAAGAAGATTATTAAAGCAATCTATTAGCTTTTTAAAAGAATAAATCTGCCAATTTAAGTGATTAATAAAGAAAATTAAGAGGTCAATTTAATTATTAATAAAGATTATTAAATTGTTATTGCCCAAAATTCTGGGTCATCACATTCCTCCCCCCTTACAAGAATTTCGTCCCCGAAATTTAAAAGAAAAGGTAATTTAATAATCCAGTAAAAGTTTTAATTTCAAACAATAAGCATATATTATCAACCAAATGCTAATAACCATAGTAACCAATTCATTCAAACAAACAAATCTAATGATCCTGACACAATTCAGGATAAGCCTTCCTAATACTATCAAGAGTTTCCCAAGTACAAATACCGGGATACTCGCTCTACTGAACCTAATCAAACTACGCTACTAGCTCTAGAGCTCCCTCTCAAAATGATCTACAATCAGAACAGGATATCAGACCATAGACAAGTCCGACTCAACTTCCAAATCCTCCCAAACAACTGGTTCCAAAACCAGTGATGGATCAAACACGTACTCCCCTATAAATACGTGAAATACATTGCGAATCCCAACCATCAGAACTGGCAATTCAATCCTGTAGGTCAAAACACTTATCCTTACAAAAATACAGAAAGATGCAATACATTTCTGAGCTAGCTTTCCAATCTTACTCAATCCTATAGCTCTTCTTTACCGGAGAAAACCTCAACCAAAAACAAAGTTTCCAACTTCAAATTCCAAATTCGATTGTCTCTTATCCACAAAACTTATCTGACGATTCTGAGCTGCCTACATCCTTTCCTGATCAGCTCAACCTACGCAGATGCTTCACGAAACAAAACTGGACCATGGACAAGATGATCTCCGGATTCTACTCAACAAGATGGTCCTCTCAAGACCCCCGAAATCAGAACACAAACTCTACTCCACAATCATCAATAGACTGAACTACTTCCTATTCGAAAAAGGCAAAACATATGCACTCGCCAATCTCGCCTTCAGCTCCCGAATGAACTTCCCGTAGAAACCCTCTAATCCAAGAAAACTACGAACTTCCAAGGAATCTGCGGTTGTTTCCACTCTAGAGCAGCGGCTACCCTGCTTCCGCTGCACAACTCTGATTCGGAGATGAGAATGTCGTCGATGAACACGAGCACAGACTTGATCAACACATCTTAAACGATACGGTTCATCAGATCCAGAAAGAGACAACTCAAAATTTCTACCAAATTCTGAGCTACTTCACTAAATCCTCTCTCTATGAGCCATCCTCTTACTTAGCTGAACCACTGGTATATCTCCATGAACCAAGTCGATACGGAACTCAATCTCCGACGTGGGTAAACCTCTGACAACTTTGATAACTCCTAGCTTCTCTTGAGAACCCTCAATCTTAAGCAAAAGATTACTTGAATAATCTCCTGAACTATCGCAAACCACTTTTGCGATTCTACCCAGTTCATATTCCAAAGATGCAGTTCTCTCTTTACAAACAAGAACATCTTATCCAAAACAGTGTCAATCCTTCAAGAATGCCTTACCTACCAAAAAAACTGATGGTTCACCTTCAAAACAAACATCCTGCTCTGCTAAGCTTCCAGAAGAAGTGGGCAAGCTTCCACCATCTGCTCGGACTGCTGACAGTGGAAACAGAATGTCCCCTGAACCATCGAAGAAACGGGGCCACTCTACTGCTTCTGATCCACCTCTAGGATACTGCACTAATGCCACAGATACCAGAACTTCTTACCATAAGCTTCTCGAATCTCACAGCCATATCAACCAACTCCACAAAAGAACCTTGAGATGAGCAGAAATCTTCTCAAAAAACTCGGACCTCAAATCAAACACCAACAACTTACTCTTCTTAAGGGGGTGACAATGAGACTATGTCCATAGCAAACCTACTCTTTGACCTTAGTCTCATGCTCCAATATAGACAACTTCCTTAGAGATCCAGAAAAATTCTCATTCAGCCGAATCTTCTCTATGGTAGGTACAAAATGCTCCTTAAAAGCTTACTCAAAAAGAAAGCACCTTCGGGAATATCCATGGTTGCTGCGTCCCACCACACAGTTGCTCCTTCCTGAAGCTGCAAAGATACCATCATTTGCTTTTGCTCATCCGACAGATCCAAACTCTTGAAAATCCCCTCATACAAGCACAACCAACTTCACTTCAATGATGGACACCGAACCTAGAAAAGATTTCCTCCGAGATTGATGAAATCCTTACATCATGCTGCCAAGCTTACTCGAGGCGGTATTGGGTATATAGCCTCGGTAGATACTCTTCCAACTCAACATTCGGGCCTCTTCCATTTGTGGTAGTCGTGCTACACACCACTGCCTTATCTACCCCTGGAACTTATGTTGGAAAACCCTGATAGGTAACTCAATAGATTAGGTAGATATATATATATATATATATATATATATATATATATATTATAAAAATACAAGTACGCTCTCTTAAGAAAGATATCACTCCAAAGCCTATGTATTCACTCAACCTAGCGCTTTGATACCACTTTGTAATGACCCGTCATTCATTCCATAGAATGACGCATCATTATTAAGAAAGAAAGGGGTAGAAAAGAGAAAAGATAGAAAAGAAAGAACTAAACAACATCAGAATCTCACAGCGGAATGAATAAAATATATTAATTCACAAAAGATATTACATAGTATCATATACATCAGAGATACACAGCTTATACATCACAAATTATACAGTTATAAACACCTGTCTATCATACAACTCAAGACATTACAAAGATACAGAAACAACAGAACCATTATATATCTACACGTTGAAGCCTCCTACTCCAAATCTCCTTTGGAATTCGTCATAGCTAACCTGAATCCCTTGCTACTCATAAAATTTGAGCACCCAAGAGTTTAATAAAACAGAAAATAAACACTTGGTCAGACATTGGTCTGGTGTGAGTAAATGGGTTAAAGTTTCTTAACTTTGAAAAATCCTTTGAAAGGAAAGGCATCTCGTTAGACTTTTCACACATAAACATGGAAAAGTTTTTACCTTACGATAACCAAAACATTTGATAGGAAATCCAGTGATATTATAATAGTGTCTAGGGTTTTCAAGTAAAATAGAATATAGCCGAAATTGTTACATTTATCAAATTCCAGCACACATAGGTATACAAACAAACTTGAAGGGCACTTATTGGAGATTGGATTCCATACAATGGCAGCGCTACTGGGGTACTGTCCGTCATAGTACCTAGTCTAGATCAGAGTACCGAGGATCCACCCTAAATCCCCTGCAGCAAAAGGCCGAAACCATCCCTTACTAGATAGTCCCGAACAAGACAACCCCAGCGGTTGTCGCGAACTAGCTGCCCACTAAGCCGAATAAAAAGGGACCTCTAGACAGGGGAAAATCTCATACTACTTGGGCGCGACCCACTTAGGCTTGCTGCACATTTCCTGGTTTAACCATTCCCGGTTGATGAGGCTTGAGGCTGCGAATACCTTTATAGAACACATATATCTCAGAATGCTTATTATCCTCCTGACGATGTTCTGAAAGCATTCAATCCATACAAGTTTGTTCCAGGTTCAAACGAAACCGAACGCACTATCTCGTTGCATCATTTTGTAATCACCCTCAATGTGTGAGGGCTATTGTCGTTAACTCATTTTGGAATCACCCTCAGAGTTAACGACAATAGTCCTTACACTTCGAGTCTTCATCTTCACTTGAGATTCACGACCTAACGTTTAATTTGGATCGATGTGGGTTTCTGGATATCCAATTCGAAAATCCGATCCCGGTCTCTCCGAAATCCAAACGCCGTTTTAATGTCCAAGTTGTTTAAGGGTTTAAACAATTCAATTTATTATCTATATTCACACAGACAGATAATTCACATTGTCAAATAGATAATGCATATTATCACAATGCAACCAAAGCATCTCATATCAAAGAGCAACATAAATCACATATCAGAGATATCACATAATTCAATATCATTCAATCATCCATAAGCAAAATTTATCATCCACACAATCCTTAATTAATTTAATCAACCACCAATGAATTAAATTAATTACTTAATTACTTTTAAATCCTGCTTATTTAACATTAATTAATTACAAATTAATTAATCATTCTTTAATCATTCATCTTAATAAATCTTCCTTAATAAATTATCCTTGAATTGCATTAAGTAAGTAACCTTTAATTAATTATCCTTTAACCATTATCATTAATCAACCTTTAATTATTCTCATTAATTAATTAATTACATTAATTAATTGTCCTCTAATTAATTAACTAACCCTTTGATTAATTATATTAATTAATCCTTTAATTAATTACACTAAGTAATTAACTCTTAATTACTTTCAGTAATTATACATTAATTACTTCACTAACTAATTATACTTAATACATTAAGTGATTATCTTAATTAATTAAACTAATTAATTATCTTAAATCAATTACATTAATTAATTAATTATCACTTAATCACTAGTTAATGATTCTTCCCTTAATTATATTCATTAACTATCCACTAATTACTTCATTAAGTAATCATACCTAATTAATCCATAAGTGATTATCTTTAATTAACCAAACTAATTAATTTTCTTTAGTTAATTACTTTGATTAATCATCTAAAATTAATTGCATAATTGCTTTACTCCTTATATTTAAAAGAACTTAATTAATTAAGAAAAATCATTTATCTTAATTAAACTCTTACTTATCAATACTTTTTTTTACATTGACTAACTATTCTTTAATCCTTAAAAATAATTGATTAACCTTTATTATCTTCACAAATTAATTATCTTTAATTAATCAAAATCTAAATTACTTAAAGATAAACTCTTTATTTTAGTAGATTACTTAATTATATCATTAAACCTTATTTAAAATAAAACATTTAGAAATCAATTATAATTAAAAACAATGTAAACATCTAATTTAACCTTTTAAAACTTTGAAAACTTTTCAAAGTTGTTTCATAATTTTTAATACATAGTTATTTTAGAAAACCAAATTTTCATATCTTTTAAAACTTATCTATTTTAATGCATATTTTAAACTTTTTAAAACCTTTATCTTTTAAAACTAATTATTTCTATAACTTTAAAATTTATTTTTCCTTGAAACATATTCATTCAAAATCCACTTTAAACTTGACTAATCATTCTTTGAAAGCTAAATATTTTTAAACTTGTTTAAGAAAAAGGTTTGTCTAAACATTTCACTTTAGAATTTTTAATAAAAGAATTTAACTTGGGAAAAAACTTTTTTTATTATGCTTTAAAACATTGTTCTTTCTTCATCCTTTGGAAATCTGGTTTCACTTTTCCTTTAAAATTTAGAAATCTGCTAACAACTCAAAATCTAAACCGAGCATAACTATCGAAAACTCGAGCAACCCAAACAAAAGCACCGAGTCTCCCACCAATACTGCTACTTCAAGACAATCAGGCATTCTACTCGAGTTTGATCCGAACTACCCTGCTTCTTCCCCAAACTCACGAAACCCAGAACCAAAAATGCACCGTGTACGTGCACAGCGTATCCAGTCCCTCCGACCATCTTTGTGGCCTTCAATAAGTCGACATCGACCTCGATATCTACCTCGACCACCCAGATATCATGATCCCATCGTGAATCGAAATCAAGCAAAACGAACGACATAGACCCAAACCACCTCGACCAAAAAATGGTTCGCCACGACGATCAAGATGACCGGAATCAACGTCCCTTCGACCATAGCATCGACATTGACCCATGCAACTATCTCAACGCTCGCGATTGATCCCGATGTGACAATGTTGTCGAGATCACCTCGACATTCCACACGACCAAAAACCACACTAAAACCCTAGATCACCTTCCCCTGGCCTTTACAACAAACTATAAATTCTCTGGCCAATTTTCCAGTGATTGACAACCTTCCAGCCACCCTCGACATCAACCCCAAGCTCCATCTCGACCTAGATCGTCGGCAATTATCGGTAATCCCAAAATCACTCATCTCAGATTATCCTAACAATTCCCTATCTAAAAATCAAGATTTTTCCACCTAAATTCACGATTTAACATTACAAATCTGATCCTGTAATCAATAGTTGAGATTATCATGTTTAGTTTTTCCTTATTTTCCGATCATCACTGTGTTTTATATTTCTGTAAAAATTTACTAAATATAAAATTGCGAGATTATTTTTAAAATTTATATTACATTTTAATGATCATTTTTCGTTCTGAGATCAAATCATATATCTTCTTGTATAAGGAGATTTAGATTTTTGAAAGTAATACAAGCTAGTGAAAATAAGAGAGACAAACTGTGTATATATACACACACACAGATATATACACATTTTAGCAGAGCAATTCAAAGCATATTATATATCCAGATCAATCATGAAAATCATCAAACAACAATATCCATGCAGATTTATCATATGCATAATGATAGGAAAAAAACTATTTTAAAAAAAAAAGTTTACTCACCAAAATTTAAACAAAGGACGGTTTCTATTTTTTTTCTTTAATCTAAAGTTTGAATTTTTGTCAGGATCTTGACTTTAAATTTGATATGAATCTGATTCTCTGATGTTGCAACGGAAACTGGATTTCATCAACTTAAGTTTGCTTGTTTTAAGTTAAACTTGAAATTGCTTATTTGAATTTTGTTCTTGATAATTTGATCAAGTTTTCTTTTTAAATTTGAAGATGAAAAGAAGATAAGTTGAGAAAGAAAACTTTGAACTGAAAAATGAAAACCAAATTTTCTTTTACAACATTTTATTTATTTAATTAAACTTTTAGAGAAAAAGAAAGAATCTTGTCACCTGTAATTATGCTTATCACTTAGCTTACACTTGTTATCATATATTGTTATCTCTTTACAGTAGTTGAAACAATGCTTTTTATGCTTACAAGTGTTTAGAAATTTTCTTTTTATTTCATTATTTAAGTTTATATATATTTATATATTATATTTAAATGGATATTATATTTATCTTTTTTTGTTAATAAGCTTTTAAATCTTTATATATATACAAATGTGAATTTATGCAAACATTTATTTAAAAATTACTTATGTTTTGAATCAATTAATGTATTATATGTTTTTTATTTATTGTGGATTTTATTTTAAACTTTTATGTATTCACAAACCATATTATCTCATGTTTAAATTTTAAAAGAAAGAATATTTAAAACAAAAGGAATGAATTTTTAAATTAAATCTTATTTTTAAACTCAAGCTAAAATATATGAATAAACATTTACCATATGTGTTGAAAATATAGAATTTTATTTTAAATAACTTTTGAAAAGTATTGTACTAAATTCAAACATGACTTCAAATCACAATATAAAAATACATATATATTACAATTTAAAAACATAACTTTTATTAATGCCAAAGATTTTCTATTTACAACATATATACATATATATATCATAAATAGAATATATATTTTTTTGCTTTTAAAAATATAAATTCTGCCAAATTAAATATTATTAAAGAAAATTATTAAACCAATCTATTAGCTTTTTAAAAGAATAAATTTGCCAATTTAAATGATTAATAAAGAAAATTAACAGGTTAATTTAATTATTAATAAAGATTACTAAATTGTTACTGCCTAAAATTTCGGGTCATCACACATACCCTTGCTATGTGATGTGTGGCTGCATTGCAAATGACATAAACTTGAATTTCGAGCAACCCGTATAGCGATAGTCGCTATAACGGTACTTTCTAAAAATCACATTTTATCGGAACCGTTTGGTTTCATTATCTTTCTTAGTATTATTTTACAAGTTAAGTAAGTTTTTGATTATTGACGTTTTCAAAAATAATTAATTATTTGATGATGATTATTTAATTTAATTAATTATTTAGTCAATGAGGATTAAAGTTAACGAATTAACTTATTAACGATGTGTTTAAAAATTAACTAATCACTTGGTTAATGATGGTTTGAAATTAATTAATCACTTTATCTAATGATGTTTAAGGTTAATTAATCTTTTAATAATGATGGATTAAAGTTAAATAATCAAGTTACTAAGGATGTTTTTAAATTAATTAATCTTTTTAATTAATGACTTTTAGAAGTTAATTAATCTGTTTAACTTTAATTAATCTTTCTTTTAAAGATTTTTACAATTAATGAATCATTTTTAAATAATGAGATTTAATTATTTGCAAGTTAATTTAATTAATTATATTTAAATATTATTAATTAATTGAATTAATGACGTTTAAAGGTAATTTACTTTAAAGGTTATTGAAGTTAATTAATTAACTTAGTTAACAAAATTGTAAAGTTAATTAATCGATGTAATAAGGATGTTTTAAGTTGTTAAATCCTTTTTATAATGATGTTTCAAAGTTTGTAAACTCTTTTAACAAAGTGTTTTTAAAGCTAATACTGGTAATGTGAAGCCAAGTACGAATTCGGTTTTTAAAATAAAATATTTGATTCATTTATGGAAATGAATTAATTTGCATAAAGTGATGTCACTTATATGGAAATGATTTATTTGTATGTTTAGCACTAAACGTCGAAGAAGTAGACCTGTCAGTAATTTGAAAGTTAAGAATAATCGTAAGACATGACTTTGAGTTAACACTACATTGACTTATCCGGTATTTTTTTACCAAGAAATAATAAAAGTTTGAATTCAATGAGTGGTGATGGATATAGAAGACTTAATTCCATATATGATTATTTTATATCCTCGATAGTTAGTTTCTTGGCTATCGATTACCTCCGCTTAATTATTTTCATCACTCTAAGATGATTTGTTGCTCCATTGAGCTTTAATATCCTTTGTCGGAAATGAATAAATCCAAAGCACGGAAGGAGGCCAAGTTATTTTAGGTTCCTCCCATTAGGATATTTTCACATCTCATCTGGATTTGGATTTGATAAGGCTTTTAGATATGAAGTATTCAGAAACTCGATGAGGTTTGTTGGGGTCCAGCATGGAGGGTTCCTAGAAGTGTTATGGAGAAATGAGCTTCTCAAAAGTATATTTCTAGAGTTATACTTCAAAAGGGAGGTGCGCCTTCCTAGTCATTTGTTGGAAAATTTTCTTTGCTTATTTGATTCGAACCTTCAAATTGTTTTCTTAAATTGCAATGGGGAGAGTCAACCACATTTTTCAATGTTTAACTATTCCATACCATTCTTTATGTTTGGTTGTTATTTATGTGGGAGAAAACCCGTTCCACGTTAGCGGCGTGATCCTACATGCTATTGTTGATATACACGTATTCTTTAAAGTTTTACTCATACCAGACATATCGTCCGACTCGAGTTGTTTGTTTTCCCTAAACTTTCGGATACTTTAATTTGAGTAGTTCGAGAGAAGCAGGTCTTGTTAGGCTCTTTAAAGACGGCATCCGAGTAGGAGGCTTTTATCTACTTAGCTGTCTATTCCATTGTTTATCTAGGTTGTGTATGTTTTTTTCTTAGCATATGTAAAGGTAGGATGTTATAACTGCCTAAGCTATCTTGTAGTACCTTTATATAACTCTGATAACTCCTCATTAAAGAGTAACCTAATGTACTATTTAGCATTATGACATATTCATCAGTTTCGTTATTGTTAGGAAATCAAATCTACGGTTTCGATGACAACTACTATACAATGGAAATCGAGTATGCATATATATTTCTATTTGCAGATACTTGCTAGAGTAACATCACTAGAAAGACAAGAAAAAGGCTCAAAGAACGTTACAAAAGACTGCAAGTCGATAGGATCAATGGAGCAACGAGACAAATGCACAAAGAAAACATGCACAGGTTTCAGACGTCTAGGTGCACTAGCCAAACGTCTGAAGAAATCCTTTGGAATTCAATACAGAAAGGATCAGACGTCTGGTTAATGCACTTGACGTCTGAAAGGTTACTAAATACAAATACACACACACACACACACACACATCTGAAACAAATGCCAAACGTCTGGTGCTGAACTTAGAATTTAAATTTAAATTATAACTGCCACATTCGAAAAGACATCTTCGCTTCTCTTCACTGCAACTCTTCATCACCATCAGAAGCAACTATAGAGCACTTGTTAATGGATGAAACTGCTCAAGGAATCTCTATACCACAATAAATAACATCAAGAATCAAAGAGAAGAACTTACCTTACATACTTCCACTCTTTACTCACATACTCTGTTATATTCTTGATCACCAGCAATATATACTTGTATTTCACTCTTGTATATATATTCAGATCTCCTCAATCAATACAAAACAAGCTATTGTAACTAAGCTTATTTCTCGGGGCGAAGTGAGGGTGTTTGATAGTCGAATTCCGAAGAGGAGATTCGGGACTGGACGTAGGACATGAGGTCTGAACCAGTATAAAATCCTATACGCTTAGTCTATATTTAGTTAGATTAATTTTAACTTAGTTGCATCATAT
The DNA here is from genome assembly GCA_030765085.1 of Allium cepa. Lineage (NCBI taxonomy): Eukaryota > Viridiplantae > Streptophyta > Magnoliopsida > Asparagales > Amaryllidaceae > Allium > Allium cepa. Next base: position 971,830,330 of record CM060928.1, read on the forward strand.
AGTTAGTTACATATACTTGCATGTACACTACACGATCCACTCTATTAATTTTCAATTGGTATCAGAGCAAGGTTTGATCAAAGTACAGTAACACGTTTTTGAATCACTTTAGTATGGGAAGTATTTTTCAAGAAGGAAAATCCACAGTACGACCCCCACTTTTTAATGGCTCTAACTATGCATATTGGTCAACACGTATGAGAATTTTTATGGAAGCTAATGGTCTAGAAATTTGGTCAGCCACTCAAGATAAATATGAAGCACCTACTACTGCTACGAAACATGGAACGATGCACAAAAAACGACAGCTTCTAATAATGCCAAAGCTATGAATGTTTTATTTTTCTCACTTGATAAAAATGAATTTTCACGTGTCATGTTATGTAACACTACATTTGATATTTGGCGTACCTTACAAGTTACACACGAAGGCATAAACAAAGTTAAACAAACTAAGATTTCAATTTTGCAAAATCAATTCTCATCATTTAAAATGAAACAAAATAAATCTGTAGTAGATATGTACTCTAGATTCCAAACTATTCAACATGATTTAATGGAACTTGGAGTCAAATTCACAAATTTTTATTTAGTACTCAATTCTTTAACTCCAGAGTGGGAAAGAAAAGTATTAGCTATCGAAGAAGCTAATGATCTCTCAGCACACTTAGTTGAAGAGTTGATAGGAAATTTAATGTCCTATGAAGATAATTTGTGTGATATTCTAGAATTTCAAACCCAATTTAAATGTAATAATCTTTTTAATAAATTAATTTAAATTAATAAAATTGTTATTTTAAACAATAATAATTGTGTTCTAAATATATTGATTTTAAATGGAGTTAATATATAAAAATGGAAATGGATTTGTTAAAATTGCATTTATATCAAATTTGATTTCTAAATTGAATTTGAAATTTTTATTTGAATTTGAATTGTTAAATTGAAATTTCAAAATAGGGTTATTTATATTTTAAATTATACTTTGATTTTAAAAGTGTATTTCTATGATTTTATTTAGAATATAAAATTTGTTTTATATTTATTTCTTTTAAGAAGAATTGATTTATATAAATTAAAAATGTATTTTAAATTTAGAAAATTAATTGATAAAACATTTAAAAATCCTTTTTGCATGAAGATTACATTTGTTAAAATTTAAAGCACTCTAATAACATGTGTTAAGAGGATAACATTGTGTGATGACAAGTGTCATAATTTTTAATTTATTTTCTTTAATGTTTATAAAACAAAATTATTTCTACAAAAGGCTATTTCATCTTCTATATGTAAAATTTTCTCATTCTCATTTTCTAAAAAGCAAAGAAAAATCACTCCTCTACTTATGAATCTGAAATTGATCAATCTTCACTCTTCAACCAAAAATTTTAAAACAAGAACTCATGTCTCATTTCAAAGTTTCAAATCTGCAAAACAAACTACAAAAAAAATCTACAAAATCAAGGTTCCTGAAAAATCAAATTTCTAAAAGGCAAATTCAAAGCTCTCTCCCATCTTAAGTGCTGATTGAATTAAAGTTGAAAGCAACTTCATCAAGATTTTCTTCTCTGGAATTTCCAGTTTAAAGATTTGCAGTCATTTTTTTTCCAGAATTCAAATTTTGGGTCCCTACTGAAAGAAAATCAGGCGAGTAAACTTTCAACCAGAAAAAATCTAAGTAAATAGAAATTTATGCATGTGAATTTTAGATATGTTTGATGTTTTGCATGTACATATTTTTGCAAAATTTTAGTGTACAAGTTTTATTGAACTGTGCATGTTAGAAATTGCATGATACTTCTCTGTTCCCAAATTACATAGTAAAAACTAAAACAAAATTCAAAATTTTCTTTAACAAAACACCGTTAGGCCTTGAGTTACAAACACAGAATGTTTATTTAAATATAAATTAAAGTTTAAAAATTTATTCGAATAAATTTGTTGATATTCTCCAAAAAACAAAATGATATAGTAAGAAAAATTAAATACATGATAAAATCATGTATTGTATTTTGTTGAATCAATTTTACATCTTGAATCAACTTTGTAAAACATGATTTTTAAGGTAAAAATCAGGATTTTTAAAATGGATTTGAGGCACTATTTTGATGATGATCGAAAATTGTTTTCTGGGCAAAATCTGGCGACTGGGTAGGTTCTAGAGGTTGAGCTTTGGGTCGGAGTTGTAATGGTGATGGGTGAAACTGAGAAAAATCATGGAAGTGGGAATAAATCATCAGGGAATTGGGATTTAGGGGTATTAGGGTTTTACTCTGTGTTTTGGTTGCGTTCGAAAATTTCGTGACTGGGAATTTTTGAGTGGATCGAGTTACGAATGTTTTTGGGGATAGTTGGGTGGAGGAATTGCGATGATGTGGCCAAAATCCCATGGCGAACGATGGTCGGCGTCGTGTGATTGAAGGGATTTTCAAGCGAGGTACTGTTCAGGTGATGGGTTCAAGCTTCTTCTTTTTTATTTAGCTCGCAAAATGGATGGTTGAAGGTCGGAGATGTGTCAGGGACGAGGAGGGGCATGCGCGCGGTGTCGTTGGTGGTGGCGGCGGCGGTGGCACGACGTGCACGTGTCAGTGTTTGTGTCAATGAGGGTTGGTGATGTGGTGACTCGAAGCGATGATCGAGTAGAGGAGATTCTGGCTCGCGTTTGTGCACGGGGTGATGATGTAGTTGCTCGTGCCAAGGATAGGGAGGGGAGTGTTGTTTCTTTCTAGGTTCATGTAATTTAAATTTAACAATTAAACTATAAAAAAAGGGAAAGGAAGAAGTAGGGGTTTGGAATTTGAGTTTTGTTCGAGTTTGGTCGGGTCAAACCAAATGCAAGTGATGTTTGAAAGTTTTCAAACTTGTTTTAAGTTTTAAAATCTTAAAATTTATTTAAATTGCTTTTTGAAAATGTTAAACTATTTAATTTAAAGTATTTTATACTTTGATAATTAAATTTTGAGATGATTTTATATTCATTTAAATTTATCTTTTAAAAAGTAATTAGTTTAAACAAATTGGAAATGTTTTAAATGTGTAATAATTTTTAATGTAATTGATTTGTTTTGAAGTTAATTAAGTTTTATGGTTAAGATTACTTTAATTAATAAAGTAATTAAGGTTAAATTAATTAGTGATTTTAGATTAATTAATTTATTAAGGTTTAATTAATTAATTATGCATTAATTAATTGATAATTAAGAATTATTTTAATTAAGTAGTTAAAGATTTATATAATTATAATTAATTAATAATTAAATATTTAATTAAAAAGAAATTATTAGTAAATAATTAATAAATGATTAGAAATTAATTAATTAAGTGATTAGTGATTAATTAATTAATAGTTAAGAATTATTTAATTTAATAATTAGGGTTAATTAATTAAGTAATTAAACATTAATTAATTCATAATTAATTAGTTAATTAATTAGTGGTTAAGACTTAATTAATTAAATGATTAAGGTTAGTTAATTATAATTAATTAAGTAATCAAGATAAATTAATTAAGTAATTAATTAATATTAATTAATTGTAAATTAAGGGTTAATTGGTAATCAATTAAGGAATGATTAATTTTTAATCAAGATTTAATAATGAATAATTAGAGTTATTAATTAATAATTAAAGGATTATTAATTAATTAAAGATTAATTAATTGATAATGAGGATAATTAAGAAGTGATTAATTAATTAAATGATTGTGATTAATTAATAAATGATTGGTTAAGCAAGGTAAAGTGATTAATTCTTAAGTAATTAATTTAATTTGAATTAATTAAATTAATTATAATATGAATTAGAGATATGCTTGCTTATGGGTGATTATTGTGAATTGAACATCTGAATTTGGTTGACATCTGTTGGATGATGGTCTGAGATATTCTGTGATGAGATAATGTATATATCTGTGATAGATGTTTGTTATTATCTGTAGATAATGCTGTGTGAATTCAATGTTTAAAATTGAATTGAATTGTTTAAATCTTTAAACAACCTGGCCTTTAAGATGGCGTTTGGATTTCGATGAGACCGGGATCGGGAATCAAGTTTAATTTTTCGAAAACCACATCGATCTAGGTTAAATGTTAGGTCGTGACATCCCAAAGTGAAGATCGAGATGGAATTTTAGAGTGCAAGGGTTATTGTCGTTAATGCTGAGGGTGATTCCAAAATGAATGTAACGAAATAATGCCTTCAGTTTCGTTCGAACCCCGAACGATCTTGTATGGATTGAATGCTTTCAACACATCGTTAGGTGGACGATGAGCATTCTAAGAAAATGTGTCCTCTAAAGGTAATCGTAGCCTCAAGCCTCATCAACCGGGAATGGCTAAAATAGGGAAGGTGCAGCAAGGCTAAGTGGGTCATGCCCAAGTAGAACGAGATTTTCCCCTGTCTAGAAGTCCCTTATTATTTCGGCCGTGTGGGTGGTTGTTGGCCACAACTGCGGGGTTGACTTGTCCAGAGCTGTCCAGTAAGGGATGGTTTCGGCCTTGTGTTACAGGGGATCGGGAGTGGACCTCGGTACGGTGATCTAGGCCCCATACGGTGACGGGCGGTACCCCAGTAGCCCTGCCATTATATGGAATCCAATCTCCAATAAGTGCCTGTACGGTTTTGATTGTGCCCAACTATGTTGGAACGTGAGATGTAAGCATTCCAGCTATTTCTGTATTTTATTTTGAAAACCCTAGACCCTATTATAATATCATCGGATTTCCTAACAAATGTTTTGGTTAGCGTAAGGTAAAAACTTACCCGTATTTATTTGTGGGGAGTCTTACGTGATTCCTTCTATTTTCAAATGATTTTAAAGTTAAACAACTTTAACATGTTTACTCACACCAGACCCATGTCTGACCCGGAGTTTATTTTGTTTTTCATAAACTCTTGGGTACTTAAATTTTTATGAGTAGCCAAGTGATTAGGTTAGGATTGGCAAATGTTTTGGAAGCTGGAGCTGGAGTCCAGACGTACTTATCTATCTCTATCCGCTGTAGCGACTTTTGATGTTGTGTTTTTGGGTTGTATGGATTGGCAAACTCTTATAAATGTCATATGTAATGAAGTCGTAATATTTTGTGTACTCTAATATGTAAAACTATGTAATGGATATGTGTAATATTATATTTTGTTTCGTTTCCGCTGTGAGATTCTGATGATTGTTGTTCTTTTCTTTCTATCTTTTCTATTTCTATCTCTTTTTTTGTTATTGATGATACGTCTTCCTATGGAATGAAAGACGAGTCGTCATAATTTGCAGGCATAAAAAGAACTAAATTCGAAAAAAAAGAACATAACATTCCCAGCAACGAATGAAGACTCCGACTTAGACGAAGAAGAAATTGTGTTTATTGCCAAAAATTACAACAAATTCAAGAAGTTTAGGAAAATGAATAAATTTCAGAAAGGTGGTAATCAAGCTCAACAAATCAAACATCAATTAATTACTATGAATGTGATCAATTTGGACATATATGAAAGACTGTCCCAAGCTCAATAATGATAAAAAGAAGAACAAATTTGAAAAGATCAAAAAGAAGAAGGCTTTTAAAGTATGGGATGACTCAGATTCTTCATCATCTGATAGTGATAGTGATAGTGACGGAGAACAAGCTAATGTGTGTTTTAAGGCATAAACTGATGAGGTATGTCTCGAACTTATCATGGAATTAGATGATAAATTTAAACAAATTAAAAAATTGAACAAATAACATATAGAAAAAATAAATAGATTAGAACTTGAAGTAGGAATGTTTAAGGATGAAAAAATTATTTTAGAAGAAGAACTAGAATTATCTCAAGAAAAAATTAAAAATAATTTAGTCAAAAATGAGGCTATTACTATTGATCTTGATAAAACTAAAATAGTAAAGGATAATTTGTTAAAAGAAAATGTCAACTTGAAAAGTAATATTGAAATATTGAGAATTGAAAATTTAGAGTTAAAAGAAAAATTAGATAAAATTACAAATAATGTTTCAAAATTTAATAAAGGAAAACAAGATTTGGAAAATCTTATCAAAACTTCAAAACCATCAGGTAATAGAAATGGAATAGGATTTAAAAATACTCCTAAACAAGGAGGAAATAATGTTAAGAAATATAGTTGTAAAAGACTAAAAATTCACCTAAGTCTAATATGAATACCAAAAATATGAAAACTTCGATTCCTGAGACAAATAATAATTTGATTACACAAAAACATATTAATAATTTCTTAGAGAATGTAGTCTATAATAAAAATTATATTCATAAAGGTACCAAGCCATCTTGGGTATGGCTACCAACTGCCCTAACTTCTAGGACCCTAACAAAGTATATGGGTACCAATTAAAACATCTTTTATTTTGCTGGTACCCAAAATAAAAAATAAGGATAAATGGATACTAGATAGCGGATGCTCGAAGCATATGACTGAAAATTCAAAAATGTTATCAAATATAACATACATCGATGGTGGAACGATAACCTTTGGAGATAACTCAAAAGGATATGTCATGGGCATTGGAGAAGTCATCAATTTTGGTATTTCTAACTCTTCTATTATTACAAATGTTTTACTAGTAGAAAATCTAAAACACAACCTACTAAGTATTAGTCAATTATGCGATAAAGGTTTTCAAATCAACTTCGAAAAAGATAAATGTAATATTTTTGATAATAACAAACAACTTATATTTGAAGGTTTTAGAAACAAAAATATTTATGTCTTAAACATGAATATAAATAAAGATTAAAATTTGTGTTTAACCGCCAAACATGAATATCCATGGTTATGGCATAAACGATTTTGTCATATCATTTTTAAATATATTAATAAATTAGCAAAATATGAGCTAGTTAAAGGTTTACCCAAAATAAATTACAAAGTAGAAAATTTATGCGACGATTGTCAAATTAGAAAACTAAAGAAAATTTCTTTTAAATCTAAAAATAATATTTCTACAAAACAACCATTAGAATTACTACATTTAGATCTATTTGGTCCAATGCAAGTACTACCTATAAATCACAACAAATATGTTTTCGTTATAGTTGATGATTTTTCAAGATATACATGGACTTCATTTTTAAAACATAAAAGTGATACCTTTAGTATGTTCAAAATATTTGCTAAAAGAATTAAAATACAAATGAACTTGAAAATTAAAAATATTCGAAGTGATCACGGTGAAGAATTCAAAAATGATCTTTTTACTAATTTTTGCAATAAGAAAGGAATAAGTCGTAATTTTTCTTTTCCTCGCACACCTCAACATAATGGTGTTGTAAAAAGAAAAAATCGTACGTTACAATGTGCACGAACACTACTAAATAGTAGTGGTCTACCGAAATATTTTTGGGCTGAAGCTATTGCCACAGCTTGTTATATGTTGAATCGAGTAACCATACGTCCTATGACTAAACAAACTTGTTTTGAAATATTTTTTGGAAGGAAACCTAAAGTATCATACTTCAAAACTTTCGGATCAAAATGTTTGTAAAAAAGATAATTTAGGAAAATTTGACCCAAAAGCCGATGAAGGAATCTTTGTTGGCTATTCGGATCGCAGCAAAGCATATAGGATTTTTAACAAACGAAATAATACTATTGAAGAAAGTTTACATGTTTCGTTTGATGAAAATCTTCTTAACCATCATACTAATGATGATGAAGAAATAATTCCAATTACAAATACAACAAACTCTATTAATAATGAAACAAATGTGCAAAATGATACTTTGATATTATCTCCTAGAATTCTTAAGCATCATCCAAAAGATAATATCATTGGAGATCTTAATTCTAGAGTAACTAGAAATCAACTTAATCAAATAAGCCATATAACATTTGTGTCAAATTTTGAACCAAAAAATTATAAAGAAGCTTCAAATGATAATTTTTGGATAATAGCTATGCAAGAAGAATTAAATCAATTTGAACGTAATAATGTTTGGGAATTAGTACCAAGACCAGAAGATCAATCTGTTATAGGAACAAAATGGGTATTTGAAAACAAAGCAGATAAAAATGGAAATATTATTAGAAATAAAGCACGTTTAGTTTCTCAAGGCTATAATCAAGAAGAAGGTATCGATTGTGACGAAACCTTTGCTCCAGTAGCAAGATTAAGGGTCATTCGTACATTACTCGCTTTTGCAAATCATCATAATTTTAAACTATTTCAAATGGATGTCAAAAGTGCCTTTTTAAATGGTTTTATTAAAGAAAACGTATATGTTGAACAACCCCCATTATATGTTCACCAAAAATATCTCGATCATGTTTTTAAATTACAAAAAGCATTATATGGATTAAAACAAGCTCCTCATGCATGGTACGAATGTCTTAGGAGTCACTTAATTACATCTGGTTTTCAAATAGGCAAAATTGATACAACTTTATTTATTAAACGAGAAAATAACGATAATTTAGTTGTACAAATTTACGATGATGATATTATTTTTGGTTCAACCAACGAAAATCTATGTAATCAATTTTCAAATATTATGAAAAATGAATTTAAAATGTCTCATATGGGAGAATTAGATTTCTTCTTAGGTTTACAAATAAAACAACTTGAAAATGGTATTTTTATTCATCAAGAAAAATATTATAAAGATCTATTATGTTGTTTTGAAATGGATAAAACTTCAAGCAAACCAACACCAATGAATACTACCGTTCACTTAGAAAAGGATGATAACGGAAAGATTTCGATGAAAAATTATATTGTAGCATGATTGGTTCCTTACTCTATTTGACGGCTACTCGACCCGATATTACGATGAGTGTATGTCTCTGTGCTCGATTTCATGCAAAACTAAAAGAATCTCACCTAAGTGCTGTTAAACGTATCTTATGATATCTATCTTGTACTAGATATTACAGTTTGTTTTACCCTAAAGGATCATTGTTTGAACTAGTTTCATATAGTGATGTGGATTTCGGTGGATGTAGAACAGATCGTAAGAGTACTAGTGGAACATGTCACTTTATCGGAAAATCATTAGTTTCATGGTTTAGTAAAAAGCAAAATTGTGTTTCCTTATCTACTTGCGAAACAGAATATATTTCAGCAGCTCTAGCATGTGAACAAGTGATATACATGCAACAAACACTTATGGATTTCGGAAAAATTATCAATAAATCTCCAATATATTGTGATAACATTAGTGTAATAAATTTATCAAAAAACCTTGTAAATCACTCGCAAACTAAACATATAGATATACGACATCATTTTTTACATGACAATGTTGAAAAAGGAATTATTTCATTAGAATACGTAAATACCGAAAATCAAATAGCAGATATTTTCACAAAACCACTAAATGAACAAACTTTTATTAAACTCCCACGTGATTTAGGGATATGCTCTCTAACTGATCTTCTAAATTTATAACCACTCCTTCATTTTTGTTATGATTAGCTAATAAAAAAATTTATCCATAAATTGCGATTAATAAATTCTTCACCTTTAATTTTTAGTTAGTTAGTTTTTGAAAATTATCTATAAATAATGTTAGAAATTATATATAAATATTCATACAAATAAAAATACACAATTCATATTTTTTTAACAAAATATTTCATTGGCTTCTAAAAATTCTTATATATCCATCTCGACACCTACAACGGATAGCTCGGCAGATACACCACAACGACTTCCTACACCCACACCAAATCAGGAACCGACGTATAGGTGGTCCTTATATCACACGGGTTTCACTCCCGATAGAAAGAAGTCCAAATGATCTTTATTTATTTCTATTTATTTCGCCTAACATAAAGAAGAAAATTGATGAAATACACCACTTATCAAAAACAACAAATAGATCTACAAGGAGAACTATATTTTGAACAAAGTCACGGCACATCGACTAAGCTCTTTGGAGCAAGTTTAGCTATGAAGTTTTGTACTTGACAGAAAAAGATGTCCATGAACCACTTTCGATGCCTTGTAGTTCCTTGGATCTCTCTTCCTCGTATTGTACACCCTTGGACCCTTCACCAAGAAGATTCTCTGGTTCCTCGAGAACCCATGAATGTGGAATATATGGTCTCCACTCAAATCATGGAAGGATAACAAGTCAGATGATCACAAAGCTCCATCGCCATCTAAATAGATTATATTTTTATTATATCTATGTATATTTGTAATTTTGTTTCACAAAAATAATACTATATTTCTTTTAAAACAATAGAGGGTCGAGAAATAAGCAACATCTTTAAAATTTAGGCTATTTTTAGAAAGATTGCTTATTTCAAACATTTGGATACGGACTTCAGACGTCCGACACTCTGATATTCCACGAATTTTTCATAACTATACATATTTCAGACATCTGGTCTAAGCCTTCAGATGTCTGAAAGTTTGCTCCGCCTCCTTGAAATAGATACCAGACTATTTCAGACGTCTGAACTTTGAAGCAAATTATAAAAAATCGACCTGTTTCAGACGTCTGATATTTAAAACCAGACGTCTAAAAAATCACTCTCATTATCGAATTTTTAAAACTCGACCAAACCAGACATCTAGCAATTAAACCAGACGTTTTAAAAATCTCTCTGAGCATCACATTTTGAAAAAATCGACCAAACCAGACGTCTACCAATTAAACCAGACATCTTAAATTATCTACTGTGTTCAAATTAGGGCAAATCGGACGTCTAAATTCGCTTCCAGACGTCTAAAATTCAATCCACGCTTTAAAATCACCCAGATAACGTAATTTTTTTAAGTTTCACTTTTATTTTCAATCACTTTGAAATATTAGCCCGGATTACGCTTTCAAATCAATAGTTCATTGAACGTAGTACAGGAATTATTGGATTTCTTTGAACAAGCCTTCTTTCTAAAGAAGGAATGTGTCATACTATCGAGCTATAGGCAGATGAAGTGAAGCAATATATATATAAAAACACTAAATAAGCCCATATTCAAGGGAAGATTTATAAGTTATATATATAAGTACATCGTATAGTTGTCATCATCAATTATGAGGTTTTTTTTATCTTTTATTTTATTTTTATCCCACGATGATTGTCGGCGCTTAGGCGACGACATATGAACATCAAATATATATCAATTGTTGTTCCCATGGGTCAGAAAGGTGGGTCATCACATTGATTGAATATACTTGTTAAGTAAAATGAATTGGAAGTTTTTTTATATACTCTAAGAATGTAGTAGAGTATTATAGGATATGAATTTAAGTTATATAATGTTTAATAACTTGAAGTAAATTTTATGAAATGGTTCATAAATGATTTTAGTGTTAAAGGAGAGATATCATAAGTGATAACGAATGTGAATTTGAATGATAACAAATTGGTATAGTTAAGAAACCAATTGAATAGAGTATGTATGTTGTATATAGATCATTTTATTCGCATATTAACATTTGATCTAGGATTCAAGTACATGAATTTGGAGGTGGTTTAGATCGGTTTGAGTTAGTATTTTGACTTGACTGTCGATGATGAACACTTGATATAGATTTTTGATATGATCTTGAAGTTTTATATCATAGTATATGGCTATGTGAGGAGAATAGAGTTTCTAATCAAGGAACCAGATTAAAGTCCGCACTAGAGAGGTTAAGTGAGATATATCAATTCGGAAGTGAAATCTATGTACCCGAGTAAGTGATCAAATTTGATATTGCATACAGGTGATATATATGTATCGTACGGGATTTAATAATATTTGCATGCTATGTGTGTTCGCTTCTGGAGAATTTGAGAGAATGACTCTTTAAATTGTTTGTGGCAGCATGAGTGATCGGTGGAGTAATGACCGAGGCTGTTGAGCGTAAGGTAACACTTAGTGGATTGTTTGTCATCTTTGTGTGATGAGAAGGTTTCCGAGCCTGGGTGAACCATAAGCTTTGGTTGCTAGTGATTGCAGTGCTGTGTAATTCTGCTATTTGATTGTTCCTTTGATTTGCAGTAATTGTAATACCGTTGTGTAACAAACTTAGTCGAGATTAAAATAAAATAAATATTGAGAATTTAAATTAAATTTTTTTTTAAATCGCTTGGGAATAAAATGGATAAAGTGATTAAAAATTTCATTTTAGCATTTTAATTGTGTTTTGTAAACCCAAAAGTCATCAAAATCTATATTAGTGAAATAAATTGTTGAATCTCACTTTATAGCGTTTTGATTATGACAACTATACATACATACATACATACATACATATATATATACATATATATATATATATATATTAGTATCAATTAACCTTGTTTTGCAGGAAGAAACTCTACAACAGGAAAATTTCAAGGGCTTAGTTAGAGTCTATGTGTACTAGTATTTGTTAAAATCTTCCTTGGTGACACACACACACACACATGTACAATTGTAAAACATGCACAAGGCACAGCAAACAGATGTCTGAAATTTTTAATTCAGACGTCTGTCTGCTGAAACAAAAATTTACTCAGCAAAATATTCAGACGTCAGTTTTGAAATATTCAGACGTCTGAACATAGGCCAAACTTGCCTATTTCCTTGCTGTATATATATTTAACTATAAACGTACTTCTGAAATTTTGTTTCAGACTTCTGAAAAATGAATAGATGCAACTATTCAGCAAAGAGACACGACTCTTGATTCACATCTAATCATCGAATCTCTTCGTAAATAATTGCAATTATTTGTATACGATAAATAGAGGCTTAATCAAATATGTTTTTCATCGAATCTTACTCTAATTCTTTCTACCTTATCTATAGCATTCATATTCACAAAAGCTCTCTATTTTCATATTTCAAAGATAAAAAATTTCTCAAATCTTCCATACTCTTTCACGAACTACACTATTATCATCAAGGAAAGATTATAGGAAGGGTGTACATTGATTTGACATATCCTTGTTATTTAGAACACTAGTAGTCAACAGACTTTTTGTATTGTGAAAGCCTCTTCATTAATCGAGGCAAGAAATCTCGTTCGGTTGTTCGGGTAGTTGTAAACCTATTCCTTCGGGTAAAGAGAGGGTTGTTTTTTGTCAATGAAATTTCTAAGAGGAGCTTAGGTACTGGACGTAGGATAGTGGTCCGAACCAGTATAAATCTCTGGTGTCGCTTTTATTTATTGTTAATATTCTGCTATCTACACATTTCTTTTCATACGATCCTGCTGCAACGTCTCTTTCATAAACGACACTTGGAAATTTTAGGATTGTTTGGAGAAATAAATGGTAATTATAAAATGTATAATTTTTATACTATTGGAATAGTTAAGAAATTAAATCTATTTCATAATTGTATGATGGATAATTAAAAGTAAATAATGCAAAATTAAATAAAATTATCCAGTTGTCGAAATATAAATCGTAGCATGAAGTATAAATCGGTTTAAAAGATTCAAACTAGAATCTAGTTATAAATAAATTAAAACGAGTTACTTTAAAATAAGGGAAAAATATATTAATTAATCACACATTCTGTAACAACCCGCATATTTAACGATTTTATATTTAAATGTTTAATTTAAATATAGCGTCGTTAGTCGGATTTTGGTCCGAAATGTTACTTTCTGCAAATGGCCGAATTGGAACTTGAAACTACCTCCATTGGTTCCAAAATGGTGTTTGCGATCTTTTTGAGTATAATCTTTGATATGTTTGGAGTAAGTGAAATTTTGACCTTTTCTATTGGGCTTTGGGCTTGGGTTTCACCCAAACTGTGCTATTAACCTCAACTCAGCCCTTCTCTCCTCTCATTCACTTATTCATTTCTTAAAACTTAAGCTTAAAATTGAAATGGTGGAAGGGAAAGAGAAATAGAAATTTTAAAGCCCTAGTTTCAACTTCCAACTTGATTCTTGCTCCAAAATCAAAGGGAATCCATTGGTAAGTTCATCTCCATCTTCTCCATCTCTTCTCCTCTTCAATTTCAGTAATTTCCTAACCCTAACTTAGGAAATACTTGCTTTGATTCTAGATTGAAGCTTGTAGTGTTGAAGTGGAGTGTAGTTGGTTGATTCCTTGCATTTGTGCTTCTTCATCTTCTTTGTTTTGTGTAAAAAGGTGAGTTTTTAACTCACATCTACCTCTCTTGCTATCATTGATGTTGGGTATGATTTCCTAACAAATATTCATGTGCTATTGCTTTGATTTGAAAAAGATTTGGAATTCATTTGATAAGGGCAAGAAGTGCTGGAAAACAGCCTTCGGCCGACCGAGCACAGCCTTCGGTCGACCGACCTGCTGCCCCGAGCTATAGTTGGTTTCATGCATCTGGCCGGCCGACCGAGCCCTGTAGTCCGGTCGACCGACCTGCTCTGTTCTGCCTGTTTTGCCTATTTTGCATATTTGATTAATTTTTCGGATTTTATCGATTCAAGTTGTTTTTAGTGTTTGTTATTGCATCTTTGATTTTGATAACTTACTCTTGACTTCATCCACCGGTTTTATAAAATAATCTCTCGAATCGCATTTAAAAGTTCGTTTCTCCAATTTATAAATTCTATTTAAAACACACACTTTCGCACTTCGAGCGAAGTGGAAGGGTGATTAAATGGTTGGGCAAAACACGGACCATGAATCTGTGCGTTTATCTTTCCGATTAGTCCCCGACCTATTCGATTGATTGTTTTGACCTTCGGGTTTAGTTTACCGATGATATGAGGTAAATTTGTACTGCTTTGAGTGTGAAAGGGACTGACAGATAGTAAACCGTTTAGTGCGAACGAGTGGTTATGGGACTTACGTTAACACTTTTCGGATTCCTTTTCGAGAGTTGTGACACATTCCGCCAGTTAGTGGTGTCCAGTACTGGGTCTACGACCTTCACCACTACGGTTTGTTGCCTCTGGGATGGTGTCTTCGGACTTTCTCCCTAGGTTTGTTGCCTTCGGGTATGTTGCCTTCGGGTGTGTGCCTTCGGGTTTGTTGCCCTATATAGTTTCGCTCTGATGTTGGCCTTATGTGCCGCATGGGTGATACTTGGGTTTGGAGCCTTCGGGCTTATGGATCCTTGTTGTACAGTACTGAGCTCGAGCAATCATATGTTTCATTGATATTATATTCCCTTGGTATCGCCCATCGTGTTGGTCTGTTCGAGCCGCATGATGTATAACGATTACCTTGTGGAACTTGTATACCTTATTGGTATTTGTTATTTTCCTTTTGGCTTGTTTTGGGATATTTGTATCCTTTGTTTCTATATGTTGCCGATGATATGGGGCTTGTTCTATATGATTCATCTCTTGTTGATGATTGTGTTATCTCCTCTAGAGATATTTGTTATACTGTATGACCTTGCAGGTTTATTATTGTTCAGTTTATCTAACTGATTTGTTATCTAGACTGATCCGTGTATTTTATACTCGGGTCAGACCGAGATGTTTCAGGTTAGGTGCTTTTGGGACTTAGCCTATTTTGCTTCCGCATGGACTATTCGCTAGCTTCATTTTGTTATAGCGTCTTTTGTGGTCCTTATCTGTTGTAACTCTGATATTTATATTTTTGTCTCGTCTTTTTATCGTGGTCTCCTGTACCACTTGACATGTATTATTTTGTATACTCTGTTGCGTATCTGTTTATGTGTATATTATGATCGATTGTTCTGTGATGTGAATTACATTTGAGTTGTTATATTTTCTTCTGATAGATCCTATAGCCATTGTAGTTTTGCTTTAAATATTTATTGAATAGGTCGAATTTTAATGTGACTACTTTTCGACATATTTAGTGAATAGTTAAGGTAACATTACACATGGTCGCTTCCATTATACTCTATTGTCCGCGTTAGCCGACAGTATTATCTATGTAATACTCTTTGTTAACGAAGCTCTCGGAGTGGGGCATCACACATTCTTTAAATCATCTAAGCCCAAAGCCTACTCTTTATCTCCAACCCATTCCACCTAAAACCCTGACCGAACATTATTTGCCCAAGCCCCAAAATGGATAATCTAGGAAATCGATTCATATATAAAAAAAGAATCACGAATTCAAAAGTCACGACCCAAGGAAGATGCAATCGAATCAAAGGAAACGAGGTTGCTAGAGAATAGGGCTTAGACGGAGGAGCAGAGCGATGGGCGTGGCATTTGCTTGGGTTTGACATGATGCGGTGCATGGGTGTAACAACCCTGTTTTTATTTTTGTAATTACTTTAATTGTATATTTTAATTATTTTAATTTTTTGATTTAAAAACTTTATTTTATTTATTTAAAATGAATAAATTTTGTTATTTTAGATATAAACTTTGATTTTTGTGTGAATTATAATTCCAAACCTGAATAAATTAAATATTCCAAAAAAGTGAATTTCTGGTCAAAATAGTCAAACATTGAATTTAAAATTTAAATATTTGAATTTTTGAATTTTATCGATTACTATGAAAATAGATTTAATTTCAAGAATACTGCTTTTCATTTGGTTGAAATCGGATTAATACTGTGAAAGTAATGCTTTTTACAATATTGTGTGTAAATTGTTTTATTTAACAAATTTGTTTATTTTAATTTATATAAATAATATTTTTGTTTATAAAATCATGTTCTAATTTGTGTAACATGATATTTTTTGCATGTATTTTATTTTTAAAACATTTTTAAAGTATAGATATAATGGTCAAATGTTGATTGTATATTGTTTTCAATCTTTAATTCTAGTTTTCATTAAATAAAGTATTTTCTTTATTTATTTCCTACTTTTCCTAAAACCATTTATTTATTCTTCATAATATCTATCTCTAGGTTAAATTTTGAGCTATAATTGAAACTTTTAAATTTTAAATTCTAACTTCCAATCTTTTATTATAAACTGTATATATATGTACAACAATTGTTCCGCTTTTGTTTCATGTAAATTGGTTATATACTTTTTAAATTAAGTAATAAATAATGTGTAAATAGCTCTTTAATTATACGTTTTATTTGGTATGTTTTATATTGTACATATATGTACAACAATTGTTCCGCTTTTGTTTCATGTAAATTGGTTATATACTTTTTAAATAAAGTAATAAATAATATGTAAATAACTATTTAATTATACGTTTTATTTGGTATGTTTTATATTGTATATATATGTACAACAATTGTTCTGCTTTTGTTTCATGTAAATTGGTTATATATTTTTTAAATTAAGCAATAAATAATGTGTAAATAGCTATTTAATTATACGTTTTATTTGGTACGTTTTATATCCGTTCTTGTTTAATCATTTGGCATTATATAAATGGTACGTTATTTTATGAAATATACTTTAGCATATATTTTACTAAATAGATAAGAAACAAATAAATTCAGGATGCGTTACTTTGTTAATTTTTGTGGGCATACGTTTCGATTTATTTATTTCCTCTATAATAGGCACTCCTTTGATTTCTTACCTTAGATGTTAAAATCATCAGCCGTGCAATTTAAAAGGAATTTAAAATCTTGCCTTACACATTATGTGTAAAAAATTTATTTCACCTTTTTTTTCCACTTTCAATTTGCCTCTTTGTAATTAATAGGAATAAAATCCGACAATTCCTCTACCATTTCAAAATTTTATTTCTTGCGTTTCTTCCCACTTAATCAATGCAAGCCTATATGTTAAATTCAAAAGCCCCATACGCAATAACCTCGCATATCAATTTTCCTTCATCTTCTCGAGGGAGATTTCCCATCAGTAAGTAATGGCCATATATTTTTTGTTTTGTTTTTTTTCTTTTCTTCTTTTTTATTTTTCCTCTTGTTTCCAGTTTTTCTTTATTAAAACTTGATATATGTGTATGTGTGTTAGCATACTTAGATTTTCTTTATTTTGATTTCAAGATTTGAATCTGGTTGTCGCATCCTCTAAAATCTGATCGTGCTTTCTTTGCGCTTTTCGGTATGGATATCGTTATTTTTGAATCAAATCTCCAGCGTCGCAGAGGTGAGTAATTCACACATGACATATATGGATGCATAATTGTGAAGTGACACCAAGTGAATGTGTAGAAACTTTTATATTATGTTATACCTGCATGTGATATCATTTATATGATGTTAAACTCTGTTATTAACTTGTCACATCATGTGTTATATTATATTCTGTTATATTGTTTATTTATTTCTGTTTCTCACGCTCCAAGTTTCCTGTAGAATAGAATCGCTATGGGTTGAAATGATACATACCCGAACGGACTTAAGAATAGTGAAAATCATTATGGGCTGAAATTATAGACCTGAGTGATTTTTATTTATTTGTATCTATCTTGGGATTTCGGGTTTGAAATAATCAAAACCCGAAAATTTTACTGATTATGGATTTAAATGATAATTTCCGTATTCCTTGATTTAGGTGTGAAATATTTTTCGGACCCATGGCTGATTTCAAGATATGGTTTCTTATAAATTTCATGTATTGTAAATGAAAGAAAAAAAATATGAAATTTGAATTATATTGGATTTAAATGGTTAAGTAGTGATTTCCTAAAAGGTTAAATTTTATATGTTAGTAGATGGTTTAAGTTGTAGTGTGAAAGTTGATTTACCTTAATAATGGGAATTTAAATATAAAAAAATGGAATTATAAGCTTAACTTCGTAATTAATATTATTGACGTACGAATTGGATAAATATAAAGTAAAAAAAAATATCAAGTTATTTGTGAAATAAAGTTAAGCAACTTACAGCGTATTTTGAATTTATGCAATTAGTTTAAAATGTTAAATAAATGGATAGTTAAATGGAAATTTGGAATTTAACTTGACTTGGAATTGTGAGATTTGGTTTTAAAATGGAAGTTTAAGTAAATTAGATAAAAAGGGTAATTTGAAATTTAAGTGATAAATAATTATTAAAAGGTAAAGAATGGGAAATTTGTACGCTTGAATTTAATAAGTGAAATTATTGATAATTATTTATGAAATTTACTCTATGAAAAACATAATGTCAAGGGTATTTAAATGACCATTTTATAGTGGAAAATATGAAATTTTATAAGTTAAAAATGGTTTAAATTGAAGTTTATTTGAAGTGTTTAACTGAATAAATGAACTCAGAAAAGGCTAAATTTTGGAAATTGAATATTTGATTTAAAGGAATAATGACTTCACTTTTTAATGGTTTAAATGAATGATTTTAATTCAAAATTATAAATCATTTTGAAATTTATAACCACGGGTACACTGCTTTGTGTGTAATGTGATTTTTCTTGTGATTGTTTGATGCACACCTTTGATTTTAAGAGTGTAGCTAGAGGTAAGCGGTTACTGCAGCTCTACGCTACCCTAATCACAATAACACTGTTATTTGCATTGTTTACTTTAATATGGTTATTTCTAGGATAGTTTTTATTACTACTTAATTGATGGTTTGACTGATCCTTAAAGGATGGGTGGTCCCAAGCATCCTTTAAGTTATTGTGCATTGTTATTACAGTTCCCTTGAGTTAGTTTACATTGTATAAGTATGTATGTCCTGACTCGAGTGTTTGTGTTTCACTTACGCTGCAAAGTATGTTTTGTATATTTTGCATATATTTTGAAAGTATGTATCCTTTAAGTATGTTTTGTATATATTTTGAGAGTATGTATATAGTAGCTTCATGAACTACTATGGTATTTTATTTCCGCTGCGAGTATTCTGATATTTCTGTGTCTGTGATTCTGTGAATGATTTTATTTGCTCCAAATTTTATTACAATCTATTATTTTTAATTATCAAGTCTGACATGTGTGGATTATTGTCGATTTGAATGGTCCAAAATAGTGGGTCATTACATTTGGTACCAGAGCTTTGGTTTTAGGCAAACCTTAGCCTGCGGAGCAAAAACTCATAAGAGATAAGGTAGAAATACCCTAGAATGAGTGAAATCAATGTCAGAATCATTTCTTTGTGAGAGAATGTATTTTCGAAGTATAAAATGATTTTCGAATGATTTTGAAGGATTTTTAAAGATTATTTTGGTATAGATTTTCTTATTTTCTAAACTTCACACCTTCTGTATCCACGTTATTAGTAATCTCTTGGTTAGGATTCTTATATATTAGGATTCCTTGAACTTTGGAACTCCCACTTGTTCTGAAATCTAGTCTTTTCTTTCCTATTTTATCCTTTGATTTTGGAGCATTGAATAACTCCATTTTTGAATGACCTCTATAAAGATCGGTGATTTCGCAAATCTTTGAAAGATTTGTAAAGGGGTGAAACTCCTTTACAATTGGCATTGATTCACCGAAGATCTCTGTATCCTCGGTTTACGATGCCATCTACCTTCTGCTATACCTGGATTCTATCTCTGGCGATCGAATGTCGATTTGCCTTAGATTTCCGCATTGATTATATTCCTGAAGTCACGTGTGACGACCCGAAATTTTTGAGCATTTGAAATTGGAATATTTAATCGATTTTAAATATATAAAAGTTAATTTTTAACTTGAATTCAAATATCACTATTTATTTGATAACTAAATTATTGAATTAAATAATTTGAAGTTGGTTAAAATGTGGAATCTGGAGTTTTACGCTTGTTAAAAATAATTTGAAGGCTTGT
Organism: Allium cepa; assembly: GCA_030765085.1. NCBI lineage: Eukaryota > Viridiplantae > Streptophyta > Magnoliopsida > Asparagales > Amaryllidaceae > Allium > Allium cepa. Next base: position 971,850,816 of record CM060928.1, read on the forward strand.
AAAATTTATGTTGATAATACAGATAGTAAAAATGTTAGAATTGAATTTGAAAGTGTTTTGTTAAGTTTTGAAAATATATCGTTTAAATCGATATTTAAAGAAAGCCTTTTGAGGCACAGTCTCGAAATTCAACGAAACTAATTTCATTGGATCCGTAATATTATATTATTATCGGATTTCAAATTTGGTAGCCTTTAGAGTTGTCGTGTGATCATACGAGAGGTATACGCGCTGATAATTAAATCGAAATTTAATATAATAACTGGGTCCGAAAAGCTATCTTCTCCATATGATCGAATTAGGACTCAAAACCTTTTCCATTGTGTTCGAAATAGGGGTTTAACATTATTAACGCCTAGAAGCACGTTGCAATAGGAGGTAGAGATTTTAGGTTGCGTAATTCGAGTTGATTTAAATTTAAATTTAAATCAAATTAATACATTGTTTAACCAGTCAAATTAATTTCACGTCAAATTTTTTTTCTTTTCCTTTCAGTTTACTGTAGCAAGTATATTCAACACTCTTCTTTTGCCTTCTCAAACATGCAACCCTTTCATTTTAAATCTAGTCTCTTTTTTTCGTATCTGTTCAACATGACAATCGAGTTTCCCCTTCCTTCCTTTATAAAATCATGGCCTCCCTTCATAGTCAATAGAAAGAAATAATTATAACAAAAGAAATAATGGATGGAGACACTCCGGTTTTAATTTAAGTGTTGAGCCTCTGAAACAACTTCGCTCCTCCTCTGATTCGAATCAATTTCCTTTCTCCATGTTGATTCGCGAAGTATAGAACTCATGTTCGAATCAGCCGCGTTGTTTCCTTCTGTTCGATCGAGCCTTCGTGTATCTCAGATCGAAATCGAATCGATCGTTTGATCAATGAGGAGGCTCAAGCGAAGAGGGCGGCGTAGTGGTGCCTTGCTCGAGCGCGAGGCGATGTGATCTCGAAGTTGGAAAAGCAGTGGCTCACGAGGGTGGTCGCGACGTTCAATTGCAGGGAGCACACGGTATCAATTCGATGGTTCGCAAGGTCGGCATCAGGCTGGAGTGTTCGATCGAATGTGGGTGTCGAACCTGGAACGGGGACAGTCACGTGTGGAAGTGGCACGCCAATCGAGGCTGTAAGGTATATCCTTGCTTCTTACTTTCAAATGTAAATCTAAATTTAATTTATATGTAAATAGGTTAGGGAGAGATTTATATTTTCATTAGGAAAGAAAAATAAAAATAAAGTACAAATAAATGGATAATATAAAGGAAACTGAAAATGTATTTACGGTAAGGTACATTTATAGTGAGTTATTTACTTATTTAATTTTTGAACTAATAAATATATATGTATATATATTTTAAAGGGAAAGTTATTAGTTAAAATAAGTAGTTAGTTTTTAAATAATAAATTATAGTGGTTAAATTATTTAGTTAACTTATTTAATTATTTTTAGTTACTAAAAGATTTTTTTTAAAAGAAAAAAATTGTACAAACTAAATTTTTGTTGGTTAAATTATTTAAGAGGAAATTTAGTTTTAAATTTAATTTTGTTAAATAAATTTATTAAAAGAAATTGGTTTCAAATAAAATCATTGGATAATTAAAATTACCAAACAAAAATTGGTTATTCGATTATTTCCAATATTTATGGATTGTATAATTGTTTATACAAGGCCTAATACTGTGAAGACAAAATCGAATTGGAATGGATTACAAACAGCAAAATAAAAGGTGAGTTAATCTCACTCTTCTGGATTTTTATTTAAATTTAAATCGATAAATTTAAATAATTGGTTGAATGATTGAATTGATTGGATGTGCTATATTATATATATAGTAGTATATAGTATATATTGGAATGATTGATTTCCCGCATTATATAGAGGATGAGGCCCTATGCGCCGCATAATAGCGGATGATTTTATATTTAAAACCCATATACCACGATATTCCACCTCGAAGTTGAATTGGTATTTTATGTTGTGCTAACGTCTATGGATGCAGGGAAACATGTTGAAGGGATCCAACTGGATTCCTTAAAATTATTTATATTTTTTAATATTCTCTATTATGAATATTCGATATTCTGTGATGAATATTATTGATAATTGGAATATTGAATGATATGGTTTACTTGAATATATTTCGGTACACTGAGTTATCAAAATATATAGAATTGGATTTTTGAAAAGAAAATAAACGGAAGAGAATTTGTAAGTGAAATAATTTTAGAGAATTTAAACGAATTAAAGAATGAACTGGGAAAGAATAAAAGTGATTATAAAATTTTAATAATTAAATTCTGTGTATGAAAAGGGGATTTTGAATAAACAGGAAGATAATAAATTTCAAACTTAAATGTTAATATTATAAAGAATAAAGCATTTATTTTAAATTTAAGATTTAAATTATTGAAAAATAAATAAAGAAGGAATTGGGAAAAATCTGAAATTGGTGTTTTCAGTTAAAAGATTTTAAATCATAATTAAGGAATAAAGTTTATAATTAATGGATTTTCAAATGAATTGAGTAAGTAAAAAAAAATTATTTCAAATGGAGTAAATAGGGAATCAATTTGGAAATTGATCAAAGTGTTTGGAATCAGAATTTTAAAAGGGAGTTGGGACTAAGAAATTTATAAACTGGGTTTATAAAAGCAAAGTAATATATAAGTGGATATTTGAAGAATAAATTCATGGTGGGAATTTATTAAAGAAATGAGAAATTTGTTTAAAAATAAATAATGATTTATTTTTAAAGGTTGTGAAGAGAAGTATATTTCCTTGGATAGGCAAGTACATTTTAAAACAATTTTTTTCAAGTATAAGTCAAAGGTTTTAAAAGAATTAAAAGTATGTTTTAGAAAATTTATTATTTTTACATATTTAGGTCTTGAAGTAAGTATTTTTCAAATTTATTATAGTAGTAATTATTTAAAGGTGACTTGGTATTTTATTTTAAAAAGATAAAAATTTAGTTTAATATTTTATAAAGTGGCTTTATTTTAAATATGATTAAAGTATATATTTACGAATAAGTATTAAAGTAATTTTTTAACTTAAATGTCTTAAAGGATATTTTATAATAAAGTGTTTTTAAGTTATTTTAAAATCAAAAGCTTGTACTTGGTATTTTCAGTGGAATAAATATTTGGGAATTTATTTCATGAGAAGAATGTGGTTTGGAAACTGTTTTCAAAAAGGTTTGAAAATGGAAATATATCTTTCAAAGACATTTTGAGGATAATAAATAATTTAGGGAAATTATTTATTGTTTGATGGTTGTTTGTGAATGTTAATTGATACTTAAATAACTGACCATCAATATTGGACAATGCGCTGATCGTTTCGAAGAGACCGGTATCGGGATTTATTTCTCGAAAACCACTTCGATCCGGTTTGAACGTTTTCGTGAGGAAGACGAGTTTGGATTCGAAGGTGGAGCAGTGAAGTGCAAGGGCTAGTCGCTACTAATCCTGAGGATGATTCCAAAGTGGATGTAGTAGGAGTAGTGCCTTCGGTTCCGTTCGAACCCATGACGGACTTGTATGGATGAATGCTTTCAGAACATCGTCAGGTGGGCGATGAGCATTCTAAGAGATGTGTTCTAAAAAGGTAATGCTTAACCTCAAGCATCATCAACCGGGAATGACTGAAAATCAGGGGTTATGCGATAAGGCTAGGTGGGTAGCACCCATTAGGGTGAGGTCATCCCTGCCTAGATGTCCCTTTTATTCAGCTTAGTGGTGCGGTTGATGATCCCAACCATGGGATGATCTTACTCGAAATTATCCAGCAAGGGGTAGTCCCGGTTTTGTGTTGCAGGGGGTCGGGAGTGATCCTCGGTACGGTGTTTTAGGCCACGTACCGTGACAGGTGGTACCCCAGTGCCTAGTCGTTAGTTGGAAATTCATTCTCCCTACGCGCCTTTTACGATTTTTGTTTGTATTACCCACTTTGTAGCTAGTAGCTGGAATTTAATAGATGTAACAATTTCGGCTATTTCAATAAGTATTTGTAGATAGACCCTATCATAATATCAGAGAATTTTAATAAAAAGTGTTTTAGCTATCGTAAGGTAAAAACCCGACATGTTTTTTTGTGGCGTGATCTTACGAGATGCTTTTGTTTTCAAAGGAATTTTGAAACTTTAAAATTAAATTTGTGTGTGGTTTTCTCATGCTGGTATTCGAGACTGACTCGGGTGTTATTTAATTATAATGCTCGAGTCAGACCGAGTATTATAGGATACAGGAAAGGATGCTGTGGAGCTCAGGAGACGAGCTGGATGGCGATACGTACTTCCGTATTTGTGTTACATATTCCATTATGCATTCAGATTGTGAGGACAGATTATGATTATTGTCCAGTTGTGTGTCATGTATACTCTGATGATGTATGTATAAACAGATATAGTATTTGTTTTTGGTGTAAAGATATGTGATTATCTATTATATTTTATTCCGCTGCGGTGGTTAGATTCTGATGTTGTTTCCTATCTTCTTCTTCTACCTCTTTTTCTTTATCCCAAATGGTTCGTATTTCTGTTCATCTTGAGTTGATTGATGTAGAATAGTGTTGACTCAAAGGGTACGGATTTGCGGGTCGTTTCATTTGGTATCAGAGCTTAGGTTGGTGATAACCTTGGCTCTGGTGGGGATTACTCAATGAAAATAGAGTCTGTAGTGCTCTAGAATGAGTTTGAGCGTATTAATAGATATGAGTGCGTAATTTTTAGTAAATATAAATTGTTTTAATATTATGTTGACTTATTGGTTGGGTGGAATATGAATTCTGATCGGGTAAGTTGGTCGCTATTCGAGAAGAGTTTATAAACAGCTGACACGATAAATTGACACGGTATTGTTTTAAAGGTGGGTGAATGACATAATTTTACCCAAAATATATTTTAATATAAAAGAAAAGTTTTTGTAAATTATTTTAGCTAATATATGGTTGCTTGGATGTTAGGAATGATAATATTAAATTATTATCATTGTTGTGTGAAAATTCAACAAGAAATTGAAAATATAACCAAAGGTCAAGGAAATAAATTCATTTATCAAATGAAATTTAAAAATGTGAATTATAAAAGTGATTTATAAATTGAAATATGATCAAATGGGAATTTGTATAAGCATAAACTATACAAATGAATTATAGTTAAAATTTGATTTAAGTCAAATTTTGAAAATTTGAAACCGTGGAGATTTTGAAAGTGTTTTTCCAAGTGTTTTAAAGATAAATAATAGCATTATTGTTTTAGAAGTATTTCTAAAAGGAAATTGTTTCAAATAAATTTTGGGAAGGAATATAGCACTGAACTCACTTCAGTCGCTGGAAAATAACTTCGGTGATGACTACAGCATCATCGATGTTCATTTATGAGTTTCTAAGTGACGGATGGCTGCCAAATTGATTTGTTCAAAAGAACTAGTTTTTTTTTGAAATTTCAAAGGAAGTTTGTTGGGGATAAAAACCAGGATTGGTTTAAAAATTTGAGAAATGTGATTTTGGGATGATTTGAACCAGAAGCCGGGTGTTTGAAATCCTAAATCCTTATTTGAATTGAAAATCAGGATGAGATAAGTTATAAACTTGTAAAGTTGAGGTGATTTTTAAATAAGGAAGAAAAATATAAGCTTTGAATGTTGGAAATAAATTTTAAAGTGAAAAGTTAAAAATTAAATTAACTTGAATTGATGAAGAAAATTGAATTGAATTGAATTGAATAAATCTGAGTTAAAATAGAATTGAATTGGAATAAAATTCAGTTAAGTTATATGTGATATTGAATGGAATTAGATCCTTACTTAAATAAATGGAAGTTAGTTGGATAAGAAATAAGTTGGATAAGAATTGGATTGGAATAAATGAATTAGAATAGCTTATAAAAGAATTAAAATCCATGGAATAAAATATGCTTGGGGTATAAATAAACGTAAATCTTGAGTTAAAAGTAAAAGATGAATATATTTAAGCCAAGAATAAATGGAAATGTGTAAAATAATAAGTTGTGACTTATAAAATTGAAAAGTAGGATAGAAAACCCAAAATAAATATTGTTTGATGTTTTGGAAAATGAAACAAAAATCCAAACTTGTATTATAAAATAATTGAACTTAAGAAAATTAAATGAAGTGATTTTTGAGATTAAAAATCAAGTATTGAATTATAAATAGGGGGAGAATAATTAGATAATAAATTAGTTAATGAAATATGTAAATGGAACCTAACGTAGTTAAATAGAAGCTGAATTGTGAGTTAATAATGAAGTTTGGAAATAAAACTCGAGTTATAAATCAAATTCGACTTGAATTGTTAGTGAAGTAAATATTTGAAAATGTTGCCAAATAAAATGAAATTGGATTAAAATATGGATGTTTTTAGTTGCAATAAAACCCAGATAAGTGGGAATAAATTGAAAATGGCCTTGTAATTAATTAAATGAATTGAGAATAAATTGAATCTGGAAATTTAAAATTTATACGAAACAGATGAAATAATCAAATAAATTTGTAGTTCGAAATAAGATTTGATTGAAATAGAATCAAGTTAAATTGAAAGGGAAAATTTATTTGCAAAATGAAAATGAGCCTAAATATGAAATTTGAATAATTTGAAGTAAATTAACTTAAGTTTAAAATTTATAGAAGCTTGGCTTCGAGGAAGGGTGAAAGTTCAGCAAATAAAAGTTTGGGTTAAATTAATTTGGAAAATGGTTATTAATATATAAGCATGGAATGGTTCAAGCGTAATAAAATGGTCTCAAATGAAATGAAGGCGAATATGGAATGAAATTGTTAAGGAATTGAAATAACTTAAAGACAATAAGAGATATGAATGTTTTCAAGTTTAATAGAATGGTTTCAAATGAAATGAATGCGGATAAGTAATGAAACGCAATGAATGGATCGTGAATAAAATTAGAAAAGGAATAAAATTGAAATGGAATGTGTCGGGCTAAAAAAAATGGTTGTGAATGAATTAAATATGAGCTAGTAAGTTGTAAATCACTTAAACTGAATGGAATGGTTTGAGATTTGGTTGTAAGCAATTGTAATAAGTGTCGGAACCTTGTATGTGCTTATATGGAAATTATATAACATGCATTATATGTGAAATTTATGTGTTAGCTATATTAAAATAAGTGAGATACTAGTAAATTGCATATATTTTATACTTACATATTTAAATTGAGTAAGTACAGGTTCAGGGAAGCCTTGGGCTGGATTTGATCGCATAAATTGTTAAAATAATAAGCCGCTTGCTTAAAAATGCTAAATAAAGGTACATCTACGCAATAAAAATAGGAAATATGAATTGTTTTCGTTTTTCCCCACCAAGCGGGTCGATGTGTATATATTTATATCTCTTATCAAATTGCAAAAGATCCTCCGTACAAAGGAGACTTTACTAAAAAAATTCGAAAATTTTAGGAGTTAGAAAAATTTTGAAAAATTTTGGGGAAAATTTTTGTTAGCGACAAAACGATTTCAAATTGAAAATTGAAATAAATTAGTTGATGAAACTAATTTAAAATAATAATATGAATCGGTTATAAAGGGAAGATAAATTTCAATATTCAGAGTTGAAGATAAATTGAATTCATATGGAAATGGGAAACTAATTTGAATAGAAGTAGATATGAAAACTTCAATAAGGAAATGTATAAAATGATTTTAAAAGTTATGATTGGATATTATTGCTAAATAGAAAATGCAGGTATTATAAAGGGAAAGGAAAATTGGTTTTGATTTCAGAAGATAAATTTGAATTTCTCAACAAAAAGGTACGTGTTTAAATTTCTGTATGAAATTTGATTAGGTTTTTGATCTAGCCACTTGGCTTCTTGTTTTCTTTTGCAATTTGGGAGCCCGTAGAGGCATTTTGTTGTTGTGCCGAGCTAGCCGCACAATAGAGACCGTGGCGAAATTTTTCAAAAATTTAGGGAGTTAGAAAATTTTTGAGAAAATTTTGACAATTCAAAATTTGGTTTTAAATTGAAATTTGAATGATTGAGCAAATGGTATTGTTTGGAACAAATGGAAGAAGTTTGGAAAGTTAGTAAGGTTGGTGATGTTTTTATTAAAAGATGATTTTGGGTATTGTTAAAAACTCTTTCGTTTGGGTAGTTGTCGAAACCCGATTGATTTAGGAAATTAGTAATGGGTTATGGACCATTCCTCTTAACTAGTAATTTCGGGGATGAAATTCTTTTAAGGGGGGAGGAATGTGAAAACTCGAAATTTTTGAGCATTTGAAATTGGAATATTTAATTGATTTTAAATATTTAAAAGTTAATTTTTAACTTGAATTAAAATATCACTATTTATTTGATAACTAAATTATTGAATTAAATAATTTGAAGTTGGGTAAAATGTTGAATCGGGAGTTTTAAGCTTGTTAAAAATAATTTTAGGGCTTGTAAAATTTTTATTAATAATACCGAAGATAGTAAAAGTGTTAAAATTGAATTTGAAAGTGTTTTGTTATGTTTTGAAAATATATCGTTTTAATCGATATTTAAAGATAGCCTTCCGAGGCACAGTCTCGGAATTCAACGAAACCAGTTTCATTGGATCCGTAATATTATATTATTATTGGATTTCAAATTTGGTAGCGTTTGGTGTTGCCGTGTGATCATACGAGAGGTAAACGCGTTGATAATTAAATCGAAATTTAATATAATAACTGGGTTTAAAAAGCTATCTTCTCCAGACGATCGAATTAGGACTCAAAACCTTGTCCATTGTGTTCGAAATAGGGGTTTAACATTATATATGCCTAGCGGCACGTTGCGGTAGGAGGTGGAGATTTTAGGTTGTGTAAATCGATTCGATTTAAATTTAAATTAAATTAATAATTGTTTAACCAATCAAGTTAATTTCACGTCAAATTTTTTTTTCCCTTTCCATTTCAGTTTACTGTAGCAAGTATATTCAACACGCATCTTTTGCCTTCTCAAACACGTGACCCCTTTCATTTTAAATCTCGTCTCTTTTTTTCCGTATCTATTTAACATGACAACCGAGTTTTCCCCTTCCTTCCTCTCTAAAATCATGGCCTCCCTTCATAGTCAACAGAGAGAAATAATTATAACAAAAAAAATAATGGATGGCGACACTCCGGTTTCAATTTAATCTGTGTCGAGCCTCTGAAACAACTTTGTTCCTCCTCCGATTCGAATCGATTTCCTTCCTCCATGTTGATTCGCGAAGTATAGAACTCATGTTTCAATCAGTCGTGTTGTTTCCTTCTGTTCGATCGAGCTTTCGTGTATCTCAGATCGAAATCGAATCGATCGTTTGAACAAAGAGGAGGCTGTAGCGAAGAGGGCAGCGCAGTGGTGTCTTGCTCGAGCGCGAGGCAATGTGGTATAGAAGTCGGCAAAGCAGTGGCTCACGAGGGTGGTCGTGAAGTTCGATTGCAGGCAGCATGCGGTATCAATTCGATGGTTTGCAAGGTCGGCATCAGGTTGGAGTGTTCGATCGAATGTTGGTGTCGAATCTGGAAGGGGGCAGTCACGTGTGGAAGCGGCACGCCAGTCGAGGCTGTAAGGTATATCCTAGCTTCTTATTTTCAAATGTAAATCTAAATTTAATTTATATGTAAATAGGTTAGGGAGAGACTTATATTTTCATTAGGAAAGAAAAATAAAAATAAAATACAAATAAATGGATAATATAAAGAAAACTGAAAATCTATTTACCGTAAGGTACATTTACAGTGAGTTATTTATTTAATTAATTTTTGAACTAATAAATATTTATGTATATATATTTTAAAGGGAAAGTTATCAGTTAAAATAAATAGTTAGTTTTTAAATAATTAATTATAGTGGTTAAATTATTTAGTTAACTTATTTAATTATTTTTAGTTACTAAAAGAAATTTTTTAAAAAAGAAAAAAAATTGTTTAAACTGAATTTTTGTTGGTTAAATTATTAAGAGGAAATTTAGTTTTAAATTTAATTTTGTTAAATAAATTTATTAAAAGAAATTGGTTTCAAATAAAATCATTGGATAATTAAAATTACCAAACAAAAATTGGTTATTCGATTATTTCGAATATTTATGGATTATATAATTGTTTATACAAGGTCTAATACTGTGAAGACAAAATCGAATTGGAATGGATTGCAAACAGCAAAATAAATGATGAGTTAATCTCACTCTTCTGGATTTTTATTTAAATTTGAATCATTAAATTTAAATAATTGGTTGAATGATTGAATTGATTGGATGTGCTATATTATATATAGTAGTATATAGTATATATTGGAATGATTGATTTCCCGCATTATATAGCGGATGAGACCCTATGCGCCGCATAATAGCGGATGATTTTATATTTAAAACCCATATACCGTGATATTCCACCTCGAAGTGGAATTGGTATTTTATGTTTTGCTAACGTCTGTGGATGTAGGGAAACAGGTTGGAAGGATCCAACTGGATTCCTCAAAATTATTTATATTGTTTAATATTCTCTGTTATGAATATTCGATATTATGTGATGAAAATTATTGATAATTGAAATATTGATTGCTATGGTTTACTTGAATATATTTCGGTACACTGAGTTATCAAAATATATAGAATTGGATTTTTGAAAAGAAAATAAAAGGAAGAGAATTTATAAGTGAAATAATTTTAGAGAATTTAAATGAATTAAAGAATGAATTGGGAAAGAATAAAAGTGATTATAAAATTTTAATAATTAAATTCCGTGTATGAAAAGGGGATTTTGAATAAATAGAAAGATAATGAATTTCAAATTTAAGTGTTATTATTTTAAAGAATAAAGCACTTATTTTAAATTTAAGATTTAAATTATTGAAAAATAAATAAAGAAGGAATTTTGGAAAAATATGAAATTGGTGTTTTCAGTTAAAAGATTTTAAATCATAATTAAGGAATAAAGTCTATAATTAATGGATTTTGAAATGAATTGAGTAAGTAAAAAAAATTATTTCAAATGGGGTAAATGGGGAATCAATTTGGAAATTGATCAAAGTGTTTGGAATCGGAATTTTAAAAGGGAGTTGAGACTAAGAAATTTATAAACTGCGTTTATAAAAGTGAGGCAATATATCAGTGGATATTTGAAACTAAATTCATGGTGGGAATTTATTAAAGGAATGAGAAATTTTGTTTAAAAATAAATAATGATTTATTTTTAAAGGATGTGAAGAGAAGTATATTTCCCTGGATAGCCAAGTACGTTTTAAAACAATTTTTTATTAAGTATACGTCAAAGGTTTTAAAAGTTAAGTAAAAGTATGCTTTAGAAAATTTATTATTTTTACATATTTAGATCTTGAAGTAAGTATTTTTCAAATTTATTGTAGTAGTAATTATTTAAAGGTAACTTGGTATTTTGTTTTAAAAAGATAAAAATTTAGTTTTATATTTTATAAAGTGGCTTTATTTTAAATATTCTTAAAGTATATATTTTTGAATAAGTATTAAAGTAATTTTTAACTTAAATGTCTTAAAGGATATTTTGTAATAAAGTGTTTTTAAGTTATTTTAAAATCTAAAGCTTGTACTTGGTATTTTCAGTGGAAATAAATATTTGGGAATTTATTTCATGAGAAGAATGTGGTTTGGAAACTGTTTTCAAAAAGGTTTAAAATGGAAATATATCTTGCGAAGATATTTTGAGGATAATAAATAATTTGGGGAAATTATTTATTGTTTGATGGTTGTTTGTGAATGTTAATTGATAGTTAAATAACGGACTATCAATATTGGACAATGCGCTGATCGTTTCGAAGAGATCGGGATCAAAATTTATTTCTCGAAAACCACTTCGATCCAGTTTGAACGTTTTCGTGAGGAAGACGAGTTTGGATTCGAAGGTGGAACAGTGAAGTGCAAGGGCTAGTCGCTACTAATCCTGAGGATGATTCCAAAATGGATGTAGTAAGAGTAGTGCCTTCGGTTCCGTTCGAACCCGGGACAGACTTGTATGGATGAATGCTTTCAGAACATCGTCAGGTGGGCGATGGGCATTCTAAGAGATGTGTTCTAAAAAGGTAAAGCTTAGCCTCAAGCCTCATCAACCGGGAATGACTGAAAATCAGGGGTTATGCAGCAAGGCTAGATGGGTACACTACACCATAGATAGGATTTTGGCGCTGCCTTAGGCGGCACATTTGATACGGCTATAAGCCGCATCAAATTTTAATACGGCTTATAGCCTTATCTGTATTATTTAATACAGCTGTAAGCCATATTAACATTTGATACGGCTTGTAGTCGTAATAAAATCCGTGCCTCCTTTCATGGAAAATTTTCCCCAAAACGCACACCCTCCCTCCTTTTTTTTTATTTCCAGCACTTACATTTTCACCATTCCTTTCATCGAGACCACCGTTCTATTTCACCCTTCAATGAATTCCACTGTATGCAACCTCCAAAACAAGAATTCGTGAATATATTTAGGGGATTTAAGCTTCGTCTACAGTTGGTTCAGAGGATTGGAGGAAACGAATTTTGGGCGTGGATGTTCAATTTGGATTTTGGTGGGTTCGTGTCAATTGGTTCCCGGTTCAAGGGTGTTGAGGTAAACATCAAAGTCTTTAAGTTTATACTGTGATTTTCGTAATGCGATTTGTGATTATCGGTTGGGAATACTCATCAGTCAAGTTACAATATATAAAAGAAGGTTAGGAGAAAAAGATACTGAAATTTTTATGCTTTTAGTTGTTTGAATTGTATCATTGGCTAGTTGATAAAGAATTGAGTGGTATTAACCTGGAATGCTCTTGGGTTTTTGAGATACTCTCTATAAAACCCTATACATAATATAATATTTGTTTTAACATTCTAATTTTTAATTTAAATTTTGTATGCGTAGTAGTTGGAAATGGAAACTTGTTAAGTTGTTTATGGTATAAACAGCCAGCTTTAAAACCCATTTTCGTACATGTTTGGTCGGCAAGCAAAAATGTGGGCTGCAGTAAGTGTAAGCTGATAAACACTGAGAATAAGGTGTTAATTTTTGACTTAATCCACCATGAATCTTGAGTTATAATGGTGAATTTTCTAGAATATTGTATATGGTTCTGACATTGTATATGGTTTTGACATTGTTGTATAAGTGGATAAAATTATTGTTAATGGCGCAAGCCAAGTATTAGGAGAGGGGTAATGCATAGACATTGCTACAAAATAGCGCCGTTGTAATGGCAAATTTTTTGGAAACAGTTTGGTGTTTGGCATTTGGAATCGAATTTTTATTACTTCAAAACTAGGTAAACCTATATTTTATTTTTTCAAGAGTTTCTTGGGCTTTCTGCAGCACTGGTTGCAAATATTTTCCCTGAGCTTTCATACGGACTTGTAAGCATCTCTGTACCTGCATTAATGGCACAATGATAATAGTTTGCTTAAAAATGCGTGTTAGTTGATTTTTACAGTTTAGGGATTGATCAAACTTGAAACATCAGTTTCATTTTAGTTTGAGGTACATAGAAAAAGAGGAATTATACAGGTTTCAATATAACAATCTGGTTTTTTGTTCTAAATTTTGTTTTGCTCTAAATTGCTTTACCCAAGTACTTTGTTGTTTTATCAGCCTCCTTATTTTTCTGAATTTTGCGCCCTTTTCTTCTGATTTTTGCATCTATTCCACTTGCATTGTTTTTCTGCCAGTCCTGATGTTATTTCACATATTATGTTCCCCATTAAACTATTTGTTTATATTTCCATGGTTTAAACTATTTTTTGGAATATCGATGTTTATACAAATAATTTGGAACATGCTATATACTTTGAGGGTAAAAATCTGCTTGAATATGTGCAAATTCATAATTTGAAACTCGGATTCTTCTAAGCACTCAATTATGATTTCAATACAATTGGAAGACCTTTATATACTTCTAAAAAACGATACCATGAACATTAAGATAGCAACGGTTCAAATATTAAAGCTAAGAATATGAGATTTAGCTACGAGGTTAACATATTATTACCACTCGTTTAAAAATAATTTTTTTGAGATAATATTGTTTTAGTTAGGAACAAAATTATTTCCACTGAAACATTGTAGACCATTAAAGATAACAACATGCTTTTCTCTCCTGATATGTGGTCAAACATTGTTAAGCACCACCTTATGGAAGGATCAATACATAGCCAACTTACATGCTCATCTCTTAATTTGTCGAAAATGCATGAACATAATGTATAAATTTCATTTATTTTTTGTTAGAAACAAGTACAAATAAAATATAAGAAAACTTAGAATAACATAAGAATCTGAATATTGTAATTTTGTTACTATTTCACAAATACTTGTAATGTCAAGGGAATAAAAGGAATAGGAAAAAAAAAAGATTGAGAGAGAAGGAGAAGGAGAAGATGAAAGAAAGAAAAAAAAATAGAGAGGAAAATGACACAACAAGTTGTAGTAAATACTAAATAGACAAGTAATATTGCAATAAATGTAAAGTAATTTTACCACGTAAAATTTTACTGATTAGTTAGCTGAAGATGGCATTCCAATTGGCATGCTGGCTGCTGCAGTGCATACACATAACCTTTACATTATATAACATGATTCCATATTACTGCAGTTACACTGTGAGTCTTGTTGTAGTCTAGAGCAAGTGTGACAGCAGGTTGCATGCATGACCTGCGCTGCAGCCATCGATCTTATCCCTGCAAAACAATTTTAACGTCTTTTTCCTTTTTTTTTAATTTGTTGCCAATAAATGCCACTTGCACTTGCAGTTTTGCCTCGAGAAAGAGCATGCTGCCTTGCTTTCTCTGTCTTTTTTCAGGCAGCATATATTGATGCACGTGTTCTTTCACTGCTTCCGCACTTACTTTCACAAGTACACCATCACCCATGCTCTCTTTCTCTCTCTCCCCCTCTGTCTAGAGCACAACATGCTTGTTCTACATCTTTTACATTACTTAAAACACTTGTTTATGCGTATGTCATAAAATCTGAAAACCTAACAATATATTGAAATTTACGCTGCTTCGAAGACAACTAGACACCACAGATAATTGGATTACTTCACAAGTCGGAGACAAATCAAAAGATATTAATAAAATATTAATCTCACTGGTGATATAGTCATGGGATGTGAAGTTTTGATTTGTGATATTTGATTACTTAATTCTCATGATATAAAAGAAATTTGCGGGTTTACCCCCTTTGATCAACCAATTCATTTTCATTCTCCGATCATTCAGCAGCTATGTGTCTCATCATGAATTGAATTTGATCATATTTCTCTGTGTACTGGTCAATAATAATGTGGTCCATAGGATTGTTAACTAGAAGTTGATATAGGACAACCTTATGCTGCAAATTGCTTTTGCTTTTACTCCAGGTCTTCAAATCAGTTTTAGCAGTCTTGATCTTGCATAAAAGAAGGTACAGAGGATTACCTGGAAAAGAAATCATCAGAGCATCTTAAAGGGCAGATAGGTAATCTGCTTGCAGAGGCCTAGAGTTATTGAATTTAAAAGATAATCTACTCTTATTTTTTATATGGGGTAAAATCTTGATAAAAATGGGGGTGTGATCACTCAATGAATGATCACCAAAATTTATGCCAAAATGAGAAAATTTATCCAATCATATCGAGTTTAAAAAAACTCGATCTATTTTGCTATAAATAGAAAAGTTTAGACCTCTCCATGTGAAAAAATTCCCCGTAAAATCAGGTTCCATAAGTTTAGCATAGTTAATGCAGTCTATAAAACATTGATCACCCATAGAATTGAGAATACCATTATTAATTCTTTCTCTAGAAGATAAAACAGCGTTAAAGTCTTCCTCCACATTCCAAGGAAGTTTAAAATTTCTAGATTGTCCACTAATATAGCTCCATAGATCCAATCTCTTATCTTCATCACTAAAAGCGTACACGGTGGTGCATAATATACTAAGGCCATTCATATTATGTAAAATACAGGAGATATATTGATCATTAGAATGGAGAATGATATTAGACCATTGAGAAGAATCCCAAATAATTAGAATTCTACTTCGTAAATCGTTTGAAATATTGTGAGAGTATTTCCATATATTATTGATCCTTGCCATAAATTTATCTATGCTATCAGACGAAAGTTTATTTTCTAAGATACCAAAAAAAGAAAATTTCCTACTATTAATAAGATTTAAAATCTCAATCTGTTTAGATGGAGCACTAAGGCCCCGAATGTAACAAAATAGGAACTCCATTTATAAATTGCTTTCCGTGTTGCTACTGTCATTCAGGGAAGTAGTAGCAGTCCCTATCATCTTAGCTTTTTTTTGGTTCTTTGGTTTTAGCTTTTAGCTGGTTTACCAATATTGCCCTTGTAGGATTCTCTACAACATCCAATGATGTGGAGGCCTTAAACTCAAATAGGGCTTCCTCTGTTCTTGTCTTGCGGCTAGATTTACTTCTAGTGGCAGTTAAGTTATTCGAGCTAATCACTTCAGATGAATAACATGCTTGAGGATTTAGTGGTATTTTCATGGGGAAAAAGGGTAGAGAAGGAAAAACAACAACCAGTTAGTCATGCCACAAGTACCGACGAGTCCGAACATATTATGATGGAAGATCTAGTCATTGATGCAGATAGATTTCATCATTTTCAACCTGAAAATCCGCTGTCTGATCATGCTAATGTTGGAGAGCCGTCTACGGTTGATGGCAATTGGCAGGCCAATGAAAGTAAGAAGTATAAATCACTTTTTGGTAGCGCAAAAGAGCCACTGTATCCTTCATGTTCAAAAGGGTTGATGAAGCTGTATGCCATTGTGAAACTGAATAGCTTGAAGACCCAATACGGTTTTTCAAATAATGGTGTGACTGCACTACTCGAACTAATAAAGGAGTTACTCCCCGAAGGTAACACGCTACCGACAAAGTACTCCGACGTGAAGGAGTACTCCGACATCGTCCAAAATCCATGGAAATCCACACATGAAAAATTGGTTTTGGACAATATACTGCTACCAGATGAGAGAACCACCAAAATAAATCATCAATTTGCAGAGACCTTTGTTGATGTTGGAGTGGGTGGGTATGTGTGCCATCCGAAGATTATGATTCGATATCTTTAGCAGGTACGTGAACTCATCCAAAAATTATTTATCTGGTTTTTGATTATATGCCATCCAAAAATTATTTATCTTTAACATGCCATTCCTTAGTAGCAAAGTGTATGTCCATATCCAATATATCTTTCTTACAAGTATAGTTGTTGTTTTATTTGTTTTTGCATTTGCATATTTCTATTTTTTTTAAAAAATCAACATACACAATTTAGAACAAAAAAATTCATTGCATTTTTCAATTTTCATTTCATTTTCAATTTTCATTGCATAGATCATCTCCACCACACTCTATTCCCTACTGCAGTACAATTACCAATACATACAATTAAACTGCCTACTCACTGTTGACAACTATTGACAAGAGCTGAATCTTCCATTCCCACAATCTTAACTACAATATCACTGCATACACATAACCTCCTCTGCCAATACCATTTCATCCACCCTGTTGCTCCTAGTCAACAAATCCTTCAACAACCATACTGCCTCATCTAACATTCCCTCCTCTATCACACTCCTCCTCCATATTATTACCACCATCTTCAATTTCCTACCTCATCCCTGACATCTCACCATCATCCACCATTCACCACCATACAAGCCCACTTTCATAACTCCACTTTCTAAAATGCAGTAACCAATACACTACAACCATTCACTTAAAATCACCGACCTCCTGGCCTTACCGTCATATCCAAGAAATTCTGCAAACATCAACAACTTCAGTTTACAACCACATTTACATCACCATACTTCTGATCACTGTCACTACATCACCAAGTTTTTTTTTCCTATCACACTCTTCACCACTACCCTGCTACCGCGAGCACCTACAGCAACCACCCTGCACATTCAAAACCCATCACTAAGATAACTGCTTCAGCATCTTCCAACAAGCATTCTAACAAAACTGCATTCTTTCTCATCACAACCTCCAATCAATTCAACCACTATTTGTCTTCAACCAATCAACTTCAGTTCAACTGCCTTCAACCTACCCAAACTTCCACATTCACCGCTTGCCTCACCACATCCACATTACTGTCAATACTCCAAATTCCTCCAACCATCACACTGCAATACAAGTGCAACCACCTGCAATTCAAGAACAACCCCAACATCTTCCCACTGCTACTTCAACTACACTGCTGCACCACTACTCTACTGCTGCCAAACAAAGCATAAAACTCTTCGACCCAATCAAACTCCATTACTATACAACACACCCCTCAGCACAAACACTACCAAACTGCTACCTATCATCTGAAACAAACTGCTACGTATCATTGCAGTTTCACCATACCTACCTCTCTCATCCTTCAACCATTACTTCCCTTCACAGCCATCAAATTTCACTACCTATAACAAACAGCAACTACATTTCATCTCATATCACTCAACATTGCCTTCATCTACATACTGCACAGTACCATACCACTTCATTTCCATACACGGATGTAGTCCTTATTTGACATTTATACCATTTGAATACAAGATCACTTAACTTATATTTCACCCTGCATTCAATGGTAGACAATAACAATTGATATTAAGGTCAGGTACCTCTATTCATTTTGCTGTAAAAAAAATCAGAAAAAATTTAAAGGTATTAAAGTCGTAGAAAAGGTATTTTGCAAGACCATGATCATTGACAGCTTTGAATTAAAAAAATTCAACAATTGCAGTATTAGCATTATATATGGTTAATATGGTTTATGACCAATTCTCCTTGACTGTTACATTGAATCATATTTTAGTCCTTTTCATTTATGTGTGGTTTTTTTTTTCTTTCCCTTTTACGTGAAGTTTTTTGCAATATTTATGTTCTTATGTGGTTTTTCTTTTCTTTGCTTCTTTTTTTGTTCGCGGTTTTCTACTTTTCATTCAAGTTCTGTATTTCGTGTTCTAGCTTTGGCATTTTACACATTTTGACCCTCCATCCTACGACACACCCATACTGCCAGTACGTTCCACAGCTCCACATACTCACCGTCTACCATTTCCTAATCTACCCGAGCAGCTTTAGGCAACTGCCATTCAACCACCATTGCCTTGCATCATACAACTTCACCTTGTTAATCATTACAACCCACAGTCCTTTTTCCTCTGCTACAGCACAAAAGCTCTCACCATTTCATAACCAAACTGCTCCACCATCCTCCTCCCTGTCACATTCAACATTCCATCACACACAACCCATCACTTCTCTAATCTCAAGTGCTTCAACACCCACCTACCGCAGCTACACACTTCCACCTGAACCAATACAACACAGTAAAGCAAATTATTTCCTCTGTCATTAATTATAGTAACCTCACATACTAACTGTCCTGACCATAGCCACACCATCTCCAATTCACAATCAAACCACTTCTAATTGCTTTGTTTGTTCTTATTTTTCCTTAAAGCTAATTGCTGCGACAATTTTTGTGTAGAAACTTTCATATCAGAAACCAACTATGCATGTTAGTAGAGAATAACAAAAGGTTAAAAAAATAATCAAATTAAATGCTGGATTAATTGCTTATTGCGAAAGACTGATTAAAAAATAAAAAGTAAAAAGTAAAAAGGAAAAAAATTGATCATTTTTATTACTTACGTATCAAAAACTTGTTTATTCTCTTTATCTTATACCAACGTTAGAAATTAGATTTTTGATAGTGGCCATAGTAAATAAATTGATTTTTATACATCATAATAAATTGAAATTTGCAGTATCATGTTTACATTGGCAAAGCGTCTCCAAGTTAGTTTCTGTTAGCTTGATAATAAAGTTTGTAGGCCGTCTAACAGTAGGGATTTGTAACTGCACTTTGAACCATGACTAAGTCGTAGTTATATGAATCTTCCATGGACAAAAAATTTAAAACTGATGGGAAAAATTTGTATTTTGCAAGTAAAAAAGGATCGAAAGCATTAATTTCTAAAGGAACAAATGAAATAAGCCATTGCAAGTAAATTTTTTATTTATTTTATAGATGAATGATAAGCCATTTAATTATTTTATAACCATCCATAACCACAACCGTTAAAAAACAACAAAAATAGTAACAAAATAAAGCTTAAAGAAACAACCTTCATGATTACTGTTTGGTTTAAGATAGTTGTCTCTCCGCATGCAGATATGAAACACCAGTGGACTAAATCAGACATTTCTAGTGGTTTCAAATAAACAAGAATTCATATTGCAGAAGCTTTATGTTTAGTCACCTCCTTCACAAATTTATCTGTATTTTTTAGAAACTTTTAAATAGGATTACATAGTTAAGTGAAGTGCAACTCTGGTACTCACTTACAGACACCTGAGTCAAGTTTGATAGCCCTATGTCGAACTTAAACACTGAAACATAAGTAAATTGGTGGTTTAGTTTAGAAATATAAGAAGAGGTTCAAGTATCCATTTCAAAAAATAGTAATACATTGATGCAAACATTTTTGAGTAAAAAATATATTACTTAAGTACTGGTAGTGTATTCTAGCATGAGCCTGCTCACCACTGGTAGTGTTTGCTTATTGAATTTGTCATAGAAGTACATTAGAATTCGTTAAAAATTCTGTACAAGTTATTCACTGTTCTATACAACCTAGTTTTCTATTTCGTATCAACGTTGTGCCTGAAAAGATATAGTACATGTTTCCTTACTGAAGTTATAAGTAGGGTAATGTGCTTATCATTTAGTTGTTGAGTTGCTTTGGTCATAGCATAGTGTATGAAAACAAGACACGCTGCAAATCAATTGCATTTGCTGAATCATAAATTGCATTTGTTGAATCATAAATTGCATTTGCTGAATTATAAATATGGAAACCTGAATACAGTAGTAGCAGTGTAGCACGGGCTTGTTGACCTTAAACATTTACCTGTTCATGTTTTCTACTTTATAAGTAATGACCTTAAAGCACACCATCCTTTTTACAGATCGTTGAAAGAGTCCGAGTCTGGGGGTAAGCTTGGTGATCTGGATGCATATGAGATTGAAGGAGGCGAAACAAAATCTGAAATACTTCAAAATTTTGCAGAGTTCCAGTTTTCTTGTGTATGCAACATGGAAGTTCATATTATATTTATTGTTGCTGAGAAAGTGCTACTGTATAATACTTCAAAATCTTGTAGAGTTCCAGTTGTCTTGTTGTATATTATAACATATATTAGCAACATCTTTTCTAGTTATTTTGTATAATACTGCTATTGTGTAATATTGACCATATTTTGTATAATACTGCTTCCATTGTAATCCAACTATTGTCGTATCTATTACTGCTTCTATTGTATAATACTGCATCTATGTTGTTGTAATTCACGGCTATGAGCTGTGTCAATTAGATACTGCTTTTATTGTATTATACTGCATCTATGGTATTGCAATTTATGGTCATGAGCTTTGTGAATTAGATACGGCTTATTGCTGTATCTATTACATCAATTAGATACGGTCAAAAGCCGTATCTAATTCATGTGCTCAGTATACGAATTAGATACGGCCCTTGGCCGTATCTAATTGGAGAAATAGATACGGCCAGTGACCGTATCTATTTCTCCAATTAGCAACGGCCCATGACCGTATCTATTTGGCTATATCTAATTGGAGAAATAGATACGGTCATGGGCCGTTTCTAATTGGAGAAATGGATACGGTCACTGGCCGTATCTATTTCTCCAATTAGATACGGCCAGTGGCCGTATCTATTTCTATAATTAGCTATGGCCATTGGCCGTATCTAATTATTAAACACGCTTTATTTTGATACGGCTTAAGGCCGTGCCTAATGGTATTCGATACGGCTCTAAGCACTGCCTAATTAGCCTTTGTGGTGTACTGGTAGCACCCATTAGGGTGAGGTCATCCCTGTCTAGATGTCCTTTTTATTCGGCTTAGTTGTGCGGTCGCGGATCCCAACCGTAGGATGATCTTACTCAAGATTATCTAGTAAGGGGTAGTCCCGGTCTTGTGTTGCAGGGGGGTGGGAGTGATCCTCGGTACGGTGACCTAGGCCACATATTGTGACAGGTGGTACCCTAGTGCCTAGTCATTAATTGGAAATCCGTTCTCCCTACGTGCCTTTTACGATTTTTGTTTGTATTACCCACTTTGTGGCTAGTAGCTGGAATTTAATAGATGTAACAATTTCGGCTATTTTAATAAGTATTTGTAGATAGACCCTACTATAATATCAGAGAATTTTAATAAGAAGTGTTTTAGCTATTGTAAGGTAAAAACCCGACATGTTTATTTGTGGCGATCCTACGAGATGCTCTTGTTTTCAAAGGAATTTTGAAACTTTAATAATAAATTTGAGTACGGTTTTCTCACGCTGGTATTCCAGACTGACTCGGGTGTTATTTAACTATAATGCTGGGGTCAGACCGAGTATTATAGGATATAGGAAAGGATGTTGTGGAGCTCAGGCGAGCTGGATGGCGATACGTACTTCAGTATTTGTGTTACATATTCTGCTGTGTATTCAGATTGTGAGGAAAGATTATGATTACTGTCCAGTTTTGTTATATGTATACTCTGATGATGTATGTATAAACAAATATAGTATTTGTTGTTGGTGTAAAGATCTATGATTATCTATTATATTTTATTCCGCTGCGATGGTTAGATTCTGATGTTGTTTCCTATCTTCTTCTTCTACCTCTTCTTCTTTAACCCAAATGGTTCGTATTTCTATTCATCTTGAGTTGATTGATGTAGAATAGTGTTGACTCAAGGGGTACGGATTTGCGGGTCGTTCCATCACGGTTGATCTGGTTAAGGTTGCCCGCGATTTATATAGGATTATCATCTCCTATTTGGTAATTATCTCATCATCGTTTGAACTTATCTTAGAATTAAAATTCTATTTGATTTGATTTCCCCTAAATTTGAATCTTTGTTTGTTTTGAAATCCATTCTTAAATCATCCCTTGGAAATTTATGTTTGGTTCTATTTTGAAATTGTGCATACATCTACACTATTAGTTTGATAAGGATGACCACATTTTATATATAAGAGTGAAATGTTTTCGATAAGGATTATGTACCTTTTAAAAATGAAAATTTGAATCTTTAAAAGGATTTGAAATTTTTATAAGAATTAGAATTATATAAAAATGATTTATAATTGAAGTGTTTTGAATTTGAAATTTGAGAGATTGAACTCCGGTATATTGGAAATTGGCTTTAAGGTTTCGAAAATATATGATAATGTGATTTGAAAGTATTTTCCAGATAAGAAATGTTTCAAATGGATTCAAATGAGTTTCAATGATCTCAAAGAAATTTCAAGGAAGTTTTAAGAAAATAGAAGTCCAGAACCCACTTGTGTCGCTGGTCAATAATCTCGGTGATGAGTGCACGCATCATCGACATTGATTTTCGAGTTTCAGAGTGGTGAGAGACCACTCTAGTAGCTTTTCTATGAAAGTGATTTTGTGAAACCAATTTTGATTTCAAATTCCAAAGGATGATTTGATTTCCGAAAGATATATGTATATATAGTTGAAATGATTTGAAGTGAGCCGGGTGTTCAGTCCTCGATTCGGATTTGATTTAGTATAACCCTATTTACAAAAAAACTAATTTACTGATTTGTTGTTGATTTCCAACTCTGGGATTTGAAATTTGATTTCATCGACTATTTTGAAGGTTCGAACACTTCCAAATCGAGGTTTAATTTTTAAAGCTAAGAAATTTCGAAGAGTATAAAATATTTGATAAAGTATATAAGTTTAGTTTTGTATGTTTAAAGTATGAAGAGTATGACTTAAACAAATTTGAAACTTCTATTAAATAAATAATTTGCAAAAGGAAAATTAGATCTTTTGAATAGAAATAAATAGTTAAAGGTTTTAAAGGGATAGTTATAAATTTGGAAACCATTTTGGGTATAATTGATTTTGAGAAAATATTTGGTTTTGAAAGTAGATTGGAATGTAAAACCCAGTATTTATATGATGATTTTGGAAATGCATTTGTTTGACTCGAATTATGTTAATTTGGAAATTGGGATTATTTTCTAAACCTTTTATTTTGGGAACTTTGAAATTGAGATATTTAGTTTGGAAGAAATATCTTGGTGAAATCGTATATAATTTTGAAACTGAATTGATATTGGAATGATTTAAAATTGAGAACCTTGTATTATTAAGTACTTGATTTGGGAGTGGTCGAACTTATATAAAATGGATTTGTATAAGTATGAAGTTGATTTGAAAACTATTGATTTGAAAGGTACTCAATTTGGAAAGAGAAATCTTATATAATCGAAGTCTATATAAGTGTGATTTGATATACTATTGATTTTGGAAAGTATTCGATTTGAAAATGAAATCCTATGTAATGGACTTTATATAAGTTTGATATTTGAAAGAGAGTTGAAAAGGTACTATATGATATATATTTTCGAAGTAAAGATATGGGAAGTGCCTTCTGCTTGATATCCTCTCTATGGCCACATTGTGGATTCATTCTATTATTATTCTCTCTGATTTTGGTTTTTCGGATGTGATACTCGAGTGTCCCACCATGATGAACTCCATGGTTTTTTCTTTTGAGCGTGACTGCATAGCGCAATTCACCTGGCTGAGCTAGCCTAGGGGTATGGATTGTTTCCTAGGGGATCTAGGCGTAATCATTGTATATCCTGTGAACTATGTAGGTCGCATTAGTAACGAAATCCGCCTGGCTAAGATGGCCTAGGGTTACGGATTTTTTCCTGGGTGATCCAAGCGTAATCATTGTGTATCCTGCAGTCTACTAGTCATCATGGCGTAACTCACAGGGCTGAGAAAGCTTACGGATATGGATTGTTTCCTAGGGGATCGCGTAACCATTGTGTATCTGCAAACCATGGTTAGACAAAGGTTTTGGTTTGGTTGTTTTGTTTGGATTGTACTTTCCTAAAAGTTTTTCAAGTATTTTCACTGGGTGTTGAAACAAGTCTATTAAGTACCTGGAGAATTCTAGCTCTGCGCCTGATCAACGCACTGCCAGAGTCTACGAGAACAAGGATAAACTTGTTAAGACCTCGATTTATAAAAGTATTTTGATAAAGTACTAGATAAAGGATATTTTGATCATTTATTTTGCCCTTCCAAATAATGGAAATTTATATAGCTTTAAAATAATGGTTCATCCTTGTCTTTCAACTTATTTTCCTTCCTAGATATTCCTATCCACCTATTTTCTCTTCTAATTATTCGTATTCTCCACCTTGTTAAACTTACCTATAACAAAAGTTATCAGGTATAATTTTAATCTTCTTGTCATCTTGTCTTAGTCATATTTCATTCTATTTTCTTCTGTGTTTTTCCGTACCTCGTTCCTTTTCGAGGACGAAAAGATTTGAGTGGGGGAGAGTGTAACAACCCTGTTTTTATTTTTTGTAATTACTTGAATTGTATATTTTAATTATTTTAATTTTTTGATTTAAAAATTTTATTTTATTTATTTAAAATGAATAAATTTTGTTATTTAAATATAAATTTTGATTTTTTTGTGAATTATAGTTCCAAACCTGAATAATGGAATATTTCCAAAAAAGTGGATTTCTGGTCAAAATGGTCAAACATTGACTTTTAAATTTAAAATTTAAATATTTGAATTTTTGAATTTTATCTTTTATTATGAAAATAGATTTAATTTCAAGAATACTTCTTTTCGTTTCGTTGAAATCGGATTAATATTGTGAAAGTTATGCTTTTTACAATATTGTGTGTAAATTGTTTTATTTAACAAATTTGTTTATTTTAATTTATAAAAATAATATTTTTATTTGTAAAATCATGCTCTAATTTGTGTAGTATGATATATTTTGCATGTATTTTATTTTAAAAACATTTTTAAAGTATGGTTATAATGGTCAAATGTTGGTTGTATATTGTTTTCAACCATTAATTCTAGTTTCCATTAAATAAAGTATTTTCTTTATTTATTTCCTACTTTTCCTAAAACCATATATTTATTCTTCATAATATCTATCTCTAGGTTAAATTTTGGGCTGTAATTGAAACTTTTAAATTTTAAATTCTAACTTCCAATCTTTCATTATAAACTGTATATATATGTACAATAATTGTTCCGCTTTTGTTTCATGTAAATTGGATATATACTTTTTAAATTAAGTAATAAATAATGTGTAAATAGCTATTTAATTATACGTTTTATTTGATACATTTTATATTTTATATATATGTACAACAACTATTCCGCTTTTGTTTCATGTAAATTTGTAACGACCCGTTAAATTTGATAATATTAAATGGATTAACTAAATATAATTTTTAATCTAATTTATAATAAATGTAGGAGTTGGATATAGTAACTGAGATTAAAGATTTAACAATTGAAATGTTATATGGCAATAGGTAGAATAATGAAGATTTGTGTTGTGGTTATAAGTCATAATTAGTTGATTAAAATGGTATTAATGAAATAATAACTGAATTGAATTGCAATATATAAACATCAGAAAAATTTAATTGGTGGATTAAATTTGTTAAAGTTCATAAGTTTTGTAATTTAGTTTAGTAGAACTTTAAATTATAAACGAAGATTGAAATAAACGATAAATTTAATTATGTAAATGGTGACCCAAGACCTAGGTTATAGGAATTGGAACATAATCCAATTTGAATTAAGTAGAAGAAGGACTTGGTTAATATGTAAGTTATTGTTCAAGGTATTGAATAAAAACTTGGAATCCAATCATAATTTAATGATAATAACGTTAGTATTAGAGAATAAATATATTTCAATGCAGTACCCGAATGAACGGAATAAAATGAATATATATTGAATAGAAATGAAATGTAAATTGGCACATTTGGTTGAAAGTTAATTTTAAGAAACATATAAATGTTGAATTTATGAATATTAATATAAATATTAACTTGAATGGGATTCATTAATACAAAGATGTAATAAGTGTAGATAGTAAAAACTTAATGGCTGTAGTGGATAAAAAAATCTAGTAGTAACATAAAATTTATTTATATGGAAAAAGAGTATAGATTTGAACAAATTTATGAAAATTTGATAAGAACAGTGGTTGTAATCAGTTTGGTTATTTAATATTTGGAAGATAGAGATTTGTAAATCCGTTAATGAATTTATAATGGGAAGGAATGGTAAGAATGTAAAAATTATAAGCATTTGATTCAATTAAGGGAATTAAATTATAATAAATGGCCATTTAATAAATTCAACGTTCTGTGAGAAATCATAATAGTTGTGTAAAATGTGTACAAACTTCGATTTGGAAATTTATTGGATTTATAATGGTTTTGGTATTACATTTATGAGTTTAAAAGTTATTCCATTTTGTAAAGTAATAAAAGCTTATTTAGGTGACTAGAATTTAACGTAACGACTATTGTGTGTTACCTATTCTTGTTGCTTGTTAATTTAAATTTTGGGAATCAAATTCAATTTATCCGCCAATTTACCGCAGTTAAAGTGAAATGAATTGGTGAATGAGTAATGTTAAATGCAAATAAGATGTAACCAAGAAAATCCCATTTATAATAATTTACGTAGAATAAAGTAAAGAAACCAGGAAATGAAAATGTGAAAATGTGGATGCAATGAGATCTTAAGTAATAATAACTTTGTTAGGTAAGTGATAACGGATTTTTTTTGTATAACCAAATAAAGATCCAAATTTATTTGCAAATTAATTGCAATCAACTGAATTTATTGCAATTAAAAGGATTTAATATTTAATAGTTATGTAATTATTATTTGGAAGAAATTGGAGTTATTTGTAATAAGTATGAACCTAATGTTAATTTTTCTTATAGGATTGACAATTGATATGGAATGAAAAGAAGAAAATTTGGGTCAGTAAAATTTGTAATTTATGCATAATAAAATGGATTCTAACGTTAAATACTACGTTATTGAGATTTAAATTAGACTTAAAGAATAATGATGTGAATCAGGAACTAATGTTTATGGCATCTTTATTTTAAGTGAAAGTTGAGAATATAAAGATTAAAAATCTAAAGTATGGGTTTTTGAGAATATAATTTATAAAATTCTTAAATATAAGAAAGTGTAGAAATTAACATTGCAATTAATATACTGTCAACTTTTAATTCACAGCTAAACCTGTTAAATCTTTTCAATTGATTACGAATCATATAAGAAATAAAATTTGGCCAATTTTAGAATTTAATATAAAATTTGGATTTTTATAATATATTTAATTTATTTAATGAATATTAAAAATAGCCATTTGGGCCACGGACTCGGATTTCGATGAAACCAGTTTCATCGGATCCGTATCGGTGAATTATTATAGGGTTTCAAGTTTCGTATCGATCGGACTTGTCGTTTGATCGTACGGGCGTGAAACGCCTTTAAATCAATTTTAATAAAATCAATTTGAAATCAATTTGGAAATTTTGTTTTCAGCATAACTTCTTCATACGATCAAATTTGGACGTGAAACTTTTTCCATCGCGTTCAGAATATTTTAAATTACCTATTTGGATATATAGATTTACGAAATTTCGTTCTGGAGACATAGCGGGCTTTTTGGGCCATAGTTTGTTTCGTACGTTCACTTATCCGATCCATCTACGCTATCTCTAGTCTACCTATATAAGCACGGTTATAAACCCTAGCCACTCCTTATTTTCATTTTCTATACATACATCTCCTTCTCACCTCCTCATTCTAATGGCAGAAAAAAAACCTAATTCCCAAATTCCAAAAAAAAAAATTCAAATTTAAAAAAAAAAATTTGCGGATCTGCAGCAGCTTCTGGTCGCGCTTCGGGTTTCAGGGGAGAAAACCCTAGAGCAACTTCGGGTCAGGAAGAAAATGACTCGGGTCGCTCCGGGTCGTTTTGGCGAAAACTCCAAGCAGGCACCGGGGAATTGAGGCGGCGCACCGAAGTCGAACCCGAAGTCGACCCAGGACCAGAATTTTTCATTTTTCAAATTTTCATAACTTTTTCATACGAGCTTGGATTCACGCGCGGTTTGTTTTGCTGGGATCGTATCGGAATTTCTGACGTTTTGACGCTGGTTTGGACGAATTCCGAGAAGGGCGAATTTTTGGGTTTAAATCGAATTTAAATTCGATTTAAATTCGAAAGGTGAGTGTTTTAACCCACTCACAACTACTAGAAGCTTTGTTAAATTAATTTTAGAAATGAATAGAAATTTATTTATGAGTATTTGGCATGTTTATTTCACTCATATTTGTTGAATTGCATTTATTAAATTTAACTGTTAATTTAATTTATTTATTGCGTATTAATTGATAGTTAGAATTTATTTGTTTGCCTATAAACTGCTAGTTAACGGTTATATAGATTATTACTGAATATAAACTGTTAGATTAATAGCTGTTAAATTTAATTTGAATAAAATTGCCAGTATTACCTGTTATGTAGTACCAAAAATAATATTGTTATTGATTGATATTGATTGATGATTGCGATTTGGATGATGGATGATGTTGATGAATGGATGTTTATTGTATATCATTAAATTGCAAATTATCATGCATATTTCATTTCATTCGGGATTGTGGTTTGAAATGATATATAACCGCAAAATTTTATATCTTTTAAATTGCGGATTGAAATGATAAATATCCGTATCACTTGACCATAGGGTAGAAAATTATATACAAGCACCGCGGTCTATATATAACTATTTTAATGTGATTTCTATGGTTTGGATGGAATACGGTTTATAATAATCTTAAATTTTATATTGTATAAATATTTTTCTTCCATATATATATACATATGAAGTTGAAAATTTTGAAATTAAAAGGTGTATAAAAATCTTTATTAAAAATGGAAGAAAATTAAGAAAATGGAGTTTAATAATTTATATCATATGTTTAAATGTTAAGTTTGGAAATTTTAAGATATGATATTTATAATTGGATTTTTCCCAAAATAAATTGAAATGAATATTCTAGTATAATTTGAATTGGGAAAAATATATATATTTTATTACTAGAAATTGAAGTCTTATCATTTATGGATTTTATATGAATATTCAAGACTAATTAATAGAACAATTGATTTGTTGAAAGAATAAAATCCAACTTTAGTTTGAAATATTAATACTCCAAATGGATATACGTATATATATATATATATATATATATATATATATATATATATATATATATATATATATATAAATTGAAGTGGTTTTGGAACTTGAGAGAGATAATACAAATTTTGGTTTAGACTTTAATAAAGAAATGTATTTGAACTATTTTCTTTACAAAGTAACATTTAAGTTAAACCTTTTAATTCATGTACCGTTGAATATCCAAACCATTCAAGTTTTAAAAGTTATGGTTTTAAATTATGAATTTCGAAATATTATGCTTTGAAAGGATATTTGGCTTTCAGATGTTATAAATTTTAAAGCATTTGGATTTTTGAAAAGGTTTATATTTGGGATAAAGGATATCATATTGTTTTGGGTTTTAAAATGATATCGTATTCATAATTTTAAAATGGAAATGTTTATTCTGGTTTTAAAGTATGAGCTATTTTTAAATGACCGCGGTGTTATAATAACGATGGGTTGGCAAAGAGACCGGGATCGGATATGGACATACTCTCTGTCGATACCGAAAACCACTTTGACTAACCGTGTACGCGGTGGAGATTCCAGAATGAAGTAGGCGGTGGCGACGTTTCCTGTAAGGTGAATACGTGGACCCGACTCCCGTGAGTTGGCATAAGGTGGCTAAAACAGGAGCGATTCTCAGGCCAATGAGGTCATTCCTCTGATCGGACCCTCCTCTTCGTTATTATACTTTGACTTGGATTGATTCAGTGGCCACTTCTATATTTCGATTTTGGGGAGTTAGTCCGAGGTGGGCGGTAACTGCGGCTACGCGTTTCCACCAGCCTGGATAGCAATTGGTATATCTACCCTGGCATTGCCTAGTTGTGCCGTGTCACCTTCCATACCGAGCCTTTACTACGAGTTTCTATTTGTGTCGTACCTATGGAGTATCCTCTGGTAGCTTCCCGATCAGGAGGTATTACGGTACTGTATAGACTACTGGCATTATTTGTGTTAAGGGCTATATGGGTAACCCCTTAACGCTATTAAAAAGTAAGTTTATTTTATAAATAGACACTATTATAATAGCGCAATATACTACATAGTAAATAGTTTAACGGATCCTTAGGAGATGTAAATCCCGAACATCTCTTGAGTTACTGTACTCATATTTATTTCTGTTAATTTAACTCACATAAGATCTTTTAGTTCTGACTCGAGTGTTTTTGTCTTTTCAAATTCGCTCGCGTCAGTCCGAGCGTTTCAGGATCGAAGACTTTAGCTTTGGAGGACGAAGACGAAGAATCCGTATTATTATTATTATTTATAGTATTGCACCACTCTCATAATGTTCCGCTGCATTGATTGTATTGGTATGTGTAACTCTGATATTTATTGTGTAAAGAATAACAAGTGTTTCGTAAACCATTTATGAACTGTATATTTATTATTATATTTTATCCTTCCGCTGTGAGATTCTATTTTGTTTTTATTTCTTCTCTGTTTTTCTTATTTACCCCATAACAATCCGCCTTTCCGTTATGTTTTGAATTGGCACGTGTGTCGGTTTAAAGTGTGCGAAAAGGCGGGATGTTACAAGTTGGTATCAGAGCTAGGTTTAGCGATAAACTTTGGCTTTGTGGGGTTTGACTCTTTGTTAATAGGGTAGTAATACCCTATGGGAGTCGCTGAGTGTATATATATGAGAGAGCGTATTTGTTAGTGTTAATAAAGATTTTGATATTGTGTTAATCTGTTCCGCTTTGTATTTATAAATTCTGGTTGATGCATGGGACTCTATGACATCAATAGGGATTTCTAAACACTTAATAGGACAGACCGACATAATATTTGTTTTAATATAGGTAAATGAAATAATTTTGCCTATTATATTTTCTATATATAAAATAAAAAAATTCAAATGATATCTATATTTGGTTGCAATAGATTGGTTGTTAGGAATAAAATTTATAAATAATAGGCAAAATAAGATTGTAATTAAAATCATTGAAATTTGGAAATTTTAGAACTTAAGTCCGGGATTTTTGAAAATTTGCTTTCAAAGGATTTATGAAATATAATGATTTGGTTTATAAATATTTTCTTATATAAATATTTAGTATAATTCGAAAGAATTGGTTTAAGAGGATTTTTAGGAAAATAAGTCTGTACTTTCCTCTCTGTCGCTGGAAAATAATTTCGGTGATGGCGGCTGCATCATCGACTTTTATTTTCGAGTTTCGAAGGGAAAGGCCACTGTAGTAAATTCTACTGCAGATTTATTTTGAAATTATCTAGAATTTTAATTGTTTAAATATAATTAGAGATATTTAAGTTGTAAGAAATTATTTATCTGTTATTTTAAGAATATTTGAAATTTTACCCGGTATTTAATTCTTAAATTTCCATTAATAGATTGTTTAAATTTTTTAGTGGAAAAAAAAGGTAAGTAATTAATGAATGTGAAATCTCTAATTTAGGCAAGAAATTAATGCAAAGTATAAAAAGAAATTTGAAAATTTTGACAATTGAGACAAAGAATAATATTGGTTAACATTTAAATTAAAAGATGAGATAAAACTTGCATAAGTTCTTTTTCTTTTTCTTTAACATAAATAACTTACCAAGTATAAAAAGTTGAAATGTAAATTAAGAGTGGAATAGAATATTATGCAAGTAGAATTTTGGAAAAATGAAGTATTCAATAAATTACTGTTATAAATAAGAATATAATGGTATTAACTTAAGTGATGATTGGAATTTTACTAAAATTAAAGGTTGTATTATTAATAGGTGATTTTAACCTTAAGAAAGTAAAAATGAAATTCCTTAATTTATAAAGTTTGATTGTAGGGTTATTAACTTAAGTACGCCTTAATTTCCCCCTATTCTAATATAATGGAAAGTAGGAAAAATATAAATGACTGCAATCCATAGTCAATGAATGAGTAAAATCTTTCACTTATAGGAATGCAGGTTATAAGGTTAATAAATTAAGTGTAAGTAGAGGGTTATTGTAAATAAATATAATAGGAACGTAAACATTAAGTAAATGAATGAAATTAAGGGTAAGTTGAAATTGTAAGTTATAAAACAAATATATATTAATAAAATGGAATTGAGAAGAAACTTGTAAATTTTCACTTACATTCTTAAAACATACATAACTTACCATATAAGAAAAGTGCAAAGTTAGTAAGAAAATGTAAGGGAAATTCTTACAAGTGAAGAGAAAGGTAATGAAAGTAATCAATGAATTTGCTGTGATAAAATGAGAATTAAATTGTATAAACTTAAGTTAAATTGGAAATTTTACTATATAAGTAAAGGTAAGTAGTATAAATAGATGATATATACTTTAGTTAATAAATTGGAATACAAATATAATGAATTTTGTAATAAATGGAAAATAAAATTGTAAGAAACAAAGAAATCCCTCCATGAATGAAAGAAAGAAAATCAACCCACTGAAGCATGAAATAAATGTATAATAAGCTAAATTGGTGTTGGTTCGAATTGTTATTGTTGATTTATGTTTGTTGGGTAAGGAATTTGAAGTTGTTGGATGAATAAATAATCTATCTTTGTTCCATCTAAGACTGTTGAGTAAAGGATGCACTTGATAGTTAATTTCATTTCATACAAATTTCAAGTTTGAACCCAAACAACTATTTGTTTGATGGATTAAATGGTTGCTTTGCTTTGTGTATGTATGCTGTTTGTAAAATTGATGATTGTTGTATTGTTTGGTTGATTAATGATTGAATCCACTTGAATAATTCACTTTAAAATAAATATTTAATCTTTTAGATTATATAAGTGAATACGGGTGATGGAAGCAACTGCTACTGCTTTTGGTTCCAAAATAATAAGCGTATATTGCCCGACAAATAGGTACGTTTTCGGATTACGTTTAAAGCGCTATTTTTCCCGTGTTGGGATATAATATTTTGATAATATATGTAATATATTTGTATATTTTGATATTATATTTTCTCCAGAGTCTCTCCGTACAAAGGAGACTCTGCCAAAATTTTCCGTAAATTTTGGACTTAGAATTTTGTGAAAATATTTTCCCAACTTTAATAATTTAAGTACAAAAGAATATAATGATTATAAAACTGGTATATTTTATATAAGGGAATTAATTTAGTAATATTGTCAATAAGTTAATGTTTGAAATAAGATGTATTGTTTTACTCTTCCTTCTCCCTTCTTTTTCCTTTTCGGGGGCGAAAAGTTTTGAGTGGGGGAGATTGTAACGACCCGTTAAATTTGATAATATTAAATGGATTAACTTAATATAATTTTTAATCTAATTTATAATAAATGTAGGAGTTGGATATAGTAACTGAGATTAAAGATTTAACAATTGAAATGTTATATGGCAATAGGTAGAATAACGAAGATTTGTGTTGTGGTTATAAGTCATAATTAGTTGATTAAAATGGTATTAATGAAATAATAACTGAATTGAATTGCAATATATAAACATCAGAAAAATTTAATTGGTGGATTAAATTTGTTAAAGTTCATAAGTTTTGTAATTTAGTTTAGTAGAACTTTAAATTATAAACGAAGATTGAAATAAACGATAAATTTAATTATGTAAATGGTGACTCAAGACCTAGGTTATAGGAATTGGAACATAATCCAATTTGAATTAAGTAGAAGAAGGACTTGGTTAATATGTAAGTTATTGTTCAAGGTATTGAATAAAAACTTGGAATCCAATCATAATTTAATGATAATAACGTTAGTATTAGAGAATAAATATATTTCAATGCAGTACCCGAATGAACGGAATAAAATGAATATATATTGAATAGAAATGAAATGTAAATTGGCACATTTGGTTGAAAGTTAATTTTAAGAAACATATAAATGTTGAATTTGTGAATATTAATATAAATATTAACTTGAATGGGATTCATTAATACAAAGATGTAATAAGTGTAGATAGTAAAAATTTAATGGCTGTAGTGGATAAAAAAATCTAGTAGTAACATAAAATTTATTTATATGGAAAAAGAGTACAGATTTGAACAAATTTATGAAAATTTGATAAGAACAGTGGTTGTAATCAGTTTGGTTATTTAATATTTGAAAGATAGAGATTTGTAAATCCGTTAATGAATTTATAATGGGAAGGAATGGTAAGAATGTAAAAATTATAAGCATTTGATTCAATTAAGGGAATTAAATTATAATAAATGGCCATTTAATAAATTCAACGTTCTGTGAGAAATCATAATAGTTGTGTAAAATGTGTACAAACTTCGATTTGGAAATTTATTGGATTTATAATGGTTTTGGTATTACATTTATGAGTTTAAAAGTTATTCCATTTTGTAAAGTAATAAAAGCTTATTTAGGTGACTAGAATTTAGCGTAACGACTATTGTGTGTTACCTATTCTTGTTGCTTGTTAATTTAAATTTTGGGAATCAAATTCAATTTATCCGCCAATTTACCGCAGTTAAAGTGAAATGAATTGGTGAATGAGTAATGTTAAATGCAAATAAGATGTAACCAAGAAAATCCCATTTATAATAATTTACGTAGAATAAAGTAAAGAAACCAGGAAATGAAATGTGAAAATGTGGATGCAATGAGATCTTAAGTAATAATAACTTTGTTAGGTAAGTGATAACGGATTTTTTTTGTATAAACAAATAAAGATCCAAATTTATTTGCAAATTAATTGCAATCAACTGAATTTATTGCAATTAAATGGATTTAATATTTAATAGTTATGTAATTATTATTTGGAAGAAATTGGAGTTATTTGTAATAAGTATGAACCTAATGTTAATTTTTCTTATAGGATTGACAATTGATATGGAATGAAAAGAAGAAAATTTGGGTCAGTAAAATTTGTAATTTATGCATAATAAAATGGATTCTAACGTTAAATACTACGTTATTGAGATTTAAATTAGACTTAAAGAATAATGATGTGAATCAGGAACTAATGTTTATGGCATCTTTATTTTAAGTGAAAGTTGAGAATATAAAGATTAAAAATCTAAAGTATGGGTTTTTGAGAATATAATTTATAAAATTCTTAAATATAAGAAAGTGTAGAAATTAACATTGCAATTAATATACTGTCAACTTTTAATTCACAGCTAAACCTGTTAAATCTTTTCAATTGATTACGAATCATATAAGATATAAAATTTGGCCAATTTTAGAATTTAATATAAAATTTGGATTTTTATAATATATTTAATTTATTTAATGAATATTAAAAATAGCCATTTTGGCCACGGACTCGGATTTCGATGAAACCAGTTTCATCGGATCCGTATCGGTGAATTATTATAGAGTTTCAAGTTTCGTATCGATCGGACTTGTCATTTGATCGTACGGGCGTGAAACGCCTTGAAATCAATTTAATAAAATCAATTTGAAATCAATTTGGAAATTTTGTTTTCAGCATAACTTCTTCATACGATCAAATTTGGGCGTGAAACTTTTTCCATCGCGTTCAGAATATTTTAAATTACCTATTTGGATATATAGATTTACGAAATTTCGTTCCGGAGACATAGCGGGCTTTTTGGGCCATAGTTTGTTTCGTACGTTCACTTATCCGATCCATCTACGCTATCTCTAGTCTACCTATATAAGCACGGTTATAGACCCTAGCTACTCCTTATTTTCATTTTCTATACATACATCTCATTCTCACCTCCTCATTCTAATGGCAGAAAAAAAAACCTAATTCCCAAATTCCAAAAAAAAAAATTCAAATTTTTAAAAAAAAAAAAATTTGCGGATCTGCAGCAGCTTCTGGTCGCGCTTCGGGTTTCAGGGGAGAAAACCCTAGAGCAACTTCGGGTCAGGAAGAAAATGACTCGGGTCGCTCCGGGTCGTTTTGGCGAAAACTCCAAGCAGGCACCGGGGAATTGAGGCGGCGCACCGAAGTCGAACCCGAAGTCGACCCAGGACCAGAATTTTTCATTTTTCAAATTTTCATAACTTTTTCATACGAGCTCGGATTCACGCGCGGTTTGTTTTGCTGGGATCGTATCGGAATTTCTGACGTTTTGACGCTGGTTTGGACGAATTCCGAGAAGGGCGAATTTTTGGGTTTAAATCGAATTTAAATTCGATTTAAATTCGAAAGGTGAGTGTTTTAACCCACTTACAACTACTAGAAGCTTTTATGTTTGTTAAATTAATTTTAGAAATGAATAGAAATTTATTTATGAGTATTTGGCATGTTTATTTCACTCATATTTGTTGAATTGCATTTATTAAATTTAACTGTTAATTTAATTTATTTATTGCGTATTAATTGATAGTTAGAATTAATTTGTTTGCCTATAAACTGCTAGTTAACAGTTATATAGATTATTACTGAATATAAACTGTTAGATTAATAGCTGTTAAATTTAATTTGAATAAAATTGCCAGTATTACCTGTTATGTAGTACCAAAAATAATATTGTTATTGATTGATATTGATTGATGATTGCGATTTGGATGATGGATGATGTTGATGAATGGATGTTTATTGTATATCATTAAATTGCAAATTATCATGCATATTTCATTTCATTCGGGATTGTGGTTTGAAATGATATATAACCGCAAAATTTTATATCTTTTAAATTGCGGATTGAAATGATAAATATCTGTATCACTTGACCATAGGGTAGAAAATTATATACAGGCACCGCGGTCTATATATAACTATTTTAATGTGATTTCTATGGTTTGGATGGAATACGGTTTATAATAATCTTAAATTTTATATTGTATAAATATTTTTCTTCCATATATATATATACATATGAAGTTGAAAATTTTGAAATTAAAAGGTGTATAAAAATCTTTATTACAAATGGAAGAAAATTAAGAAAATGGAGTTTAATCATTTATATCATATGTTTAAATGTTAAGTTTGGAAATTTTAAGATATGATATTTATAATTGGATTTTTCCCAAAATAAATTGAAATGAATATTCTAGTATAATTTGAATTGGGAAAAATATATATATTTTATTACTAGAAATTGAAGTCTTATTATTTATGGATTTTATATGAATATTCAAGACTAATTAATAGAACAATTGATTTGTTGAAAGAATAAAATCCAACTTTAGTTTGAAATATTAATACTCCAAATGGATATACGTATATATATATATATATATATAAATTGAAGTGGTTTTGGAACTTGAGAGAGATAATACAAATTTTGGTTTAGACTTTAATAAAGAAATGTATTTGAACTATTTTCTTTACAAAGTAACATTTAAGTTAAACCTTTTAATTCATCTACCGTTGAATATCCAAACCATTCAAGTTTTAAAAGTTATGGTTTTAAATTATGAATTTCGAAATATTATGCTTTGAAAGGATATTTGGCTTTCAGACGTTATAAATTTTAAAGCATTTGGATTTTTGAAAAGGTTTATATTTGGGATAAAGGATATCATATTGTTTTGGGTTTTAAAATGATATCGTATTCATAATTTTAAAATGGAAATGTTTATTCTGGTTTTAAAGTATGAGCTATTTTTAAATGACCGCGGTGTTATAATAACGATGGGTTAGCAAAGAGACCGGGATCAGATATGGACATACTCTCTGTCGATACCGAAAACCACTTTGACTAACCGTGTACGCGGTGGAGATTCCAGAATGAAGTAGGCGGTGGCGACGTTTCCTGTAAGGTAAATACGTGGACCCGACTCCCGTGAGTTGGCATAAGGTGGCTAAAACAGGAGCGATTCTCAGGCCAATGAGGTCATTCCTCTGATCGGACCCTCCTCTTCGTTATTATACTTTGACTTGGATTTATTCAGTGGCCACTTCTATATTTTGATTTTGGGGAGTTAGTCCGAGGTGGGCGGTAACTGCGGCTACGCGTTTCCACCAGCCTGGATAGCAATTGGTATATCTACCCTGGCATTGCCTAGTTGTGCCGTGTCGCCTACCATACCGAGCCTTTACTACGAGTTTCTATTTGTGTCGTACCTATGGAGTATCCTCTGGTAGCTTCCCGATCAGGAGGTATAACGGTACTGTATAGACTACTGGCATTATTTGTGTTAAGGGCTATATGGGTAACCCCTTAACGCTATTAAAAAGTAAGTTTATTTTATAAATAGACACTATTATAATAGCGCAATATACTACATAGTAAATAGTTTAACGGATCCTTAGGAGATGTAAATCCCGAACATCTCTTGAGTTACTGTACTCATATTTATTTCTGTTAATTTAACTCACATAAGATCTTTTAGTTCTGACTCGAGTGTTTTTGTCTTTTCAAATTCGCTCGCGTCAGTCCGAGCGTTTCAGGATCGAAGAGTTTAGCTTTGGAGGACGAAGACGAAGAATCCGTATTATTATTATTATTATTTATAGTATTGCACCACTCTCATAATGTTCCGCTGCATTGATTGTATTGGTATGTGTAACTCTGATATTTATTGTGTAAAGAATAACAAGTGTTTCGTAAACCATTTATGAACTGTATATTTATTATTATATTTTATCCTTCCGCTGTGAGATTCTATTTTGTTTTTATTTCTTCTCTGTTTTTCTTATTTACCCCATAACAATCCGCCTTTCCGTTATGTTTTGAATTGGCACGTGTGTCGGTTTAAAGTGTGCGAAAAGGCGGGATGTTATAAAATTGGTTATACACTTTTTAAATTAAGTAATAAATAATGTGTAAATAGCTATTTAATTATACGTTTTATATTGTATATATATGTACAACAATTGTTCCGCTTTTGTTTCATATAAATTGGTTATATACTTTTTAAATTAAGTAATAATAATGTGTAAATAGCTATTTAATTATACGTTTTATTTGGTACGTTTTATATGGTATACATATGTACAACAATTGTTCCGCTTTTGTTTCATGTAAATTGGTTATATACTTTTTAAATTAAGTAATAAATAATGTGTAAATAGCTATTTAATTATACGTTTTATTTGGTATGTTTTATATTGTATATATATGTGCAATAATTGTTCCGCTTTTGTTTCATGTAAATTGGTTATATATTTTTAAATTAAGTAATAAATAATATGTAAACAGCTATTTAATTATACGTTTTATTTGGTACGTTTTATATCCGTTCTTGTTCAATTATTTGGCATTATATAAATGGTACGTTATTTTATGAAATGTACTTTAGCATATATTTTACTAAATAAATAAGAAACAAATAAATTCAAGATGCATTACTTTGTTAATTTTTGTAGGCATACGTTTCGATTTATTTATTTCCTCTATAATACGCACTCTTTTTTATTTCTTACCTTAGCTGTTAAAATCATCTGTCGTGCATTTTAAAAGGAATTTAAAATCTTGCCTTACGCTTCATGTGTAAAAAAAAAATTTCACCTTTTTTTCCCACTTTCCATTTGCCTCTTTGTAATTAATTGGAATAAAATACTACAATTCCTCTACCGTTTCAAAATTTTATTTCTTGCGTTTCTTCCCACTTAATCAACGCAAGCCTATATGTTAAATTCAAAAGCTCCGTACATAATATCTCCGCATATCAATTTTCCTTCATCTCCTCGAGTGAGCTTTCCCATCAGTAAGTAATGGCTACAAATTTTTTTCTTTTTTTTCTTTTATTCTTTCTTGTTTTTCCTCTTGTTTCCAGTTTTGCTTTATCAAAACTTGATATATGCGTATGTGTGTAAGCATACTTAGATTTGCTTTATTTTGATTTCAAGATCTGAACCTGGTTGTCGCATCCTCTAATTTTCGTGCTTTCTTTGCACTTTTCGGTGTGGATATCGTTATTTTTGAATCAAATCTCCAGCGTCGTAGATGTGAGTAATTCACACATGTCATACATGCCAATATAGTTGTGAAGTGACACCAAGTGAATGTGTAGAAACTTTTATATTATGTTATACCTGCCGATGATATCATTTATATGATGTTGAACCCTGTTATTAACTTGTCACATCATCTGTTATATTCTACTCTGTTATATTGTTTATTTATTTCTGTTTCTCACACTGCAAGTTCCATGTAGAATAGAATCACTATGGGTTGAAATGATACATACATAAACGGACTTTAGAATAGGAAAAATCATTATGGGCTGAAATGATAGGCCTGAGTGATTTTTATTTATTTTTATTTGTCTTGGGATTTCGGGTTTGAAATAATCAAAACCCAAAATTTTTACCGATTACGGATTTAAATGATAATTTCCGTATCACTTGATTTAGGTGTGAAATATTTTCCGGACATATGGTTGATTTCAAAATATGATTTCTTATAAATTTCATGTATTGTAAATGAAATAAAAAAATGAAATTTGACTTATATTGGATTTAAATGGTTAAGAAGTGATTTTCTAAAAGGTTAAATGTTATAAGTTAATAGATGGTTTAAGTTGTAGTGTGAAAGTTGATTTACCTTAATAATGGGAATTTAAGTAAAAAAATGGAATTATAAGCTTAACTTGGTAATTAATATAATTGATGTATGAATTGGATAAATATAAAGTAAAAGAAAATATTAAGTTATTTGTAAAATAAAGTTAAGCAACTATAAGTGTATTTTAAATTTATGTAATTAGTTTAAAATGTTAAATAAATGGATAGTTAAATGGAAATTTGGAATTTAACTTGACTTGGAATTGTGAGATTTGGTTTTAAAATGGAAGTTTAAGTAAATTAAATAAAAAGGGAAATTTAGTTTAATGTATGTAATGGTAATTTGAAATTTAAGTGATAAATAATTATTAAAAGGTAAAGAATGGGAAATTTGTACGCTTGAATTTAATAAGTGAAATTATTGATAATTATTTATGAAATTTACTTTATAAAAATCATAAGTTCCTGGGTATTTAAATGACCATTTTATACTGGAAAATATGAAATTTTATAAGTCGAAAATGGTTTAAATTGAAGTTTATTTGAAGTGTTTAACTGAATAAATGAACTCAGAAATGGCTAAATTTTGGAAATTGAATATTTGATTTGAAGGAATAATGACTTGACTTTTTAATGGTTTAAATGAATGATTTTATTAGTAATTATAAATCATTTTGAAATTTATAACCACGGGTACACTACTTTGGGTGTAATGTGATTTTCTTGTGATTGTTTGATGCACACCTTTGATTTTAAGAGTGTGGCTAGAGGTGAGGGGTTACTG
Organism: Allium cepa; assembly: GCA_030765085.1. Classification (NCBI taxonomy): domain Eukaryota; kingdom Viridiplantae; phylum Streptophyta; class Magnoliopsida; order Asparagales; family Amaryllidaceae; genus Allium; species Allium cepa. The sequence continues at coordinate 971,893,091 of CM060928.1, forward strand.
CAGCTCTACGCTACCCTAGTCACAATAACACTGTTATTTGCATTGTTTACTTTAATATGGATATTTCTAGGATAGTGTTTATTACTACTTAATTGATGATTTGACTGATCCTTAAAGGATGGGTGATCCCAAGCATCCTTTAAGTTATTGTGCATTGCTATTATAGTTCACTTGAGTTTGGTTTACATTGTATAAGTATGTATGTCCTAACTCGAGTGTTTGTGTTTTACTTTACGCTTGGGTCAGTCTAAGAATCACAGCTTTGGATTCACCTTCTGTAGCTAGAATTTTGCTGGAGCTTGTCTGTCTATTCGTCTACTTCTTCCAGTTAGTTCCTATTCGGTGTCTGTCACTTGATTGTTGTTTATGTATCCTGACTTCTATTGTATCTATTTTACTATGAGATTTTGTATATATTTTAAGAGTATGTATACAGTAGCTTCATGAAGTACTATGGTGTTTTATATGCGCTGCGAGTATTCTGATATTTCTGTGTCTGTGATTCTGTGAATGGTCTTATTTGCTCCAAAATTTATTACAATCTATTATTTTAAATTATTCAATTCTGACATGTGTGGATTATTGTCGATTTGAATGGTCCAAAATAGTGGGTCGTTACATTAGGGCAAGTGCCTGCATCAAGAGCAGCATGCACCTACAGATGTACGACCTGGGTTTTGAGCAGCGTTTGTAGTGGGCGACTGGTGAGATGCGAATGTGAAGAGGAGAGGAGTGGGAGGTCGCGTGAACTGTGGCCGAAGGTAGTAATCGATTCAAAGCAGTGGAGGATTCGCTTGCAATTTGAAGCGTGGTGGAGACATTGTCCAATGATGATTGGTAGCGGGTTTCTTTGCAGCGTTGAGGTGAGTCATTAAAAATCACAAATTCTATACTTTATTGTGGGATAATATTTTCTTGTTGATGGTTGATTTGGTGGATTAATCTATTTTAACTCACATATCTATATTTATTCCATTTTTTGTGATATAAATCATTATCTCGATAATTGATTGCATTGGTTGATTAAATTGATTTAGGTTATTGATTAGATTGTTTCAATGAATTATTTGTCTGAAGTATTGAAAATTTATCATTGGTGATATATGAATTGTTATATGGAAAAGAAGAAGTTGATTTGCAAACGAAATTACATCTGAGTGTAAATTGAACTTTATATATTTGAATATGAATTATGTATTTAAAATATTAGATTTTTTAATCGATGGTTTAAAATGAATCAAATGGTTAGAATAAGGTTGCATGTTAAGAAATATTTTGCTTATCCCAAGTTTTGGGTTAGTGCCTAAAATTACATACATTGTTTGTAAGATCGGATTTGCTGGAAAGCGGTTCGGATTGGTAAATAATTTCATATTTGAAATGATATCTTATAGAGTGTTGTTGGCTGTAAAAGTTGAATTTTGATGAGTTGTTACTTGAATTGTTTGAATATTCTAAAAGAATTCCAAAGTGAGATTTTAATCACTTTGATCCTTGTTGAAATTTATTTACAGAATATAGTTAAATTATATCATATTCTTAACTTATTTCTTAATTCAAAGTTTTATTTTAAGATGAGAAATAATTATTTATAAAACCTTTTAAAATTTACTGTTACACGTATATTAAAATTTTGGAAATGCTTTCAAAGTAAAAGATAAAATATAGTATTATTTTATAAAATTTGTTACGAAAGTAGTAGTTCCAGTTTCAACTTATTAGTTATAAAAGAGGTTTAAATTACTTTTAAAAGAGTTTAAAAGCTTTTGTAAATAAACAACTCTTCTTCAAAAATGAGTTTATTGATTTAAAAGTGATTTTGAAAAAATGATATCTTGATATATAAAATAACTAATTTAAAACTCTTTTATTTTATTTATTATGGATTAACAAAGGCGAGAAATTTAAAATGAATTATGGATAAAATATTTTTGAAATCGTTTTCTATACGATAAAATTGCATTAATTAGTTTCAACCTATAAACTATTGTTGGTTTTTATTGTACTTAGTTTTTGGCTATTTTAATGAAGTTTGAATAGGATTTCTGATGAATTTCATGATTTTCTATGAAACAAAGAATTTTAATAAACGATCAAATTGTCGGATGGTATGGGACACTTTGTACAATTCTTTCGATTATTATTACAATTTGTTAAATAGAGTTTGAGTGGAAATTACTAGCTTTTAGTAAATACTTGAATTTACTTTTTGGTATGGGACAGTTAGCTAAAAAAATTTGATTACTGGAGTGACAGTAATTAACACTTAGAGTGTTATTATCTTAGGGTGTTCGGATTTCAGACCGATACATCCCCGAGAAAGATAACTCTTTTTTCATCGATTTGAGAATCGATACATTTTTAGATTTGGGTAGGCAATTCTCTTTCGAAAAATCTGTTATGTTATAAATACGACCATCTCTTTTGGAAGATAGATTTTTTCATGCAACATAGTCTATAGATACCGCAACCTATCAGTTTATTTTGTTTTATACAATTAGACTACCTCTTTCGGAAGGTAAATTTGCATAGGACAGATTAGGTACATGGATGCTCTTTTCTTTGAGTGGTGTGTCCTTAATCTGACGTCTCTTTCGAAAGGCTTCCTTTCTATGTAGCGGGTCTCTTTCGGTAGATTTTGCGTCACTATATTAAACTGATAGATGACTACCATTATTATTTCGTTATTGATGATTATTTCTTCTGATATTTTTAGTATGGATATTCTGTATACTTTATGGCTCTAAGGAATTTTGAATTGGTTATCACCGTATTTTGATATGATAGTCTATTGAGACTTGATATGTATTTATGAGATAGTGATTTGTTGAATATGCCTTATTTGAGTATTTGTTTTAGGCATATTTTATTTATTACATATTTGGTTATTGTTAAGTCAAAATTGTGAGATATATATTTATTGATTTGATATGCCTTTTACGGAATTTTGGATTTTAGGCATTTTTTGAGATGGCTTATTTTCGAGTTAAGTCAGTTATGGATTATAAAGTAATAAATTTAATTAATATGCCTCATTATGATTGATTGTTCGACATATTAAATATGGCTTACTATTTTAAGTCATAAGGTTTTGATATTAGTATCTCATCTTTTTATTTAGATATAGTCTGACCCGTTTATTATTTTAATGCCCGAGTCAGGCCAAGACTTTACAAGTATAGGGACCCATTAACCTTTGGATTTTGGCCTAGCATTGAAGTAGACTATTTTAATAGTTTTAGTTTACTTCATACTTGGATACATTGACAGCTAGGAGTTTATGTCATCTATATTATATAGTAGTGACTTTGTACCTGATACAAGATTTTGGATATGATGTATATATTTTTATGGATCTAGTACTCATATTTTGTAGACTCACATTCTATTATACATATGATGATGTATATTATTCCGCTGTGATCTATAACTCTGATTCTGATTTATCTATATTATATACAGTTCTAAATATTTTTAATCGATGTGTTAATTACTTTGCATTAATCTGTACACGTCTAAATTTTAGTTCAGATCCTCAAAAAGGTAAATAATACATGTCAGTGTTTGTATAAAGATATATTCACATTAGATCGCTCTTAACTAATCGAATTTTCTGGATTAGCAGACAACATTACTTGTAATGTTCTTTGCTAAACTGGGCATAGCGGTGAGGTCATTACAGCTTGGTATCAGAGCTGCGTTCGGAACATTATAGAATATAAATAGTACATAGTTGAGATCTATACCTAGATGATCTAGAGTCTTGTCTCTTGGGAGTATAATTGTTAGTAATTTAATTAACTATTTAGGAATAGAAATATAAATGATTATTGGGAATAATCATTAGGACATATTTGAAAAAAATCTTTCGATAATACCATATAACTTATTGTTATGAAAATATTGAACTCGCTTAAAAAGTGGGATTTAATGAAAGCATAAACGAGTCCTTAGATGGCTTTAAATCATATTGTTGTGTTTTGATTTGTTAGTGATCAGAGCACGCGGTGAAAGCTGGAAGATAACATTCCACTGAAGGTGACTGTTTATTTGTTTGATTGAAATGTACGTCGTTTGCATCCCTGGTTATTTTGTTATGCTTAGTTTAAAATATGAAATTAAATATGACATTATCACTTAAAGAATTTATAAACCCATTTAAATTTGAATGAACCCAATTATTAATAAAAGCCAGTGCTTCCTCCACAATAGAATCATTGGAGAATAATAAAAATATTTAAGCAATTAATAGTTATAAAATATAGAAAGATAAATAATATGTATCTAATTAAATTTGGAACTTGAAAAGATACTTAATAAATAAAATAAGCTATAATAAAAATGGACTGGTTAATTGACGTTCGATTGCTTTGAAAATTCTAAATAATTGTTGAATTAGTATCGAGTAGGAATTTTAATCTAAAATTTATAACCTGCTTGATATTAATTATTAGACATTATGTATCTTCGTTGGTGTGATTACCGCAAAATAAATTAAAAACTTCTTTTTATATAAAATTTTAATTATTGGTACAATCGATTAAATTCCAAGATGCACAATAGAATTGAAATTTGTTAAGAATTATTTTATTTAAAAATAAGTTGGATTGAAAGAATTTTTATAAAAGCAAATACTAAATTGGATCAAATTTTGTGACAAAGAATACATATATATATGTATGTATGTATGTATGTATGTATGTATGTATGTATTGTATATATATGTATGTATATGAATAACATTGATTATGTTATTTTCAGCAAGCAATATTTGGTGAAAGTGTAAAATACCAGAAGGTACATGTATATCTTATAGAAAATAAATTGTGTTAAATTGCCCGTTGAGTGTTTTAAGAATTTTGGTCAATGCCCCTAATCAACTTTATCGATAGGGATCCCTAAACACTAGGATGAGACATTTTGGCATAGTGTTTTGGATAATAAAATATTTTAGAAATAATATTTAGCATTATATACATATAATATTTTTGAAAAGAAGATTTTTTTTTGAAATAAACTAAATATTATATATATTAAAATAGACAGTTCAGACGGATTGTTTTGAAGGTAATATAATAATTATAGAAGCGTATAAATTACATTTTTGAAGGAGATGCCTTAAGATATTTTGGAATATATATATATATATATATATATATATATATATATATATATATATATATATATATATGGAAGTATGGAAAATGAGAGTAGGATTATATTTGAAAATAAAGTGCAAAGAGATATAAAACTTGTTTATATAAACTTCCAATTAAGTGAAGTTCAAAATGAAACTAAAATTCATTTACGAATGCAATAAGTTATTGATTGTCGGTACTTTGATTTGGTGGATAAATATTTTTCTCAAATATGACTTTGCAAAATAAATAAGATTTAAAAGTACTTTTATAAAGCAAAGATAAGAGAGAATTCTTTTTGATTTTATGCACACACACACAGATACATATATATGTGTGTGTGTGTATGTGTGTGTAACTTCTTGTTAGAAGTTAGCTTTTCCAAGTTATTAATTTCAAAAGTAAGAATGTAATTTAAAGAAAAGCAATTGGATTTTCTTGATTTTTCATTTTGACAGAAAGTGATTTTCTGAGAAATGAATTTTGTGATAAAATAATTTCGAGTGAAATAAATTAATTAATTGAATTTTTATGTGTAATGTGTATGCTACATTTTATGTGTGGCATTGCTTAGTTGTTTATGATTTTCTGTATTGATGTGGTTTTAGCAATTAATTGTTTAAATGTATTGGACGCAACTTGTATATAAAATATGAAGTAAAGTGAGTATGACCTCTCTTCAAGTCTACAGTGAAAATAACTATATAAATTACGGTGACTATAATTCAACTTATCTTTTAATTTTTATTCATGATCAGACTCATTTAGCAAATTAGGGGTTCTTTGACGTCCTAATTATTGCATTTATAGCTATTATTAAAAACTTATAGGAGCTATAATTTCTATTAGAAAATAATTTCACTAAATGCATGGACTGATATATCATGTTCCATGCATGGTATGTTTGATTTGTGACTTTTATTGTGTAAAGTTTCGATTACCTGCTTGTTTTCTTATTCCTTTGTGCAATAAAGAAAAATTTATTTGGAGTTTAGATAATTCAGAACTTGGTAATATATTTATTCGATTGCAAGGTAAACACTTATTGTCTAATTGAGGTAGAAATATGAGGCATGTTCTTTACTAGATTGCATAAATGAGCTAAATAATCAAAATTCAAAATTTAAATTTTTAGGCATGGTCTTGATGTTAGAATGAAATTAACCATTAGACATATCAAATAAGTAATGTTTATACTTTTTGGATAAATGTGATGTAACAGCCCAATATTTCAAAACATTCACATCCGCACATGTCAGACTTGAATTGCTCGAAACAACATATTGTTAACTTTATATTTGGAAAAACTTAGCATATACAGTAAATAAATCAATCACAGAATCACAAACACAGAGTGATATAATAATAAGCAGCGGAAACAAATGAATGGTAGTTCATGAAGCTACTATATATATATATAACAGAGTTAAAACAAGATACAACAGAGGTCTCAAATACATAGAAGTCTCAATGCAATAGTCAAATAAAAAAATCTGAACATACCATTGGAGTTAGCTGAATAACTGAAAGCCGAATAGATATAGATGGATCTCCAAGCGATGCTCCAACTCCAAAGGTGAGTCTCAAATGCTGTGACACTCAATCCTACCCGAGCTTAAAGCAAAACATAAAACACTCGAGTCAGGATTAATATTCTTATATCAATACTCAAGTGAAATGTCAACTGAAATACAAGTTACTTAAAGGACGTTTGGGATTTCTATTCTCTAAGGATCCGTGAAACTATCTACTATGTAGTAACATACGCTATTATAATATGTCTATAGTAAAGTAAAACTATTAAAATAGCGTTAAGGCATTACCCATATCCCCCTTAACACATTTTATATATTCCCATAGTCTATACAGTACCGTAACTCCCCCCGTAAACTGGAGGGCTATCAGAGGGCACTCTATAGGTATGGTACAAAACAAACTCGTGGAAGGCGCGATAAGGCATGCGACAAGGCACTCGAGGCAATGCCATGGCAGATATACCGTTTTGTAGATCCGAATTGGTGGTAAAGCATAGCAGCTACTACCCCCCACCTCGTGACACACTCCCAAATCAAAGGGTGCACCCAATCAAATCACAAAAGCTATAGAATGGTATCGAAGAAATGTGCCCGATCGGAGAAATAACCTAACTTGGCCCGGCATGTCTCCTGTTTTAGCCGCATCAAGCTGACTCACGGGAGTCCTCCATATAGAATCATCACTAAACCATCCTACTTCATTCTGGAATCTCCACCATGTACACAGATGTTGAAGTGATTTTCGGCATTGGCAGAGGTATAACAATATCCGATCCCAGTCTCTTTAACAACCAAACGCTCATTTCACATCATGGCCATTTCATTTCAAATAGTTCATACTTGATATCAAAATACCATATTCATTTCAAAACCATATCAATTCAATATCATTATTCACTTTAAAACAATATTCATTTCCCAAAATCTAACACTTTCAAATTTATAACACTTTCAAAACCATAACACTTTTGAAATCATAGCACTTCCAACTTAAGCAGTTTAGATATTGGAGATAAAATATATATTAAAATAGTTGTAGATTAAAATAGTTTATATACTAAAATAATTTATATATTAAAATAGTTTATATATATATTAAAATACTTTATATAACAAAATAGTTTCCTCTCATTTCACAAATCGATTTAAATCATTTTAAATTCCGAAATTCAATTTAATCCAATTCCAGTTTAACCAATCAATTTAAAGTTCAAAGATTCAATTTTATATATTCAAACATTTGCATTGTAATTCCATTTATATTTCAACATTTAACGTTGAATTTTATTCAAATTAGAAAAATATTCATTTAAATATTTAGTAGCAATTCATTCAAATCCCAATTTATATATTTAAATCACTATTAAATATTCAATCTCAATTTACTCAAAATTGAGAATATTTATTTAATCATTTTTTTTATCGAATCAAGTTATAAATCAAGTCATAATCATATCTTTTCAAAATCTCAAAACTAATAAGTTTAAATCAATTCTTTCTTAAATTCAATTATTAACAAATTTAAATTCCAAGTCAACATTAATTTCTCTTTCCAACCTTTATTGTTAAAGTTATAAAATTTATTTTAGAATATTAATATAAATTTAAGTAAATACTTAAACATAATAAGTACTAATTAATTTAAATTTTATTAAATTAAATCTTATTATTAAATTTATTTTTATATTAAATCTATTTTTATATATTTTTAAGATATAAAATATAAGTAACATCTTGAAATTTTCATTTTTCAAAACTAACTTATAAGATAAAATTTCCAAAACATATTATTTTGAACTCTAAATTTTTATATTGTATTTCGAAAATAAATATCTATTAAAAACCATATATTTCATTTCAAACTTTGGAAATCATTTTCAAAATATAGACCAACGGTGTCTGCATATAATTTTCTATCATATGGTCAAGTGATACAGATATTTATCATTTCAATCCATAATTTAAATATCTACGGGTATATATCATTTCGACCTGCAATCCCAAAATCAAAGTCAATGAAAATCGCTTGGGTTTATCATTTCAACCCATAACGATTATCTCCTATTCTACAAGATCGTTCAAGTATGCATCATTTCAACCCATATGGTATTCTAAACTAACAAGGAACTTGTAGAGTGAAAACAATTATGATAAAATATAACATATCAATAACAGACATATATCATCAGTGATAAATAAAATATAAACAATAGGATATGGTGTTATATCTCACAGGTGAAAAATTACAGATAAATGCATATAATATATATAGCAATTATATAATTAACAATTAAATCTAGTAGCATATTTCAATTGTCGTTTCAAATGAAATCAAATCTAATAAATATAAGAATGTTAACTGTGAGTGATTGCTCACCTTTCGAGGCTATAGATAAACGAGAATGAGATGAGTTACGAATCCAAACACAAATTCCAAAGTAAAGCAAGATTGGCACGAATTCGACGATAGAGCTGATAACAGGAATCGATGAAAACAAATCAAATCAGTTTTGATATAAACTGAAGATATATACATTATTATTGTATTATATATATATTTCAATATTTTAATTTAAAACAAATATTAAAATAATGTAAAATTTTCAAAATCATTATTCCGAAAACTCAAGTAATAAGGATCAAAATTATATATATATATATATATATATATATATTACTCTTAAAACTCAATAAATCATATATAAGCTTATAAATATAAAATATATATATAAATCAAAATCTATATTTGGTTTTAAATTTAAAATCAATATGTACTGAGAATTATATTGACTTGTAGACATACATATATATTCAGAGACAATGCATAATTATAACAAAATGTATGTATGCACGCTACAACTATCATATGCCTATATATATGTACAACCGGTATATTCTTATCTACACAAACAGGTAATATATAAGTAAAAGAAGGTTGTTTCTTAATATATATATATATATATATATATATATATATATATATATATCATATACTTTTATAGTAGAATAGGGGTACTGTACCCTATAGCCTTTAGAGGCCATAACTTCTGCAACTAACGTATTTCAAAGAACACAGTACTTCCCAGTTGATATATATAACTCACACATGATACATAACAAATTTAAAATCACCATTTAATTTAACAAATATATTACCGTTTTTTAAATAAATATCAAAATATATAACCCAAAGTAAACCCTTTTCTCCCATAAGACAGAACCCAATACTTATATCTACTTCAAAAGTAGGATCTGGGTATACTTTTTTTTAAATACATATGTTTTAACCTATGTACACATACCTACATAATATATTCTTTTAACTTAAAATCAGAAATACCCAAAATATTTTGAAGTTATTATAAACATATACACACACACACACATACATTCTTCACAACAATTTCTTTAGAAACACAGATTGTCATAGACATTATATAAACTTATATAGTTTTATATATTGATAAATAGATTGTATATATTCTTATATAGACTTGAATATAAACCAATAGATTAGGTGAATAACTTACATATATATTGACTATAATTTATACACGTATATATGCAGGCTACACACAGCTAATATGCAGACACTATTTATATATACAATAACTTATAATATATATATATATATATATATATATATATATATATATATATATAATACCTATATATATCAGAGCATAGAGGCAAACATGGGCTGGTGAGTAGTTGATGCCGAATGAGATGGGTAGGAAGAGGGAGATGGAACGTGATGCCGAGCAATGGTGGATGGTGGGGTCAGTCCAATGGTTGAGGAGACAGTCATGATTTTCGAGGCTGGAGCGGTTCTTAAAGTGTGGGCTTGGTCGAGGAGGCAATGGAAAAGATGGGCGAGCGAAGGTGGTTCGACGCGGTTGTGGCGGAGTCCGGAGGAGGATGAGTTGCGGAGAAAAAGTAGCAGAGTGGGACACGGTATGCTCAGAGCGGAGGCTTCTTGCATTTGGGTGGTGGGCACAGGCGGAGATTATAAAGGCATGCTGAGTTTATAGAAGAGGATGGGTTTCAATTTAAAGAGGAGCAAATAGCATTTCGAGCAATTATAAACGAACTGTGATAATAGGAAAGGAAATGAACAGTTCAAAAGAAATAAACACACGTACAACTTCATATGCTTAAAATTTTCTCAAAACTATAGGAAAATGGAAAGTCACACACATGAATTCAGCATGTAATTTAAAGCAAATGACTGTTGATAAATAAGTATTGGAAATTGAATGGTCACCGAATATCAAAAGCTCTAAAACGGGTACCGATACGGTCCAACATTTTACAGATTTCGCCATCCACCAGAAGCCGAAACACATATACGAATATACTACGGAGATTGGCATGATGAAATGATCAAAACGGCATATAGATATCATCTATACGATCATCCTATCGAAAGTTGATAATTGGTACCGAAAATGCTATTAAAAAGCCGGAATTAAGATAGACGGAGCAATAACAGTCCAAATTTGACGAAACTAAATATGACGTCTCACTCAAAAGATGATAAACATTTTTATAATATAAAAATGTTTAGGCTTTTAAAACATTTTATTATCATCTAATATTAGCTGATTAAATAAAATTACACAATAAAATAAACTTCTATATTATCATATGAAAATTTACCATTTGCTATGTTTAAGTAGACGTATTCCAAATATTAAATTTTAATTTACAATCTTAATTATTTAAAATTTCACATAAATTCAGTTAACTATGTTATTAAAAATCATTAAAATTTACGGGTCGTTACACTCTCCCCCACTCAAAAATTTTCGTCCCCGAAAAGGAACGAGGTAGGAGAATGGAAGGAACCAGATAGAAAATAGACTGAAATACAAAATAAAACCATTAGTTTAAAATCATATAAATTTCATTTACTTTTATATTGGTTTATATTCAACTAGTTGATTCTAATTCATTTTATTTAATCAATCAAAATTTATTGTATTCACATTTGATTGGTTTCATTTCCATATATTTTTATTCAATTGATTTGTTTCCCATTTATTAACATTTATTACAAAAAAATTCACAACAAAATTTGTTTTATGTTACTCATCTATTAACAATTTTATCAACCATAGTTAATTCCACCTTAACATTCAACCTCAACTATTCAAAACCCTATAGATTTCAATTTTAAGTAAATTATTATTCAACAATTTGGTTTAATCCATTTTATTCAACCAATAAATAGTCATTCAATTTAAAATTGATTTTCTTTCATTTTATCAACATTTCTTTCAAACAAATTCATTTTTAAATTAACTCATTTATTTAATCCATTTCTCTTCAGCTAAGTTGATTTCACTATAATTCATGTTCACCATTCTTAGGTTCATATTTATCTGCTTAAATCGTCTTCTCCGTTATTTTTATTTTTGTTAACAAGATATATTGGGTGCATAAACATTTATTATAACCCTATATTATTCAACAAATTTATTCTCTTTTTATTATTCAATTTACAATCCAATTTATTATTTATAAATTCCCTTAATAAAATATCATTTTCGATATCCTATTACTCATATCAAGTGTATACTATCCAATTACATTCTAATTACGTTTTAAACCTTTCTAGGTAAGTTATATTAATGTTTCTGAGTGTAATTAAACACTATACAAATTTTCTTTTATTTACAACAATTATATTATGCCAGATTTTGGTTTGTACAACTTATTCTTTAAGTTTCTTCTGGTACAACCCTTTATTATACCCGAACATTTTAACCTTTTGAATATTTTAGGTAAATTATATATATTAGAACGCAATTTAGATTTATACAAATAAGTTTTACTCAAATTAAACTATTTAAAGTTTTTAAATTTCATATAAACTTTAGATATTCCACTTCTTTAAAAATTGCAATTTATTTCAATAATTGAAACCATTTTTTAATAAAACTTAAGATTCAAATTTTCGGTTTCACTTCAACTATGTTGAAATAAATATATGCAAACATATATATATATATTATAAATCAAATTGTAGCGACCCGCCTTTCTATCTCCAGAAAGACGCATTATTACTTAAGAAAGAAAGGGATAGAAGAAGAAAAGAAAGAGAAGAAAGAACAACAACACATCAGAATCTCACAGCGGAACGAATGAAATATAATACATAACATATACATAGTATCATGTACATCAGAGTACACAACTATACATCTCAATTTAGACAGTTATACCATTTCTGTCTAATATACAACACAAAAAATCAATACAGAATAACAGTAGAAACTCTAAATATCTTTACGCTTAAGCCTCCTGCCCCAAAGCTCCTCCAGAATTCGTTAAGGATAACCTGAATCCCTCGACTACTCATACATAATATGAGTACCCAAGAGTTTAATAAAACAGAAAATAAACACTTGGGTCCGACAGGGGTTTGGTGTGAGTAAACGGTTTAAAATTGCTTAACTTCAGAAAATCCTTTGAAAAGAAAGGTATCACGTAAGACTTCCCACACATAAACATGGAAAAGTTTTTACCTTATGCTAACTAAAACATTTGATAGGAAATCTAGTGATATTATAGTAGTGTCTAGGGTTTTCAAGTAAATATATAATAGCTGAAATTGTTACATCTATTAAATTTCAGCTACTAGCCACAAAAGTGGGTAATACAAATCAAAACCGTAAGGGCACATAGGAAGAATGGGTTTCCATCAATGGCAGGGCTATTGGGGTACCGCCCGTTACAGTACGTGGCCTAGATCAACGTACCGAGGATCAACCCTAAATCCTCTGCAACACAAGGCCAGAACCATTCCTTACTGAATAGTCTCGAACAAGACAACCCCGCAGTTGGCTGCAGATCCAACTGCCACACAGCCGAATAAAAAGGGACATCTAGACAGGGGTAAATCTCGTCCTACTTGAGCGCGACTCACTTAGCCTTGCTGCACCTCCCCTGTTTTAGCCATTCCTGATTGATGAGGCTTGAGGCTACGATTAAATTTATAGGACACATCTATCATAGAATGCTCATAGTGCACCTGACGATGTTCTGAAAGCATTCAATCCATATAAGTCCGTTCCAGGTTCGAACGGACTGAAGGCACTATCTCGTTACACTCATTTTGCAATCACCCTCAGAGTTAACGACAATAGCCCTTGCACTCCGAATTCTCATCTCGAATCTGAAAGTACTATCTTCGTTAAACTCATTCTGGAATCTCCCTCGGAGTTATAACATATATAGTTCTTAGACTTCGAGTCTTCACTTCACTTCACTTAGATTTACGACCTAACGTTAATTTGGATCGATGTGGTTTTCGGATATGAAATCTGATCCCGGTCTCACCGAATTCAAAACGCCATTTTAATGTCTAAGTTGTACTTAAGGGTTTAAATAGAAGATGTTCAGAATATCACTTACATAAATGGATGGTTCATAACACATAGATAGATAAATCCACTATTATCTAATTCATCCACACATATCACAAAGCAGCATATATATCACATCTCAGATATATCACATTCAAACCATCAAACAGCAACCAATGACATCCAATATCATCCAATATCATTTACCCATTCATACACAAAGTTTGTTCCAAACTAAATTAATTTAATTAATCATTAATTAAATCAATTCCTTACTTAATCACTTGGATTATCATTAATCCAACTTACTTACCATTAATTAATTATAAATTAATTATCACTTAATTTTCCACTTTAATTAATCTTCCTTGATTAATTATTTCCTAATTATTTTAAGTAATTATTCCTTAATTACAATTTTAATTAATCATCTTGATCAATTACCAAGTAATTATCTCTTAGTTACCCTTTAAATAAATTATCCTTGATTAATTATTCTTTAACTACCCTAAGTAATTATCTCTTAATTATCCTTTTTAATTTATCTCACCTGATTAATCACTTTTTAATTAATCACACTTGATTAATTACTTTTTAATTGCGTTTAGTAATCAAAACTTAATTATAGATTAATTTTCTTTTAATTATTAATTAATAATTAATTATTTAATTAATAATTACTTCTATTAATTAAATCCTTTTTAATTAATTATCTAACAAGTAATTAATCACTTTATTAATTTCCTTTAATCCTTTCAGTAATTAATTATTCTTTAATTAATAATTTAAACCTTTAATTAATTATATTAATTAATTCTTTAATTAATAACACTAAGTTATTAACCCTAAATCACTTCCACCTAATCACTTTCATAAAGTAATTAACCTCTAAATACCTTATTAATAATTGCCTTTTACTTAATTACCTCCAGTAATTAATTACTTAATTACTTCACCAAGTAACTACACTTAATTAATTTAAATCACAAGTGATTATCTTTAATTAATCACTAATTAATTACTTAATCAATTATTTAACAAATCATTTAAGTTTAATTAAATAATTCTTTAACTTATTATATTAAAAAATCCTTAATTAAGAAAATCATTATCTTAATTAGATTATTAATATTAACAAATAATCTCTTTAATTATTAATAAAAATTGAATTATCTTAATTACCTTCACACATTAAATTTCTTTAATGTATCAAAACTTTTATTTACTTAAGATAACAAATCTTTATTACAATTGATTACTAAATCTTAATCACTAAAATTTATTAAAAAATTTTAGACATCGACTATGATTAAAAAAATTTAAACATCAAGGCTTTCCAAAATTATTTAATAAATTTAATACAAACCTCACTTTTGAAAACCTACTTATTTTATTTTAAAAACTTTTATATTTCAATATATATAAAACTTATTTAAAACTTATCCTTTGAAACAAATTAATTTTATAAGTAAAAACTTGTTTTACTTTTTTTTAAGAATTTGTAAACATTATTAAAAAAAATCAAATTCCTTTTTTTAAAAACTTAAGCATCCAGCACAATTTAAAGCCTATAAAAATTCTTAAGCCTTAAAACTACTAGGATCCTATACTGCTTCGAGCAAAACTTCCAAATGCTTGAATGAAACTCGAGATTTTCCCGTCCCTTCTCCTGCTTCGAGTAAAACTCGAATATGACTAAAAAAAAACCCAAGCTCACCCCTTCCCCTCCAAAACCATACTGAAATGCACGAAATCGTGCACATCCACGTGCACCACGCCGCCGAGCGTCGATGAACTTTGCTCATGCCTTCGTCCAGTCGACTTCAACCACGACGACTCTAAACAATCGTCCAACTATCTCGATTCATTCAAAAATTTAATTCGACCCTCTAAAACCCATCAGCCTGCAATGTACTTCACCGGAAAATTGACTACCACGGCAACCCCAGCCTCGAGAAACTCCGCCACCATAACCGTAGCTCCCTCACCTCTCCCTATACCTATTGCAGCCCTCGCGATCGCCACCGATCATCCCTCGACGACTCGAAACCCGATTGAACACTCACGACAATCACAGGGAATAAAACCCTACATTGCCTTCGTATATCCACCCTTGTCGTTTAAAAATCCCAACTCCATTTTTCTGATGAACTCCTTCTTCCCCAAGACCTTCAGGTCCAATCACTCCTACCATCTCATCGTCGGTCGACGAGAATTGCTCAAAAAAGCCCAAACGTTCAACACAACAATGCACATCAAATTCCAAACTAAAAATCATGATACATACTTTAAAAATCATGATTTACTATATTGAATTCAATTATGAAATCAAAACATAAATTTGAATTCATAAATTTTTGACCCAATTTTACTTTTACTGTAAATGTTAAAAAAATTGAGCCAATTATTCATTTGAAATACCTAAAATTATTTTTAGGTGAGATGTTACATGATTTCAAACAACTTTCATTTACAAATCATAAGCCAATTTGAATTCAAAAAGAAGATATTGGATTTTAAAGGGAAATCAAATCCTGATAAAATACACAGAGCATATATTTGTATGTTTACAGGCATTGCACAGGCATCAACCCCTCATACACCTACATGCATCAATTTAAATCCAAGAATCCAGGCAAACATCATGATTTTCATACACATATCAAAATGGAATCCAGCAATAGAATGTTTTTAAAATATGTTTACGCGCCTTATTTAGCGAAGAACAGAGAATGGATGTTTGTTTTCCAGGCTTGTTCATTTTAAATCTAAATCCCTTTTTGCATGTTGAATTTAATCTTGCTGTTGAAATTTACATCTTGTTGCTAACCTCAGTTAGCTTGTTGATTAATCTTCTTGCCTGATTTGAAGATCTTGCATTGATGTTGAACTTCTCTTTGCCTTTGATTTCTTTGATTTTCTTGTTTCAGATCTCAGATTTCAAATTTTATTTTTTTCCTTTTGATCTTTGATTTGTATTCATTTTAGTTGAAATGAAGAAAGAATTTGATCTGAAAGTAAAAACAGATTTCCTTTTTCATATTTTTAAAAATCTTAAATTTAATTATCAAAGAAAAAAAAAGGCCATTTGTCCTCTTATTGTTCTAATTAGCTTCCACCTATGCTTATATTTTTACAAATGTCTATAATAAGCTTAATATACTTACAAGTGTTTTAAATGCTTCATTTATGTTTTATAAGTGTTAATTCATTTTTAAAAAAATTTATTTAAGTTATGTGTATGTAATTATGAAATATTTACATGTCTATAATGTGTATTTATCTTTTTATAATTTAAGCTTTTAATTTTATAAAAATATATAAAAGTGACTTCATGTAAACAATTATAAATTACTTATGCTTTTGATCCAATTAAATGTATCATATGTTTATAAGCTTGAGAAATTTATTTTAACTCTATATATAAAATTTCTAAACCAAATTTATCTTATGTTAGAATTTTAAAATGAAAGAATATTAAAAACAAATGAACTTTTTAATTTAAATCTTATTTAAAACTCAATTTTAAAATATACATATTTATAATAAATAAGAAATCATCCTTATTGTTAAAGAATTTAAATTTCGAATATCACTTGAAAAGTATTAAGTTAAATTATAATTCCCAAAATACAAACTATATATAATTTAAAGTTTGAAAACACTTTATTAAGTTCAAACAATATTTTTTTCCATTCCAATATATATATAAATATATACATTTTAAATGGAAAACATTTTAACATTAGTTTTTAATATTACTATATTGAATTTTAAAACACAATTTCCAATCACGATATATATAGACATATATATATATATATATTACAATTTGAAAACATAGCTTTTATTACATTAAAGACTTCCTATATATAATATGTACCTATATATACACATTATAAATAGAAGATATTTTGATTAGCCTTTGAAAAATAAATCTTACCGATTTTATGTTGTTCGGAAAAGATATTAATAGATATTGTCAAATTAATCATTATTAGCCTTTAAAAGAATTTTACCTTGTCAATTTATAGTATAAAATGATCAAATCAATTTAATTATTAACAAAGATTATTAAACTGATATTGCTCAAAATTCCGAGTCATCACATTCCTCCCCCCTTAAAAGAATTTCGTCCCCGAAATCTAAAAGCAAAGATAATTTAATAACCCAACAAAAGTTTTAACTTCAAACAGCTATCATAGCAACTAACTCAAACAAACAATTCTAACTATCCAGACAAAATTCTAGATAGAACTTCCTGATATTATGTAGAGTTTCCAAGTACCTATACTGGAATACTCGCTCTACAGGACCTTAAGTAACTACACTACTATAACCCAAAACTCCCTCTCATCTGGATCTACAAATCTGACCAAGATATTAGTCTAAACTCAAAACCAGCTCAACTACCATATCCTTCTAAACTGCTGATTCTATCACCCGTGATGAATCATACACGTATCTCCTCAGAGATACGTGAAATACAATGAATTCCAGCTATCCAAATTGGCAATTCAATCATGTAGATCAAAATCTAATCACTAGAGAACACAGGAAAATCTCAAAATACTTCCGGAGCTAGTTCTCCAGTTTTACCCAATCTCCTTTGATCGGATAAAACTAAAGCAATATCCAAATTCTAACTTCACATTCCATACTCCCATCAATCCCAAACTGCATAACTCTTCTGATGCTCCTGAGTCACTTCCATCCTTCCTCATGAGCTTAACCCTTGCTGATTGCTTCATGAAACAAACTGGACCAAAATCAAACCAATTTCCAGATCCTACTCAACAAAATGGTTTTCCAAAAAATTTGCCGAAATCCAAAACACAACTCTACTCCATAAGTATTAGTGGACTTCAGACCTACTTCTCTTATCTGGAATAGCCAAAGCAGTTGCACTTGACAACCTTGCCTTCCAAATCCTAAAAATTCCTTCATACTTGAATTTCATGTAGAAATACTCTAATCCAAGAAAACTACAACTTTCGCTTGCTCCCATTCTAGAATAACTGCTATCTCGCTTCTGCTGCACAACTCTGATCTGGAGTAGATGAGAATACCACCGAAGAACTCGAGCACAATCTTTCTCCATACACTGTTTATCCGACCCATAAAATCTTAGTGACCATTCTACTTGGTCAAAACATCCCAGCAGAAGCTTAACTAGAAAACTAGGTGATCAATCCCTCCTCAAGAATCCTGAGTTGCTTCACCAACCTCTTCTCTCTCCAAAGAGCCCTTCCTCTACTAGGTTGAATCATTAGTATTGCTTCTAGGATCCAAGTCGATAAGAAAACTCAATCTTCGATGCGGGTAGACTTTTGATTTCCTCAAAAATTTCTTGATAATAGCTTTCACCTCCGCATGAGATTCCTCAAATATCTTACCAAAGAATACTCAAAGATTTTCCAAACTAATCACAAGTCACTTTCGAGATCTTACCCAGTACAGATTCCAAAGAAACTGTTCTCTCTTCATCAACTATAACAGCTTTCCTAATCATGGTCAATCCTTCCAGAATGGCTTATTTATCTGAAAAACTGATAGATCACTTCCAACAAATATCCCGCTCTGTTGTGCCTTCCGAAGAAGTGGATAAGCCTTCACTATCTGCCCGGACTGCTGATAGTAGAACCCTAAAGATTTCTGAATCATCAAAGAAATGAGTCCACGCTACTGTTGCTTCCAAACTTCACTTCAATGATACTCCTAAGCCAAAAGATTTTCCTTAACCAAAAGCTCCTTGAAACACAAAACTATCACCTAATTCCACTAAAAGATCCTTGAGACGGGCAGTCGTCTTCTCAATAAACTCTGGCTCCAAACCAAACAACAACCACTCGTTCTTCTTAAGGGAAACAATGAGACCATGTCCGAAATGAGGTAACTCATCGACCTTAGTCTCATGCTTCAATATAGATAAGACACCCTTACTTGAGATCCAGAAGATCCCTAAATATCTGAATCTTCCCTGCAGTAGGCATCACTATTCCTCCAATATCATCTAAATCTGGCTCCAAAAGGAACATCTTCAGAATCATCCATGGATACTGCATCTCACCACACAGTTATTCCTTCCTGAAGTCACCAAGATACCATCACCTGCTTTTGCCCAGCTGACAGTTTCAACTCTTGGAAATTCCGCTCACACAAAAGCAAACCAAACTTACACTTCCATAATATACTCCAATCCTTGAAAAGACTTTCTCTGGGATAAATGAAATTCTTTCACCAATCTACAAAGCTTATTTGAGATGGTATTAGATCTACAGTCTCGATAGATACACCTCCAACCACAACCCGTGAGCCTCTTCCATTAGTGGTAGTCGTGTTACTCACACTATTACCTTATCTAACTTTTTAACCTATGTTGGAAAATCCGAACAGATAACCCAACAGATTAGGTAGATATATATATATATATATATATATATATATATATATATATATATATATTACAAGTACGCTCTCTCAAGAAAGAAGTCACTCCAAAGCCTAGGTATTCACTCAACCTAGCGCTCTGATACCAACTGTAGAAACCCGCCTTGCTATCTCCAGAAAGACGCATCATTACTTAAGAAATAAAGGGATAGAAGAAGAAAAGAAAGAGAAGAAAGAACAATAACACATCAGAATCTCACAGCGGAACGAATGAAATATAATACATAACATATACATAGTATCATATACCTCAGAGTAAACAACTATACATCTCAATTTAGACAGTTATACCATTTCTGTCTAATATACAACATAAAACATCAATACAGAACAAAAGCAGAAACTCTAAATATCTATACGCTGAAGCTTCCTGCTCCAAAGCTCCTCCAGAATTCATCAAGGATAACCTGAATCTGTAACAACCCGCATATTTATCGATTTTATATTTAAATATTTTATTTAAATATTTTATCGTTCGTCGGATTTTGGTCCAAAAAGCTACTTTTTGCAAACGGTCGAATTGGGACTCGAGACCACCCCCATTGAGTTCAAAATGACGTTTGCGACCTTTTTGAGTATAAACTTTGATATGTTTGGAGTTAATCGAATTTGGCTACTTTTTCACTTAGGGCTTTGGTTTGTTGTCTCAGCCCATTAACCCCAACTGAGCCCTAGCTCCACCCCCACTTATCTTCATTTCATTTCTAATTCCTTACTCTTCAAGCTTCATCAAAAATGGGGGAGGAGAAAAAGAATTAGAATTCCTAAGCCCTAGTTTCCATTTGCAAATCCAAGTTCTAGCTCCAAATTCTATGAGAAGCTTTGGTAAGTATCATCTTCTTCTTCTCCAACTCATTCTCTCTTTGATTTCAGAAAATTCCTAAACCTAATTTAGGAAATGTTTCTCTTTTAAGCTTAGATTCAAGCTTCTTGTGTTGAGATTGAAGTGTGGTTGATCTTTCTTCGTCTTCAAGCTTCTCATTCATTGTTTTCGGGTTCAAAGGTGAGATTTTTCATCTCACATCTATGTCTATATCTATCTTTTTTGTTAGGTTTGAATTCCTAACACTTATTTATGTTCCTTTGCTTTTGGTTTGGATTGATTTGGTGAATATTTCAATTTTTGGTGTTTTGTAGTCAAATCTTTAAAAATTCAATCTTTGATGTTTGAACATGTTTTGGTGATGCATTGAGGAGCCGTTAAGCTGGGTTGTCGCTAGGCATAAATCCTTAGTCGTCGTTGCTCGTCCGATCGCTCCCGATATGTTTTGGCCACTTTGGCCTAGGCAAATTGTTGCCCAGACCAGGTGACCAGACGTTTGGTGACCAAGTCCAGATGTCTGGTTTAGACCTGGAGAGGAAAAATATAGCCACGCAGAATATATAAAAAAGACAGAGACTAATTCCAGACGTCTGAAATTTAAGATCAGACGTCTGGATAGGTCTCAGACGTCTGACTTGAAGTTTCAAACGTCTAGGTGTTCTCTGGATTATTCCCAGAGAACAAATCCAGACGTCTGGATTCAAAACCAGACGTCTGGAACTGTTTAATTTGCCTATTTTGGCTATTTTTGAGTATATTTCCAACTTTAATCGATTCATGTTGATTCCCTTTTTGTTGCTATCATTCATTATGGACTTTAATGACATTTCCATCCTGATTTTTGGGAACATCCATTTTGATGGATTCGGTATCGATTTCTCTGGATTTTATTCACGTCTTCGAATGTGAATTTTTATGATTTATTGTTTCTACAATCAATTCTATGATTTGTCACTTTAAAATATAAAGGTTTTCTATACTAGTAGTAAATATCAAAACTCTTTCCTCAAAACGATTTTAATTCTACTTTCAATACCAAACTCGTTTATAAAACCGTTTTCCAATCTACTAGAATATACAAACCTTTACCTCACTCGTATGAGAAATCTAATTAAATGACCTAGTAAAACGAGTGGTATGAAACGCTTGCGTTTACTTCGTCGGTTAATTCTTGGACTTGTTCGATTGAATCCCTTGTGACAATTTTCTAGTGGAGATCTACAATTTGTTCGTAAATATTTAAGTTAAGCTAGTGGTTATGGGACATGAAGCTAAGCTCATATATTTACTAGCTTACTGTAATTGACACTTCTCGTTGATCATGACGATCATCTTTGTGATTTAGACTAGCAATGTGCAATGTCTCTTTGTCCACGTGGAGGACTGTACCTCATTTTATTGAGCTTCGTCTCATTTCTTCGTGGGCTGGCAACCCATGTACTTTTAATATGTTTAGATTCATTGGATGTACCGTTTGTACTACATCAATGTCTTTGCTTTTAGATTTATTGGATGTACCATTTGTACTACATCAATGTCTTTGCTTTTAGATTCATTGGATGTACCGTTTGTACTACATCAATGTCTTTGCTTTTTGATTCATTGGATGTAGATTTCGTACTACATCAATGTCTTTGCTTTTAGATTCATTGGATGTACCGTTTGTACTACATCAATGTCTTTGCTTTTTGATTCATTGGATGTACCGTTTGTACTACATCAATGTCTTTGCTTTTAGATTCATTGGATGTACCGTTTGCACTACATCAATGTCTTGGCCAATCCTTTTATTTTGATTTTTGGATTTCTAATTGATGATTTCTGGAATTTATGTTTCACCACCTTTTTCAGTTGGCATTGATATGTATGTCATTTATTGTGGCTCGGTGAAGGAAATTAGGAGTATGACATTCCTTTTTATCTTTGAGAAGATCTTTGCGATATTGATTAATCTCTTATTGATTTTTCAATTATTTATTTGTCACAGCTTGGTATTGTGATTATTATACGTTTAGTCATATCTCCTATTCTATATCATTTCATCAGATATTTATAGCTAAATTGATCCGTTTATTATTTTCTTATTAAATAATACTCGGGCCAGACTGAGATTTTACAGGTGCTTCTGCTTGACTCCTTATCGGACCATCGTCTGACTTTTGGCTAACTACTTAGATTAGTAGTTTTTGTTGCATACATTTGAGATACAGACTCTATGATGTATACATATTCCTTTGTCTAGCACTTGTATCTATTCTTTTTGATATTGTGGATTTTGTAAGACCACTACCGATGAACACTTTTATGTGTTATATATATTCATATCTATTTCCGCCCTTGTGATATGAATTATCTGTGACTGATTTGTGTTATGTTTATTTCTATATTTGTTTCCGAAGACCTTTATAGCCACTGTGTAGTAGCTTTGAGTTTGTGTCGGTATGTCGCATTTCCTCTTGAGACGAAAAGTTATATTTTTATCTGGCGTATCGGTACTTGCACAAAGCAATTATACAGATGGTCGCTCCTCAACAGCCTTATTCTCCATGCTAGTCGACAGCATTACTTCGTAGTGTTCTTGGCTAGCGTGGGTATAGAGGTGGGGCGTCACAGAATCCCTCGACTACTCATACATAATATGAGTACCCAAGAGTTTAATAAAACAGAAAACAAACACTTAGGTCAGACAAGGGTTTGTGTGAGTAAATGGTTTAAAATTGCTTAACTTCAGAAAATCCTTTGAAAAGAAAGGTATCACATAAGACTTCCCACACATAAACATGGAAAAGTTTTTACCTTACGTTAACTAAAACATTTGATAGGAAATCCAGTGATATTATAATAGTGTCTAGGGTTTTCAAGTAAATATAAAATAGCTGAAATTGTTACATCTATTAAATTTCAACTACTAGCCACAAAAATGGGTAATACAAATCAAAACCGTAAGGGCACGTAGGAAGAATGGGTTTCCATCAATGGCAGGGCTCCTGGGGTACCGCCCGTCACAGTACGTGGCCAAGATCAACGTACCGAGGATCCACCCTAAATCCCCTGCAAACAAGGCTGGAACCATTCCTTACTGAATAGTCCCGAACAAGACAACCCCGCAGTTGGCGGCAGATCCAACTTCCCACACAGTCGAACAAAAAGGGACATCTAAACAGGGGTAAATCTCGTCCTACTTGAGCGCGACTCACTTAGCCTTGCTGCACCTCCCATGTTTTAGCTATTCCCGGTTGATGAGGCTTGAGGCTGCGATTACCTTTATATGACACATCTATCTTAGAATGCTCATCGTCCACCTGACTATGTTTTGAAAGCGTTCAATCCATACAAGTCCGTTCCGGCTTCGAACGGAACCGAATGCACTATCTCGTTACGCTCATTTTGGAATCACCCTTAGAGTTAACGACAATAGCCCTTGCACTCGGAATCTTCATCTCGAATCTAAAAGTACTATCTACATTAAACTCATTCTGGAATCACCCTCGGAGTTAAACGATATATAGTTCTTACACTTCGAGTCTTCACTTCACTTCACTTGGATTTACGACCTAACGTTAATTTGGATTGATGTGGTTTTCGGATATAAAATCTGATCCCGGTCTCACCGAATCCAAAGTGTCAATTTAATGTCCAAGTTGTACTTAAGGGTTTAAACAGAAGATATTCAGAATATCACCTACATAAATGGACGGTTCATAATCACAGATAGATAAATCCACTATTATCTAATTTTAATGCATGCACGTTGTATCTGGAAGACGTAATGGAGTTCGGGAAGAAGAGTTTGTCTCGGGTTTGGCTCGTAGTTGTTGTGTGTTTGTCACGAAGTTATTGGCTTGAGAGTAGCCTGGGTTTTTGTTTGGAATTTTCGGTTATTGGCTTGAGTATTTGAAAGTATGGCTCGGGTGTTTTTATTTTACATTACCAAGTTTTTTTAAATTTTGAAAGAAAAACAATTCCAGGTTTTAAAACTTAAAGAAACCTGTATTTGGTTTTAAAGTAATAAGGAAATGAAGTGTTTATTGCAAATAAGGATAAAGGAAATTGTGAAACAAGTTCTAAAAACAAAGTGAATGTTTTACTAAGTTTTAGTAAACGATTTGATCAAGTTAAAAGTGTAACTAAAATAAATATGTATTCAAAAAAAATAAAATGGAAGTTTTCGAAAGAAAGTTTTCATATATAAATAACCCAGTTTTAAAGTAATAAATGTGAAATTAGTTTCCAAAGCAAATTTATTGAAAGCAAGTTCTAAAGCAAGTTCTAAAACAAGTTTCAAGATTTAAATGTTAAAGAAAATGTTAAAAATTTGTTTGTTTAAAAGTAATTACATATTAGATTAATTAGGTTATTAAATTCATAAGTGTTTTCAAATAAGATGATGTTTGAATTAAGATATGATTAAAGTAAGAGTGTTTAACTTTAATAAATCAAAGAATTCTCAAAATTATTTTTGGATAAATAAATTTCAAGCATTTAATTTAATTTAACTTAATTTGAATGATAAATAAGTTTTTAATTAAGGTAAATGGTTATGTTAATTAATTAAAGGATTATTCAAGGGTAATTACTTAACGAAAGTAAATAAAGGATAATTACTTAATGGAAGTAATTAAGGATTAATTACTTAGTGTAGTTAATTAAATAATTAATTAATTAAAGTAATTAATTAAAGGGTTAGTTAATTAATTAATGTGATTAATTAAAGGATAATTAATCAATGTAAGTGATTATAGTATAATTAATTAATGTAATTAATTAAGAATCATGTAATTAATTATAGTTAGTTAATTAATGAGAGTAATTAAAGGTTAATTAATGTGAATGGTTAAAGGATAATTAATTTATGCAATTAATTACTTAATGTAATTTAAGAATAATTAATTGAGGATAATTAATTTAGATGATAATTAAGGGATGATTAATTAATTGGTTTGTAATTAATTAATGGTTAAGTAAGCAAGATTTAAAAGTGACTGAAGTAATTAATTTAATTTATTTAAATTAATTAGAAATGGTGTGACTAATTAATCTTGCTTATGGATGATTGAATGATATTGAATGCCTTGGATTATTTGATATCTTTGATATGTGATATGTGTTGCTATGTGATATGAGATGCTTTGGTTGAATTGTGATAATATGGATTATCTATCTGTGATAATATGAATTATCTGTTAGTCCGTGAGATAATGGTTTTGACGACAATAACCTTAGAATAGATTATAAAATGTAAAAACTAACATTATAAGTTTAGATATATATGTATATGCAGGTTTTAACCATGCAAGTACCAAGAATGAAGACTGTACAGTATAAAGATTCAAGATATCAAGATTGAAGACTCGTGAGTATCAAGAATATCAAGAGTTCAAGAATTGAAGTAATTTATTCTTTAATTAGAAATTTTATTAAAATTCATAGAAAAGCACTGGCATCTTAAAATCCAATTTGTTCATAGAATGGAATCCACTTCGAGCCTGTTAAAGGGATGGAACCCTAAGTAGGATGGAACCTACGAAAAATCTAGTGGAACATTGTTTTTATGCGCTAACTTTTTATTCAAAATGATTTTTCAAAATTATATCCTGTTTTCAAAATATTTTCAAAACCTTCCTTTTAAAAGCATCAAAAACCTCTATCCTGATTTTAAATAATTTTAGCCTCAAAATTATCTTTAATTCAAAGTTAAAATTACTCCTAATTTTAAACTATCTTTTAAAATAATATATTTAACTTTTAAATATTTATACTTAAGATTTAAATATAAAATTATAATTAAATTATATATACATTATTATCTATATTTACTTATGATTTTAACTATAGTCAAGTATATTAGAAAAGTTTAAAATAGTTTTAATATAAGATAAAGGTTATTTTCAAAGAAAATCAAATCGTTAAAAATTGCTTTGGGATGTCGACATGCCTATGGTGACCACGTCGACATGGTGTCAGTTGAGTTCAAAATTTAAATTTCAAAAGAAGTGTCTATTCGCCATAACTCTTCATGAATGGACATGCTGTTGTTCTTCTATAAATAGGGGTTAGTTTTAATGAATTTTATATCATATTTTCTGGTTTTTCACTCCTCTTCTTCCACATTTCTTAATACATGCTCTTACCATTACTCTGCCGAAATCAATATTGAATCATACTCGATTACTTCTAGTTTGATTCTCTATAACTATCTCAACAAGATTCTCAGTGCTATTCAGAGTTATAAACTTCTTTGCAATCTATTAAGCGAGAAAAGGTGTAATCGTGGCCTTCAAAATCAATCAAGCGAGAAAAGGTGTGATTGTAGCCTTGGTAAATCAATTGGGTAAACTTGTGGCCCGGAAATCAAGTATCTCTACCTAGAGGATTGAAATTCTGGAGGGTGTACCTCGTAGCCTTGAAATCGAGGGTGTAATTGTACAATTGCTTTTGAAAGGAAATCCGTACTTGTGTTGCGGGACTGGATGTAGGGTAACTCCGAACCAGTATAAAATTCGGTGTGTTCTTTCCTTTACTGCTTTTATTTTATTTCTGCATCTGTGTTTGTTTCTAAGATTATCCCTGTATCTGTAGATTGCATACATCTGTGTCTAAATTAACATAAACTCAAAAAGATTTAGTATTTCTTTATAAACACTATTCACCCCTCCTCTAGTGTTAATCCTAGCCTTAAGATCCGTAATTCGCATTTCTTTCAATTGGTACCAGAGCAAGGTTTTCAAAGTTTCATAATTTGATTTTTGAAAAGTTTTCAAAATGGCTACCAACACTGGTACTGTTACTAAAACTAGTATTCTTATCCTTGGTTTATTTGTAGAAGGTCAGTCTACTGTCAGGCCACCACTTTTTAATGGCAGTAACTATGCATATTGGGCATGTAGGATGATAATATACTTACAATCTATAGAATTAGACACTTGGGATATTACACAAACTGAATATTCTGAACCCACAACTGATTTTGCACAGTGGACTGCTGAGCAAAAGACTATTGCACAAAATAATTTTAAGGCAATAAATATTTTGTTTTGTTCACTAGATAGAAATGAATTCAATAGAGTGTCAGTTTGTAAGTCTGCATATGAAATCTGGAAAACTTTGCAAGTTACTCACGAAGGAACAAGCAAAGTTAAACAGACCAAAATTTCTGTGCTCACAAATCAGTTTCAATTATTTAAAATGAATCCTAATGAGTCTGTTTCAGATATGTACAGTAGATTTCAGAATGTGCATTCTCTAATATCTTTGGGAAAGGAATTTTCTGAAGAAGATCAAGTCAGAAAGATTTTAAATTCTCTTACTCCAGAATGGGATCAAAGACACTTGCTATCGAAGAGGCAAATGACATCAGTACTTTAAAGATTGAAGAATTAATTGGAAATCTAATATCGTATGAAGTTCAAATGATCGGTAGAAGAGAAAACAAAGCATCTGAAAAGAAATCAATTTCATTCAATGCATTGACCGATGGATCAGACTCAAACAGCGATGATGATGAAGAGATAGCCTTTATGACCAGAAAATTTAGGAAACTCCTGAAATACAGAAAGATGAATAATCTCAAGAGAAACAACTATAAGAACTCTGGAAATCAGAATGTAGTGCCAAATAATGTCAAATGTTACAACTGTGATGAACTAGGCCATTTCAAAAGAGACTGTCCGTATCCAGACAGGCAAAATCCTCCTATGAACAATGATCCAGAAAAGAAACGGAAGCGTGCATTTACTGCTACTCTAGATGACTCAGATTCGTCCTCAAGTGATGATGATCAAAAGACAGATAATTCAAATTTGTGTTTCACAGCTGTTCACGACTCCGACGAATTCAAAGAAACGGACGCAGAAAAAGGTACACGTTTACAATACAATTGGTTGAAATCGCTTGCTTAGAATTATTTGCTTGATTGATTGATTTTGAATTGGTGTATTGTTTGAATTTTAATTTTTTATTATTATCTTATTATTTTATTATTACTTTATTATTTTTAATAGTATAATTTTCTGACATAGACTGTAAATATTTCAGATATATATATAGGCATTAAAAATAATAAGTATATATATATATATATATATATATATATATATATTAGAGAATTTAGGAAAAATAAATTATCAAAATTCACTGGCACATGCCGACATGGTCCCTACCATGATGTCAACATGGGTACCAGAATTTGAATTTCAAATTTTGAATTTAAATGTTTGAATTTCCCTCCACCTTTTCACTTCATTCATTTCTCTGAAAAGCTACCTTTTGACCAGAGAATATGTCCTTTACGAATCTATTTATTCACTATCTTTTATCATATCTTTTCACTCTCATTTTCGAATTCAAACTCTCACTTCAAAACTTCAAACTCTCTACTCTCTACTTTAATGGCTTCTTCAAGCAACCCCTACACCATGAGAATTTCTAGAAAAATAAAAGAGCAATTACTCAATGATCCGGAAGCAATAAAAGCATACATCAATTATGCTAATTATGCCAAAGTACATCCCGGAAAGTTTTCTATTTTTCAAGATTTCTCTTCTTATGAACTTGATTCTCTTTTTGCAAACAATGGAGTTCTTAGTCTTATTGATGCTTCTCAAAATGATTTTGTTTGCTATCCAAATGTTGTCAAAATTTTCTATGCTAATTTAAACCGAGGATTTTATCATGGAAATGAGGATGAAATTTGGAGTAGTGTCAAAGGCACTAGAATTGTTTTGAATTGTGATCTTTTGGGTTCAATTGCAAGTGTATGGGAATGAATCTTTCTAATTTTAAAATCGACGAAAATGACCGTGAGACATTTCATCACATTTTCGAAGGGAATGATAATTTTGAATTCAAAAATAGAAATTTTCGACCAAAGGCAAGGATTGTCAATTTTCTTTTGCAACATACTTTGATCCTAAGATCGGGGAATTTTAACAATCCTACTCAAAAGTTTACAAAACTCTTTTTTCTATTTTTGGAAATTATGACATAAATTGGACGCAAGTTATTTTGGATGAACTTTGTCCTAAAAATCTTGAAATGGGTGAGAATACTTTATATCATGGAATTTATCTCACTCGGATTTTTAACTATTTTGGAGTGGATTTCAAAGGCGAAGAATTTGTTTCTAGAAAAGTTTTCTATCATTCCAACATTTCGCTTATGAACATTCAATTTGTTTTTCAACCTTATGAGACCCTTGCCGAAAAGGAAGAGTGTTTGGCTCATGAGGAAATGGAAGAAGAGAAAGAGGATGAAAAAGAAGAAGGGGATGAAATGGAAACTGAAGAAGAAGAAGAAGGTGAAACCTCTTTGAAAAGCATTGACTATCCTCCTAATCCATCCACCAAAACCCTTCTCAAAAATCAAAAGACGATTGTTGAGAATAAACGGATTCTTAAACGATCCGTTAGTAAGAAGTTGGACAAAATTTCATCCAAGATGAACAAGTTCATTTCCAAAGTCAGCAAGAAACTTGGACTTTCTTCATCATCATCATCCTCTAACTAGTTTTATTTTTTCGTATCTTGTTGTATGTGTTTTAGTTTGTTTAATTCGAAAGTTTATGTAGTTTGGTGTGTGTTTAATCATTGTAACATCTTAGTATGCAATGAAATGAAATTTCTTTTCTGTTATCTACCTTATCTTATCTCCAGAATAAATGTTAGTGTAGTATATAAATATATATATACACACAATTATTCACAAAATCAAATTAGTCATAATTTTTCACTAACCCATGTCGACATCCCCTCAATGACCATGTCGACATGTACTGGTCAGAAATGACAATTGATTTTGAGTTTGAAATTTGAATAACAACCATATGCCTATTCATTTCAAACGAATTTCTACACCTATATATACCTATTTCTTCCGGAATTCTTCACTGAAAATTATTTCCTATCTTATAATTCTTCATTTCTTTCACAAATTCAACTATGGCTAATCCAATTCACAATTTATCCGAAAATCTTGAAGAAACTCTTAATTTGTTCAAGAGTATTTCTCGTTCATTCTTCGTAACCAGCGACACTTAGAATTGAGTCAAATGCAGATGATCAAGGAGCAAGAAAGACATTTCGATGCAATACGATGGATGATTTCCTCCCTACACAAGGATGATAATGAAGCACATCCTCTAGTCTCTCTCTCACTGACGACAATGATAATTGGGATGCTATTAAGGCAGATCCAATCTTTGGAGAAGAAAGATGGGTGGAAGCTCCACGTAACATTTGATTTTTATTTTGTTTACTTTGTTTGAATTGTTTGTTTGAAGTAATTTGATTTGGTTTGGATTGATACTTCGTGTGAATTGATTTCTTAAATTGGTTTGGTGGTTGCTACATAAAACATGTGTATATATATATATATATATATATATATATATATACATTGAAATGTATATAATCCTTGATTAATTATCATGTTCATAAGGATAATTATTTCTCAATCTATCTATTATATATTCCATTGTATAGTTTATTAATACAGGTACTCTAGTCTAAGAATGAGGGGGAGTTAGTTTTTGTTGATGACAAAGGGAGAGAAATATAAAATAGGTTAGTTGGGCATAAATCAATTGGGAGTTATAGATTAAGGGGGAGTTATTAGGATAGAAGTAATATTTTATAAAGAAAGGTTGTCATCATCTAAAAGGGGGATATTGTTAGTCCGTGAGATAATGGTTTTGATGACAACACCTTAGAATAGATTATAAAATATAAATACTAACATTATAGGTTTAGATATATATGTATATGCAGGTTTTAACCATGCAGGTACCAAGAATGAAGACTGTACAGTATAGAGATTCAAGATATCAAGATTGAAGACTCATGAGTATCAAGAATATCAAGAGTTCTAGAATTGAAGTAATTTATTCTTTAATTAGAAATTTTGTTATAACTCATAGAAAAGCACTGGCATCTTAAAATCTAATTTATTTGTAAAATGGAATCCACTTCGAGCATGTTAAAGGGATGGAACCCTAAGTAGGATGGAACCAACGAAAAATCCAGTGGAACATTGTTTTGTATCCGCTAACTTTTTATTCAAAATGATTTTTCAAAATTATATCCTGTTTTCAGAATGTTTTCAAAACCTTCCTTTTAAAAGCATCAAAAACCTCTATCCTGATTTTAAATAATTTTAGCCTTAAAATTATCTTTAATTTCAAAGTCAAAATTACTCCTGATTTTAACCAATCTTTTAAAATAATATATTTAACTTTTAAATATTTATATTTAAGATTTAAATATAAAATTATAATTAAATTATATATATATATTATTCTCTATATTTACTTATGAATTTTAACTATAGTCAAGTATATTAGAAAAGTTTATAATAGTTTTAATAGAAGATAAAGGTTATTTTCAAAGGAAATCAAATCGTTAAAAATTACTTTGGGATGTCGACATGCCTATGGTGACCATGTCGACATGGTGTCAGTTGAGCTCAAAAATTAAATTTCAAAAGAAGTGTCTATTCGCCATAACTCTTCATGAATGGACATGGTTGTTGTTCTTCTATAAATAGGGGTTAGTTTCAACGAATTTTATAACAGATTTTCTGGTTTTTCACTCTTCTTCTTCTTCTTCCACATTTCTTAATACATACTCTTACCATTACTCTTCTGAAATCACTATTGAATCATACTCGATTACTCCTAGTTTGATTCTCTATCACTATCTCAACAAGGTTCTTAGTGCTATTTAGAGTTATAGACTTCTTTGTAATCTATTAAGTGATAAAAGGTGTGATTATGGCCTTGAAAATCAATCAAATGAGAAAAGGTGTGATTTTAGCCTTGGTAAATCAATTGGGTATACTTATGGCCTGGAAATCAAGTATCTCTACCCAGAGGATTCAAATTCTAGAGGGTGTATCTCGTAGCCTTGAAATCGAGAGTGCAATTGTACAATTGCTTTTGAAAGGAAATCCATACTTGTGTTGCAGGACTGGATGTAGGGTAACTCCGAAAAAGTATAAAATCCGGTGTGTTCTTTCCTTTACTGCTTTTATTTTATTTCTGCATCTGTGTTTGTTTCTGTGATTATCCCTATATCTGTAGATTGCATACATCTGTGTCTAAATTAACATAAACTCAAAAAGATTTAGTAATTCTTTATAAACATATTCACCCCCCCTCTAGTGTTAATCCTAACCTTAAGATCCGTAATTCGCATTTCTTTCATTATCTATCTGTGTGAATATGTTATTTTAAATATAAATTGAATTGTTCAAAAATTAAACAACTTGGACATTAAAAGACGGCTATTAGATTTCGATGAGACCGGGATCGATTTCTAAATTGGATATCCGAAAACCACATCGATCCAAATTAAACGATAGGTCATGAAATCTCAAGTGAAGTTCGAGATGAAGATTCAAAGTGTAAGGGCTATCGTCGTTAACTCCAAGGGTGATTCCAAAATGAGTGTAGCGAGATAGTGCCTTCGGTTTCGTTCTAACCCGAAACGAACTTGTATGGATTGAACGCTTTCAGAACATCGTCATAGGAGGATAATGAGCATTCTAAGATATGTGTTCTAAAAAATTAATCATAGCCTCAAGCCTCATCAACCGGGAATGGCTAAAACAGGGGAGGTGCAGCAAGGCTAAGTGGGTAGCACCCAAGTAGGATGAGATTTCCCCTGTCTAGAGGTCGCTTTTATTCAGCTGTGTGGGTGGTGGGTCGCGAACAACTGCGGGGTTGTCTTGTTTGGGATTATCCAGTAAGTGATGGTTCTGGCCTTGTGTTGCAGGGGATCCGGGTGGATCCTCGGTACTCTGATCTAGACAAGGTACTGTGACAGGCGGTACCCCAGTAGCCTTGCCACTGTATGGAATCCAGTCTCCAATAAGTGTCATATGTTTCGATTGTGCCCAACTATGTTGGAACGTGAGATGTAAGCATTCCAGCTATTTCTGTATTTTACTTGAAAACCCTAGACACTATTATAATATCATTGGATTTGCTATCAAACGTTTTGATTATTATAAGGTAAAAACCAGACATGTTTATTTGTGGCGTGGTCTTACGAGATACCTTTGTTTTCAAATGTTTTCAAAGTTAAACAACTTTAACCCATTTGCTCACACCAGACCCATGTCTGACCCAGAGCTTATTTTATGTTTTCTTAAGCTCTTGGATACTCAAATTTTTACGAGTATCCAAGGGATTCAGGTTGGCTTTGACGAATTCTGAAGGAGATATGGAGCAGGAGGCCTCAGCGAATATAGATATTGTGTATCTGCTGTGTTAGTATCTCTGTGTTGTATTCTGAGTTGTATGATAGACAGGTCTTCACAACTGTCTTTTGTGTTGTATAAAGCTGTGTAACTCTGATAGATGTTGTCTATTATGTAATAACTATGTGATTAATATATTTTATTAGTTCCGATGTGAGATTCTAACATTGTTTAGTTCTTTCCTATCTTTTCTCTTTTCTATCTATTTCTTTCTTAATGATGATTCATCTTTCTGTAGGATGAAAGGTAGGTTGTTATAGGTGGTATCAGAGCTCTAGATTGAGAGAATACCTAGGCTTTGGAGTGATTTCTATCTTGAGAGAGCGTACTTGTATTTTATGTGTATATATCTATATATCTACCTGCTATGTTGGGTTACTTGTTCGGGTGGCCAACATGAGTTCTAGAGATGGAAGGGGCAGTGGTGTGTGTAGCACAACTGCCACAATTGGAAGAGGCATGAATGTTGAATGTTGAGGTTGGAAGAGTATCTGTCGAGGTTGTAGACCCAATACCGCCTTGAGTTAGCTTTGCAGCATGGTGTAAGGATTTCATCAATCTTGGAGGGAAGCCTTTTAAAGGTATGGAGACAATCTTTGGAGTATAAGCTTGGTTGCGCCCGTATAAGCGGATTTTCTAGAGATTGAATCTGTCAGATAAGAAGAAGCGTCTGATGGCATCTTGGCAACTTCAAGAAGGAGCAGCTGCGTGGTGGGACAAGATGTTTTCTCTTAGAGCAAGTTTAAGGAAGTATTTGAGGAGCAGTTTTACCCACCGCAGGGAAGACTCGGCAGTATAGGGATTTCCTGGATATTATTTTAAGTCATAAAGTTATGGTGTTAGTATCTCATCTTTTTATTTAGATATAGTTTGACCCATTTGTTATTTTAATAATTTGGTCAGGCCGAGACTTTACAGATATAGAGACCCATTAACCTTTGGATATTGGATTAACATTGAAGTAGACTATTATCATAGTTTAGTTTACTACATACTTGTATATATTGACAGTTAGGAGTTTATATCATCTACATTATATAGTATTGACTTTGTACCTTATATAAGATTTTGGATATGATGTATATATTTATGTGGGTATAGTACTCATTTTTGCAGACTCACATTCTATTATGTATATGATGATGTATATTATTCCGCTGTGTTCTGAATATTTTTATTGGTGTGTTTATTTCTTTGTACTAATACTGTACATGTCTAAATTTCAGTTCAGATCCTGAAAAAGATAAATAAGATGTGTCAACGTTAGCATAAAGAAATATTCACATTCGATCGCCCTTAACCAGCTGTTTTCTCCTGATTAGCAAACATTACTTGTAATGTTCTTTGATAAGCTGGGCATAGCGGTGGGGTCGCAACACGTTGAGTATTGGTATGTGATTGTTGTTTTGTAACTCATTTAGTATTTCGAGGACGAAATTCTTTTAAGGCGGGGAGAATGTAATAACCTAGATTTTTGAACGTTCTATATTTACATAGTGGAATTATTTAAATATTTAAATCATGTTTTTATTATCAATAAAAATGATTTCGAAGGCATATTTAAATTCTATTTAATAAGAATGATAATAGTAAAATTTTAATTTAGAATTAAAAGTGATTAAACTGGTTTTAATAATAATTCTTTCTAATCAAAGCGTGAAATTATCATTTCGGGGCACAGTCTTGGATTTTGACGAAACCAATGTCGTTGAGTCCTGAATAATGAGTTGTTATACGTCAGCAAGTTTCGTGGTGATCAAATGTACTGAGTGGTCGTGCAAGCTTGAAACACATAGTGATTAATTTCAGGAATCAAGTTATGATATAACCCAAAAGCTAAGTGTTACCTGGTATCCTCACCCAGCTATATTGAATTGATTGCACAAGGTAAGTCGACTGTTACCAAAAACGATGACCATGGAGCAATAGTTGGAGATCCTAGAAGTAATGTACAAATGGTTATATAAAGCCATAATTGCACGGAATTGGTAGATAAACAATTTATGATGCTTGAAATATGCACTTTAGCTTAAATAAGCAAGGGATCGACATGAATTGGTAGTACCATAGGGACCGGTATGGTTGGTTAGACGAGGGGTCGGCATGGATGAAGCAATGGAGGGCTCGGCATAGATGAAGGTAGATGGATTGGCATGGTTTATGGTTTGGAAAGTTATACTTCAACTCATGAGGAAGGGATTGGCAAAACTTGATAATTAGCAAGGGATCAGCATACATGAGTCCACCAAGGAGGGATCAACTTTTGTCAGAAACCAAGTTCGTCTTTGTTTCTAACGATCAATATCTTGGGATCTATAAGTCCAAACAAAATGAAATTTGGAGAGCAAGGTATATGACCTTAGGGAACCCACTCTAGGGATTGCATGTCAAATGGCCAAAGAATGATGGATCGGGATATGACTATTTGAAGAGTTCGGTAGAAAACCACTCACAAGTGAAGTTGAACCAAAGACCAATCAATAGCATGAGCTCCACTAGTCCAAATAACATGATATTGAAGAGCTAACATACCTAAGCATGAAGAAACCACCATAGGGATCATAACCCAAGAATCGACCAATGATGGGATCCGTATCGATCCCTCTTCTTTGGGATTTAGGCCTAATGACCCCTTTAATGGGCCTATATGGATAGGAAGGTCCTATAGCCAAAGTTTTAGAGATTGATGGTCACCATCCCTTATAAATACTGGCCTAGGGTGTCATTTTGAGGATCTTTACACTGCTGATTAAATTAGTATTAATGATAATCATGTTTTTTTTCTTACTTCTTACTGCTTGTTGTTATAATAAAACTGTTAGTGAATAAATAAAGATACCTTCAAAGTGGACGTAGGCATACAACATGGAACCACTATAAATTCCTGTGTTCTTGATTATTGCCCTAATTTCTCTGTTAGTTTATTCTATTCCTCGGTTTTAATTTTACTTTCTTCATTTACTTCCCTACATAAATCTATTCTTGGGTGTTTGTGACCAATTTGGTTGCAAACATTTTGGTGCTTTCAATGATAACCTAATCTCATCTTGTTAGGATCCCCTTTATTACTATTGGATTGGGTAAATCCCCCAAAGGAGATCCGAAGTTATCTTCATAAGGTTGCTTACACTACTTATATTTGCTAAAATATAAGCAAGGAGATCGATAATAATGAGACATGCTAGATCTACTTCTCAGAATGTGGACGAAAATGACTGCTAGTTTTCAGCAAGGAGGCCCAAGCAATCAGCCTACAAATTTGAATGCTGATTTGGTTGAAGTTCAGAGCCTTGCCGATTCTATAACAAGAGCTGAATTTCATAATCTAATGAGTGAGTTGATGGAAAGTCATCGACAACTAAATCAACAAATTCTGACTAATATTAACATGATGAACCACATTACTCAACAAAAGCATCGAAGGCTAGAAGGGATCCCACTCCTTACTCAGCATCAGAAAGTTCAAGCTCATTGGATGAATACCATTGCCATAAGCGTCGCAGAGTCGAAGGAGATCAC
The DNA here is from genome assembly GCA_030765085.1 of Allium cepa. NCBI lineage: Eukaryota > Viridiplantae > Streptophyta > Magnoliopsida > Asparagales > Amaryllidaceae > Allium > Allium cepa. The sequence goes on from CM060928.1 coordinate 971,931,180, forward strand.
GTAGAAACATTGGAGCGCCGCTTGGCAAACCAACATAGTCTGCCAATACTGATCGTTGCTGATACCTCTTCTAGAGGAGGGATTCCCCCATTACACTTGGGGAATCGCGTTGGAGTTATTCCTCGAAGCTTGGATGATGGAGTTTGATCGAATGTTGATCAAGTCCCCACCGAAATGACGATGAGATAAATGTTCAAGGTGCGCATCAAGAGGATGGTAAACCAAGAAGGCATGAAATGGCCCGAAGACATCGACTGGATCATTCACGTGAGGTAGAGCACGACCACCGCTTGGCACCCCATCCAGACGCCTGACTTATCAGCAATTGTCAGATAGTTGGAGAGAGAAAACTAAGGCTTGAATAATGATGACTAGGGAATCTCAAGAAGCGTTCCTTCGTTTACTAATATTTTTCTACATGTAGAATACCCGAGAAGGTTCAACATGCCATCAATGCCTGTCTATAAGGGAAAAATGGACCCTAGGCGGCATATTATGAGATATGAATAGCAGATGAATTCTACGCGAGCCAATGATGCAACCAAGAGCAGAAGCTTTCCCATAATTATTTCTTAGATAGCAGCAACGTGATTCACAAGACGACCTCCACGGTCAATTACAAGATTCGATGATTGGAAACCAAGTTTTAAAGCAATTCCGAATGTTTGTGACTTGTCCAAAATACGTGGTGTCCCTTTCCAGCATTATCCAGCCTCTAGGGAAATCATTGAAGGATTATTTGGAGAGATTTCGTAATACGACTACGGAGGTTAGTAACCCAAATGATCATGCTATACTTATGGCTGTGATGAGAGGGATTGATCTGGAATCCGAGTTTGGTGATTGGCTGGCTGGAAAACCGCCTGCCACATTGGATCGCTTCTATTCAAAGGTAGCTAAGTTTCCGAGGAAGGAGGAAGCCAGGTTCTCTAGGAAAAAGAATGTTGCAGGACCAAGTGGAGAAGAGGCATAGAGTAATATTGCGATAAAAAAGTCCGACGACAGTTCTAGGAAATTCCAGGTGAACGTTCTGAAAAAGCCGAATCAGCAAAAGAGAGATGGAGATAGAAATCGAGAGCGAAAGAGGGATTCTGGGAGACCAAAGACTAGGATTTCAATGTATGACAACTACATGTCGCTAAATAAGTCCCTGAAGAATATTCATTTATCCACTTGCAATATCATGCAATATAGGAAGCCGCTTCCAAAGGAGTCGATAAAAAAGCAGAAGCGGACTGGGAAACATTGTTGGTTTTATGAATGTTATGGGCACAATACGAACGAATGCAGGCATCTCGAGGATGTTATAGAAAAGTTAATTTGGGAAAGGAAATTGCAGTAGTTTGTGAAAACCCTATAGGATGGAAAACAGGGGACATCTGGCCCCAATCGAGGACAAGCTCCACGTAGGGTTGAGAAGCCTGCATAGACTGGTGGAAGACTGGTGATAAATACCACAACCTGCAGATAGGAGTTGGCAAGAGATGGAGCACTATGCTAGCACGATTAAGCATGTAGATTTTGAATGTTGTTCGAATAAGGAAGATGGAACTCTGGCGAAACAGCAGCGCACTATGGCGGATTATATTTTGTTTAGAAACAAAGATGCAGATAAAGTAGAGGCTCCAACAATTGACTAGATGGTCATTTCAACTATGCTTGGTCCTGCATTTGTGAGAAGGATTTTGGTTGATTGTGGAATTTCAGTGAATATGATCTTCAAAAAGGCATATGATTAGATGAGAATGGAAGCCAAAGACTTAAAACCATTTAAAGCTCATATTCATGATTTTAATTGCATTGCGAAAGAGGTCATTGGTTATGTGGAATTACGTGTCGAATTGGAAGAAGGTGAACCAAGGAGAGTGCAAATCTTACCATTTATTGTATTGGATGTTGACCCTCCATACAATGTTTTTCTAGGCCGATCGACCATAGCTGAATCTTGGCCAGCTCTTTCCCTGTGGTGTTTAACTTTGATGTTTTCGACTGATAATGGTGTAGGAGTTGTTCATCGCAATCAGGCAACTGGACGTGCCTATTATGTAGCTGAATTAAGGGAAGCTCGGCACAAAGAAAAGGGAAAAGGTGTGGACAAGATTGTCTGCATCTAAGCTACCAAAGATTGACAACCAGCGCTTGAGCCTTGGCTTGGGCACCACAGTTGGTTCTATAGAGATATAGATCCGAGAGATGTCATACAGGAGCCTAATGAGACCAAGGCTGCACCGACTGAGTTAACGATAGATATCATCATCGCCACGACAACCCATCACGAGTCCTAAAGATTGAGTCACAGCTCAGCCCCTCGATGATGGAAGAACTTGTTTGTTTTCTCCAAGAAAATATAGATGTATTCTCTTGGAATCACTCTAACATGTATGGAATCTAGCCTGCCATTGTGAGCCATGGATTGAGTATTGACCCAAAGTATGTTCCGGTGAAACAAAAAAGATGCGGCATAGATCCGGAGAGGTCTGCCGCTCTCAAAGAGGACGTGGATAAATTAAAAGTCAATGGGTTTATCCGCGACGCCCTCTGCCCAAATGGATATCAATCATGTACTTGTGAAGAAGTCAAACGAAAAATGAAGAACGTGCATTGATTACTCATATTTGAACAAAGCATGTCCAAAAGAGAGTTTTCCCCTTCCAAGGATTGATCAACTGGTTGATTCAACTACAGGACACGAATTGCTATCTTTTATGGATGCGTATTCGGGATATAACTAAAACCCAATGCATATCACCAATCAGGAGCACACCAGTTTTGTTACAGATGTTGGGCTGTATTGTTACGTAGTAATGTCGTTCGAATTAAAGAATGCTGGAGGAACTTATTAGTGCTTAGTTAATAGGATGTTTAAAGATCGGATTGGAAAAAATGAAAGTGTATGTGGATGATATGCTCGTGAAGTCACGACAATCAAGTACCACATTAAGGACTAGGCAGAAATGTTTGACATCCTTCGATATTGCAAGATAAAGATTAATCCTTTGAGATGTTCGTTCGGTGTTGCATCAGGAAATTTTTTGGGTTTTATCGTCAATGCTAATGGAATATTGGCTAATCTCGAGAAGATTCATGCTACTCAAGATATCCAAGTGCCAAGGACCATTAAATAAGTCCAGAGTTTGAATGGGAAGGTTGCCGCTTTAAGTTGATTTATCACCAAAGCTAGCGATAAATGCATTCCATTCTTTGATTTGATTAGAAAGGTAAAAAGAAACTTCGAATCGATGCAGGATGGTAAAGACGCATTCCAAGGTCTAGTGAATCATTTGGAGAGACCCTCTATCTTTTCAAAGCCTGTAGATCATGAGGAGTTGTACATTTATTTGGCTGTATCAGCCCATCTATAAGTGCCGCCTTGATTCGTGAGGAGAATTGGACCTAGAGGTCGGCATATTACGTCAGTAAATGATTAACAGAAGCAGAAAGGAACTATCCGAAAATAGAGAAATTTGCATACTGCTTTCTAATTACATCATGAATTCTTCGTCCATGCTTCCAGGCACATCCGGTCAACATTTATGTTGACCAGACATTACGATAGGTCCTACAATGAACTGAGACGTCTAGGAGGTTACACAAATTGAACATTGAGCTCATCCAATTCGACATTTCTTATCTCCCTCGAAGAGCTATCCAGGGACAGGCTTTAGCAAAATTTATAGTAGAGTTTACTGTGTAAGATGATCTTCTAGAAGGTAGAAAAATCTCCACTACATGATGGAAATTATATATTGATGGAGCATCTAATGATCATTGTTATAGAGCTGGGATTGTGCTTATAACCTGTGAAAACTAGTCGATTTGTTATGCTTTAAAGCTTGATTTCTCAGCAAAAAACAGCGAGGCTGAATATGAAGCTTTGATTGGTGGACTTAAACTCGCTAAAGAACTTGGAGTTAAATCTCTTAAAATCTTTTGTGATTCGCAATTGGTGGTGTATCAAGTTAGAGGAGACTATCAGGCTAAGGGACAATGGCTTGCCCCATATCTTACCCGAGTTCAGGAGTTGTTGATAGAATTTGAATACTATGACATTTCACATCTCGATCAAAACTTAGAGGTTGATTCGTTGGCAAAGTTGGCTAGTACCGACAATGCATAGTAGATGGGTTTGGTTCCGATCGAAGTATTAGGTACCCCAAGTATAAACATGACGAAAATCGATCAAACACTAGAGGCAGAATCTGAAAAGGAATCGTGGCTGACTCCAATTAAAGACTATTTACTGCACAAACCCTATCTGACAAAAGAAATGAAAAGTGATAGGTCCTTCGCAAAGTTCCATGATATATTATGTAAGAAGGAGTTATGCACAGAAGAGGTTTCTCTGTCCCTCTACTCTCGTGTATCGCTTGTGATGAGATAAAACGCATTTTAAAAGAAGTTCATGAAGGAGAATGCGACAATCACACTAGGGGGCAAGCTCTGGCAAAAAAAGTAGTCTGTTATGGGTATTATTGGTCAATCGTAAATCAAGACGCCGCTGATTACGTAAACGACGTGATAAATGCTAGATATATACAAAAGTCTCGAGAGCTCCACCAAAAGAAATCACGCCAATGGTCAGCCCAGGGCCTTTCGCCATGTGGGGTATAGACATTATCAGTTCTTTACTAACCCTAAAGGTGGCATGAAGTACGCTATTATTGTAGTTGATTACTTTACCATATGGACCAAGGCGGAACATTTATCTATAATCACAACTAAGAAAGTAATCAACATTATTGTTTGAAACATCATATGTCGCTTCGGTCTTCCACAGACTATTGTAACAGATAATGGGACTCAATTCTATAGTGCTGAATTTAAAGACTTTTGTCGAAGATATCGTATTGAAAAGAGGTTTGCAGTGGTCGCTCACCCACAGGCAAATTGGCAGGTCGAAGCTATAAATAAAATCATCAAGTCTATTCTGAAGAAGCATTTGGAGAAGGCTAGTGGCAAGTGGATGGATGAACTTTCTATGACACTTTAGGCTTATAGGACCACTCATAAGTTTATGACTGGCCATACTCCATTTGCTCTTGCTTACAGTTTTGAAATCGTTATTCTTGTTGAACTCGAAGTCTATTCTCATCGAGTGACTTATTACGATCCTAAAACAAATAAATACCTCCTCTTGGAATCATTGGACTTTATAGATGAGAAGCACGAAGAAGCCAATCTGAGGGCAATTGCTCACCGACATCGACTAGACCGGTATTACAACACTAAAGTTCGACCAAGAACCTTCAAAATTGGTGATCTCATCCTGAAATGGGTTTTCCCTAACCTGTCACACATGAATCCGATTTGGGAAGGACCATATGTTGTTGAACAAAGGCCTGGAGAAAGAACTTTCAACCTAGCGACTATCGATGGCATTACCCTTCCAAGAGCATGGAATAGCGAACATTTTACAATGCTATTTCACTTAGTTTATTTCCTTTACATTTCAGTTTTATCTACTTTCAAAATTTTCTTTAGCATTTGATTTTTCAAATATGTAATAAGACAGTTTATATTGTTCCTTTCCATTTAATTAATAAAGTTTTGGACTTCCTCTATTTTTTGTTTGCTATTGCATTGTATGCTAATCACATAGCGAAACTGATGGAAATCAATGTGTATAAACAGGCTCCTAGAGTTTGGAATCGATCAATCGAGATAATTCCCAATAGGATCAAACAAGATGTGCTCAATTAACTTGTTTGTCTAACAATTCCCCTTTATAATCCAAAGAATTAGATAGGCAATAAGGAATGAATGTGACCAACAACCTGGAGATTGAAAAAATTCTACCTAGACCGTACGACCGAAACAAAAATCAAAGCAACCAAGATACGACTGATCATTTGCTAAATCAAAACTCTAAATTATGTGAGGTAAATTAATCAACCAAAAAAAAGGAGTATGACCTGACTGGTCTTCAAAATAACTCTATGTCTCCGGAGTGCGGACTGGAGAATAAACGTAAATCGAGTGTAAACCGACCACCTGTGAAATGACTCTATGTCCCTAAAGTGTGGACTAGGGTATAAACATAAATCAGGTGTGAACCAACCATCCGCGTAATAACTCTAATTCCTTAGAGTGCGGACTGGCGTCTAAATACAAATCGGGCACGAATCGACCGCTCAAAAGATAAATCTAAGTCCATAAAGTGCGAACTAGAGTATAAACATAAACTGGGTGCAAATTGACTGCCCATCAACTGGACCTTATCCTTAGAGTGTGGGTATAAACATGAATGAATAGGTGAGTGGATTTCCACCATTCTCTATTCCATAAACTCCGACGTGAAACCGATAAGAGGAGTATAAACTTGCTAAGGATGGAATTCAACCGTTCGGCTTCTGTGCTTGCCAAACCAATGGTGGGGCAGAAGCATAGTTGTTAAAGAAACCACTAAATCTGATAGCATAACACTAAGGCCTAGCCTATTGTTTGATACGACACAAGGCCACGACCATATGGAGGCCTTAGATGAAGTTGGTGAATTGTTACCAGAATTTGCAAGTGACGAATTGCAAGTACATTGAATGGAAAGTAATCGTTGCACTATTTAAATAACAATTCACACGAAGCTTAACAGAAAACAAAATATTTTACTTACATAACATGTGTCGAAATTTCAGTATGAGTTATTCCAGAAAGATCGGGATTCATACCCGTACAACCACAACTAGTGAAAGGAAAGACTATGCAAACTCCGTAAATTGAGCTGTAGCGACAACTATTTCTCCGACTTCCTCTCTTTTTTGGATTTCTCAGGAATAGAGTCACTTGCGCTTTTCTTTCGCGACCCCTTGCCGCCTTTAGCAAGAGAGGTTATGAAGGTAGGATAAAGTTCATCAAGGATCGACCCACCCGATGGAATAATTTGTAATGGCTCAAGATGAAGATCATCAATGTCCACCTCGCTGGGTTCAATTTTAACTTTTCTTCTCAACAGCTCCTCCCTTCTAATCTGTTCTTTCAAGATAACCTAGGAGGTATGTTCAGAGGCGCCAATAGTTATCACTTTGTTAGACTCATCAGCTGGAAGAAGCTCTTCGGTTTTATGGTCATGAAGATCCCAATGACTTGAGCATTTGGCCTGGTACATCAACAACCGTCAGATCCTTAGCTGATTTCTCCTATTGTTTTACAGTAGTGCCACTTTTAGGAGTCTAACTATGGCTCGGAACACCTGCAAAATTCATTAAAATAGGGAGATTAGCCAAAAACCATTGCACCTGAAGAACAAAAAACTTTTCATATACCAAGGAGTAAAGCACGATGCCAATATCTGGTTGACTGTCTGTAGTTGTCGGGGTGCCTCCTTTTAAAATAGGGGATAACATCTTTGATTTGAACCCGGATCTATATGGATCTTAGCCAAGATCCTGCTCCATATCGAGAGAGATTGATGTTTTGGCTACTTAGGATGGAGAGGGATCCTTAGGATCAATCCCAGAAGATCCGGCAATATGTTCTCCTCCTTTGGTAGGTGCAAAAGCATTGAATAATTGAAGCTTTACGGCAGCCAGCTCCGAGGGCTCGTTTCAACGAAGAATTTCCCTCACCAATTCTTCTTCATTAAGCTCGGCTTCACCTAGTTCTTTTTTCTTCATCTCAATAATGTGCTCCCAAGCTTCGGCAAGTGATTCGAGATAACCCTCACCGAGAAAACTTAAGTCGCGATGGATCAGGACTTTGAAATTATATTCAATGATCAACGAGTCGAATAAGTCCTTAATCTCGTTCCTACTGAACTCCATCGTAGCTTCCACTTGGAAGTTAACTTGTTCGATCATCTCTTTACGGCCCTCTTCTCATGCTTCTTCATTAAGAGCTTCGATTTTAGCGAATTGCACAACGAGTTTAGCCTTTAAGCTCCTGACCTGAATAACTTCCTCATGGTACTTCAGCGATTCCTCTTGAGCTTTGATTTTTTCCTCCCTTTCCTTCTTGAAAAGTTCTTCATGTTCCTCGACTTGACGAGCCAACGCGTCTTTTTCCTTTTGTAAGGAGTTCTTTTCTAAAGCAAGTGCTCCACTATGATGAAGTGGCACGTCAAGTTCCTTTTTGTGAGAATCTTCCAAACGGCTTACTACCTCTGTCATTTCCTTAGCATTTTTCCACGCTCCAGTAAGATGGGTTTTTAATTCTAACAATTCACCGTCCTAATGCTTGACTATGTCCTTATCATGTATGGCTTCCAAATTAAGTTGGTCTATCTCATATTGTCACTCAGTGAATACTTCGGGGACTTTTCTGCCAAGTGTGTAAACGATTCATGTTGTACAAATACATCGTTGACACATGCGAGAGAACTTTCCATGGCATGCCTTGAAATTATGTAAATAGAAGGATGGAATTTGAGTCCATCAAAGCAAATTTTTGAAAAAGTGACCTTGAGCTTGGCCAATTTTCCTGCTGTGGAAATGTCGGAAGCGACAGCTGACAAAGGCAGATCAGAGGCAGCAAGTGGATGTTTGCCTAATCGACGTTCATGGGATTGTCTAGAGCTCGAGAAGCCGGAATGTTGCTCATGAGATGTATCAACATATGGGCCGCGAAAGGAAGGCTAGTCTCTACTTGGAGTAGGAAAGTCATACTGTTCACCTTGATGAAATGTTTGGGACTGGGATTTGCATTTGGACGAGGAAGAGGATTCCCTTGACCGATAATTCTTATCACGTCATTCTCCCTGCGTTGGGTAGACTCAGAATCCCAACTAGATCGGTGGTATGATGAAGAACTTCTGAGGCAATCGAAGGCACTGGATTGGGACATTGCACCTATAAAGACTAAATGAAAGAATATTAGTAATTGTTGCACTAAAGATTAACGAAAAGTGCATAGTGAAGTGCATATGGTTGTGAGTGTCATAATGTTCCTGCCAACAAACCGGCGACTATAGCCTTGCTTATCGGTGTTTTCTCTCCTTTATCAGAAGGTCGGATGCCTTCGCCACTTTTGGTAGGAGAGTTGACTCCTTCAACATTAATATTCAAAAAGTTGTAGGACATGATGTCATCCAGATTTGAAGATTCGAAAATCTTTTTAACGACTTTCCAAGTGCAAAAAGGACGATTCCTCTTCAATAGGAGTAATAATGAACTCTGGATTTGCGACGGTTTTTTGTCTATGAAGCCTGTATACCAATCTTTATATATTTTTTTTATAGTGGCATCGACATCTCCTAGCTTGTCATCTTGAGAATCCTTAATCTCTCCCTCCTTGATATCATCCCGAGTCCCCTCGATATGGCGAATGATGGGTTTGATAGTATCCCTTCGTTGTTTAGCAACATTCTTTGGTAATGCCGCACTTCCTGGGAGCCCAATACTACGGCCATCTTCCAACAGCCCAAACAAGGATAGTTACTCATTGCTTATAAGAGGTTCGATTTCCCCGTCCTCCACGGGGGTAGTGCGGATGGCAGCAATGGCTTTTGGAAAGTTGGTGCCTTCAAGGCATGGATGAACACTTGAAAGAACTCTAGATGTTAGTAGATTCAAAGGAAAAGTTATGATTTGGATTGATGAATTTGAGAAACATGTGAAGGTAGTACTTACATCCTTCAAACCATCGTCTCACAAACCCTGGAGGCATCAAACATAAAACCATTCATGTTTAAACAACGAGAGTTTATTCCAGTCGCCCATCAGAACTTGACAGTTCGAGGAGGGCTCGAGAAATACATAAGAAGGGTTTCCTGATCATTATTTGAAGTTGTAGATAACTCTTATATCTCTGGGAGTAGGTAAACGAAATATAACATTCATTAACAACAAGAAGATTCCATGTATGAAAGCATAACTACTTGGGTGAAGTTGTGTAAGGGCTATCCGAAGATACCTCAGCATTACTCGAGAAAACGAATTGAAGGGCGGTATACATTTAGCCCAACACATAAACTTATTGCATGTTGTGTACCCTGTTAGGGGAAAGTGAGGCCTATCATGTCTCGAAGTAACCATGACGTCCCAAATAGAATTCCGTGAATAGAACATAACCGGCGGTTAGCAGTCTCGCCCATTCGGGAAGCCTTGAATCCACTGGATATCTAGAAGAATAGCGCCCTCTATAGCATTAGGAGCAAGGCTTATGTTTTCCGCTGGAAGGACAAGAATATCCGGAAAAAAATCGGCTTACGGGTTAGAAATTTTTGTTTTTTCTATATGATGGCTAGGAGAAAGCCAGGCGGATATAGTTGTGGAACTTGACTAGTATGTCGCATTACCGAATCAGAAGACATGTCAGTTGAATGCTTCAAGCGTCTAGAATCTATATCAGCTATACTCAGTATATAATCAAGATTAGAAAAAATAACCTGTTCCTCCATGCAAAGTGTGAACTAGTGTAATTTGGTGTAGTATATAACAGATATAAAGCGTTTGAAATCAGAAAAACAAATTAAAACGATGATACTTGGGAGTATTGCCCAGAGAAGCCATCATCACTGACCATCCCAGCCGAGAACAAAATTAACCACTTATGAAAGCTTTAGGATCGACTATCGGCATATCGATGTATGAAGTTTGTTACTTAAGTTCGTTTGTAAGTTTGTCACTTAGTCCGTGTTGAAAGTTTCGAAAATTTGATTGTTCGGTATAAAGTTTGATAGTGAATATGTACGTTATATTGTTTGTTGTCACCGTATGTTCAAGATCAGCAAGGCAAACTAGTGGTGATTGTTCGAACAAATTAAGTTGGATTAGTTTACATGGTATATGCCGATCCCTAAGATTCCATACCGATCCCTTTCCCAATAGCTTCTATGTCGATCCCTCTGCTTGACCACAACCACTGATCCCTCCATCAAAACCTTCCCTACCTATCCCTCACTTAAGTCACTAACACGGATCCTTATACCACCACCCAATAACGATCCTTCTCCTCAACTAAACAACTAATCCTTATCCTAGCTGATTCCTACCACCATTGTATTGTAAGTCTATGATCCTTTCATTTCTCTACCCCTGACTCTTCTTCTCCTAGCATCCCTCACCGAACTCTCATTTTATCTCCTCATCCCCATTTCTTACGCCTAATTCAACTTACAAAACCTTTATTCCATAAATCATTAGTTAATCCAAGATCGTTCACCACCTTATACACACATAAGCAAATTGAGGCTAATAATCTAATCATGTAACTGAAAGGAGTATTACAAATTCATATCTATATGAAAACATGGAGGTTCGAATTAAGCTAGGGACGAGCGTTCGAGGATTGTTGAATCAAAAACGTAGGAAAGGCGAGTTTGTGGAATGAATGGAATCGTGGATGGGTTTAAGGTAGAAGGTTGGAGAGCTAGGGTTCGTCAAGAGAATTCTTTATGAAGGCAAGTAAATGGGAAAAGTGAAGAGTGAGGAAGAATCGTATATGTGTGCGTGTGGGGGGGAAGGGTTCGGCAGCAAGGACATTGAAAGAGTAATAAGGGGAAAGGGGTCAGCATAGAAACCTACCGGTCCCTATTTGCTTGGCTACAAAGATAGATCAACATAATGAATGTCGATCCCTTTAGATGAAAAAAAATGGAGGGAAATAATTGTGAAGGTTTAGTTGTGAAAGTGAACATACAAAATATTGTAGAAATTCACAACAGCCTGTGAGCGTTCGAACACGTCCGGGAGACAAAATCAGAAACACGTATATGAATGTGCACGAGAGTGGTTTAAAAGTTCAACTTTTTGAAATCAACAGAAATTGAAATCAAGCCTGAAACTTTCAAGTTCAAGGCTAGACCAGATAATAAATAAGTACGTAAGTCTCGCATAATTGGATTTATATATGTTGATGGAATATGGCATTGGAGTTATATTATTGGAAGTTGACCAAGCATCATGGCAATCAATGAAGAATTCAATGCCATGGAAAAACGATTTGACAAAGGAATAGCAATCATTTAGAAAGCTAGATGAACCTCTTTTCAAAAATTCAGACTTTTTGATTCAAAGCATGTCATGTTACTCACAAGGCATACTTTAGAAGGCAAGTGTTACCTGGTATTCTAATCCGGCTATATTGAACTGATCGCACAAGATAGGTTTGACTGTTTTCAAAAACAATGACCATGAATCAATGGTTGTAGGATCCAGAAGTAAAGTACTGATGGTTATATGAAGCCAGAATTGAACGAAATTGGTGAATAAACAATCTATGATGCTTGAAATATGGACTTTAGCTTAGATAAGCAAGAGATTGGTAGTATCATAGGGATCGGTATGATTGGTTAGACAAGGGGTCGGCATGGATGAAGCAATGGAGGGTTCGGCATGGATGAAGGTAGATGGATCGATATGGTTTATTGGTTTGGAAATTTATCCTTCAACTCGTGAGGAAGGGATCGACATGGCATATAAAAGGGATCGGCAAGGCTTGATAATTAGCAAGGGATCAGCATACGTGAGTCCACCAAGGAAGGATCGGCATATATCAGAAACCAAGTTCATTCTTGATTCTAATGATCAATATCTTAGGATCTAAAAGTCCAAAGCAAATGAAATTTGAAGAGCAAGGTACATGGACCCTAGAGACCTACCCTAGGATTGCATGTCAAATGTCCAAAGAATGAGGGATCGACATATTACTACTTAAAGGGTTTGGTAGAAAACAGTTCAAAAGTAGAGTTGAACCTAAGATCAATCAATAGCATGAGCTGCACTAGTCCAAATAACAAGATATTTGAAGAGCTAACATACATAAGCATGAAGAAGCCACCATAAGGATTGTTGTGCGAGAAACGACTAATGAAGGGATCGGTGCTGATCCCTCTTTATTAGGATTTAGGCATAGCGACCCCTCTGGTGGGCCCATATGGATTAGAAGGTCTGTAGCAAAAGTTTCAGGGAGATTGGTGGTCACCTTCACCTATAAATATTGTCCTAGGGTGTCATTCTGAGGATCTTTACACTGTTTGTTACATTAGCCTTTATTGTAATCAGTTTTTTCCTCGCTTCTTGTTGCTTGCTACTGTAATTAAACTGTTAGTGAATCTATAAGATAATCTTCAAATTAGATGTAGGCATACAATGCCGAACCACTTTAAATTCCTGTTTTCTTGATTTTTTCTCTGATTTTTCTATTATTTTGTTTTATTCCGCAGTTTTAGTTTTACTTTCTTCATTTACTTCTCTGCATAAATCTATTGTTGGGTGTTTGTGACCAATTTTATTACAAACACTAACATTTGTATGTGATGGAATTAGGTCCCGACACTAGTTCCATTAAGTTCATAATAGGGGTATTTGGCTAGGAATGCCAATGAGCATGTCTCATTTGGAGTTTGTGATTTTTAGCGATGAGAAATGCCAAAGATTTTTTCTATAAAAGGGGCATATTTTTATTTTATTCTCAAAACTTGATATATGCCCTAAACCTAGCCCCTCCATCCAATGGCCAAAGTTGATTGGCACCAATAGAGGCCGAATTAGGCTAGGGTGCCAACTAGTGAAACATACGGGGGAGTGAGACGAAGGAGTTGAATGGTTGGATCGTTGAATGGAAGCCCAAAATGGCGTGGATCTATGATAGAAGGAGAGGGCGATTTTGGGTGTGTTAGGGAGTTAGAGGCGATGGGAAGAGGCGAGTTTCGTGGCGCTAGGTTAGGATGACAAGGGTTATCATCTGGGGCGAGCGATGATGGCTGGAGGTCGGTGGTGGTGATGGGTGAGAAAATGTAGCGACAAGAGTTTTAGAAGGCGGCCTCATTTTTGAGCTAGGTAATTAAGTTAATTACCGATTAATTAGTTGATTGATAAATTAATTAACCTCAAGGTGTTCTAATGTCAATATCTTGTTCATACGAGGTTGGATTTGGACGTAGTCTTTTTCGTTGGACTCGTATCGATGATATTTATGTATTGGAGTTAGAATCATTAAGTTTGGAACTAGTGGAACTTTTAGCTAAAATCAAACAATGTTCGATTTTGGACTATTTGGAAATGCGTGGGTGAGTTTACTCACCAGTTGAATGTATATTGTAGTGTATTTAGTTATTGTTGTACTAAATTATAAATAGTATAACGAATAATGCAAGTTATTACTTTTGAACCCCACCTTACTTTTTAAAACAAGTGAAAACATAATTATGGCATATAATATCTCTTTAGATCATCTATTATTGACATGTATTGTGACCCAAACAACTTATTTACATGTTTGATAGTGCATTATAAATGTTTAAAGCGATATATAGTCATTATAAATGTGCTTTGAAATCCCTGATATTTGACATATGTTAAATTGGATAAATTGTGGTATATTACGGAAATATATATATATGGATACACATATTTTGGTGTGTTAGACATAGAGAAGTTGGTTCAGACACTTGTGGAAATTGGAAATATAAGTTGTACATGTTAGAAGCAAAAAAGTCACGATAGGAACACTTTGAAATTGTTGTGTTCGAGGATTTTGAAATTAACTTTGGAAGACATTCTAGGGCTTCCTCGCATTTTTAATAAGTACCATAACCATACTTATTATCGAAAAATATCAAGGTTTAAATATATTGCTAAAAATCATTTATGAATTTTCATAGTAATGGTTTTAAACTGTAAAACATGTTTTTATGGTTTTTACATAAATGTTTTAAAATGGAGTATAAGTATTTTAAAAGTATTTTCTAATTAGTTTTAGAAAAATTTTAAAAAAAATATTTAAGAAATAAAAGGCTTTATATTATAATATCGTTCAAATTATTAGCAGTATTAGTTAAATACCTTAGTTTTACATATAAATTAGTATATGTATATACATGCATACACACACACACATATATATATATTTCTTTTTAAAGGTATTTTAGTACATTTAGAAGTTTTAAAAAGGAATTTTGGTATTTGTAAAAGAATATAAAGGAGTTTAAGATTATAACACTTATGTTATAATGGATGGTTTTGTAAATTTGATTAAGAAGGTATATTACCTTGTTTAATACGTAAAGATGCACTTAGAGCTTTAAATGAATATTTCAAAGTAGATGGCAGGTTTAAAAGTGATTTTAGGTTTATAGTAACAGTTTTTCGACAGCATTTGTTTTAACCCATTTAACTATACTTTGGGAAAGTGAGTAGATCTTTATAAGGGAGCTTTAAATATAATGATTAAGTGAAGTGTTTGGGTTCGTTGTAAATAATTTTGAATCATATTTGTTTTTAAACACTTGAATAGTATTTTAATGTGGTAAAAATATTATTTAAGGATTTTCATATACTTTGACCTCTAATAATGGTATTTTAAAGAAAATAATTAACAATATGAAATGGTTTTGGGTTTGTTGTAAACAATGTTTTGGTAACATTTGTTTTTAAATCCTTGAATAATATTTTACTGTAAAATATAGTTAAATGATTTTGGAATACTTAGATCATCAATAATGGAATTTTAAAGACAATAACAAGTATTAAAATGGTTTTGGGTTTGAAGTGACAATGTTTGAGTAACATTTGTCTTATGCCCTTTGAAATTGATTTGTAAATATACTTAAATGGTTTAGATAAGTATATGAATACTTTGGAGTGTATCAAAATGCATTTAAATGAATAGTGATGCTTTAATTAAATAGCGAAGTTTAATTAATAAGTGGAATTTCATTTATAAAGAGTTATTGAGTGAAAATGAGTTTTACTAATAAAAGAGTATTTTAATTCATAAACGAAGATTAATTAAAAGGGGATTAGAAGTCGTATATATGACTTGATCGTGCTTGTGTGTTTCGATCATGCTTTGTGTGTTACCTGTTTATGGATAATATACGTGACTTAGCATTCTGTATGTGACCATTCTCATTGTTATTAGAATTGACCAAAATATAACTCTATAAATATCTAGAAGAAATGCTGGAATTATATGGTACACTTACCTTTAGTGATGCCATACTATATGTATAAACTCGTTTTTCTCTTCTAGGATAAATGTTAAGGAAATATGTCCGCTTAAATGGTTAGAAGGTGATCTCTGATCTTATGTATTATCTGTTTATCTTCCGCGGAACCAAAGTTGAGTATACCAAAAACCTACCGATGGTTTTGGAGCACCCGATAAGCGGGGAAGTGTACATATATGAGATGACTTGAAACCATAACCACTCCAAAACCATATACGTGTTCTATGCTTTGGAAGAAGTTCGTGATTGGTTCAAGAAGTTGGAACCTATGTGGAGATTCAAGATCTGTTGAGATGCTCGAACACATGTAGTAGTTCGTGGTCTATTCAGGATGTGGAAATCCATTTTTGATTCTGAGATCCATTGAGATATGGGAATCCATATGTGACTTCGAGATCTGTTGAGGAATCTATGTGTGATTCCGAGATCTGTTGAGA
The DNA here is from genome assembly GCA_030765085.1 of Allium cepa. NCBI lineage: Eukaryota > Viridiplantae > Streptophyta > Magnoliopsida > Asparagales > Amaryllidaceae > Allium > Allium cepa. Next base: position 971,947,500 of record CM060928.1, read on the forward strand.
TATGGAAATCCATGTGTGGTACTGAGCTCTGTTCGAGTTGGAAACTCATCTATTAAGATCCATTTGAATTGGGACTCACGTTCTAGGATGTTGAACATGACTAACCGTTGGTAATGACATAAATCAAAGATGGGATACATAGCCTAGGGGGTTTAGCTAACTTAAAGGTTGCAGGCACTCCATTCTAACATTACTTTTGGATATGCATGCGAGAGTGATGTGACCCAGTGCCATATGTTCGGGCGTGGACCAGCTATGTTTTTCCAATAGTATATTTTATCTAGAGATATACAATGCTCAGAAGGATATCTCTGATCCTTGTGCAAGAGGATCGTTCTCAGAGTACTGAGAGCAACTATGTGGAAGTCCTACACTATTAGCGAACGTACCTTAGCTGTTGGTGATTGCATACCTATTATTGTTGTGATGTACACTTACATGTATCACAGCCATGTGATTATTTATATTTCACACCTTGGACATTTTTATATTATAACTAGATTTTATAATAGAAATGGTTTGGTTATCGTAAGATGAAAACCCGTCCATGTTTACTTTCTACACGGGCTTATGAGATATCCTTATTTTAAAGGATTTTAAGATATAGTAATCTATATGATTTGAGTTTCTCATGCTGGTTTACCAAACTGATCCGGATGTTATTTTCTTATAATGCACGGGTCAGCTCGATTATATTTCTAGATGTAGCTATGGTTTATAAGAGCTCTTGGAGAGGAGCTTGATTATTTCCTACCGTACCTTATTTCCGCTTCATTACATGTTTTGTATTTATCAGCATTTGTGCAGACATGCAGTTATAGCTATTCAGGCTGATCGTAGGTCAGTTTACTCTGGTTAATGTATGTATATCAAAGTTTTCTTTTTGGTAAAGACATCTTAAGATATTATATATTATCGTTCAGCATGTAAGATTCTGATATTATGTTCTTCTTTCTTATTCTATTTCTTTTTCTTTAACCCTAATGTTCTGTATTTTCGGCACTTCGGTGCTCGGCATGTACCACGGATGTATTAGTGTGGACATTTGGAGTTGAAAAGCCCGATCATTAGACCTAACACTGAAGGATAGTGGTTTGATTTATAGTAAGTAATGTTTTATATGATATATGTTTAGCCCATTTAAATATGAATTTAGAAAAGAAGAAATCTTTCTTAATTTTTATTAGGACACTTATACACATTAAGATAAGCATATAGATATATTTTGTCAATATATTTATTCCAGTGAGATTAGCATATGAATGTTTTCCAATTATTGAAAGGAATATAAAAGGATTGTGAAAATATCATTTATGAAGGTATTTTTAATCAAATATTTGAAAGTGATTTGATTAATGAAAGATTAATAATAGAGGCTTGGTTGATCGCATATGGAATTAAATCTATGAGAAACACGAGAGCTATATATCGACCAATTACTAACTCTGGAAATTTCTAGGAGAAACACTTGAGCTATATAGCATAGTCATCTTCAGTGATGCTATATTATGCACATAAATTCCGTTTTGTTCTCCTAGGACAAATGATAATGAGATCCCTCCACTTAATTAGTTAGGGCATGATCACCGCTATTATCTATTATTTGTATATTTCTGAAATAACCAGAGTTGAGTTTATTGAAAAACTATGGAATGTTGGTTCGAAGAGACCGTGATCAAATAAGCATGAATCATCCAAAAACCACTTCAAACCCACTCAAGTGTTCGAATTGGAAGCATCTTGAAGATGAAATCCTTCATCACTCGTAATTCCAAATTCAGACCATTTAATACTTTCCAATTAATAAAGCAAGCTCAATCTTCCATGGGTTCTAGGATTAGTGATATCTCACATCAGTAGTAAGTACACCCAACTGTTGGTAGTCTCAAGGTGAAGGGCAGTCTTCCGTTGAGTGAATATATTGACCATGCATCACTAACCTATTAAGTCCAATTAACCATCCCAATTCTTTATTTTTATTATCTTAGGTAGACATTAAACTTAGCTTACTAATTCCCTTTTTATTTAAGACAATAAGGTTTACCTCAAATATTTGTCTACCCATAAATCCCTGTTTAATGCTCGTAAATATTAGTTTGTCCACAAAATCCTAATGGACATTTCCTAAGACATTTATGTATGATTACTAATTTCAAATTAGTAACCTTTTGTATCTATTCCATTTTTATCAGTCCCATTAATCCATTTACCTATCAAATTATTGCAACTCCCATATTTATTACCATACATTGGAGCTACAGCCTATTAAATTCTTTTTCAATTAGTTAATTATCCTAAACGTGAATATTACATGCAAGCTTTGTTTTAGCTTTTTATTTAGTTATTATAAGCGCGGTAGTTATGTACGAATATTTACTTTTATCAAATATGTTCCAGTTATATATCTTCACTAGAATTTACTTTTCCATGTTAAATTGTTGGAATCATATCTAAAAAGATTATTCGCTATGATTTCCTTAAATTAGTCCAAAACAAAAGAATTAACTTTAAAATATAAAAGATTACATCGTGTGAAATTACAAGGAATAATCATTTCTTTTTAATATCGAAATGGACAATGCAAACTACAATTAATTCATACTTTACACGTCTCTCTCTTTCTATTTGCATCTATTCCTTATTAGATTAAACATATTATCTTCCTAAAAGTGAAAGAAATAAATTAATTTATAAATATTAAACGGATTTAAAATCCAACAATTGCAAATATAAAAAAGCTTATATTCTAACAAGAATAGGGCGGTATCCAATTTCATTATTATACGACCTATTTTAGATTTAAAATAAATTATATTCAAATCAATATTATAATTTCATACTTTTGGGACTGATTTCCAGATTAGGCTGTAAACAATGCTAAATCAATTCATAAACAAGAATATGTAGGCAATGTTTATTATATTCAAATCATATTCAGTCCATTGCCTACAATTCATGTACAATTATCCAATTAGGCATAAAAATCAAATAAACACCATCGGGATAATTTTCTTATTATAAAAATATATAAAATTTTCCCTCATCTTTTAAAAAGTGACCCAAATCTCTAGATATAAAGTAGAACATTTGATACATCTTCAAATCCTTTTTAATCCAAGAGATATGTATAAAAGGTCATATATGTACATTAGAATCACAGATATGAGAAGGGATTTGGGATAGGGAGATAAAGTAGATACACTATATATAAATATATGAATTACCTCAAATATACATATAGTTGATTCTCTTCTCCTTTTTTGTACGTTTCTACTCTTCTTCGATTTGTATGAATATAGATATAAATATCTTATCTTTATAATTTAGAAAGAAAGTGGAGAAGAAGAAATAACAGAGGTTCACTACTGACACCACAAAAATATATGAAGAGAAGGGAGGGTTAGGCCTTAATTTATAGGCACTAGAATCAACCAGAACCGTATGATTTAAAATGTTAAATCCAGGCCGTTGTGACCTAGGTTTATTGGAGCCGCCAGGTCACCGATCGATCGCCCTTGGGGCACCCGTCTACAGCTAGAGTTGATCGTCCCCAATAGCGGGTCAGCCTACTGGCCCGGGTAATTAATAAAAAAGGTTAATTTGTCTTATTTAATTATTTTCATTCTAGATTCATTTTTTGTCCATAACTTTTTCATTTGAACTTCGATCGCAAAGCTCCAAATATGAAAGTTGTTCGGAATTTCTCCACAGATGCAATGGTGCAACTTTTGTGGTCAAATCCCATCATTTGCACAATTTCCATTTTTGGAGCCTAATTAATTAACTAACTAATTAATTAAATAACTAATGCCAAATCACATAGTATTATCTGATCCTCGAAATTTTCACCAATTACCAAGTCAAGGTTTTTTCTCCTAATTATCCTAAACTACACAACCAATGAGTGTACAAAAAAATTTGCAGCCAAACGTGCATAAGTGCATAGTATATAATTGTATCGCTGTAATGGCCAACTTCTCTATACAATTTAAACCAACAATATCCACTCATGTCCAACCCAGATTGAACGGAAAGGCGGTAGTTAGGAAAAAGAAGGAAGATAAAAGACTAGAAGAAACTAACCAACACAGAATCTCACAGCGGAACGAATAATATATAAAAATAATCCTTACACAAAACAAAACTATAATTTATATATATATACAGACATCAATTAGAGTACACTAACCTATTTCAGTATGGACAATTATAACAACCTGTCCTCACAACTACTCAATAATCACAGCAATGTAAGCAAAGAAAATATAATCGTCTACGTGAATACATCTCCAAACTTCAGCTCCTCTTCTGAAACTCCAAATATCCATCTAAACCTAAAAATATGCTCGGTCTGGCCTCAGCATTTAGGAAAAACCATGCCCGGGTAAGTCTGGTAAAACCAGCGTGAGAACTTAAATCACAATCAACTTGATTCTGAAAGTTAACCAAAACTTTTCAAAACAAAGGTATCTCGTAAGACCTTACCGCAAATAAATACAGACGGGTTTTTACCTTGCGATAACAAAAATCTTTTATATCAGAAAATCCAGTGATATTATAATAATGTCTAGACGTCAAAGTAAAATATAAAAGTAGCTGAAATGCTTGCATCTGACATTTCAACAAAGTTGGGCGCAATCAAAATCGTACGGCGTGTAATTGAAATAATTGGAAAGTTGTAATAGCTACAAATTGTAAATGAGGAAATAAACTAAATATTGCATTAATTGGTGAAATAATAGTTAATTTATTGTTATTGGATAAAATCAGTGTTGTGTAAGTAGTTATAACATTTGTTTGTAGATAATAAACTTATAAATATGATTAAATTTAGAGAAGGAAACAATTTTTATTTGTTATCAATTTATTTAATCTGTTGAGTTAAATTGGAAATCAATTACAATAAAGTATAATTAAATATTAAGTTAATATGAGTTAAGATGATAACTGAAAATGTGAATGTAATTAAATGTACAGAAATGTCATTTATATTCATAAGGCAATAATTGATTTAATAATAAGAGTGAAACCAAGATAAATGAATTTAGTGGGACTTTAAATTATAATTAATGTGAAAATCGACAAAAATTCAATATAATTGAAATATTGCAACTAATATGGTAAAAGATGATAATTGTAGAATATTAAGGCAATAAGACGTAAACCAATGTTAAATGTGTCCATAAAGTAATGATTGATTGAATAAAAAGATTGAAATCTAATTAAATCAATTATTGGAATTAGAATATAATTAATTGGAATTAAATGTTGCGATTAATGTAAGAAAATGCGTTAATTGTAGAAAATGAGGATAACAAGATAGAAACCTATGTTAATAATTTCATAAGGTATTGGCTGATTTAATAGTAGGAGTGTAAATCAAAATAAAAGAATAAAATGAATAAGTTTAGAAAACGTATGTTTATTTATTTGAAATGCTTGGTAGCTAAAAGATCGATTGTAGAGATGAGAAACTATTATTTAGTAAGAAATGTATAATTACTGCTTGTATTCAATAATGTATAAATATGTTTAAATTACTATTAGATAGGAAATAATTGTTCTACTTCTCATTACATTCATTTAGTGCATTTTAAAACTTAATCAACTGAAACTAATGTAATTGAAAATTTTCAATTAATACGAGAGAGAATACTAAATTGTAAATTAATAGGTATAAATAAAAGTAGCTTATGTTTTGTGAAAACATAAGGAAAGTTTGATTTAATGAAAAAAACATTTACATCAAATAAAATGAATGTTTAATTTGTGAATGTAGGTTTAATTTCATTAAAATAAAGAATAGAATGATTGATTTTAAAGGAAGAAATATATGTTTATTTGAACTGTGTTTTAGCTTACAGATTAATTACAAGAATAGGAAAATAATCCATTTCAGTAAGTTATTTATTACTCTTGTATATTAAAACAAATTTATAAACGTGTTTAAATAAACAATTGTTTTATTTTTCATCCATTTTAGTTGTCTGTTTTGAAATTTAATTTTGTAAGTAATTGCAATTAATGTAATTCAAATATTTCAATTAAAAGGAAAGAAAACGTTGATTGCAATTTATAGATAGATTTAATAAAAGAAATGCACGTTTTGTGTTAAACAAAAAGGTGTTTTAATGGAAATAAAAGATCACTTTGGGAAAATCAAATTGAACATTTTCATTTTAAGGTAAGTATAAAATTTTTATTATGCATAGATAAAAACCTAAATGCGTACAAATTTGAATATTATTTGAGTTAGTGAAGTTAACTTGGTTACATTTCAAACAAATTGAATTTCAAAAGGTTGTGCAATGTACATGGCCCCTTCATTTCTTTTGCTATTAATTGTTGCATGAAAGTTTTAAAATAGTTAACTTATTATTAATAATTGATCCATTCATTTCTCCTTCTATTTAATACTTGAGCCTAGACTTTGTTTACAAACTTTTCAATTCCTATGTACATTTTCTTATGCATTATTAATGCATAAAGCTTTCAAAATAAAATGTGACATTTATTTTTGTCCCTCCACCTTCATTTTCTAATTATAAATAACCTGCAGCTTATTTCTTCGTTTGCGTTTTGTTTCTCCTGACACATCATATTCACAAGCTCTTATTATTGCAAATCCAAAAGCTTTCTTTTATGAAACATGATTTTTTTTCATTTTTCGTACAAGCCTGTCCTCATCTTAGTTGTTCTTTAATCTTTTCCTTAAGCCTCATCTTGAGAAAACATAAGTATTAATTTTTTAAGTTTTTATGCGTAAAAACTATTATTTTAATAATATTTCTTATAACATTAATATCTTTTGCATATAAGCTTTGATTCATGCGCGATTTCTTCTATTCGATTCATATTTAAATTCCATACAACATGAAATCGATTTAGTTAAATTTGGAGACTGGGGAGTTTTTGTGCTTTTGTTTGGATTTTATGGGCTAAAATCAAAAGTGAGTGTTTTAACCCACTCATAACTACTAAATTATCTTATGTTGGTTAATTTAAATTTATGATGTGATTAGAAATTAATTGGTTGATGTTTGGTATATTTAAATTGTCAATCAAGTTAAATATGACTTTTATTGCATTTAATCGTCATTTAATTTAATATTGAATTTAATTGTCAAGTGAATACATGTTTATGATAATCAGTTAATTGATGTTATTTATTGGTTGATTGAATGGTGATTGTGATGTATGTTTGATTTTTTGATATTGGATGAGTGGATGTTATATTTTATATTGTTATAACATTGCAAGTTTCCTATGGGTTGAAATGATATATATTCGAACATCTATAGATTAAGGAAAAAACGTTATGAGTCGAAATGATAAACTCGAGCAATTTTATGGATTTTGAATTTTATTCGGGATTGCATGTTAAAATGATATATATTCGTAAATATAAAATATTTGCGAATTGAAATGATAGATATCTGTATCACTTAACCAAAGGGTAGAATATTATATATGGACATCAAATTAGTTAAATTAAATGATTTTAAATCCTTAAATTTTGAATCTTTTCAAATGATATTTTGAAGAAAAACTGATTTATATAAACTGAAATATTTTTGAAAATCCGAGTTTTAAATGTGAAAATGGAATTGGTTTAAAATTGAAATTTTAAAATTAGATTTGAAGTATAAATTAAATTAATCAAAATTGAGTTATTGAAACATTTGAAAATGTAACTTTGAAATCTACTAAATCTGAAATAGTTTGGATTTATTATTCGAACTTGGATTTGAAATCGATATTATTTAAATGGTTTAAACGAGAATTTGAATTGAAGGACAAAATTTAGTGCAACGACCTGGATTTTTCGATGTTTGATTTGAAATATTTAAATGGTTTTAAAACTAAATTTGAATTATAGATTGATTTTGAATATGGAAATTTGTTTTTTTATTTATAAAATAAATTCAGAATTTAAATATAGCGATTTATTGGATAATTTAACTATTGAATTTTATAATTGAATATTGGTCAAATTATTGTATCTTGAGTTATAAGCTCGATAAAAATAATTTAAAGGCTTGTAAAGTTTATGTTATTAATGATGAAGTTATTAAAAGTTTTAAAATTGAATGTAAAAGTGACCTATTTGATTATAAAAATAGTTTTTTCAAATTGACATTTAAAAAAGCCTTCTGAGGCACAGTCTCATAATTTGACAAAACTAGTTCCATTAGATCTGTAATAGTGTATCATTATCGGATTTCAAATTTCATAGCGTTTGGAGTTATTGTTTGATCGTATGAGATAGAAACGCGCTGAAATTAATATCGGAAATTCAACATAATAATTGGGTCTAAAAATTTATCTTTTCCGTACAATCGAATTAGGACTCGAAACCTTTTCCATTGCGTTTAGAATAGGGTTACAACATTATAAACGCCTAGCGGCGCACCTCAATAGGAGAACAAAATTTTAACTTGCTTGAGATATTTTATAATTAAATCAAATTATATAAAATCAAATCAAAATCAAATCAAACCCCTTCTCCATTCAAACACAATACTCTGTCGTTCCTGTGAAGCTGACCTAGGATTCCTCTTAGTTTTTTAGCCACCTTCATTTCATTTTAAAAACTGCTTCCTTCTCTCAAACGAAAACGAGTTCATTGATAAAAAAATTCTCATGGTGAATGGAAATCGAATTCCTTTTTCTCTCTCGATTAAAAACTGAAAGTTCAAACATTAAAAAAATGGAGAATGAAAATCGAATTCGAATCGAATAAAGAAAAGGGTCGAGTGAGCGAAGCTCGTACGTGCGCGAGAGAATATGGAACCGCGACGTCATCTTCAAAGGCGGCAGTGAGGGGAGAGATTGCAATTTTTCTAGAGGTAGTTCGAGGTCTGGCTCTCGTGGAGGCATCCGCAATGGTGTACAGGGAAGCTTGGGTGGCGTTCTGATGAAAGGGAGTTGGGCTACGATTACTATGTGCGTGGTCGAGGCTTGGAGGAAGACTGCGTGCGCGCATTGTGTTCGATTGGAGCTCGGAGTCGCGAGCTCTAGTGAGGCGATCTGGTGGGGTCAAGAGATGGGGCCGCAGGTTGTTGCAGGGAATGTTAGTGGGAAGATAATGGTGGGCTCAAGCTTGAGTCGGGGAGGTTGTTGCTTTGTAGGAAGTAAGGCATTTATGTAATTGAATTAAATGACATATTCAGTTATTAAACTAGGATTTATAATTTTAAGTAGCTAATGAAAGTTTAATAAAACTTCATACGAGGTCCAAAAACCATGAAAGAGGTCGAGTATGGTTCGTAACTATGAAATCTACGCGGTTGGATTAGTTTGGAATTTTTAGAAGTTAGGTGGAATTTTTAGAAATCCAAAATCTAGATGTTCGACAAAATTAAAAATCAAGGTGAGAAATTCTCACTCTTTTGGACTGCCAAATTTAATTTTAAATCGTTAAAATTAATTTTAGATGTTTGGTTGAAATGATTAATTATTATCTGGTTGAACGATATAATATATATATGCAATAGTATATATACTAGTATTTAGAGTGATATTCCCGCACATTATAGCGGATGAAACCTTGTGTGCCCCGCATAATAGCGGATGACCCTATATACCGCGATATCGCTCTCGAAGTGGGATTGGTATTTTTATGTTGTATTAACATATGTGGATGCAGGGAAACATGTTTGAGGGATCCAACTAGATTAATATATTATTTATTTTTCATATATAGTGATATATGATTTGTGTAGAATAATCTATTGCAGATTATTGTAATGATTGAATTTATTGGATGCTATTATGGCACTGGCATGAATTTTGATAATTTAAATACTACAATTTTTTTTAATTTATGGAATTAAAGGGAATTTGATATAAAAATATATATTAGAATTGGAGTTACTTTAAAGAAGTTGAGTTAGAAAAATATATTTGATTTTTGGTTATACTTAACTATTGTGAATTATTGAATGGAGATTTTTAAAATTGAATTATATAAGAGAATTTATAAATGATATTCTGGAAATATATAAAGGAGTTAAATCAATATTAAAAATAGATTGGAAATATAAAGGAAATTTATAGGAAATGAATTTATATAATGGAATTTAATAAATAAGATTTATTTTATGAACAGGTAAAAGAAAGGGGTTATGAAATTTACAAACGATGTTTATAAATAAAGGGATTCAATATCAGATGAAAATTTGGAGAATATGTAAAACATGGTCGAGAAAAATAGTAGATTCTATTTTTGAAATGAGAACGGTTAGGGAATCGACAATGAATCGATATGTTGTGAAATCTAGAGGAAGTTATGAATTAAATTGGTTATCGAGATTTTAAGATGTATTTTAATTTTAAGAAGTTAGTTTGTTTAAAAAAGAAAATTTTATTATTTATAAACTGTGAAATTTTAAACTAGTTGAGATTGAAATACTTCGGTAAGTGAATTTTTAAATATTAAGTATTTATTTAATAAATTCTAACTTTTAAATTCAGCTTTGGAAATTTGATTGTTCATCTACAAAAATGAGTTATTGATGTTATAAAAGTGTTTTCAATATTTTAAATAATAACTTAAACATATTTCAAATAAAGTACTATTCTTTAAAAAAAAATACTCGTTATATATATAGTTTTGAAATGATTAAAAATTTATTTATAAATTCTCTCGAGATGTGTTGACGGGGTTTATTGAAGAATGAGATTTTATAAGAGAAATCTTATAAATGGAAAGTTTAGAGACTTAAGAAAATTTCCAATGTCTCGATGCAGTAACTTCGAAAAGATTTTGAATTCATTTAAAGAAGTTATAAATGGTTGGTTGGGATTATAAATAAGTATAAATGGTTTGGAAAGTCGTAGGAAGAATTTATTAAAATTTCGGAGACTTATGAGATAAGTTATGAAATATTTCCAAGCTAATATTAAGATGGTTTTGGAAATTGCATGTATAAATATTTTCCTAAGTACTGAATGAAGGTTTTGGAAATGTTTTTAGTGGAGAATGATTAGGAATAGAAATATTTCCTAAGCGTTATAAAAATGGAAGTTGGAAATATTTCTAAGTATCGGAAAATGGTGAAATATCATGTTATGGATACAAGTGTTGAAATTGTTTTCAAATATAGAAATATTGAAAGAGATTGAATATATATCTTGGTGAAGATGTTTTGAAATAAATATTTAGGAGATTTATAAAATAAGGCCTGATGATTGCTTGTGGATGTTTAATTGATAGTTAAACAACCGACTATCAAAATTGGCCAAGTTCGTTAATCTTTTCGAAGAGACGGTGATAAGATTTAATTATCAGAAAACCATTTCGATCTGGTTTGAATGTTACCAATGAATACTGTGAAGATGATGAAGATGGTGGTTCGAGTTGTCCAGACCTAGGGCAAATTGTATGGACGAATGCTATCAGAACATCGTCATTGGAGGACGATGAGCATTCTAAGTAGAATTGTTTCTTGAAAGTTAACGCTTAGTCTCAAGCCTTATCAACCGGAAACGATTCAAACAGAGGAGATGCAACAAGGCTAAGTGGGTCACATCCAGTTAGGGTATGTTATCACATTTCTAAATGTCCTCGGAAACCTATATATTATGGTACGGTTGTGCATGAAAGAAGGAGCACTCAATGGTAAGGGTGGGAACACTGGGGTCTGTAACATGTTTAGTCTATCCAGGTTAGGGTTAGGCTGGTCTTGTAAAGCAGGGGACCCCGGCGTGGTCCCTGGTACATTGTTCTAGAGGTAAACTGTGGTGGGCGGTACCCCAACGTCCCAGTCATTCGATGGAATCCATTCTTCAATAAGCATCGTACGATTTTGATTGTGCCTAACTACGTTGAAACGTGAGATGCAAGCATTTCAGCTATTTTCTATTTACTTTCTATATTCACTACTATAATATCGGATGATTTTGATAAAATTCGTTTTGGTTATTGTAAGATGAAAACCCATCGTGTTTATGTGTGACATGGTCTTATAGGATACCTTTGTTTTCAAAGGATTTTGAGGAAAAATTAATAATTCAAATTGAGTGTATTTTCTCATACTAGTTTCCTAGACTGACTCTGGTGTTATTTTATTATAATGCTCGGGTCAGACCGAGTATTATAGATTCAGGATGGGATGCTATGGAGCTCAGGAGATGAGCAGGATGATAGAGACGTATTTCCATAATTGACTTTTATTTCCGCTGTATGAGGACAAGTTACTATAACTGTCCAGATTAATGTATGGATTGTTGTACTCTGATGAATGTAAGTATATAAACGGTTACAGATTCTTTTGTTTGTATCATATTTTGTTCCACTGAGATTGTAAGATTCTATGATATTGTTCCTTTTCTTCTTCTACCTTTTCTTCTTTACCCTAAAGATTCATATTTTCCATTCATTTTGAGTTGGACTAATGTGAATTGTGGTCGACTTAAGGGGTACGGATTTACGGGCCTTTACACTTGGTATCAGAGCTAAAGGTTAAGTGAGAACCAAGACTCTGGTGGGATTACTCACTAGAGATAGAGTCAGTAGTACTCTAGAATTAGTATGAGCGTATTAATAGATATGAGTACGTATTTGTTAGTGAATGTAAATTGTTTTATATTGTGTCAATTTATCTGTTGAGTGGTGTATAAATTCTGTTCGAGTAGTGGGATGCCACTAAATTGATATGAGGTTCTAAACACTTGAACATGATAAACTAACACAGTGTGGTTTTGAAGCGGGTAAATGAAATAATTTTACCCAAATTATATTTTTATATAAAAGGAATAATTTTCTAAATTTATTATGGTATATTTGGAGTGTTTGGAAGTTATAGCCAAAACAAGATTATAAAATTTGAAATGGTTTATTAAAACCAAAATGGATTATATAAAAATGAATTATACAAGTGAGTTAAAAACTAAAAATGGTTTCAAACCAGAATTTGGAAATTTAAATCCTGAAGATTTTTGAAAGTATTTTCCAAAGTGCTTGAAGATAAATAATAGTATTATTATTTTTCAGATATTTTTGAAGAGAAAATTTGTTTTAAATGGATTTTGGAAGAGATATAGCATTGAACTCACTTCGGTCGTTGGAAAATAACTCCAATGATGATCGTGACATCATCGGTGTTCATTTTCAAGTTTCTAAGTGACAATTTGCTACCATAGTAAATTGATATGGAGATTTTTTGGTGAAAGCAAGTGATTATTTTGAAAATTCCGAGGGAATTTTTTTGGATGAAATCAGGTTGATTTTGAAATTCAAAGAAAATGGGTTGTAAAATTAAAAAGAGTATATGCATACATACACACACACACACACATATATATATTAATTTCAAAGTGATTTGAAATAAATACCGAGTATTTAAAAATTCCAGGAATCCTTATTTAAAATTTCTAGAGAATATCGAAAAAATAAGTTTTTGAAAACTTATAAGTAGAAGATGATATTTATAAGGAAAGAAGTGTGAAAATTGATGTTTGGAATAAAAATTTAAAGTGAGAAAGTTGAAAAGGAATTCAATTTAAGTTAAGTTGAGTAAATTAAATTTTTGAAAGTAAACTGATTGGATTTGAATCGAGTTAATATGGTGTACCAATGAATGAGAGTTACTTAAGCAACGTAATTGGACTATGTAATGAAATTAAATGAAGTAAATATAAACTTGCTTGGAGTGAAATTTAATTTAAGTGTGAAAATTTGAATAAGGTTTTGAAATGTTAGTTAAAAGGAATTAAAATTTGAATAAAAGGTGAATTGGATTTGAATCGTATGGAATTGAATTAATATATAAATGTGAATTATAAAGTGACTATATAACTATAAGTTATAAAATTTGGAGTGAGATTAGAAATAATATCGAATTGAAGTAAATATAATTTTTGAATTATGAAGTACTATAAAACCATATGATATAAATTTTGGATGAAATAAAATTTGAGTAAAATATGGAATTGTGAATAAATAAATTGGAATTGCTTATAAAATTGAAATAAATAAAGTAAAAATATACTTAGGCTATAAATAAATGTATAATCTCGAGTTAGAAATAAAATGTGAATATACTCGAGTATAGAAATTATGGAAATGTAGAAAAAATAAGTTATGTGGCTTATAAAATTGAAAAGCAATAGAAAAACCGAAATAATAATGGAGTAATATTTTAAAGTGAAGAAATAAAGCCCAAACTTGAATTATAAAAAGGAATTGAACTCAAGAAAGTTATAAGAAGTGATTTTGAGATGAGAATCAAATATTGTAACGACCCGCTATTTTGGACCATTCAAATCGACAATAAAACCATACATGTCCGACTTAAATAATTCAAAATACTGAATTGTTAATTTAATTTGGCAAACTCAGCATAAACAGTAAATAAATAATCACAAACATAGAGTAGTATAATGCAGCGGAATAGATAAAGAATAGTAGTTCATGAAGCTACTATATACATCAGAGTTAGAAATAAAATACATCAGAATATCCCAGATGCAGTGAAGTCTCCAGTACGAGTAGATGACTTCTCTGAACCAATCAACTGGATGACTGAAAGGATAGATAGCTGGATCTTCAAGCAAAGCTCCAACTTCGAAGGTGAGTCTCAAATGCTGTATCACTCAGTCTGACCCGAGCGTAAAGAAAAACAGAAACACTCGAGTCAGGATACATTCTTATACTAATAAATCCAACTCAAGTGAAATATCAACTGAAATACAAATAACTTAAAGGATGTTTGGGATAACCATCCTCTAAGGGTCCATGGAACTATCTACAAGGTAGAAATATACACTATAACACCGTGGTCATTCAATTTTATTTATACTTCAAAATCAAACATCATTCCCCTTCCAAATATATCTATTTTCCAAAATAGTATATATATTAAATAATTTATAAAGTAAAGTATTTGCAATTTCCTCAAATTTCACAAATCGCTTCAACAATCAACTCGACTTTCCCATCAAATTTAATTCAATCTCAATTTATGAATTTCCATTCAATTCAGTTTTCTAAATAATGAATTTAAATTATATTGATTTCAAAACAGATCTGAACTCAAATAAACCATTTAGATTCCAGTATATTTCAAGCTTTATATTCAACATTTCAAAGTTAGATTTAACAGTTTGTTATAGATCTCAATTTAACCTCATTATTATTTAGCCTTGAGATATTCACTTAATAAATTCAGTGTTATTTAAATAACTTTAATTTACCTTTAAACCAAATATTCCATTCGATTTGTTTAAGCTTGAAACATCCATTTAATCACTTTAAATCAAAAATCAAGTTATCAAATCAAACCTTAAACTTCAACTTAAATAGTTCAAATTGATTTAATTCAGTAGAATTCTTAATTAAATACCATTCAATTAATTCGACTTTATCTTCTCAACCTTAACTTATTCAAATTATTACACAATCTATTTTAAAATATAGATTTACATAACTACTTAAACATATTTTATGATTTAAATCAATCTCAATAATATTATTATTAAATCTATATATATACATAAAATTACCATTATATGTATAATATTTTAAGAACCAATATTTATTGAAAACCATATATTTCTTTTCAAAACCATAGAATTTATTTTCAAAGCATTTATATATGGAACAGCGGTGTCTGTATATATTTCATATCCTATGGTCAAGTGATATTGATATTTATCATTTCAATCCGTACACTAAATATATATACGAGTGGATATCATTTCAACCTGTAATCCCAAATTTAATTAAATGAAAATCGCTTGGGTCTATCATTTCAACCCATAACGAAATCCTCCTATTCTAATGTCCGTCGGGTATGTATCATTTCAACCCATAATGAATTCTAAACTACAAGGAACTTGTAGAGTGATGATAGATAATACAATAAAATAACAGGCATATATCATCAATAATTTAAATATAATATAAACAACAAGATATGGTGCCATATCCCACAGGTGAACAATTTCAGATAACAACATATATAGCAATGCAAAATCTAACAACAACATATTTCAATTGTCATTTCAATTGAAATCAAATTTAATAAATAAAAGAATGTTAATCGTGAGTGATTTCTCACCTTTCGAGGCTAGCGAGATTTGAAATGGGTTATGGATCCAAGAATGAATTTCCAAAATGAACAAGATTGGCACGAATAGGACGAACAGAGCTGATAAATAGAGACCGATGAAAATAGATTAGAAAATGCTTTATGCAGACCGAAACAAAATATATAAAATCCCAAAATATTATTTGCTTAACTAATATTAACTTTGAGACTCATAAAATTATATACATACTTTTCCAAAAAATATAAATAGTTCAGAAACAACTATTGACCATACGTTCTGTATAAACAACATATATCCATTATACATGTAAACTAGACCATATTTAAATTATACTGTGTATAGTAATGTAATATAGTATACAGTACACTTATTACAATACACGTTAAGACTGTAAGTATAATATTTAACAATACACTTATAACAAAATATGTGACTATAAAATTTTCAGTTTTAATATAAACACAGAGAACAACCTTATATATTTATTAATATTCAGTTATATAAAAACTCTTGCTATATATTTATATACACATACATATTTAGAACAACTCAGTATATATAAACTAACCAATAGTTGCTGACACGTATCACGACTTAGTATATAAGAAGGAAGATGTACTATAACTTAAATAAGGACAACAATCCAAACTGTACAGAAATATTTTTATTCAAAAGCTAATAACATAACTATACTGCAAACGTATATGTAGTTGAGAATATATAATACATTTTTATACTTTCTTATGCACTTAATACACTCAACAAAGAGTTATATATATATAAGCAGTCATGCATTTTTATATAAAACAACAAGTATAAAATAACTTTTAAAACCTTTTTTTTTCAAAACTTTATCATAAAAAAATAAATTTTAAAATATACATCATACGAATGTTTTTAACCCACACATAAAATATATGCTTCCTTATACATATTATATATATCTAATTTATTTATTTTTTATTATTATTACTATTTTTTTATAAAACATACGGTGTCATATATAATAAAACATATAAATATAAACGAAAACCCAAAATCATAAAATGAAAACAAAAGAAAAACAAGAAGAAGAAAAAAAAGTAAATAAATAAAGGAAAAGCATGCGGCCATTTACCTGATGGCCCAAAAGCTCATGCAAATAGAAGGGAGATGAAGGCTGAAGCAAAAATGAGATGCAAGAAATATTTGTGACGTGCTTGAGTATTTATAAGGAGAAATTTTCGTTGCTTATAAATATGAGAGAGGGTGCACAAATCAAGGCAAACTTTTGGCCAAAATTTTTGTACGTGTGAAAACAAATAGAAAAAAGGGCAAGAAAATCTTTGATTGATACGTGATGTTTTCTTTACGTTATTAGGGGGGAAAATGCGCTGATTTAGGTGAGAGAATATAGGCAAGAAAGATTTGAGCGAATATTTACAGTGGTATTGATTGCGTGAATTTAGCAAAAGGAAACTGCAAGAAATCTTTAGCAAACATTTTGTACACGTTTAGAATTTATTAGGAAGTAAATGCATTGATTAAAACGCAAGAAATATTTATAAAATGGGAAGGTGGTGAAAATTATTTGCATACAAGGTTGAGTATTTAAATGAAAACTAGTATTGATTGCTTGGACAAACGGCAGGAAATATGAAAATTTTCAAACGTGCTTTATATAATCAAAAATCTTGTGTTGATTAGTAGATTTAAAAAGCAGGCAATACTGAAAAGAAAAAAATGGCTAGGCGAAAATAAAGGAGGCAAGCAGATATTTTGTTGCTTTGCTCGGGTTTTTTTTATTTGGATCTGTACATTTGAAGTGATATTATTCCTATTGTAAAATATGAAGCCAAGAAGAAGTATAGCCAAATTTTGTTGCACAATGATTAAGTCAATGAAGAGGTAACTGCGTTACTAAATAAATTAAATAACGCATGAATAATGATGTTTGAATGGTAAGGAAATAAAAGGATTTCACACCAATTATACCAATTGAAGACAATGGAAAGTGTAACGTTTACACGTGTATTCAGGGTAAGCTATAAATTTGAATGGCCATAGTTGATTTCTTCCCTCATTTGAATGCCTGGTTACTCTGATTGATTTGATTTATTTATATCAGTGGTATGAATTTTAAGAATGCGCACTACATACGCAATAATTTACGCCCAAATTTAAAATAAAAGCAACGCGTTTTAAATTTATACGTTTTTATTTATTCTTTCCTTATTTTAGTAAAATATACATTCAAAGAATATTTCATTAATTACGCACCATTTATAAGTTAGCTAAATTAATCAAAACGGATTTAAACGTAAAATTAAAGGTGTAATTAAATGGATTATTTATACACTATAAATTTTAAAATTTATTACTTAAATAATATATGATTTGTTCACATCCTTTTTATTCATTTATCATTTACAAGAAATTATTACTTAAAAGGATGTACATAAGTAACAATATTAATTACCTAATTTTAAAAGGTATACAATCCATTTTAAAAGAAAAAAAGTGAAACAAAACGTTGTTACGAATATATTCAATTATTATAAAAGATTAGGAAGTTAGGATTAAAAATTGAAAACTTCAATTAATGTTAGACTTTAACCAAAATAGGAATTATTGACATTTGCTTATATTTAAAAAAAAATTGGGTGATTAAAAATTAAATTTTTTTGTAAATTAAAACTCCAAAGTTTATAAATAAAAGAATAAAATACTTGTTAGAAATTTTGGGTTGTTACACTCTCCCCCACTCAGAACTTTTCGTCCTCGAAAAGGAACAAAGTAGGAGACTAGAAATACCCAGATGAAAATTTACATTTTGGAAAACAAATTAAACAATTTTTTTTTTTTTTAAATTAATTAATATTTAATAGTTTGGTTAAACTCATTTTATTAAGTCCATCCAATTATTTATGAGATTAACTATTTATATAAAACACTAAAAAAATTCCTATTAAACCCGGTTGTATATAAATAGACAATATTTTAAACGATATATTCAAAAAGGAAGAAGGTAGATTCGGATAACAGAGTCTAGGTGAATAACTATAGCTGAGCAGAAAAGAATAGTATCAGACACGAATAATTAATGTCAAACCATAAGAATTTTAAATTTCAAAACTAATACAGAATTTTCTTGTGGGAAATACCTTTATAATAAAATAATTTTATGTGACGCCCCACCTCTATGCTCACAATAACAAAGAGTATTAAAGGAAATACTGTCTGTTATCGCGAAGAATAAGGCTGGATAGGAGCGGCCATTCGTAGTTAGGCCTTACACTAGTATTGGTTATTTCGATAGGAGTGGTATATATTTTTATTTTTCAACTCTTATTTATTTACTTCCATTAACATACCCAATTCCAGTATAAAACGAACTACGATGGTTCATAATAGTTTAGGACAATAGATATAATAATAACACAGATAAAACAAAAGTCTCATATATATAATAACTGATGTCAGTTACAATACATGTGATACAGTACATATGATACAACTACAACTGTCGACTCTGGAAGTTACATATACAAGTACATTATCGTATATAATATACATGAATACATATCTTCCTATACAAATAAACCGACTACTATAAATGACGACGACTACTCCAAAAGATATGAAGTGACTTCATAGCTCAAGCAGCAACCCAAAGTAAGATATCAACAACCTGTAAATACTTGGTCTGACCCGAGTATTACATTCAAAAGAAAATAATACACGGGTCAGTCTAATTCAAACTCAGTTGTTAATGCACAGAAGCAGTAATAATTAATTAACAGTTAGACGACAGGCAAAATAAATTCACCTATCCGATCCTTTAACAAGGAAATCGGATAACGGTGAATATAACATGTATAGTGTTAAACAACAATTCAGCAAACTCAAATTATCAACGAAGATAGATGAAAGGATTATTAATGAAGATAATTTAGAAAACAGCAGAATTGCCTAAATGGCAATTAACAACAAAATCTAATTTAAAACAACAACTCTAGTAGGGCTGTAGAATATGCATGTGTATACTGCCTCGCCACTACAGTATATGGAATACGCAAAAGATCCATAAATCAAAAGCAATTAAAATATCAATAAAAGCAATACCGTGTGGCTACAGTACACGCTTGCGTGCACTGCCTTACCACTACAGTGATGGTATACACAAAAGATCAACGAACCAAAAATCCAAAGAAATACCAATAAAATTAATACGGTGTGGCTGTAGTTCACACTTGCGTGCACTGCCTTGCCACTACAGTGATGATGTACAAAATGAAAATTCACAACGAACACAAGGTCAAACCCAAGCGTTTAAGCTGGATTCAACTCAAGTGTATTCAAATGAAATGGCCGATACAAAAATCAAGCCTTGACCACAGTTCAAATCAACCAACAGAGAACAAAAATTGCGCAAATGAAACTGCAGCAAGGAGATGGCAACATGCATGCCATAGTTTCACAATTCAAAGATGTGCACAACTCTACTAGAAGTGCACCTGAAGTATACAACTGCCGAACTCAAAGAAGCGAACACAGATGGGATTAGAACCAAACAGCACCTCCAAGCCCTATGCAGTAGTGTAAATAGCGCCAAGAACAAGTAGTGGTACAAACTACAAGGACAGTGTCAATATGGAACAATGACCAGGCAACAATTATTTTGCAAACTGAGCCTCTCAAAAAACACATGAACCATAGAAATCAAACTACAACAAGGACAAACAAAGGTAGCACTGTGATTCTACACAAAAGGGAACCAACAGTACACAAAGGAAAGGGTGAAACAATGGCTCAATATCAATGTATAGAATTACAAGATGAACCAGACAGGAGAACAACTTACTGCATTAATGAGACATGAATTCATGGAGCAAAGGCATCAGTAACCACTACATGGAACTGGAGATTACAACTTAAATAGAAAATGCACATGAACGTGATGGCAACAGTTCAAGGCAAGAGAAACAACTCAAAATGAAAGACTTGCTAACACCAATAGACAGTGCAGACAACCGGAGTAATACCAGTGCCAACTACATGAAATTGGACAGAACCCTTCGAAAAGAATATGAATCAAATGCATATACAGGAATGCTACCTTACATATGCCCAATACTATGTGAAATAAATGTGCAGACTGCCTCACTGGTTAAGGCAGCTACAATTAAGTGGCTCAACACAACGAATTACACAGATAGATCAATACATGACTGCAGTGTAAATTAAGGTATACCAAAGTCAATGAATCAACACGAGTTCAAAAACCATAAAACAACAGTCTCAAATCAAGACAGTATTCCAAAGTAAACAACCCAAGTCAAGTCTGGACAATACCATATAACAGACATTCGAGGATGCAAACAGGTACATGAGTGGTCAGTGAAACCCAAATGCTATCTACATAGAAGTGAGACCAAATCAGTTCATGTGCAAACTGACCAAATAATACAGTAAAGCCAGAGGAAATCACAACTACACCAAGTTTCAAGTGCCAAGAGAAAGTGTCAATAGTGGTACAACAAGAAGACTTCAAAACAGTGTACCAATGGATACCAGACTCGAAATAAACAAGTGACTTGAATGAATTTAACACAAAGATCATAAGTATAAACTGAACAGGGCAGAAGCACAAACATAAATGAGCTAATGAGCACTACAGGTCTGTGAAGAACCAAGACTCATAAACCTAACTCGACCAATAACCAAAACTACAATGTGCCGAGAACTGATGCCAGAGAACTGCTCAAACCAACAAGCCAACATGGCAACAACAGATGCACCAGAAATGAACTCAGGATCATGAAATATAAAATTGTCAAATGCAAATCCCGGGATGGTAGTATCAATGTCAGGACAATTACCAAAGTTCAGATAACCAAAATTCCAAAAATAGCTGAGCATCGAAAATAACACAATAAGTTTAACAGAGATAACAAAATCGATGTCGAACAAATTCTAGCGGAGAAAAATTCAAAGCAAGTACATAGCAACTGTACCTCAAATGCAGTTATAACCGAGAAAACAACAAACCAATTCATCAAGTCAGCGAGAGTCACTGAACCAAAATCAAAAGTCAACAATTCAAACCAATAAACCAAGACGTGAAATCATTGCCGTGAAACTCAGTTATCAAGCAACGAAATCAGGAATTGAAACAAGCTAGCAATCACTAAAGGGTTGAATTAGATGTGAGTGAAGGATTCACTCACCTTTTGATGAAGCAAGGGCGGACTCGTCAAAGAAGAAGTGACCGAAGTGAGCAATGAGGAGATGCTCGATCAGCTTAAAGGCGCAGCTTCAAAAATTCCCAATTTCAGATCGAAGAAGAACGATCGAAGAAGCCCTAATTTGGACAGAGGAGCGAATGAAATAAATGCAGCCGCTATTTTATTTTCTTTCGAATTTTAGATTTAGGGTTTTTCGAATGAACACGAAACAACAAAACAAAAAAAAGAAAAAGAGGAATCGGTCTTCAATTTTGCTAAGGCCAAGTAAAAGAAAAAATAAAAAAAGACTTGGGCCAAGAATAAAGCCCGCATATTCTTAACAATATTTAAAAGAATTTAAACTTGATTTTAAGAACTCCAACAGTAATTAACTACCAATATTAATCGTCAAACAACGATCATTAATTGTTGTAAAACGCAGGGTTGTTACATTTTATATCAAAACAAATTTTCTATTCGAAAATACTTTTATAACTCGATGTTTCAACAAGTTTATCCTTGTTCTTGCAGACTCTAGCTATGCGTTGATCAGGTGCAAAGCTAGAATTCTTCAAGTACTTAGTAGACCCGTGTTCAACACCCAGTGAAAATACTTGAAAAACCTTTTAAAAACAGATATAGAAAGTACAGTCCAAACAAAACAATCAAACCAAAACCTTTTGTCCAACCATGGTTCGCAGATACACAATGGTTACGCCTGGATCCCCCAGGAAACAATCCGTATCTGTAAGCATTCTCAGCCCTGCGAGTTACGCCATGATGACTAGTAGGGTGCAGGATACACAATGGTTACGCATGAATCCCCCAGGTGTAACGACCCGCCGCTCTGACCGCCTCTAGTCGGTAATTAAACTAACTCGAAACGTTCAAAATGACGGATTGTTGTTCAGTTTATAAAGTTTAAACAGAATCAGCCACAGAATCACAGAATAATCATAATATTATTCATAAATGAATTTTTCTTTTATATACAGAGTTTGTACAATGCATTAAATTTTTTTATACAGCGGAATATATCTTTTATTAAATACAAGAAAATTTTCTCGAAAAACTTTAGTGAATGCCGAAATCCCCTCTCTCTAACTTCGCGGCCTGAAAATCTTCAAGCTGTAAATATACTCGGTCTGACCCGAGTATTATATTCAAAAGAAAATAATACATAGGTCAGTCTAATTCAAACTCAGTTATTAGTGCATGGAAGCAATAATAATCAACAATTAGATGACAGTCAAATATATTTTACCTATCCGATCCTTTAACAAGAAATCGGATAACGATAACATATAACACTTAACAGTGTTAACAACAATTCAGTAGATTCAGATTATCAATGAGATAGATGAAGAGATTATTGATGAAGATAATTTAGAAAACAATCAAAATTTGCCTAAACGGCAATTAACAACAAAATCATCAAAATCGATTCAAATTATATTGAATTTGCAACATAAAATAATTTTCATCAAAGAAAACATCAATTTAAACATTAAATTTGGTAGGGCTGCAGTACACACATGCGTGTACGGCCTCGCCACATTTAAAATGTCAACTCCGTGGCTGCAGTTCACGCTTGCGTGCACTGCCTCGCCACTACAACTTGTGAAATAAAACAAGTTTCCAAACAACTCATTACTGCACATTTCAACAAGTGCAAAATTTTCATAAAAATGAAACTGCAGTCACTAATGAATACAAGGGCGAACTGCCACAAGAATGCGGTCGCCACAAGTACACAAAGCACGAAGGCTCGAATAAAGCATGAACACAGTTCAATACCCAAAATTTTGCAAGCCGGTGATAAATGATGTACACATGAGTGCAACATTGAAACTGCTACACCAAGTGCACATGTACAACAACAATGAAGGCACCAAATCAATAGGAATGAACACAGTGGCAACAGATCAAGAAAAGAAATGTCAGGTGCAAGACCAGATAAAAATGAAGCATAAATGCTACTGAAACCAAAATGCTCAGATCAGACGAATATACTCATATATGCTGCCGCAACCCAGTATATATGTAATGTGCATACATCAAGTATACATAAACCAGACCTCATGAAGTCATGCAACAGCAATATAAATTCAAGTATAGACAGTCGTGTCTATACCAAATGAAATAGAGGTGCAACAAGTACAAAAGATTATGTGGTTTGCAAATGTACAAAGCACACAATCAATATGAATACGTGAACTACAAGCTAACAAATGGAAACTTCAAAATAGCAGACTCGAAACTCATGCATCAAGTCAAAAAGTACATCTGGAACTTCAACATGATACAAGTGTATATGTATACAAAACCAAAAGCCTTCAATTGATATTAGACCGTATATAGGTGGGCACACTGGTTATGTGTGAACAAACATATATCATTTTAGACATGTAGGGATGGACACATGAAAACAAGTGTATAAGGACAGAATTGATGACCGAGGATATAAGTTCATCTGAAAGCAAGTACTTGAAATGACAGCAGCTCAACTAAACGTACAGACAGATTCAATGAGACTTAACCAACATACAAGGAAATGAAACTATACTATAGCACAGTAACAAGTTTAACATACTCACATGTACAAATTGGTGAATGCAACATTTCAACTCAACCAACATATCAGATATACTCTAGTTCCACCAAAGCAAAGACATGAGACAAGACTACAAGTGCAAAGCACAAATAGAACCAGATTCCAATCCAACCCGACTTCATTAAAATGGAACCAAACTATACTTCACAAATAAGTTAACCTGAATACAAAGGACCCAACAACAATGGAGCATGAAGCTACAACAGAGTTCCAGTCAGAACCAAAATAGAAAATGCTCATGTTCAATACAATGGTCAGGAGCTTTAGTGCAGACTCAAGTGAATGGAAAACATGTATGCAACATGGTGAGCAAGGAGGTACAAGGCCATGAGTATCACGTGCAATTTCAAGTGGAGCTATGAAATAAATGCCCAATCCATGGAACAGTAAGCAAAAAAAAATTGTCCAGTAGACAGAAGATCGTGTCACGATGACAACAATCTCATATATACATACATAAATGCATATATATATGAAGTGCAGTCACAATTGCAAATGATGGTAGCAGTTTCAAATCACAAAGCATGCAGCAAAACAAAACAAATATTGGGTAGCATCTGCTCTCATCAGTTAAAACAAATCACAACTTGATAGTATCTGTTCTTATTAGTTTAAATAAAAAAAAAATTGATAGCATCTGTTCTTATCAATTTAAATTTAAAACAAATTATCAACTAGCATCTATTCTTATCAGTTTTAAAAAAAACAAGTATCCAGTAGCATTTGTTCTAATTAGTTTTAAAAACAAAACTAAATAGCATCTGTTCTTAACAGTTCAAATTAAACTCCAAATAGTGTCTGTTCTTATCAATTTTAAAACAAAACCAAATAGCATTTGTTCTTTTTAATTTAAAACAAATATTATATCTTGGTAGTATCTGTTCTTATTAGTAAAAAAAACAGATATCAAATACAACAGTATCAAACTTCAAAGATACAACAATGAAGGAAACTGCATCACAGCAGTATGAAAAAGGTGTAGACAAATCATACAAACACACAATTGCAATGCTTGAGTGAAGGATGAAATGCAACTCAAGATTACAGAGTGCAGTTAATGGTAATACAACTATATACACAAAACAAAAATGAGATGCTTGGCATGTCCATTAGAAACAAATTCATGTCAAAGCCATGAATCGAAATGCAAATCGTCTCGAGTAATAATACCAGAGACTACAGAGAAACCAAGTGTATGAAGAAAGCATCAAAATTTAACTCAGAGGCAAATCAAACAATTATGCAGCCGACTCGAGTGATACAAGTTCGACAAATACTCTGTGCCACTACAGCCGAGACTTCATTGATTCAAGTCATGGCCGAAGTTACCCAAAAATCAATTTCCAGAAATTCGAACTAGTGAACCAGGAAATCGTCATCACAGCAAGAGATTTGACAAAATCAAAGTAAACCAAGCCAACAAGAATTCAACAACTTTCAAAGCCGCGAAAGGCAGTAAATCAAACAAAAAAAATCACTAAATCGCAAGAATAAACTAGCTAGAATTAGATGTGAGTGAAAATTAAATCACTCACCTTTGCAAATGAATTGGGCAGTCGCGAGAGAAGTGGAGGATCGAGCACGCGATCGATATTGAAGCCGCGAGCGAATTTTGAAGCCGAAGCCCTAGCTATTGAAGGAAGACGAATGAAGACGCCATTATTTTTTTTTCTTCGCGTTTGATTATCTGATTTAGGTTTTCGAATGAGAAAAGGGGGCTTCGTGTTTTTAAGGGGAAGGGGATCGTGATTTTTGCGTGTTTGAAGGCGTGTTTACAGCTGAACGAAGTAAGGCCATGTATACTTCTTTTTTTTTTATATATATTTATTATATATATTTTTTTTATTTATTTTTATATTATATTTTCTTTCTTATTTAAATCCAATTGTTTTTGTACTATTTTGCTTGATTACTTTTGTTAAAATTTTAACTAGTATATTAATTTATTTTATTTTATTGATTTAAAATTTTGTCCCTTTTTATTTAAGCTAAAGAAAAATATTATTAACTAACCATCCATTTATCAATTTAAAAAAAAAATTCTTGTATCCAAATTTATTTTCTTCTAAGTCATTCGTTTGAATTTCAATACAAATCCAATATTCAATTTCAAACTTCAAAGTTAAATTCAAATTCTATTCAACTTTAAATAGATTAAATTCAAAAATTTAATCGTCAATTCATAGTTTTATTGGAATTCAATTTAAAATTATCTCAAATATTTAAAATTAATTAAATATCTTCATTTTTAAATTGTTAAAAATTCAGGATCATTACAATCTCCCCTACTTAAAAGAATTTGTCCCGAAATTATAAGTTAGGAAAAACGTTTGCTAAAATCTCACCGATATTTATATCCTACATAATTTTACCAAGTTTCAAATTCGCAAATAAATATAGAATTCATTCCATTTATTTCATTTCAATAGTTTTGTTCGTCAATTTCAATAATCAAGACACAAAAGTCTTTTACCAATTTTTTTTTTTTGACTTACAAAACTCAGATTTTTAAACTTTGAATCTTTCATGCTAAATATTTGCATAATATATCTTATCCAAAGCTGTGGACTTTCAAGATATTTTAAAGATCTTCTTCCTTAATTCATTAAGTTAGAATTATGTAATTCTAATTTCAGATTATTGATTTTCTATTCAAAGTTTTGAAAATACTTGATAACTCAAAGTTTAACAAGTCCATCGTCGTTCTCACAGACTTTAGGCATACGCTGATCAGACGCAAGACTAAAAATCTCCAAGTACTAAACATACTTGCTTCAACTCCCAGTGAAAATACTTTTTTTTAAAATTCTTTTAAAAATGGATATGGAAAGTCCGTTCCCCCATGGATCACAGTTTACCCGGAGGTTTCGCTACTATCTCAGTAGAATCGCTTGTAATCTCAGATTTCTCATCACTCCTGAATTTCGCCATGGTTATCGCCTTAGATCGCGGTCCACACGGCGGTTACGCTACTATCTCAGTAGAATCGCTCGTAGCCTTAGGCATCACGCCCCTCGAATTACGCTTCGGTTTGCAGATCGCAGTTTACTCGGCGGTTGCGCCACTATCTCAGTGGAATCGCTTGTAACTGTAGGCATCACACCCCACGAATTACGCCAGCATCAATCACATAATCCCAAACACGATTGGGATATCATATCAGTCCCATTGGACATTCCACTAATGGAATTCTACGTAGCTACGATTTACAATGGACACTCCACCGAGTTCCAATCACTTTCACATATAATAAATGGAAGGTACATTTCCATATCCTCAGTTTTTAGAAAACATATGTCATATACATATAGTACTTCATTTCACATTTCGTACTTATCATATCTATGTAACCCTACACAGGATTTTCATAATAATGACTTTCTAAACTGATGGTTTTCGATTATATTCACATATATAAGTTACGAAAACTCAATTCACATTCACAACAAATAGAGGATTCCAAATTTTCCATCACGTTTAAAATTTTCCTCTAAATCGATTTGAAAATTTAAGGTTATTTCAAACCTAATTCACATTCACAATCCAATTCATTATCGACTTCACATTCGATTTGGATTTCACGTTACATCGTCAATTCTCAACACATAATTGATGTCTATCGATATATAACCTCTAAGCTCGTACGTCTCAGAGAAGGGTGTTAAGCTAAAAGAATAAATTCTCCGCCACCACAGATATATATTTAATAGAGATCAAATGCTATGTCATTAATTCACAATGTTAGACATACAATCCCAATCGACTATCCAAAATTCAAAGCTGAACTTATATTATTTTTGGTGTCAAAGTTAAACTCAATTTAACTCAAGATTCAATTCTTTGAAAAATTTCCAAATTGAACTAATCGTTCAAATTTCTCAAAATAATATCTTTACAGGATATAAAATTTTCACACTTAGCCATTTGAAACTAATTTCAAATATTCATTTCTCAATTTATCTTTAAAAGATAAAATTTCAAACCTTTCATTTCATATTGGAAAACATTCCCATACTTATTCAATAATAAGTAATTCACAAATTCTTTTATTTTCAACACTTTGAAAATATTTAATATACTTGAATCAAAATTAAGTATATATTTCATTCTTTAAGGAAATCATTCTTTTAAACACATTTATTTGAGTTAAAACGAATGTTGCGTAAAACATCGTTACGACAACTCAAAATCACTAGTATAGGGATTCGGATTTAAGATAGATATATAAATCCCAATACTATAAACAACATTTCCTTCCGGAAACCATTTACTATAACAACAGTGTTATAGTCCACCATTTCCTTATTTCTCGAAATGCCTATTTCAACAATTGAATGTTGAAATCTATGCATTCGATAGTTAATGCATTTTAAAACATCTTTAAAACTATTAACTTTTTCAACTTCAACTTAATTCAATAGTTTGAATTCTTCATACTTTTCACTATATCAGTTTTAAACCGATTTCAAACTTTTAAATATTAAGTTTTTCACTTAATTTAATTCTCCGCACGTTTAAATTCAAATTCATCACTGAATCTATTTAAACCTATTATAGATTATCGTGTTGACAACTTCAAATTTGAAATTTAAATTCTATTTGAACTTTGCATTTACTTTCTATTTCAAAAAATAGTCAACTAGTTCTTTAGTAAATTGTTCATCAATTTAGTTCCATCAAATTCATATTTCCACATTAATCATTTTAGACATTAGTCTAAACTTGAAATATAAACTTCACATCAAAATTAGTTTGATTCCTACAGTTAAATCAACAATTAAATTTCATTTCATAATATCACTTCCCTAAAACATATCTGTTTTATTCAATAATATATTCACTGTCCAAAATCATGAATATGCTTAATCAACCAATCTCATCATTTCTACAACTTATTTTCATTTTTAAAGGATTACCCACTGTCCAAAATCGTGGATAAAATTCCCAACCAACATTAACTATAACAATATTTAACTTAAAGGATAATTCGCTGTCCAAAATCACGAATATATCTCCTTTAATAACTTCTATTTTTCATTTATCAAATTCAATTGGTTTCGAATTTATAAACAATCTTCATAAATCCCTTTTCTATTTATAAAACTTCAATTTATAAATCTTCTTATTGATTCAATTCAATTCAATTTATATACCTCAGTTATATACCAAAAGTTCATATTATAAGTTAAATACTTATAATCCATTCATTTACTAAATAATTCTTCACCACATTTGAAATCAATTTCCAAAAGAATTCAGAATCAAATTCTCAAGTTATAGTTCAATAATCCCTTTGATTATAACCAAATTAACGTATCATTTTATTTCACAATTATTACTCGAAATATTCAAAATATTTGATTTAAACCAATTTAAACCAATTCATTAATTCACTAGTTCTCTTAACTCATATTTCATTTTCATAAATCCCAATAATTCGATAATGAGTTTCCGAACGATCGAAACTCAAATCTAATGAGACCTCACCGAATATAAACTATCGCACACTCACATTTAGATAGGGGAATTTTCAAAATAATTCTAATTTTCAAAATACCTTTTATTTTTAAAGAAAACAATTTTACACTTCTTTAAAATTTGAAAAGCACTTTCTTTATAGTGGTTCTAGTAACTATTCGTATTAAACATCATAAACTGAGCTTTGAGTAAACCAAAGCTCTGATACCACTTTTGTAACGACCCGCCGCTCTGACCGCCTCTAGTCGGTAATTAAACCAACTCGAAACGTTCAAAATGACGGATTGTTGTTCAGTTTATAAAGTTTAAACAGAATCAGCCACAGAATCACAGAATAATCATAATATTATTCATAAATGAATTTTTCTTTTATATACAGAGTTTGTACAATGCATTAAATTTTTTTATACAGCGGAATATATCTTTTATTAAATACAAGAAAATTTTCTCGAAAAACTTTAGTGAATGCCGAAATCCCCTCTCTCTAACTTCGCGGCCTGAAAATCTTCAAGCTGTAAAAATACTCGGTCTGACCCGAGTATTATATTCAAAAGAAAATAATACACAGGTCAGTCTAATTCAAACTCAGTTATTAGTGCATGGAAGCAATAATAATCAACAATTAGATGACAGTCAAATATATTTTACCTATCCGATCCTTTAACAAGAAATCGGATAACGGTAACATATAACACTTAACAGTGTTAACAACAATTCAGTAGATTCAGATTATCAATGAGATAGATGAAGAGATTATTGATGAAGATAATTTAGAAAACAATCAAAATTTGCCTAAACGGCAATTAACAACAAAATCATCAAAATCGATTCAAATTATATTGAATTTGCAACATAAAATAATTTTCATCAAAGAAAACATCAATTTAAACATTAAATTTGGTAGGTCTGCAGTACACACACGCGCGTACGGCCTCGCCACATTTAAAATGTCAACTCCGTGGCTGCAGTTCACGCTTGCGTGCACTGCCTCGCCACTACAACTTGTGAAATAAAACAAGTTTCCAAACAACTCATTACTGCACATTTCAACAAGTGCAAAATTTTCATAAAAATGAAACTGCAGTCACTAATGAATACAAGGGCGAACTGCCACAAGAATGCGGTCGCCACAAGTACACAAAGCACGAAGGCTCGAATAAAGCATGAACACAGTTCAATACCCAAAATTTTGCAAGCCGGTGATAAATGATGTACACATGAGTGCAACATTGAAACTGCTACACCAAGTGCACATGTACAACAACAATGAAGGCACCAAATCAATAGGAATGAACACAGTGGCAACAGATCAAGAAAAGAAATGTCAGGTGCAAGACCAGATAAAAATGAAGCATAAATGCTACTGAAACCAAAATGTCAGATCAGACGAATATACTCATATATGCTGCCGCAACCCAGTATATATGTAATGTGCATACATCAAGTATACATAAACCAGACCTCATGAAGTCATGCAACAGCAATATAAATTCAAGTATAGACAGTCGTGTCTATACCAAATGAAATAGAGGTGCAACAAGTACAAAAGATTATGTGGTTTGCAAATGTACAAAGCACACAATCAATATGAATACGTGAACTACAAGCTAACAAATGGAAACTTCAAAATAGCAGACTCGAAACTCATGCATCAAGTCAAAAAGTACATCTGGAACTTCAACATGATACAAGTGTATATGTATACAAAACCAAAAGCCTTCAATTGATACTAGACCGTATATAGGTGGGCACACTGGTTATGTGTGAACAAACATATATCATTTTAGACATGTAGGGATGGACACATGAAAACAAGTGTATAAGGACAGAATTGATGACCGAGGATATAAGTTCATCCGAAAGCAAGTACTTGAAATGACAGCAGCTCAACTAAACGTACAGACAGATTCAATGAGACTTAACCAACATACAAGGAAATGAAACTATACTATAGCACAGTAACAAGTTTAACATACTCACATGTACAAATTGGTGAATGCAACATTTCAACTCAACCAACATATCAGACATACTCTAGTTCCACCAAAGCAAAGACATGAGACAAGACTACAAGTGCAAAGCACAAATAGAACCAGATTCCAATCCAACCCGACTTCATTAAAATGGAACCAAACTATACTTCACAAATAAGTTAACCTGAATACAAAGGACCCAACAACAATGGAGCATGAAGCTACAACAGAGTTCCAGTCAGAACCAAAATAAAAAATGCTCATGTTCAATACAATGGTCAGGAGCTTTAGTGCAGACTCAAGTGAATGGAAAACATGTATGCAACATGGTGAGCAAGGAGGTACAAGGCCGTGAGTATCACGTGCAATTTCAAGTGGAGCTATGAAATAAATGCCCAATCCATGGAACAGTAAGCAAAACAAAATTGTCCAGTAGACAGAAGATCGTGTCACGATGACAACAATCTCATATATACATACATAAATGCATATATATATGAAGTGCAGTCACAATTGCAAATGATGGTAGCAGTTTCAAATCACAAAGCATGCAGCAAAACAAAACAAATATTGGGTAGCATCTGCTCTCATCAGTTAAAACAAATCACAACTTGATAGTATCTGTTCTTATTAGTTTAAATAAAAAAAATTGATAGCATCTGTTCTTATCAATTTAAATTTAAAACAAATTATCAACTAGCATCTATTCTTATCAGTTTTAAAAAAAACAAGTATCCAGTAGCATTTGTTCTAATTAGTTTTAAAAACAAAACTAAATAGCATCTGTTCTTAACAGTTCAAATTAAACTCCAAATAGTGTCTGTTCTTATCAATTTTAAAACAAAACCAAATAGCATTTGTTCTTTTTAATTTAAAACAAATATTATATCTTGGTAGTATCTGTTCTTATTAGTAAAAAAAAACAGATATCAAATACAACAGTATCAAACTTCAAAGATACAACAATGAAGGAAACTGCATCACAGCAGTATGAAAAAGGTGCAGACAAATCATACAAACACACAATTGCAATGCTTGAGTGAAGGATGAAATGCAACTCAAGATTACAGAGTGCAGTTAATGGTAATACAACTATATACACAAAACAAAAATGAGATGCTTGGCATGTCCATTAGAAATAAATCCATGTCAAAGCCATGAATCGAAATGCAAATCGTCTCGAGTAATAATACCAGAGACTACAGAGAAACCAAGTGTATGAAGAAAGCATCAAAATTTAACTCAGAGGCAAATCAAACAATTATGCAGCCGACTCGAGTGATACAAGTTCGACAAATACTCTGTGCCACTACAGCCGAGACTTCATTGATTCAAGTCATGGCCGAAGTTACCCAAAAATCAATTTCCAGAAATTCGAACTAGTGAACCAGGAAATCGTCATCACAGCAAGAGATTTGACAAAATCAAAGTAAACCAAGCCAACAAGAATTCAACAACTTTCAAAGCCGCGAAAGGCAGTAAATCAAAAAAAAAAATCACTAAATCGCAAGAATAAACTAGCTAGAATTAGATGTGAGTGAAAATTAAATCACTCACCTTTGCAAATGAATTGGGCAGTCGCGAGAGAAGTGGAGGATCGAGCACGCGATCGATGTTGAAGCCGCGAGCGAATTTTGAAGCCGAAGCCCTAGCTATTGAAGGAAGACGAATGAAGACGCCATTATTTTTTTTTTCTTCGCGTTTGATTATCTGATTTAGGTTTTCGAATGAGAAAAGGGGGCTTCGTGTTTTTAAGGGGTAGGGGATCGTGATTTTTGCGTGTTTGAAGGCGTGTTTACAGCTGAACGAAGTAAGGCCATGTATACTTTTTTTTTATATATTTATTATATTTTTATTTATTTATTTTTATATTATATTTTCTTTCTTATTTAAATCCAATTGTTTTTGTACTATTTTGCTTGATTACTTTTGTTAAAATTTTAACTAGTATATTAATTTATTTTATTTTATTGATTTAAAATTTTGTCCCTTTTTATTTAAGCTAAAGAAAAATATTATTAGCTAACCATCCATTTATCAATTTAAGAAAAAAAAATTCTTGTATCCAAATTTATTTTCTTCTAAGTCATTTGTTTGAATTTCAATACAAATCCAATATTCAATTTCAAACTTCAAAGTTAAATTCAAATTCTATTCAACTTTAAATAGATTAAATTCAAAAATTTAATCGTCAATTCATAGTTTTATTGGAATTCAATTTAAAATTATCTCAAATATTTAAAATTAATTAAATATCTTCATTTTTAAATTGTTAAAAATTCAGGATCGTTACACCAGGAAACAATCTGTACCCCTAGGCCGTCTCAGCCAGGCAGTTTCACTACTAATCGTGACCTACATAGATTGCAGGATACACAATGGTTACGTCAGGATCCCCCAGGAAACAATCGTACCCCTAGGCCAGACTCAGCCAGGCAGTTGCGCTATACAGTCGCGAGAGGAAAAAAACCATGGGTTACGCCACGGTGGGAAACACTCGAGTATCACATCCGGAAAACCAAAAATCAGAGAGAATAATATCGATAGAATGAATCCACAATGTGGCCACAAAGCGGATTTCAAGTAGAAGGCACTTTCCATATCTTTACTTTGAAAATATATATCATGTAGTACCTTTCCAAATACTTTCAAATATCATGCTTATACAAAGTCCATTATATATAGGATTCCTTTTCAGATCGAATACTTTCCAAATCAATAGTATATCAAATCATACTTATATAGACTTCGATTATATAAAATTCTCTTTCTAAATTGAGTACCTTTCAAATAATTAGATTTCAAATCAACTTCATACTTATACAAATCCATTTTATATAAGTTCAACCACTCCCAAATCAAGTACTTACTAATATAAGGTTCCCAATTTCAAATACTTTCAATATCAATTCAGTTTCAAAGTTTCTTAAACAATAGGTTTAGAATATAATCCAAATCTCCAAATCAACAACATTTAGGTCAAACAAATTCATTTCCAAAATCACCACATAAGTATTGGTTTTAATTCCAATCAAATTTCAAAACCAAATATTTTTCTCAAAATCAATTATACTCAAAATGGTTTCCAAATTTATAATTATCCCTTTAAAACCCTTAAACTATTTATTTCTATTTGAAATATCCAATTTACCTTTCTGAAAACCATTATTTAAAACTAAATTTTTTTTCAAGACATTTCAAAACTAAATTCCATATTAGTACAATTCAAAATATTCATCTTCATTTACTTAACAAAAGGTTTCAAACTTACAAACTAAACTTATATGCTTTATCAAATATTTTATCCTCTTCGAAATTTCTCAGCTTTGAAAATTTAACCTCGATTTGGAAGTGTTCGAACCCTCAAAATAGTCGGTGAAATCAAATTTTTATAATAGAGTTATACTAATTCCAATCCAAAACTCAAGGACTGAACAACGGTCTCACTTTAAATTGTTTCAAATATATACATATATCTTTTGAAAATATCAAATTATACTTTGGAATTTGAAATCAAAAATGGTTTTACAAAATCACTCGCATAGAGAAGCTATTAAAGTGGCCTCTCCCCCACTTTGAAACTGGAAAATCAACGTCAATGATGCGTGCACTCATCACCGAAATTATTTTCCAACGACATAAGTGAGTTCTGGACTTCTATTTTATTGAAAACTTCTTTGAAATTTCTTCAAAATTATTGGAATTCATTTGAATTTATTTGAAATATTTCTTATTCGTAAAATACTGTTAAATCATATTATTTCTATATATTTTCCAAAATCTTAAAGCCAATTTCAAAATACCGGAATTCAATTCTCGAATTTAAAATTTAACCCTTCAGTTATAAATCACTTTTATATAAATCAATTTGTTATAAATTTTCAAATTTTCAAATCCTTTCAAAACTTTTATATATAGAATAACATTTCTTATTTGTTATATATATAGGTATATAATCCTTATCGAAAACATTTTCACTTTTTATATATATAATAAAATCAGAGTTATCAAAATAATAATTTCGATATATAAACAATTTCAAAAATACAAACATACCCTATTTTTCAAAGGGTTATTCAAGAGATGGATTTCAAAATAGAGATAGAGATTTAAATTAGAGGAACTCTAATCAATAGAATCCTGATTCGAAGATAGGCTCAAACAAAGATGAGAAAATCAAATTACAAAATAGAAGATGGATATACTTCTATAAATCTCGGGCGACCTTAACCGGGTCAGCCATGACTTCAGGAATATAATCGATGCGGAATTCCAAAGCAAATCGACATTCGATTGCCAGATATAGAATTTGGCATACCAAGATATAGCAGCATCGTAAACCGAGGATACAAAAATCTTCGGTGAATCAATGCCAATTGAAAGGAGTTTTCACCCCCTTTTACGAATCATTCAGTGGAGTTATGGGATACTCCAGAATCGAACGAATATAATTAGGGAGAGACAATAATGAATTTCGAAACCACAGGGAACATTCCAAAGTTCAAATGAAATCGAGTCAAAAGGGAGAGATTCAACTCGAACGAAAGTGATTCTGTGAATAAATTTACCATATATGCTAAGTTCTGCCTAGAGCCAAAACTCTGATACCAACTGTAACGACCCGCTATTTTGGACCATTCAAATCGACAATAAAACCATACATGTCCGACTTGAATAATTCAAAATACCGAATTGTTAATTTAAATTGGCAAACTCAACATAAACAGTAAATAAATAATCACAGATCACAGACATAGAGTAGTATAATGCACCGGAATAGATAAAGAATAGTAGTTCATGAAGCTACTACATACATCAGAGTTAGAAATAAAATACATCAGAATATCCCAGATGCAGTGAAGTCTCCAGTACGAGCAGATG
This sequence comes from Allium cepa, assembly GCA_030765085.1. Classification (NCBI taxonomy): domain Eukaryota; kingdom Viridiplantae; phylum Streptophyta; class Magnoliopsida; order Asparagales; family Amaryllidaceae; genus Allium; species Allium cepa. The sequence continues at coordinate 971,984,708 of CM060928.1, forward strand.
ACTTCTCTGAACCAATCAACTGGATGACTGAAAGGGTAGATAGCTGGATCTTCAAGCAAAGCTCCAACTTCGAAGGCGAGTCTCAAATGTTGCATCACTTAGTCTGGCCCGAGCGTAAAGCAAAACACAAACACTCGAGTCAGGATTAACATTCTTATATCAATAAATCCAACTCAAGTGAAATATCAACTGAAATACAAATAACTTAAAGGATGTTTGGGATAACCATCCTCTAAGGGTCGATGGAACTTTCTACAAGGTATAAATATACACTATAACATCGTGGTCATTCAATTTTATTTATACTTCAAAATCAAACATCATTCCCCTTCCAAATATATATGTTTTCCAAAGTAGTATATACATTAAATAATTTATAAAGTAAAGTATTTGCAATTTCCTCAAATTTCACAAATCGCTTCAAAAATCAACTCGACTTTCCCATCAAATTTAAATCAATCTCAATTTACAATTTCCATTCAATTCAGTTTTCTAAATAGCGAATTCAAATTATATTGATTTCAAAACAGATCTGAACTCAAATAAACCATTTAGATTCCAGTATATTTCAAGCTTTATATTCAACATTTCAAAGTTAGATTTAACAGTTTGTTATAGATCTCGATTTAACCTCATTATTATTTAGCCTTGAGATATTCACTTAATAAATTCAGTATTATTTAAATAACTTTAATTTACCTTTAATCCAAATATTCCATTCGATTTGTTTAAGCTTGAAACATCCATTTAATCACTTTAAATCAAAAATCAGGTTATCAAATCAAACCTTAAACTTCAACTTAAATAGTTCAAATTGATTTAATTCAGTAGAATTCTTAATTAAATACCATTCAATTAATTCGACTTTATCTTCTCAACCTTAACTCATTAAAATTATTACACAATCTATTTTGAAATATAGATTTACATAACTACTTAAACATATTTTATGATTTAAATCAATCTCAACAATATTATTATTAAATCTATATATATATATACATAAAATTACCATTATATGTATAATATTTTAAGAACCAATATTTATTAAAAACCATATATTTCTTTTCAAAACCATAGAAATTATTTTCAAAGCATTATATATGGACCAGCGGTGTCTGTATATATTTCATATCCTATGGTCAAGTGATATGGATATTTATCATTTCAATCCATACACTAAATATATATACGAATGGATATCATTTCAACCCGTAATCCCAAATTTAATTAAATGAAAATTGCTTGGGTCTATCATTTCAACCCATAATGAAATTCTCCTATTCTAAAGTCCGTTCGGGTATGTATCATTTCAACCCATAATGAATTCTAAACTACAGGGAACTTGTAGAGTGATGATAGATAATACAATAAAATAACAGGCATATATCATCAATAATTTAAATAAAATATAAACAACAAGATATGGTGCCATATCCCACAGGTGAACAATTTCAGATAACAACATATATAGCAATGTAAAATCTAACAGCAACATATTTCAATAGTCATTTCAATTGAAATCAAATTTAATACATAAAAGAACGTTAATCATGAATGATTGCTCACCTTTCGAGGCTAGCGAGATTTGAAATGGGTTATGGATCCAAGAATGAATTTCCAAAATGAACAAGATTGGCATGAATAGGACGAACAGACCTGATAAATAGAGATCGATGAAAATAGATTAAAAAATGCTTGATGTAGACTGAAAAAAATATATAAAATCCCAAAATATTATTTGATTAACTAATATTAACTTTGAGACTCATAAAATTATATACATACTTTTTCCAAAAAATATAAATAGTTTAGAAACAACCATTGACCATACGTTCTGTATAATCAACATATATCCATTATACATGTAAACTAGACCATATTTAAATTATACTATGTATAATAATGTAATATAGTATACAGTACACTTATTACAATACACGTTAAGACTATAAATATAATATTTAAAAATACACTTATAACAAAATATGTGACTGTAAAATTTCAATTTTAATATAAACACAGAGAACAACCTTATATATTTATTAATATTCAGTTATATAAAAACTCTTGCTATATATTTATATACACATACATATTTAGAACAACTCAGTATATATAAACTAACCAATAATTGCTGACACGTATCACGACTTAGTATATAAGAAGGAAGATGTACTATAACTTAAATAAGGACAACAATCCAAACTGTACACAAATATTTTTATTCAAAAGCTAATAACATAATTATACTGCAAACGTATATGTAGTTGAGAATATATAATACATTTTTATACTTTCTTATGCACTTAATACACTCAACAAAGAATTATATATATATATATATAAGCGGTCATGCATTTTTATATAAAACAACAAGTATAAAATAACTTTTAAAACCTTTTTTTTCAAAACTTTATCATAAAAAAAAAACTTTTAAAATATACATCATACGAATGTTTTTAACCCACACATAAAATATATGCTTCCTTATACATATTATATATATATATATATCTAATTTATTTATTTTTTATTATTATTACTATTTTTTATAAAACATACAGTGTCATATATAATAAAACATATAAATATAAACGAAAACACAAAATCAGAAAATGAAAACAAAAGAAAAACAAGAAGAAAAAAAGTAAATAAATAAAGGAAAAGCATGCGGCCATTTACCTGATGGCCCAAAAGCTGATGCAAATAGAAGGAAGATGAAGGTTGAAGCAAAAATGAGATGCAAGAAATATTTATGACGTGCTTAAGTATTTATAAGGAGAAGTTTTCGTTGCTTATAAATATGAGAGAGGGTGCACAAATCAAGGCAAACTTTTGGCCAAAATTTTTGTACGTGTGAAAACAAATAGAAAAAAGGGCAAGCAAATCTTTGATTGATACGTGATGTTTTCTTTACGTTATTAGGGGGGAAAATGCGCTGATTTAGGTGAGAGAATATAGGCAAGAAAGATTTGAGCGAATATTTACAGTGGTATTGATTGCGTGAATTTAGCAAAAGGAAACTGCAAGAAATCTTTAGCAAACCTTTTGTACACGTTTAGAATTTATTAGGAAGTAAATGCGTTAATTAAAACACAAGAAATATTTATAAAATGGGAAGGTGGTGAAAATTATTTGCGTATAAGGTTGAGTATTTAAATGAAAACTTCTATTGATTGCTTGGACAAACGGCAGGAAATGATGAAAATTTTCAAACGTGCTTTATATAATCATAAATCTTGCGTTGATTAGTAGATTTAAAACGCAGGCAATGCTGAAAAGAAAAAAATGGGTAGGCGAAAATAATGGACGCAAGCAGATATTTTGTTGCTTTGATCGGGTTTTTTTTATATTTGGATCTGTACATTTGAAGGGATATTATTCCTATTATAAAATATGAAGCCAAGAAGAAGTATAGCCAAATTTTGTTGCACGATGATTGAGTCAATGAAGAGGTAATTGTGTTACTAAATAAATTAAATAACGCACGAAATAATGATTACACATGTATTCAGGGTAAGCTATCATTTGAACGGCCATAGTTGATTTCTTCCCTCATTTGAATGCCTGGTTACTCTGATTGATTTGATTTATTTATATCAGCGATATGAATTTTAAGAATGCGCACTACATACGCAATAATTACGCCCAAATTTAAAATGAAAGCAACGCGTTTTAAATTTATACGTTTTTATTTATTCTCTCCTTATTTTAGTAAAATATACATTCAAAGAATATTTCATTAATTACGCACCATTTATAAATTAACTAAATTAATCAAAACAGATTTAAACGTACAAATTAAAGGTGTAATTAAATAGATTATTTATACACTATAACTTTTAAAATTTATTACTTAAATAACATATGATTTGTTCACATCCTTTTTATTCATTTATCATTTACAAGAAATTATTACTTAAACGGATGTATATAAGTAACAATATTAATTACCTAATTTTAAAAGGTATATAATCCATTTTAAAAGAAAAAAGTGAAATAAAACGTTGTTGCAAATATATTCAGTTATTATAAAAGATTAGGAAGTTAGGATTAAAAATTTAAAACTTCAATTAATGTTAGACTTTAACCAAAATAGGAATTATTAACATTTGCTTATATTTAAAAAAAATTGGGTGATTAAAAATTCAATTTTTTTGTAAATTAAAACTTCAAAGTTTATAAATAAAAGAATAAAATACTTGTTAGAAATTTTGGGTTGTTACAAATATTGAGTATAAATATGAAGTGAACTAATTAGATAATTAATTAGTTAAATGACTATGAAGGTGAAAATTAAATTGGTTAAGTTAAAATTGGATTGTGAATTAAAGATAAATATTGGAAATAGAACTAAGGTTGTAAATAAAATTCAACTTAAATGGTAAGCGAATTAAATACAATTGGAAATGTGTCAAACAAAATGAGATTTGATTGAAATGGAAATGGACTAAGTTACAAATAAATCCTATTTGAGTATAAAGAAATTGAATATAGCCTTGAGTATTATTTTAATAAATTCGGAAATGAATTTGAATATGGAGGTTAAAATTAAAGTGGAATAAGTGAATGAACTAATTAAATTGATTAGTAATTGGTATGAAGTCCGATTGAAAAATCAAAAGTTTAAAATGGAACTGGGTTGTAAAGGAAATGAACCTGAGTTATATGGTTGGACAGTTAGAAATAAATAGATTAACTTGAGTTATTATTGTAATGAAAGCTTGGCTTAAATAAATTTATGAATTGTTCATAAATAAATTAGCAAGAAGTGATTCCAAGTTTAATAAAGTGGATTTGAATATAATAAATGGGTTATTAATGAAACGTAAATGAATTGGTTGAGAATAAATTTGAAATGGAATAAAAATTGAATATAAATTTATTTCAAATCAATTTATAATAGCTGAAATGATTATTTTATTAAATGGATAGCGCCGAAATTGCAAAGAAAAATTATTGTTCGATGTGAATGGAAGTAAATAAAAATTCTATGAATCAATAGAAGTGAAATAAATTGATTTCTAAATCATTTTGGAATGGATATGGATTTGATTGATATAAAATTAATTGGAAGTAAATAAATTTGGTTGAAAATCGTTCGAATTGAATATGGATTGATTGAGAGCAAATAAATTAGTATCGGAACCTTATAATTGCTTATAATATATGTTTAGCATGCTAGTTTACGAAACTTAAGTGTTTGCACTAGTTAAATAAATGAAATATTAGTAAATTTTCATGTTTTGGATACTTGCGCGTTTAAATTAAGTAAGTATAGATACCCAGGGGCCGTATGGTTGGATTTTGGTCGCGCAAAATTGAATAAAAAAATAAGCCGCTTGCTTAAAAACGCTAAATAAGGTACGTTTATGGATTAAATATCACAAAATATAAATAATGATATATATATTTTTTTGTTTTCTGACCGTGTGGGTCGATGTATATATATATATCTCTATTATCATATTGCAAAAGGTCCTCCGTACAAAGAAGACTCTGCCAGAAAAGTTCAAAAATTTAGGGGGTTAGAAAAATTTTGAAAAAATTTTGTTAACACAATTTGATTTCGAATTGTAATTGAAAAAAGGTTTTGGAATTAAAATGGAAAATTAATTGTTTGGTTGGAACAAAAAGATTAGAAAAGCGAAATATCGAGTTTTTACTAAGTGGGTTTTAATAAGTTAATAGGTTTGGAGCGTTTTTACTGCCATAGAAATTTCTTGGATGATATTCTTTTAAGGGGAAGGAATTTAACGACTTTGATTTTTCGACGTTTGATTTGGAATATTTAAATGGTTTTAAATATTGAATTTGAATTATAGATTGATTTTGTATATGGAAAATTGTTTTTTATTTATAAAATAAATTCAAAGTTTAAATATAGCGATTTATTGGATAATTTAATTATTGAATTTAACAATTTAATATTGGTTAAATTATTGTATCTTGAGTTTTAAGCTCGATAAAAATAATTTAAAGGCTTGTAAAATTTATATTGATAATAATGAAGATAATAAAAGTTTTAAAATTGAATTTAAAAGTGACGTTTTCAATTTTAAAAATAGTTTGTTCAAATTGACATTTAAAAATAGCCATCCAGGGCACAATCCGAAATTCGACAAAGCTAGTTCCTTTGGATCCGTAATAGTGTATTATTATCGAATTCAAATTTTATAGCATTTGGAGTTATCGTTTGATCATATGAGATAGGAACACGCTGAAATCAATATCGTAAATTCAATATAATAATTGGGTCCAAAAAACTATCTTTTCCATACGATTGAATTAGGACTCGAAACTTTTTCCAATGTGTTTGGAATAAGGTTATAGCATTATAAACGCCTAGCGGCACACCTCAAGAGGAGATTAAAATTTTAAGTTGCTAAAACGAGATATTTTATAATTTAATCAAATTATATAAAATCGAATCAAAATCAAATCGATCCCCTTCTCGATTCAAACACGCTACCCTATCATTCTTGTGAAGCTGACCTAGGATTCCTCTCAGTCCGTCAGCCGCCTTCATTTCGTTTTAAAAACTCTTCCCTCTCTCAAACAAAAACGAGTTCGTTTATGAAAAAAATTCGAATGATGAATGGAAATCGAATTCCTTTTTCTCTTTCAATTAAAAACCGAAATCAGTTCAAACATAAAGGAAAAAAAGGGAGAACGGGATTCAAGTTCGAATTGAAAAAAAAGGGTCGAGCGAGCAAGTGAAGCTCGTACGCTCACGCGAGGCTGTGGAACCGTGACGTCGCCTTCGAAGGCGGTAGGGAGGGGAGAGATCGTGAATGTTCTAGGCGTGGTTCAGGGTCTGGCTCTCGTGGACGCGCCGACGATGGTGTACAGGGAAGCTTGGGTCGCATTCTGATGAAGGGGAGTTGGGCTTCGATTACTATGTGCGTGGTTGAGGCTTGGAAGAAGGCTGCGTGCGCGCGTCGTCCTTGATTGGAGCTCGGAGTCATGAGCTCTGGTGAGGCGAGCTAGTGGAGTCTGGAGATGGGGCTGCAAGTTGTTGTAGGAAATGTCAGTAGGAAGATGATGGTGGGTTCGAGCTTGAGTCGGGGAGGCTGTTGCTTTGTAGGAGGTAAGGTATTTCTGTAATTGAATTAAATGATATATTCAGTTACTAAGTTAGGAATTTAAAATTTTAAGCAGCTAAAGAAAGTTTAATAAAATTTCATACGAGGTCCAAAACCATAAAAGAGTTCGAATATGGTTCATAACTGTGAAATCTACGCGATTGGATTAGTTTGGAATTTTTAGAAGTCAGCTAGAATATTTCAAAAATTCAAAATCTGGATGTTCGGCAAAATTAAAAATCAAGGTGAGAAATTATCACTCGTTTGGAGTACCAAATTTAATTTTAAATCGTTAAAATTAATTTTAGATGCTTGGTTAAATTTATTAATTATTATCTGGTTGGATGATATAATATATATAACAGTATATATACTAGTATTCGGAGTGATATTCGTGCATATTATAGCGGATGAGACCCTACGCGCCCCGCATAATAGCGGATGACCCTAGATACCGCGATACCGCCCTCGAAGTGGGATTGGTATTTTTATGTTGTATTAGCATCTGTGGATGCAGGGAAACATTTTGGAGGGATCCAACTAGATTAATACAATATTTATCTTTCATATATAGAGATATATGATTTGTGTATGTAACGGTCCAATTTTTCGACTTCTGAAAATTGACATCAATACGTCCACTGTATCAAACGCCGCACAATCGAATGCCGAAAAACCGAACCGTTAGGGTTAAAGAAGAAGAAGATAGAACAAGAAACATAAACAATAACAGAATCTCACATTTCACAGCGGAAGAATAAATAATAGATAAATGAATATCTTTAAAACAAAAGCACTATATCAGTTTATACATCACAATATCAGAGTTCACAACAACAACACAAAACTGGCAGTTATTTTAACTTGCTTACATAGAGACTTTGACTTGCACCACCCAAACGCAACGGACACTACATAGTATAAGTCATACGTCTCGCCATCCAGCTTGAACTCCAGATCTCCACAGCACTTCTTTTTCGACTTCGCTCCAAAATAATGATAACCTGACTCTAGGCTGCCCGTGTGGAAAATTATGGGCACCCGGAGTTTAAAAAGGGAACAATAAACTCTAGGTCAGTCATGAGACTGGTGTGAGATCTTAAAAACGGTTATTTTCGCAAATAAATAAAGAAAAGAAATCCATTATGCTTTGGAAAATGAAACAACCATAAGGCCTCCCTCCACACACACAATGCAAACGCAGAATTGGAGGAAATTTCTCTTCATGATAGTCAAACATGCTTGATATGAAAAATCCTTTCGATATTATTATTAGTGCATAGTGTAGAAAACCTTTCGAAAGTATAATATTAATCTTAACCAGCATACAACCATTATTGTATGCCTACTATAGCTACCATCTAAATAGTGGGGTGCCACCATAAGTAAATAGCAGGTAATACAACTAAAACCATACAAGTCGCGTATTTGAGATTGGATTTCCAACAAATGGTCAGGCTAAGGAACTTCCTACTGCTACATGGGTACGCCTCTGGAGGGACGTCCCGAGAACTTAACCAGCTCTCTGCCAACACAAGGTTGGGTTACCTCTATAACTAGGTAACTACTATACGAGTATGCCATCCCCCGGTCGTTTGTGACCATTATCCGAGGATCATCAACCACAAAGCCACAACCACAAAGTATAATAAATTTGCAACGACCACATAGGTTAAATATCTGGCTCCATACCATGATGCCACCCTTTTCCAGAAGGAAATGACATACCCTAAAGGACACGACCTTCATAACCTTTCCGCATTCTTCCTGTTTTGACCATTTTCGGGGTGTGAGGTCCGACGAAGTCTCGTCCACAAAGCTACACTTTTTCACAAAGCCATGCTTCGATCAACAAATGATCAGCAGCACTTCGTATGCCACATTACCAATTTGGGAAGTGGAAATTGGTATGAAGGGCCTAAATATACAGCCCAATTTTTTTCCAGGACACGGGTTTGAAATTATTATTTTTGAGGACAAGTATGTGCGGCGTGCGTCTTCATCTTCTCAAACAACTAAATATCTTCTGAAATCGATCGTGGAAATTAGGTGTGTTCGTCTTCATCTTCTCAAACAACTATGTATCTTTTGAAATCTGCCGATCGTGAAAATTAGGCGTGTGCGTCTTCATCTTCTCAAAGAACTACGTACCTTCTGAAATTTACCGATCTTGTAAATTAGGTGGTCGTTTCTTGTTCAATCAAAGCGGTCGTTTCTTGTGCAATCGAAGCGGTCGTGAGGCATTAGTTTCTTCTCAAAAAAAAATCGACTTTAATTGTGGGAAATCGTGAGGCGAGTTTCTTCATTTGCTGAGTCTCCATTTTATTTGTTGTTTTTCATTCTCAATTCTATTTTTTATGATGTTTATGATGTTACTGTATGTTTCTTTTCACAGGAGGCTGTTTTCATCTATTGGAGGAAGGTTTTGTTTGATGTAGTTGGAATAATGGCTTCTGAATGGTATTGTTTTATTCTGATAACACAAGCACTGTGTATCTAGCCTCCTTTGTTCTTTAGTTTGCAATTAAACTCTGATTGTTTAGATGTTTAAGAATGGTGTATCAAAATTCCATTCTGGCTCTAGTAATAATTTGGCAACCATCGAATATGATTATGTGTTTTAAAGACCATATTGATCTTAGTGTGTGTTTGTTATGATAATTTTTTAGCTCTTCTTTTTCATCATTAAGTATATTTTTGTAGATCATATTTTTCACCTATGATTTTTCAACAATGTAAACTTGAATAGGTACAATCATGACGAATGTTTTTCTTCCCCATGTACCAATTTTTTTTGGTTGATTTCAAGTTATGTACCATGCTGGATTTGAAATTGTAAACATAATCCCAATATACTTGGTTAACAGAGGATCAGACAATTGGTATTTATGTACTAGACTATGATAGGACAGTAGTTATTGTTAGCTGTTATGCTGGAATGTTTGATGTGGTAGGTGTTGAAAATTTAGCCGGTAAGGGTTAGAATGGAACTCGATGTTTTTCCACTGTTGTAATCAGGTTATCCCAAAGAGTGATAGTGATCTGTAAAAGATAAATTGTTTTATCTTTTTTCAAAAAGTGGTGTAAAAAATGATTTACATAGTTTTATATTTAAGATTAGTTTCACATAGTTATATTTTCCACTGTTGTAATCAGGTTATCCCAAAGAGTGATAGTGATCTGTAAAAGATAAATTTTTTTATCTTTTTTCAAAAAATGGTATAGAAAATGATTTAAATATTTTTATGCTATTAGTTTATATTTAAGATCAGTTTCACATAGTTATATTTTCCACTGTTGTAATCAGGTTATCCCAAAGAGTGATAGTGATCTGTAAAAGATAAATTATTTTATCTTTTTTTAAAAAGTGGTATAGAAAATGATTTAAATAGTTTTATGCTATTAGTTTTTATTTAAGATTAGCTTCACAAAATTATATTTTTTTACATTTTTTTTGCAAGAGTGATTCATCTGTTATAGTTGTGTTTGATTTCAATAACAATTGTTTTAGTGCTCATTTTGGATTGGATGCTTCTATTTCTTCTGGTAGGAATAGGATTTGGGAGGAGTGGAATAATTTTACTCCATTATTCTTTGATATTTTTTATATTCGAGAATCAAAGACTACCTTTATTGAAACGAATAGTGATCTTCAAGCTATATTGTGTTTGTCTTGGTTTAAAAAGGAAGAATTTTTGGTTTTTTTTCTACAGTTGAAGAATGATTTAATGGATAATTTTGTTGGTGAATGTAGCAAGTTTGGTTCAGTTGTTGGTGTTCAGTCAAGTAATAATATGTTAGGTTATGATGATGATTTAGATTCTAGTTTTACTCAACAAAAGGATTTACATGAGTTGTTGAAGAAGAATTCAAATATGGAATTTTTTACTGGCGTTAGTCAACAGTTTGATTCTGCAATTGGATTCCGTAGAACAGTTAGTGCTTATTGTTTGAAGAATGGATTTAAAGTACAGTATATTAAGAATTGTAAAGAACGATTGACAGTTCGATGTGCTGTAGCAAGTTGTCCTTTTAGGATTCATGCTTCTTGCAAACTGAAGCAATTGGACCAACTGTTTGTTAAAAACATTAACTTGATTCATACTTGTGGTGGTGGATTTCGTTCCCTTAGTAGTCCAACCATTAATAGTGATCTTGTGAAAAGTTTAATCGTCAATCAAATTTGTGATGAGCCAAAAAGAAAAACCAAGGATATCATTAAAAGTTTCAGAAGAGATTATGATGTGGAGCTAAGCTATTACATTTCTTATAAGGGTAAGAAATTGGCTATGAATGATATTTTTGGTGATGAAAAGAAATCTTACAATGAATTAGTTTGGTATTTGAATGCATTGGAAAGAAATAACCTAAATAGTTATTCAAGTATGGATGTGGATTCTGAAACAAATCAATTTGAGAGAGTTTTTGTATGTTATGAGGCATGTATATTTGGATTTAACTATTGTCGTCCTATGGTGTTTTTGGATGCTACCTTTTTGAAAGGGGGAAGTGGTATTTTGATGGCTGCCACTGCGAAAATGGGAATCAAGGTACTGATTTTTTTTATTTTTTTTTTGTTGTTGAATTTATGTTACATAGTACTGTTTCTTTAAGTTATTTTTCTAGTGAATTTTGTTGTGTACATACTGCATTTTGTTCAAGTGATTGGTCTACTGTTATCTAGTACTGTTTCCAATATAGTGCATTTGGTTATTTCAAATGTAGTAATATGTTGTTCAATTCATTATGTTTTCTTCTGCGTTAGGGATTTGCATGTGAAATTATTGCAAAAAATGAATTCAAACTCACAATTTAGTTCAACTGAAAATTAACGATGATTAATGTTGGTTGTTTTTTTATTTTTATTTTGATAGATACATAATCTAGATGTTTTATTTCTTTCAGTTTATCATGATACCTACTACTTATGCTGGATTTACCAGAATCTGTCATATTTCAAACAATAAATGCATATATGTTTTTATCTCTAACATCTTCAATCTAGTTGCACTAGTTACAAAGTAGGTACAATTGTTCAATGGACAGCCATGCTCTTCTTATTGTAAATTTGATCCAAAACAAATACTATAAAAGATTAATGTTCTTTAATTTGATATACAAAATGTTACTGTATACAAGAGTTCAAAAAGATAAATGCATTTATCTTTTAATATAAAGAAATAAATAACATATTAAGTCGTACTTATATATCATAGATACTACTACATGTTGAACATATTTATCATTTTTCTCTTTATTTGAAGTTCTTACATAAGGTATACAAATGATTTAAACAGCATATAGAAAAGATAAAAGCATATATGTTTTAGATGTTTGAATATAATTCTCTGTATTGTATGCATGAATTATGTATCATATCTTTGCAATTTCTACCCTTTATGCGTAGACTACACATTCAAATAGAATTTTTTTTTAAAAAAAGGATGAATTGCCTCTAGGAAATTGATTTTTCCTTTTTTATTTGGGCTGAGGGTATAGTGTTCATGTGATTGTCTACTATTAGATAATACTATTTCAAATATAATGCATTTTGTTGTTTCAAATGTAATACATAAACAGTGAATTAATTTTATTTTATTTTTTTCAGGTTTTTTCCCATTAGAAATGGCTCTTGTTCCCAAAGAAAATGAAGAGTGTTGGGGTTGGTTTTTAAAACACCTAAAGAATGCTCTCAGTTGTGATAGAATATTAACTTTTTTAAGTGATAGATACTGGGTTTATTGTTAAGTATTCCAACAAAAAATCCAAATAGTCATCATTCTTATTGTTTGCATCATATGCAAAATAATATTGCTAGCATTGTGAAAAGTGGAAGGGGTGTTTGGATAGCTCATTTACTTGAGCGTTGTGCTATAGCTTCTAATTATCATGAGTTTGAAAAAGCCATGTCCAAGTATAAAGAAATTGGAGGTGCCAAAGCTATAGAGTACTTGAATGATAAACCATATGATCATTGGGTTGATTTGTTTTTTCCGGGGAAGCGATATGGTGAAAATAAATCCATGAAAGAAGTTTGCCTGTTACTGCTTGTCTTGATGGAATTAGGGTAAAACTGATGATGCAAATGTCTAATCGTAGAGAAGAGGCATCAAAGTGGACTAGTGTGCTATGTCCAAAAATGGAAGCTCGTTTGTTGAAATTGAAGGAAGAAGGATTTGGGTGGAGTGCTTCTAAATCATCTAGGTATGTATTTCCACATTTTTACATGATGTTCATAGTTTTTGAAAAAAATGATAAATGCATTTATCTTTTTTCAACTTCTTATGTAGCCTGTGTTATGATTTCATTTTATTGGTATTTATAAATTTTAAACCCCTCTGGATCTTTTGAATCTTGACAGTCGCGGCATTGTAATTAACACTGTATGTAATTCTTAGCTCTTTCATTATTTTTGTCTGTATGAGTCTGTGCATTTTACTTATGGTATATTAGTTCTTGACTTGGACAATCCTGTTGATCTTTTTGGAAAAGTCAAATCTGGTGCATCAAGGCAATGTTCTAGTCAATTCCACTTAATCAGTGTATGCCTTACCCATTGAAATCATTGTCAAGGTTTACAGGTTTTAATTCTTACTATAACCTTTATGCTTTCTTTTTTCTAGATTGGTTATCAGTTTTTTTAAAAAGAAAATTAAAATCAAAATCTACATAAGACATACTTTCTCTAAAGAATATGAACTATATGCCCGTTGTTATTTGTTTTGGTTTACGAGTCTTATTTTTCACTATTAGTTCTATGCACATGAATTGGATCTTATTTATTAGATAGATTAGAGAGAATATATATAGTGCTAATAATCATTTTTTGGAAATGCAATATGTGTATATATTTTAACTGTTTTTAATTTTATATTTTGCAGGTATATTTTTGAAGTTCATTCTCCAACATCTCAAAAGGTTGATCTTAAAAATCGCATTTGCAGTTGCAACTAATGGAAAGTGACAGGTTTTCCTTGTGCGCATGCATTGAATTGTATTTCTTTAACCAGAAATTCTGTTTATGAATATATTGAGAATTACTTACTGTTGAGTATTATCGAGCTTCATATTCACATTTGAGCAATCCTATTCCAACTTTTGATAAGGAAGCAATTGAAGCCGAAGAATCATCTATTGTTCTTCCTCCTAAGCCTGTTCGTGGAGCTGGTAGGCCTAGGATGAATAGGATTGAAGGGGCTGACTTTCATGCTAAGCAAAACAGATGTGGAAAGTGTAAAAAACTAGGACATAATAGAAGAGGATGTTCTTTGAATATTTGAGTTGATTGTTTTAGTCCAATGTATTTGATTGGTTGTTCTATGAATACTTTGAGTTGAATAATTGAGTTGATTGTATTAGTCCAGTGTATTTGATTGATTGGTTGTTCTATGAATACTTTGAGTTGAATAATTGAGTTGATTGTATTAGTCCAGTGTATTTGATTGATTGGTTGTTCTATGAATACTTTGACTTGAATATTTGGATTATTGCATATGTTGAATTGGATATAATCTGATTTTGATTACTTTTGGTTGTATGCAATTGTTTATGAGTTTCTTCTTTTCTGGTAGGCACTGTGATGGTTGCCGATAGGTAGTCAGTGTGGAATTGGTAAGATGATGGTTAGTGAAGAAGAATATGGGTTGTGGCTTCTCTGACAGTGTTGAGTGTGGAATGTTGCTGCAGTTTGTATTGAATGAAACAGTGGTGTAGTAGTATTTGCTTGTATGGCCAGAGAACTGTGAAGTTCATAGGTTGTGAATGGTTTGGGATGGAAGTATGGTTAGTAAGTGAAGTATGACAGAGTGGTATTGGGACTTTTGTAAAGGAGGAGGTGTTGTAGTTAAAAAGTGAGGCAGTGGAGGTTGGCAGTGAAGTAAGGAGTAGTCAGAGGCACTTGAAGTTGTGAATGATGAAGGTGGTAGTTGCTCTTGTAACAGGAAATGGAAAGTACGGAAGAACTATTGGTTGTAATTGTTCTGTTAAAAAAGATAAATTGATATATCATTAGCCTCAAACAAGCTTAGGACTTAAGTATATTGCGGTCATTGATTTCAATTTTGTTTGTGCAAAAATATTTGTTCAATTTTGTTTGTGCAGAAATATTTGTTGATTTTTCATAATGGTGGAATACCTATCCATCTCCAATAGTTATTTATCTTTTTCTAACAACTTCTTTTTTCAAGAAAGCAGTATTCAACTTGCGTGCAATTGTGGTCAGTTGATGCTGCTAATGCTGCAGGAAATTGGTTTGATTTAGTGTGTTTTGTTTTGTTTTGTTTTGTTTTGTTTCCAAACATATATCAAAAAATACCGTTGTTACACATTTTCAATTGTTTAAAAACTAACTGAAATTGTACTAACAGCCCATAACAAAAGTTATATCTTCACCAATTTCATATATTTATTCACTAGATATCCAAATATTTTACTATGACTTTCTCTGATAATCAAAAAATGTGCCTTCTGCACATGCATGTCTTAAGTTTTACTTTAGCTTGATGTTTTTCATCAGGTAAAATATCACTATTTTGATCCATTATTTTTTTTAAATGTTAACATCATACCATCTTGTTTCAATTTTTGTTTTATGTCACTAGTTTGTTAATCATACTTGTGAAGGAACTATACAGAGAAAGAGAAAGAGTATGATGTTCCTTTTTTTCATATGATTTGTTTATTTCTATGAATTTTCCATTGCTTCAATCCTTAATTTGCAAACATATATCAAAAAATACCGTTGTTACACATTTGCAATTGTTACCAATTCTTCTCTATTTTCAATACATTCTAAGGTTTCTGCATACAATTCAATTCTGTTCTCATTCACGTATTATAGTAAATTATCATTACATTTTCTGTTTTACCCAATCTCATTATTAACCACTCTTTCCATCAACTTCTGCTAACTACTTGCAAAATCCGTCTACTAACCATTCAAATCTTCCCTCTACGAAGCTCTGCTCAATAATCACTAACCAAACGTCACCAATCCATGTCACCAGCATTCCTTCTTCCCATTCTCAGGCATCATCACTTTCATCATTCATTTCCACCAACATCTACCCTTCTGCCTACAACTGATCAACCTTGCCCTTGCCACAACCTAAAATAGCTCACAGGACTTCCATCACTCCTCACTGCACTGCAATTCCAATCACTATCTTCAAACTTCTGTCATTTGACATACAACATTCTCAACACCAACAGAAACGACCTCTACAACCTGAAATTCATAACAACCATCAACACTAACTGCATAGCACTTCCATCCACACTATCTTCCTCATCCTAGCAAATTACTCAACATCACAGTAACCTTCACATTACACAACACACTCTATATTATACGGCCCAATTTTTTTCTAGGACACAACATGAATGTATAGTCAGATTCAAAAGGGACAGTGCAAACAAGTGCACAGCATATACATAAACAAACTCAAGTCTACAACATTTGTAAGTAGGTTTTACAGTTCAAATAATACGGCCTAAGTCAACCATTACAAATTCATCAATCAAATAAAATTTTAACAAATATATGATAAAAAGACTGTTAGACATCAAAGAATTTGTTGCTATCATTGTCAGTTCACATCTTTTATTGCTGAAGCTTAACTGCAGAATTTTTCAATTGTCCAGCAGTATGGTTCATCAGAGAGAATTTCTGTACTTATTTGTGCTCTAAATGCGTTTACTTGTTCTAGACTAATTTTTGATGTTGTGTCCATTCCTTGTGCTAACTTTTGGATTAACATCATTACGAAAATTCCACAGTCGAACCTACATTTGTTAAAATTTTAGTTATTGTGTAACATTCATCGTTGTATAAAAATCTCCAGTATCAGTGATTATGAAAGTATAACTAAACATGTACTTAAATCCATTACATCAAAAGATAAATGCTTCTAAGTTGAATTCCCTTTAACCATGTTTTTTTAATAAAAACAATAATGTGACTGTAGACATGAAAAGAAAACGAAAAAAGAAAAGAAGAGCCTTATATATTATTGACATCTAGAAACATAGAACTTAATTAATAGCATCTACTATGTAGGCATCTATTTAATAGATACGAATGCTTTTATATAGATGTTTAGCAAATATGTTTACACTTGTTGAGGCAAACTATTCCCTCACGGGACAAACTAAACTTAAAGATTACACCTCATAATATGTTGGGAGATGCTTTGACTAGCACTACCTACAATCAGATTCTAATCAAAGTATCAAGTAAGATCACATGTCTGAGTAAGCCTATCAGCTCTACTATATCAGCTCTACAATCAGATTACTTACCTAACCATTAGTTTTGAAGATATATATTCATTGCACTCTATTTTCACTTCCTACATGACAATCAATTAGATCACAGTAATCACCCAAATGAACTGAAATTGTGGTACTTGGTGTTTTCCAATCCACTCTTATGGCCATATTAATTTCATTTAACAATAAACCAGCTCCAAAACAACAAACAACTTAAATCAATGTTTTTTAATCTTTTTTACCTAGGGTTTAACATATCTGTGTATTTTATGTAATAACTAATATCATGAGAAAAACATCAAATACCTTGAATGCATTAGATAATATACCATTTGTATTAGTGATTATGAAAATATAACTAAACATGTACTTAAATCCTAGGTAAACATTTTTAATCAGTGATTATGAAAATTACCCGTTGCTTTGTTGAGCACAGTTAATATTTTTAATCAATGTAGACTTTCCCAGAATTGTTTTCTCGCCTGCGTCTTGTAAGTCTTTATTGATTTTGTTTACCGCAGCTTTCTGCCAAATACACACACACACACACACACACAAATAATTTTTTTATAATAATGATAACCCTATTTACCTTTTTTACTTTCTGTGTATTTTACTTACCACATTAGTAGCAAACCTTGAATGTCCACTTCTTAGTGTCTTCGATCTTATGGTCAAGTGTAGAGAATCATAATGGTTCCATGAACATGATTCCACTACTAGCTCTAGCAAGATCCAATGTTCGTTGCCATGTATCGGAAATAATATATTGCAACAAAAAGGATTTAGAAGTGCTTGTTTAATAAAAGGATTAAACATATTTGTTTTGATATTTTCCAGGTTTCCATCTGTTGCACTTTTCTGTTAAAAAATAATTTCAGAAAATTTGTCTTAGAAACAAATTAAATTTTACATTATAGTACACTTACTGTCATTGTTGTGTTCACATATATAATGCTAGAACTTGGTTCTAAAAATTTTGTTTTTCTGAACCAAAACTAATCAATAACCTACATTTCAAAAAAAAAATATGGATTAAGTATAGATTTTATAATAAAGCAAAGAATAGAATTTATAATGACTCAAAGTATAGTTTTTTGTACTTACTTGACCAGAAATATATTCTCCATAGAGAATTTCTTCTATCATACTTTTTGTGATGGTGATGAAGTTTTCATCATCACAAATAAATGCTTCATCACTAAAAATTAAGATTATTATGTTCTGTGTTGTATGGCACTTACAGTATAAAAGAAAATTAATTAAGATTGGTATACTGAAAAATTAAGATTAGTATGTAATGAAATATTTTTCAACAAAAGAAAATAACAATAGTTGTAGAAGTTTGTATGAAAAGATAAATTAATTTATCTTTTTTAGTTTAGTTTGGTTTTTTGATGTCTATATGACAAAAAAAACATGGGTATTAAATCAGTCCTGGTTTTGTGGCACTTACAGTATAAAACACAGATTTGATCTCTATATGACAAAAAAATATGGAGAATATCAACATGACAAAAGTTCTGCTATAATTTATATGCATATCTTATTAGAATAAATATATATTTAGTTCAATTGAGTCAAAAGTAGTTTAGTTACTTGCTTGTTTCCTCCAAGAATTTTGAATTTTTTTTTTGACAATTTCTTTTTGTTCTTCGGTAAGATATTTGAGTAGTGGACATTCGTCAACATTCTTTGGCTTCTTCTTCTTTTTTGGTTCTTTTAGGACAGTATCTTCAACAACAATAGGATCTTGAGCAGGCTCTTTCAGATTGTCAGATTTTAAACTATCTTGTGTCTGCTTTTCTAGTATGAAATCTTGAGTTTGCATAATATCAAAAGTTGGAAAATTAGCAGAACTGTTTATGTGAATCGTACCAACAATTTTTTTTTACCTTTTTCAGCTTCAGTTTTTTTGTTCAAATTATCTTTTTCCTCCACATCATTCTTTTCTAAATTTTCCAATTTCTGAAGCTTCATTTCAAGAATATGGATTCTATTTTCAGCTGGTTCTCTTAAACGTCTTTCCTCCTTTAATTGTTCTTCAACATTTTTCATCTCAGAACACAAAAATTTGACTTTTGACTGCAGCTCCATTATGTTATTAGCAGATTCTTTGGCATATTTTCTCGAACTTGTGTCTTCCTGGTACTCATCTAATTTTCTTTTGTTGTTTTGGTCTGCTTCCACTTTAGTAGCTTTTATTTTATTGGAAAGAAATTCTTTCTCTTCTTTTTTTACAGCTGCAAATTTTTTTAATCTGCAAAGAATAAATTTAAAGTTAAGCTTGCACATATACTGTAGTTGAAGTACTAGACAAGTTAAGCTTGCACATATACTTTCTATACTCATTTGGTTTTCTATTATTTCGGCTACTAACATTCTAAAAATTTGCTTTTGAAAAAATCAAAAAAAATGTACAGTTAAAAAAAAAGCATACTTTGTCATTGTCAACCTCAGTGAGGTCCAAATCTTTCAATTTCGATAAATCCCATTTCCCCATTCTTGGGATTTTTGTTTGCAGATTTTCCTTCTCATCAATTATTTGTGTTCGTTCACAAATCCAGTACTGCAAGAAAAAGATAAAAGCATTTATATTTTTGTATTAAATATAAATTTGAATATATTTATATTTAGTTAAAATTATGAAAGCATACCAGTAACACCATAGTACAGCCTGGTGTACTTCTAGGGTAAGCATGATACTTTTTAACATTTTTCAAAACATTTTCACATATTGCTCGCGGCCATGAAATTGAATTTAATTTTTTTAAATTCAGCAACTTCGGCAAGAAGCCCCATTGCATATAGCTTTGGTTGTTTGGAAAAAGGAAAGTTATAACCAGCAACAACAATAACAATTTCACTATATCTTCATTTCCTTTTTCTTCTTCTAACAGTGTATTCAATCTTTTTGTTACTGTTTTTTGGCTAATTATGTCTTCTTCTTCAAAATTGGCAGTTAAAAAATTGGAGAAACTTTCCATGGCTGAGGCTTTATTAGAAGCTGGTATAGGAAATAAGTCTTCTCCAGCTAATGGCATTCCAAAAATTAGAATGACTTCTTCAGGAGTAATTTTGAGTAAGTTGTTTCCAATTGTGAAAGCATTTTCTTTTTCATCAAAAGAAGTAATGATATCATCTAAATTTGAAGCACTTTTCCTTAAATCTTGTCGCGCTATTGAATCACTAAGAAAAACGTTGAAGAAGTTTTTGAATGGCGTTTTTTCTAAAAAAGCTTTTGCTTCAGGTGAAATAATGTGTTTCTCCTTTATAATTGACATCACCTTATAGATTGCATCCAAATTACATCTATAATTACCTGTGTACTGCCTTTTTTGCTTCTTGGCTATTTTCTTAATTTCATACCGATCTACATCATCCAAATCAGTACTGTCTTCAGTTAGTTGCTGTGAAATCGTTTTTTCATCATCCGATATGAAGTCTTCTTTTTCATTCACATCAGGTAATTCTTGCGTTGGTGCACTCTGATTCTATATTTAGGAAAATCAAAAAATAAATTAGGAGGTAAAAATAACAAGTTTATCAAAAAAATATCTTACTACACAAAAATTTGAATAAAAAGATAATATGTTTTATCATTTAAATTATTTTGTATTTTTTTGAGATTAAGATAATTTTTAGTACATAAAGTACCTCTATTTAAAAAAATAAAAGATAAAGCACTTTTTTAGTATATAAAGTACTTCTTTTTAAAAAAACAAAAGTACAAATTAAATCCAATAGGTTTTGTTGTAAAGAACAAATGTTTGAAATTTTTTTAGACCTATTTCAATATTCACAGTTTGAAAATTTCACATTCTCTAATTTATAATTTAGACCAATAAAAGATAAATGAACATTCACAACTAAAAATCAACAAGAATTATTTGATGAAATGAAAATTTACAATTACAAAGTTTCAAAGTATATAAAGATAATGTGCTTTATCTTTTTTAGTTGTTCAAGTAATGGTCAACTATATGTTTGAATAAAAAGATAATATGTTTTATCATTTAAATTATTTTGTATTTTTTTGAGATTACTATATTTTTTAGTATATAAAGTAACTTTATATAAAAAAGTAAAAGATAAAGCACTTTTTTACTATATAAAGTACCTTTTTTAAAAAAAAATTGCAAATTAAATCTAACGGTTTTTTTTGTAAAAAAACAAGTGTTTGAATTTTTTTGACCTATTTCAATTTTTACAGTTTCAAATTTTCACATTTTGAAATTTATAATTTAGATCAATACGAGATAAATGAACATTCACAACTGAAAATCAACAAGATTTATTTGATGAAATGAAAATTTACAATTAGAAAGTTTCAAACTATAGAAAGATAATCTGCTTTATCTTCATCATCAGAATAGCCTTTAAGTAATAACATGTACAACATGTATGAATGCAACATGAAAGCTACAACATCAATGAATATTCAGATTCAAAAGTGACAGCGCAAACAAGTGCAAAGCATACACATAAACAAATGCAACATGAAAACAACTCAAGATTAATGCAAATGAAGTAACCAAACCTGACTGAAGTGTTCGAACATTACATATATACATCTGTGAAACATCAAGTGAATTGGCAACATCATACACATTGAAACCAGAGTCCAATGCAGACATGTCGACAAGATGAGAATGCAAGTGCAGACAAGCTATATGATAACTGACTGCATATAAAGCAACGACTCAAGTCAATGCACATCAATCCAATACAAAATGCATGAAGTGAATGCAGAAACATACACACACACACACACATGTATACGTAAATGTAGTGACAGAATAGCAGACTAACCAAGGTAAACAATGTAAGCTAAAAAAATTTAGCTATTTTTTTATTTAAAATATGGAATCTAGATTCCAATTTATTATGTATATACAAATTGAAGAGTAGAATTAAATACTATGGGAAACATAAGTATGAAAACAGTTACCAATGGAGTTGTAGATAATGATGGTCTTTGGCTGTGTTCATTGCAGAATGGACTGGATATAGGTCTTATGTTTATGCATTGGGTTCCACCTTCGTTTATGAATATGCAGGTAGTTTTTCGAATGAATATCTTTGACTTAGAAGACCTCGTATGCATTTTTATGCTGCATAAAAATTGTCATATATAATGAAATGTTAGACAGAGTGAAGAACTATTAATTAATATCATTTAACAATAAACCATCTCTAAAACAACAAACAACTTAAATCATTTATATAAAAACATAAATGCTTTTGTCTTTTTTACCTAGGGTTTAACATATTTGTCTATTTTAAGTAATAACTAATATCATGAGAAAAACATCAAATACCTTGAATGCATTAGATAATATCCCATTTGAATCAATGATTACGAAAATATAACTGAAAATGTACGTAAATCCTTTACATCAAAAGATAAATGCTTCTATCTTTTTTAATAGTTGAATAAAGTAAGATCTGACACTTAATATTTTATATAGAACTCGTTAATTAGTATCATTTAACAGTAAACCATCTCCAAAACAACAAACAACTTAAATCATTTACATAAAAACATAAATGCTTTTATCTTTTTTGCCTAGGGTTTAACATATCTGTGTATTTTATGCAATAACTAATATCATGAGAAAAACATCAAATACCTTGAATGCATTAGATAATATACCATTTCTATCGGTGATTATGAAAAATAACTCACAATGTACGTAAATCCTTAACATCAGAAGATAAACGCTTCTATCTTTTTTAATAGTTGAATAAAGTAAGGTCTGACACTTAATATTTTATGAAGAACTCCTTAATTAATATCATTTGACAATAAGCCAGCTCGAAAACATGTACCTAAATCGTTTACATAAAAAAAATAGTACATACTTGTAGACGAATCGATGAAGAAAAATTGATGTTTAACTGAATAATGGCAGAAATCTTCGATCACAAATTGTCTAGTCGTTTAGAAAAACCTACTTTTCGATTTTATATTTGATTTCGTTTTGCTGGGTTCTGAAAAGGGAAAAAGAACGGGAGAAAAAGTAACGGAATGAAGGGATAAAGTAACAGACGTTACGTGTATTAACTTTTGTCCTACAAACTAATTATTTTAAACTTGTGTCCTAGAAACTTATTGTTTGATGGAAAGAGGCCCTTATGGTAAAATTTCCCATTTGGGAATGTATCGCTAGTAACCATCAACTACATAACCTCTAAGCTCGTACGTCTCATAGAAGGGTGTTAAGCTAAGAGAATAAATTCTCCGCCACCAATAGAAATTTATTTGATAGAAACCAGCTTTACATCTCAAAGTGTAACGTCAGACACACATCCATACAATTCCATTCCAAGATCGAACGGATCGAAGGCACTTCAAAAGAAGCCCTTGCAAATCCGGATATTCACTAATCACGTCTGGAATCCCCATCACAAAAGGCGATAAAATCTCTGTACCGGAGCAACCCGGTGCAGAGACATTCGACAAGTAATCCTTTCACTTTCAAAAATACCCGGTCTTCAACACCATCTTCAAATGCAATCTCATTTCGTCGTATCATTATTCGGAATGGGTTTTATTACACAAAGTCCTCTCCCGGCTAATTCGAATAATGAGCGCTTATTTTTAAAAATAAGTGTTTCAATCAGATTTCAAACAAATCACAACAAATTTCCACTTTGGATCTTTTAAATAAAAGATCCATCACAGTCACAAAGGTTCGATGTGGTTTACGAATGTCCATTTGAAATCCAACCCTCGGTCGCATCGAAATTCAAATGCCATTAAAAGGACAATATTGATAGTCGGTTATCTAACTATCAATCAACGTTCACAACAATCACCAAGATTTAAATAATTTTCTCCAATTATTTATTTTCAAAAATATCTTCGCAAGATATAATTTTAATATTTCAACCATTTGATAACAAATTTCAAATCACTTTTCACTTTTCAATCTTTTGAAAAAAAATTCAAATCACTTTTCACACTTCAATCCTTTGAAAACAAATTTCAAATCACTTTCCTCACGTGGAATAAATTTCCAAATATTTATTTAATTCCATTGTAAATCTGTCGAGTTCAAATATTTTAAAATACTTATTTAAATCTTAGCTATGAAAACTTTATACCAAAATCTTATATAAAACTTTAAATCCAAACTAATTTTTTAAATAAAATTAATGGATAGGGTATAACTACTTAAATATCCATTTTCTAAATCAAATATCAATTTTAATCATTTAAAATAATCACTTCTATAATTAATTAAATAAATCTTTACATTAAAGATTTGAAACCAGCTTAAGAAAATAATTTATCCACAAACAACCTTTTTAAAACCAACTTCAAAACTTTTAATTTTGAAAGCTACTTTAAAACATATTCGGCTTTCCAGGGAAAATACACATTCCATTTCAAAATGGACCATTTAGATCAATTTATAAATCTTTCTGGATTTATTTTAAATTTACGTTCCAAATCCGTAAATTCCTTTCCACGCCTTTAAAAATAAACCAGTACTTATTTTTAAAATAAAATTTCCATATCTTTTATAAAATTCCCATTATGAATTTTAAATTTTCAAATTTCCATTGATATATGATTTTTCAAATCAATTACCAAATATTTACTTTCAACACCAAATCAATTTTCAATTTGATTTCCAATTTATTTCAAAATCCAAATCAAATCCCAAATTGATTTTTCAAACATTTATCTTTAAACACCAAATCGATTTCAGAATTGATTTCCCAAAATTTATTTTTAAACTCCAAATCAATTTCAAATTGATTTCTAAATTTGTTTCAATTACCAAATCCAAATTTCTAATTGAATTTCTAAAATTTATTTCCCTTTATCTCTTCCAAACTATTTAAAATTCGAATTTAACTAAATTCTTTAACTATTAAGCAAAATTACTCAAAACCCATTTATTAAAAAAAATTCACACATTTTGGAATTTATTCGATAAGTTTTCAAAAATAAAACTTTATCTATTTAAATTTATTCTTTTAAATTCACCCAATTAATTAAGTGAATTTATTATAAATTTTCTACTTGAATTTCAAAAATCCAATTTTATTTACTGGTATCCTACGATACCAAAAATATATTCGGCTATATTATAGCCTTCAACGGTTTCAATCACAAATATAATCACGAAAAGATTATAGATAAATCAACACACAATGCTGGAACAAATTCAATTATTTGAGGGATCCAGTTGGATCCCTCCAACCTGCTTTCCCTACATCCACAGACGTTAGCATAACAATTAAATATCCATTCCACTTCGAGGTGGAATAACGCGGTATATGGGGTTTATAAAATATCATCCGCTATTATGCGCCGCATAGGGTCTCATCCGCTATATAATGCGGGAAATCAATCGCTCCAAAAACATGTATAATACCAATTCCACTTCGAGGTGGAATACTGTGGTACATGGGTTTAATATAATATCATCCGCTATTATGCGGCGCATAGGGTCTAATTCAATACAACTGATAACAATCATCATCCAAGCAAACAACCAATAATTCAAATTAACTATTTAAATTAAATTGGGTATCCAATCGAGTGAGAAGATCTCACCTTTGCTTTGCATGCAATCCATTTCCATTCCGGACTAGTTTTCTTTGCAATTTAGACCTTGTATAAACAATTATACAATTTGTTAATATTCGAACAAATCGAACGATTAAATTCCATTTGATAATTAAATTAACCCATGATTTAATTTCAAACTAATATATTTTAAAAAAATTAAACAAATCCCTTTTAAAAAATTTATTTAACTAAAAATTAAATTGAAAATTAATTCTGCTTTAATAGATTATTTTATTTTAATTTTAAAACTGCATATAAAGACAATTTAAATAAGTCAAATTTCCTATATATAAACCCTTATATTTTTTTATTTTTTTATTTTCCACTTGTAAAATATAATCCTATTTTTCAAACCTTATATACATATTTTTAAACTAAACAAAAATTCCTTTACTCTTTTACTTTTCGCTGCAGGACAAAATATATTTACCGCATGTGTTTCTGCATATATCCATATATATATACATACATACGTACATACATACATATATATATATCAGAAATTTGTATATATAGACCTACTGTAAAATAAATTTTCTACATAGAAATAAATATTTATTTATTCTAGTTAAATTTATAAAACAGGAATTAGCTCACTATTAAGCTCAAGACGATTGAAACCCTAGCCATCTCCAGTTGAACTCACTGCCTCAGGCGCCGCCTCGCCTTCGAGACCATGACGACACCATCGACCTTTACTCCACACGCGCAAGGCCATCGCTTCCTGATCAAGTTCGAGCGCAACGCTACAGCACCCACCGTCACGAGCTGCTTGTCGTGCATCGATTGCTTCAGTCGCGAATTCCACGACGCGATGCCAACATCGTTGTTGCGCCGACATAATGCCCTGGAGTTGCTCGAATCCCCCTCACACGCTATTTCGCCTCCTACGCGATTCCACCACGCCTTACAAACGCATATACGAGCGCACGCCTCTGCTACCATCGGGCACGAGCTCCGCACGACATTTCTCGAGCCTCCCAAAACTCTGCCGTCGACGATCCTATGCTATGTGATTTGGGAATTTGATTTGAATACCCCCTTTCTTCTCTTTTTTTTTCTCGATTTCGAACATCGGCACGATTATGATTTGAACGAAAAAATTTCGTTTGATTTGAAAAGAGGAGGAGGGGAATTTTTATTCGGCCATGATTTGAATTTTTCTCTACTCGATTTTAATTTTGGTTTCATTTTAAAACTCTCGGCATTCATTTTTTTCATGCCCTTTTTTTAATCATTTTGCTTTTGAACGAAGAGGGTTTTTTTTTTCTTCGTTAGTTTTTCTTAGTTTAAACAAAAACGATGCGTGTTAAAAAAATTAACAGGTGTTGAAACAGAGAAGAGCGTGTCATTTGCCTTTAGGAAATATTATTATATTTTTAAATTTGAATTTAAATTCAAATTGCTTCGTTAAACGAAACTCAAAATCATGATCTCCAATCGAGGTGTGCTGCCAGGCGTTTATAATGTTATACGCCTATTCCGAACACAATGGAAAAGGGTTCGGGTCCAAATTCGATCGTATGGAGGAGATAGCCTTTTGGACCCAGCTATTAAATTGAATTTTCAATTTAAATTCAGTGTGTAATATTATAAAAATTGAAATCCGATAATATTACAATATTACGGATCCAATGGAACTGATTTCGTCGAAATCCGAGACTGTGCCTCGGAAGGCTATTTTTAAATACCGATTTATACGATATAATTTCGAAACTGAACAAATTACTTTCAAATTCAATTTTGAAGCTTCCATTATCTTCAGTATCATCAATAAAAAAATTCTTAGCCTTGAATTTTTTTTTTAATCAGCTTAAAAATCAAGATTCAAGTTTTACCCAAATCTTCTGTAATTAAATTTAATAATTACATTGCTAAATTCATAGTAAAAATTGAAATTCAAGCATAAATTAACAATTCAGATATTTGAAATCAATTAAATATTTCAATTTCAAACGTTGAAAATTCCGGGTCGTCGCATTCTTCCCCCCTCAAAAGAATTTCATCCCAAAATTACTAGTTAAAAAGAATGATCCTTAACCCATTCGCTATCTTTCCAAAACTTAATAGTTTTATCAACTTACCAACAATCTTTTCATTAAAGTCCATCAATTCAACTAACTCTCCAAGTCTTCCATAATTTCCAAACAACCTCGTTTTCTTTAACAATTCAAATTTAAATTTAAATTTTAAATTTTCAAAATTTTCTTAAAATTTTTTCTAACATTCTAAATTTTCGAACGCCAGCATCTCCTTTGAGCGGCTAGCTTGGTACGACTACAAAATGGCACCACAGGCCCGCAGATTCAAAAAGAAAATGAAAAGCCAAGCGGCTGGACAAAAAAACATCAAATTTCATATAGAAATTTAAATACATACCTTTTCGAGCAATTCAATTTTATCTTCGAAATCAAAATCTCAATTCCATTTCCTTTATAATACTTGTATGCTATTTAACAACCATGTCCGTTTTTACATTCAAAAATCATTTTTTACATTCCACTACAAAAGTTTGAATGCTTACTTCTTATACCATCTTTACTTCACTATTGAATTTATATATCCATTTTCATTCAATCTTACATTTTCAGTTTCATTTGAATTCAATTTACACTTTCAATTCTATTTGGAATCAATTTTCCTTTCGAATATTGAATTTTATCAATTATCTTTCATTCACAACTGATTCATCTCTCTATTTTAATGAAATGACCTGCAGTTCCGTACCCCTTAAGTCGACACTATTCTACATCAATCAACCCAAGTTGAACAGAAATACGAACCGTTAGTGTTAAAGAAGAAGAGGTAGAAGAAGAGAAAACAGAAAACAGAAAACATCAACAAAATCTTACCAACGCAGCGGAATAAAATATAATAAATATTCAATGATCTTTACGCAAAGATAACTATGTCTGTTTACACATGCATCATCAGAGTACATCATCAAAGTTCAATATCAATAACATACAACTGGATACACAGCGGAACAATAATCAAGTACGAAAGTACGTATCGCCATTTAACTCGTCTCCTGAGCTCCACAGCATCCTTTCCTGTATTCTATAATACTCGGTCTGACCCGAGCATTATAGTTAAATAACACCCGAGTCAGTCTGGAATACCAGTGTGAGAAAATCACACTCAAATTGATTATTAAAGTCACAAAAATCCTTTGAAAACAAAAGCATCTCGTAAGACCACGCCACAAATAAACATATCGGGATTTTACCTTACGATAGCTAAAACACTTTTTATTAAAATCCTCTGATATTATAATAGGGTCTATATACACATACTTATTAAAATAGCCGAAATTATCACATTATTAAATTCCAGCTACTGGCCACATAGTGGGTAATACAAACAAAACTCGAAAAAGGCGCGTAGGGAGAATGGATTTCCAACTAATGACTAGGCATTGGGGTACCACCTGTCACGGTACCTGGTCTAGATCAGTATACCGAGGATCACTCCCGACCCCCTGCAACATAAGACCGGGACTACCCCTTACTGGATAATCCCGAGTAAGATCACCACACGGTTGTGATTAGCAACCGCACCACTAAGCCGAAATAAAAGGGACATCTAGATAGGGATGGCCTCACCCTGAAATGGGTGCTACCCACATAGCCTTGTTGCATAACCCCTGATTTTCAGTCATTCCCAGTTGATGAGGCTTGAGGCTAAGAGTTACCTTTTAGAACGTTTCATTTAGAATGCCCATCGTCCACCTAACGATGTTCCGAAAGCATTTGTCCATACAAGTCCGTCCCGTGTTCGAACGGAACCGAAGGCACTATTCCTACTACATCCATTTTGGAATCATCCTCAGGATTAGTAGCGACCAGCCCTTGCACTTCACTGCTCCATCTTCGACTCCGAACTCGTTTTCCTACGGAAACATACAAACTGGATCGAAGTGGTTTTCGAGAAATTAATCCCGATCCCGGTCTTTTCGAAACAGTCGGCGCTTTGGCCAATACTAATATTTGGTTATTTAACTATCAATTAACATTCACAAACATCCATCAACATAAATAATTTCTCCAAATTATTTATTATTCTCAAAATATCTTCGCAAGATATATTTCCATTCTCAACCCTTTTTTAGAACAGTTTCCAAATCACATTTTCTTATGGAATAAATTCCCAAATATTTATTTCCACGGAAAACAACCAAATAAAAACACTTTAGATTTTAAAATAATTTAAAACACTTAGTTATAAAGTATACTTTAACATTAAAATTGAAAACGACTTCAATACTTTATTAAATATATATACTTAAGGAATATTTAAAATAAGGTTACTTCATAAAATATAAAACTAGATTTTCTCTTTTTTAAAACAACATACCAAGTCACCTTTAAATAATTACTACTATAATAGATTTGAAAATACCTATTTCAGAATTTAAACATTTAGAAATAATAAATTTTCTAGAACATGCTTTTTAAAACAACATTAAAGCTTTTAACTTATATTTAAAAGTTTACTTTGAAAACTTACTTGGCTATCCAGGGAAATACACTTCTTTTCACATACGTTAAAAATAAATCACTATTTATTTTCAAACAAACTTTCCCATTTCTTTAATAAATTCCCACCGTGAATTTATTCTTCCTAAATATCCACTGATATATTTTACTTCACTTTTATAAACCCAGTTTATAAATTCCATAGTCACTTTCTCCTTTAAATTCCCATTTTCAAACACTCGAGTCAATTTCCAAATTGATTTCCAATTTTCTCCATTTTGAAATAAATTCCTTTACTTACTCGCTTTATTTTCAAAATCCATTAACTTCAGATTTTATCTCTTCGTTTCGATTTTAAATCTTTTAACTGAAACATACCAATTTCAGATTTTTCAAATTTCTTCTTTATTCTTTTAAATAAATTTTAAACCTTGAATTTTAAAGTAAATTCTTTCATTCCTTTGAATAACAACACTTAAGTTTTAAAATTCATTATTTTCCCTTTTTATTCAAATCCCTTTTCCCATACTTGGAATTTATTTATTAGAATTTTAAAACTGCTTTTATTCTTATCTAGTTTAACCTTAAATTTATTCAAATTTCCTATAATTATTTTACCTAAAATTTTACTCTTTTATTTTCTTTCAAAAATCCAATTCTATATATTTTGATAACTCAGTGTACCGAAATATTCAAGCAAACTATAGCATTCAATATTCCAGTATAATTCATCACAGAAGATCAAATAATCGTAATAGAGAATATAAATAATCTAAATAAATGTTGAGGAATCCAGTTGGATCCCTCCAACCTGTTTCCCTGCATCCATAGATGTTAGCACAATATAAAATATCAATTCCACTTCGAGGTGGAATATCGCTGTATATGGGATTTAATATTATATCATCCGCTATTATGCAGCGCATAGGGTCTCATCTGCTATATAATGCAGGAAATCAATCATTCCAAGATATTTTATATACTATAATATAGCACATCAAATCAATTCAACCATTCAACCAATTATTTAAATTTAATCATTTAAATTTAAATTATTACCAGATGAGTGAGAACAACTCACCTTTGATTTTTGTTTGGCAATCCATTTCCATCCGGCTTGCTTCCTTTCAGATGTTGACCTTGAATAATAATTTATATGATTTATTAATATTCGAAATATAAATCGACCACTAATTACCATTTTATAATTCAATTGAATTTTGAACTAATTTACCTTTATTAAATCTTTTAGTAACAAAAATAGTTTAGATAAGTCAATTTACACAATTTAATTTCCATAATACGTTATTATAAAATAAAATAGTTAAGTTATATTTATTTTATTCACGAACTATATATTTGCAAAATAATCTATACAGGCTTCATAAAAATCTATTTCATATAAATTTCCAAACACACACATTTTTTAAAATTAAAATTGTGCCTTCAAAATCCTCTTCCCATATATATATATTTATTTACTGTTTACATATATATACTGAACCTTATAAAATAAAATTGGTTGCATCCTTCTATAAATTAAACCCTATATAGACATCGAATTTAAATAAAACAAACTTCATTTTCCAAACCTATATACATGTATTAAATTAAAAAGGAACAGATCTGTTTCAAAATTCCTTTACTGTAATAATTATATTATTTTTTTGCGCATACCAAAACAAAATTTTCTTTCATTTAAAATTGAAAACAGACTGCCTCACCTCGAGCTAGCATTTCCGAGCACGCACGCGACCTTCCACATCTCGATCAACCCCGACCTCGAACCACTTCCTGAACATGCCAAAACACCTGCCTCGCGATCGTGAGCAACTCATCAAGGTCGCTGCCTCCTTTACAAACCCCAGTTCATCGACGACGAGGCACAGCCCTGACGCGAGCTCACCTAAATCTTCGACGACTTGGCCCCTTCCCACTTCAACGCCCGCTGCCCCTCTCTGCTTGCACCATCAAGATCTCCCCCATCGTGATGAAGACGCGAATCATGGTGATGTCAGGGCCTAGATATCGAAGGGCTTCGCGATTACGTTTTGAAATCGAATCGATTTCGTTAATCTCTTTTTTTAATGAACTGTCGATTATTTCGCTCGACCATGATTATATTTTTCTGATTTGGTTCTCGATTTTGTTCACCTAAGGGAGAAAAGGGAAGATAGCTCGGTTACCTTCTGTTAAACGTGTTGGATCGTTGATTTTTTTAGGAACGAAGACGATCGACAGATAATATAAAAGGAGGAAGATAGCCTGCGTGAGAAGCTTTGCCTAGCTACAGTGGTCTTGAAACGAAGGGGAAAAAGCTGTGAAGTGAAATAATTTCAGTTGATGGTAACCAGGATATAAATATATTTTTAAATTAAATTCAAATCGTCTTGATAAATGCAACTTAAAATTCCGAATTCCTATCGACGCATGCTGCTAGGCGTTTATAATGTTATACCTCTATTCCGAACGCATTGGAAAAAGGTTTCAAGTCCTAATTCGATCGTATGGAGAAGATAGCTTTTTGAACCCAGTTATTATATTAAATTTTCGATATAGTTTTAGCGCGTTTATATATCGTACGCTTACACCACAACTTTGATGACTACGAAATTTGAAATCCGATAATAGTACAATATCACGGATCGAATGGAATTGGTTTCGTCGAAATCCGAGACTGTGCCTCGGAAGGCTATTTTTAAATTCAATTTAAACTATAAAATTTCAAAACTTAACAAAACACTTCCAAATTCAATTTCAACACTTTTACTATCTTCAGTACTATCGATATAAATTTTACAAACCTTTAGATTATTTTTAACAGGCTTAAAACTGAAGATTCAATATTTCACCCAACTTCCAATTATTAAATTCAAAAATTTAATTATCAAATAAATAGTGATATTTGGAATTCAAGTTAAAAACTAACTATGAAATAGTTAAAATCGATTAAATATTCCGATTTCAAACAACCAAAAATTCAGGGCCGTCACATTTAAATTAATTTCATTTACTAATCCATTACAAATTCCAATTCATTTTATCTCAAACCATTTTTTTTCTATTTCCACCTTTATTATCTTTAATTCACACTTCGAACTAATTTTACAACTTCATTTTGTTTCATACAATTCAAATTGGTTTTCATTTTTCAGTTTCAGTTCCAGTTTTATTCTTTTATTCGTTCCCAAAATTTATTTTCAATTCACCATTTTGGTTTACAACCACTTATATTTAAACTGGATTTCAAATTCTATATGAATTTAATTTACCTTTTATTTATAAATATTAAATTCAATTCATTTCAAACCATATTAAATTTGTCATTCCTTCAATTAGTTTCACTTACTAATTTTATTTTAATACTTCGCTTTGTTTATCACAAATCAAATTCAATTCTAATCCCATTTCTATTTACTTACAAATTCGAAATGAATTTCAATATTCAATTTCATTTTCTTGCCTTTCAATTTCATTTTGAATCTGTATCATCATTTTATTTGACTCAAATTTTCAATCTCAATTCTTTTATTCAAATTAATCCAAGTTTGAATTCATTTTTTATTTCAAATTATTATTTTCTAAGTCTCCACTTATCTATTATTCCATAACTAATTTTAACAAAATACCAGAGTCTTTCCAACATTCCAAAATCATTTATGAAATCAATTTGAATTATCCTTTGAATTTCCAAACCAAATCCAGTTTGCAAACAATTTTAATTTAAAGAAATTCTGTAGCAATTCCTCTTTTGGAAACTCGAAAAAGAACATCGATGATGATGCAATCATCACCGAAACTATTTTCCAACGACCGAAAAGAGATTAGAGCTTTTTATCCCTTCAATTCTTTTTTTAAAACCCTTGAAAACTCATTTTCAAACTCAAAGGAATTTAAACTTTTCCAAATCTCCCATCTTTTCCAAATTTCAAAACTTTTCAAACCCTTTCAATCTTTTCGAAACATTTCTCTGGAATTCCATTTCTAATTACAAATCACATTTACAGTTTACATTCTCAAATTCCATTTGTATGTGATTTTATTTCTCAACTTTTGATTATGATTTCAATTTCTTATTCAATAATAATAAATATTACCACTTCCTAACATCCAAACAACCATATACTATAAAATTTTATGGAAAATCATTTCCTTTTATATATGAAAATAGTTTGGGTAAAATTTCTTCATTTACCTGATTTTAAAACAATACTGTGTCGGTTTATCTTGTTTAAGAGTTTAGAATCCCCTATCGATACAGTTGGCCAAACTGCAGCGACCAGAATCTATAAACAATCAACCGATAAGTCAACACAATATAAAACAATTTTGTATTCACTAACAAATACACGCTTATATCTATTATTACACTCAAAATCATTCTAGAGTACTATTGACTCTAACTCTAATGAGTAATACCAACCAAAGCCAAAGTTGTCGCTTAACCAATTGCTCTGATACCAATTTGTAACTGTCCAATTTTTCGACTTTCGAAAATCGACATCAATATGTCCACTGTATCAAATGCCGCACAATCAAATGCCGGTAATTCGAACTGTTAGGGTTAAAGAAGAAGAAGATAGAAGAAGATACATAAACAATAACAGAATCTCACATTTTGCAGCAGAACAATATATAATAGATAAATGAATATCTTTAAAATAAAAGCACTATATCAGTTTATACATCACAATATCAGAGTTTACAACAACAACACAAAACTGGCAGTTATTTTAGCTTGCATACATAGAGACTTTGACTTGCACCAACCCAAACGCAACGAACACTACATAGTATAAGTCATACGTCTCGCCATCTAGCTTGAACTCCAGATCTCCACAGCATATCTTTTTCGACTTCGCTCCAGAATATTGATAACCTGACTCTAGGCTGCCCGTGTGGAAAATTATAGGCACCCGGAGTTTAGAAAGGGAACAATAAACTCCATGTCAATTATGGGAATGGTGTTGGATCTTAAAAACAATTATTTTCACAAAGAAATAAAGAAAAGAAATCCGCTATGCTTTTGGAAAATGAAACTACCGTAAGGCCTCCCGCCACATACATAATGCAAAAGCAGAATTGGAGGAGATTTCTCTTTATGATAATCAAAGATGCTTGATACGCAAAATCCTTTCGATATTATTATTAGTGCATAGTGAAGAAAACCTTTCGAAAGCATAGTATTAATCTTAGCCAGATTACAACCATTATTGTGTGCCTACTATAGCTACCATCTAAATAGTGGGGCGTTACCATAAGTAAATGGCATGTCATACAACTATAACCGTACAAGTCGCGTATTGGAGATTGGATTTTCAACAAATGGTCAGGCTAAGGAACTTCCTACTGCCACATGGGTACACCTTTGGAGGGGCGTTCCGAGAACTTAACCAGCTCTCGGCCAATACAAGGTCGGGTTATCTCTATAACTAGATAACTACTACATGAGTATGCCATCCCCCGGTCGTTTACAACCTTTATCCAAGGATTCTCAACCACAAAGCAACAACCACGAACTATAATAAATTTGCAGCAACCACATAGGTTAAATATCTGGGCTCCATACCATGATACCACCCTTTTCCAGAAGGAAATGACATACCCTAAAGGGCACGTCCCTCATAACCTTGCCGCATTCTTCCTATTTTGACCATTTTTGGGGTGTGAGGTCCGATGAAATCTCGCTCACAAAGCTACACTTTTTCACAAAGCCATGCTTCGATCAACAAATGATCAGCAGCTCTTCGTATGCCACATTACCAATTTGGGAATGTATCACTAGTAACCATCAACTACATAACCTCTGAACTCGTACATCTCAGAGAAGGGTGTTAAGCTAAGAGAGTAAATTCTCCGCTACCAACAGAAATGTATTTGATAGGAACCAGCTTGCATCTCAAAGTGTAACGTTAGACATACATCCATACAAGTCCGTTTCGGGATCGAATGGAATCGAAGGCGCTTCAAATGAAGCCCTTGCAAATCCGAATTTCACTAGTCACGTCCGGAATCCCCATCACAAAGGGTGATAAAATCTCTATACCGGAGCAACCCGGTGCAGAGACATTCAACAAGTAATTCTTTTGCATTCAAAAATACCCGGTCTTCAACACCGTCTTCAAATGCAATCCCATTTCGTCGTATCATTATTCGGAATGGGTTTTATGACGCAAAGTCCTCGCCCGGCTAATCCGAATAATGAGCGCTTATTTTTAAAAATAAGTGTTTCATTCAGATTTTAAACAAATCACAACAAATTTCCACTTTTGATCTTTTAAATAAAAGATCCATCACAATCACAAAGGTTCGATGTGGTTTGCGAATATCAATTTGAAATCCGACCTCCGGTCGCATCGAAATTCAAATGCCATTAAAATGCCAATATTGATAGTCGGTTATTTAACTATAAATTAACATTCACAACAATCACCAAGATTTAAATAATTTTCTCCAATTATTTATTTTCAAAAATATCTTCGCAAGATATAATTTTAACACTTCAACCGTTTGAAAACAAATTTCAAATCACTTTTCACCTTTCAATCTTTTGAAAAAAAAAATCAAATCACTTTTCACACTTCAATCCTTTGAAAACAAATTTCAAATCACTTTCCTCATGTGGAATAAATTTCCTAATATTTATTTAATTCCACCGAAAATCTGCAAGTTCAAATATTTTAAAATACTTATTTAAATCTCAGCTATGAATACTTTATACCAAAATCTGATATAAAACCTCAAATCCAAACTAATATTTTAAATAAAATTGGTAGATAGGGTATAACTACTTAAAAATATCAATTTTCTAAATCAAATATCAATTTTAATCTTTTAAAATAATCCCTTCTATAATTAATTAAATAAATCTTTACTTTAAAGATTTGAAACCAGCTTAAGAAAATT
The DNA here is from genome assembly GCA_030765085.1 of Allium cepa. Taxonomy (NCBI): domain Eukaryota; kingdom Viridiplantae; phylum Streptophyta; class Magnoliopsida; order Asparagales; family Amaryllidaceae; genus Allium; species Allium cepa. The sequence goes on from CM060928.1 coordinate 972,022,039, forward strand.
ATTTCTCCACAAACATCCATTTTAAAACCAACTTCAGAACTTTTAATTTTGAAAGCTACTTTAAAACATATTCGGCTTTCCAGGGAAAATACACCTTCCATTTCAAAATGGACCATTTAAATCAATTTATAAATCTTTCTGGATTTATTTTAAATTTACGTTCCAAATCCATAAATTCCTTTCCACTCCTTTAAAAATAAACCAGTATTTATTTTTAAAACAAAATTTCCCTTTCTTTTATAAAATTCCCATTGTAAATTTCAAATTTTCAAATTTCCATTGATATATGATTTTTCAAATCGATTCCTAAATATTTACTTTCAACACCAAATCAATTTTCAAATTGATTTCCAAATTTATTTCAAATACCAAATCAAATCCCAAATTGATTTTCGAAACATTTATTTTTAAACACCAAATCGATTTCAGAATTGATTTCCCAAAATTTATTTTTAAATACCAAATCAATTTCAAATTGATTTCTAAATTTATTTCAATTACCAAATCCAATTTCAAATTGAATTTCTAAAATTTATTTCACTTTATCTCTTCCAAACTATTTAAAATCCGAATTTAACTAAATTCTTCAACAATTATGCAATATTACTCAAAACCCATTTATTAAAATCTTTTCCCATATTTTGAAATTTATTCAATAAATTTTCAAAACTAAAACTTTATCTATTTAAATTTCTTATTTTAAATTCACCAAATTCTTTAAATGAATTTATTTTAAATTTTCTACTTGAATTTCAAAAATCCAATTTTATTTATTTCTGGTATCCTACGATACCAAAAAATATTCAGCTAAATTATAGCCTTCAACGTTTTCAATCACAAATATAACCATACACGGATTATAGATAAATCAACACACAATATTGAAACAAATTCAATTATTTGAGGAATCGAGTTGGATCCCTCCAACCTATTTTCCCTACATCCATAGACTTTAGCATAACAATTAAATACCCATTCCACTTCGAGGTGGAATATCACGGTATATGGGATTTATAAAACATCATTGGCTATTATGCGACGCATAGGGTCTCATCCGCTATATAATGCGGGAAATTAATCACTCCAAATACATATATAATACCAATTCCACTTCGAGGTGGAATATCGCGGTATATGTGTTTAATATAATATCATCCACTATTATGCGGCGCATAGGGTGTAATTTAATACAACTGATAACAATCATCATCCAAGCAAACAACCAATAATTCAAATTAACTATTTAAATTAAATCGGGTATCAGATTGAGTGAGAAGATCTCACCTTTTCTTTGCATGCAATCCATTTCCATTCCGGACTATTTTTCTTTACAATTTTGACCTTGTATAAACAATTATACAACTTGTTAATATTCGAACAAATCGAACGATTAAATTCCATCTGATAATTTAATTAACCTATGATTTAATTTTAAACTAATAGCTTTTAAAAAAAATAAACAAATCCCTTTTAACAAATTTATTTAACTGAAAATTAAATTGAAAATTAAATTTTCTTTAATAGATTATTTTATTTTAATTTTAAAACTGCATATAAAGACAATTTATATAAGTCGAATTTCCTACATATAAACCCTTATATATTTTTATTTTTTTATTTTCCACTTGTAAAATAAAATCCTGTTTTTCAAACCTTATACACATATTTTTAAACTAAACAAAACTCCCTTCACTGTTTTACTTTTCACTGCAGAACAAAATATATTTACTACATGTGTTTCTGCCTATATCCATATATATAGACACACACACACACACACACACACACACACACATATATATATATCAAAAATTTGTATGTATACCTATTGTAAAATAAATTTGCTGCATAGAAATAAATATTTATTTATTCTATTTAAATTTATAAAACAGAAATTACCAAACTATTAAGCCAAGACGACTGACACCCTAGCCATCTCGAGTTGAACCCCCTGCCTCACGCGCCGCCTCGCCTTCAAGACCGTGACGACACCATCGACCTTTACTCCACGCGTGCGAGGCCATCGCTTGCTGATCGAATTCGAGCGCAACGCTGCAGCACCCACCGTCGCGAGCTGCTTGCTACACATCGATTGCTTCAGTCGCGAATTTCCACGATGCGTTGCCAACATCGTTGCTGCGCCGACGCGATGCCCTAGAACTGTGACGACCCAGATTTTTCAATATTTAATTCGGAATATTTAATGGACTTTATTGACGTTCTTCCCCGTTCTCGTTCGGGTCATGACAGTTTATGGGTGATTGTAGATAGACGAACAAAATCCGTCCATTTTATTCCCGTTCGGTCCAATCGGACCGTACCTCTTTTGGCCAAACTCTATGTTAGAGATATTGTTAAATTGCATGGAGTTCCTGAATTATAAATTGGTTTTGAATAGGGAAAACTTAGATTTATCTTTCAGAATGTAGATACAGCAATTTGTTGAATATTTAATTCAATAATTGAAGATTGAGTAAAATATTTAATCTTGAGTTTCGAGTTTGTTAAAAATATTTTAAAGACTTGTAAAACCCATATTGATAGTACTGAAGATAGTAAAAGTGTTAAAATTTGATTCGGAAGTGTTTTGTTAAGTTTTGAAATTTAATCGTTTAAATCGATATTAAAAAATAGCCTTCCGATGTGCGGTCTTGGAATTCGACGAAACCAGTTCCATTGGATCCATAATATGGTATTACTATTGGATTTCAAATTTTGTAGTTTTTGGAGTTACCGTGTGATCGTACGATAGGTAAACACGCTAAAATTCATATCGAAATTTAATATAATAACTGGGTTCAAAAAGCTATCTTCTCCATACGATCGAATTAGGACTCGAAACCTTTTCCATTGTGTTCGAAATAGGGGTATAACATTATAAATGCCTAGCGGCACGCATTGATAGGAGGTCGAGATTTTAAGCTACATTTTCGAGATGATGAAATTTTTAATAATATATATTCATATACCAGTCAACCTTCAGCCGAAATAATTTCACGTCAGACCTTTTTACTTTCACTTCCATTACTGTAGCCAACCTTCTGATATATGCCACACTTCACATTTATATCACATAACGTCTTCTTTCCTTTCTTTTAAAAATAAAATCTAACCGAAATAAATCCAAGCTTAGAAAAATTATAATAATAAAGGCCGAACTAAGGTTCAGATACTCCATCCCTCAATTCAAACAATTACCCCTAAATCCCTTTCTCCCTCAAATTAAATCGAAACCCAGAAGAAGAAGAGAGAGAGAGAGAGAGAGAGAGAGAGAGAGAGAGAGAGCCGCTCGTGAAAACGCGGCACAAGGGGGAGGTCGAGAGAAAGTCTGCGGTCGCTAAAGGGGGAAGCGCAAGTGCGCGCACGAAGGAGGATCGAAGTTCGAACTCGAGGGTGGCGCATCGGTTCGATTGTGTGGCCGAAGTCTAGGTGGTGATGGTGTTCAAGCAGTGGGTGGTCGAACGAATTCAAGTAGAGGCAGGCGCTCGCGATGACTGAAGTCGTGGCTAGGGTTGAGGGCTCGTGAAGGAAGCAGACTCGACGAAGTCGATTAGTTATCAGCAACTAGTCGCGATGTCGGCATGGTTCGAGTCGTGATGGCTTTGAGTTGTGTGTACATTGGCGAACGTCGGAATCGTCAGTGAGGTATTGGTTGTTCTCCTTTCGTTTTACTGGATCTTGTATAATATGCTTTAAGTTTTTTTTCCGACTTAAATTTGGTGATGTAATAAATATATCTACAGAGGAAATTTTTCATTTTAATTTATAGATACGTATATCTACATGCAGAAATTTATTTACAGTAAAGTTTAAAGTAAAGATCTGTTTTAAAACGTTTTACAGTAAGATAAAATATTTGTGAATAAATTGTTTGATTTTTGGAACGTTAATCAATTTATTTAATCTATGGATTTATATAATGTTAATCTGAAATGGTTATAGATTCGGGGAAAATAAGTTAACGTACATATAGATATATTTTTTATTACCTTCTAGTTTAGTTTCAATAATGTTTTTTAGTGATTTATTTGTTTAATAAACTTATTAATTTATTTTGGTTACAAAAAGGTTTCAAAAAGGGAATTGTGAGCAAGATTTAATTTATTAAGTTAGCTAACAAATTTTGAGTTAAATCAAATTATTAGACTAAATAAAATTATTAAACGGTAAATGATTGTTCGAACATTAATAAAATCATCTAATGTTATACAAGGTCTGAAATCGTGAAGAAAACAAGCTGGTTTGGATTGGATTATAAAATAAAAAGCAAAGGTGAGTTAATCTCACTCTTCTGGATTGCTATTTAAATTTAAATGGTTAAATTTAAATAATTGGTTGAATGATTGAACTGATTTAATGTGCTATATTATACATAGTAGTATATAGTATATATTGGAGTGATTGATTTCCCGCATTATATAGCGGATGAGACCCTATGCGCCGCATAATAGCGGATGATATTATATTTAAAACCCATATACCGCGATATTCCACCTCGAAGTGGAATTGGCATTTTATATTGTGCTAACATCTATGCATGTAGGGAAACAGGTTGGAGGGATCCAACTGGATTCCTCAAAATATTTAGATTTGTTAAAATATTCTGTGATATAATTATTTGCTATCCTGTGATGAATTATATTGATGATTGAAAATGTTGGATACTATGGTTGACTTAAAATATTTCGGTGAACTGAGTTATCAAAATCTATAGAAATGGGATTTCTGAAAAGAAAATAAAAAGGTGAATTTTGAGTAAAATAATCATAAAAATTTTAATAAATTAAAAATGAATTGGAAAAGAAATAAAAGTGATTTTTTTGAATTCTGATAAATAAAATTCCAAGTGCGGGAAATGAGATTTTGAATAAATGGGAATAAGTGATTTTATTTTTAAACTCAAGTATGTTATTTCAAGAAATAAATAATTTAGTTTGAAATTCAAGGTTTGAATTTATTTGAAAGGATAAAGAAGAAATTTGGGAAAAATGAAATTGGTATTTTCAGTTAAATTTTTTTAAATCATAATGAAGAAATAAATCTGAAGTCAATGGATTTTGGAATAAATGAGTAAGTAAAGGAATTTATTTCAAAATGGAGTAAATTGGAAATCAATTTGGAAATTGATTTAAGTATTTGAAATTGGAAACTTAAAGGAGAATATGACTATGAAATTTATAAACTGGGTTATAAAAGTGAAGTATGATATCAGTGGATATTGAAGAATAAATTCACGGTGGGAATTTATTAAAGGAATGGGTAAATTTGTTAAAAATAAATAGTGATTTATTTTTAAAAGATGTGGAAGGAAGCATATTTCCCTGAATGGCCAAGTACCTTTTCGAAACGAACTTATAAGTATAAGTTTAAAGTTTAAAGTTGTTTTAAAAAGTATGTTTTAGAAAATTTATCATTTTTAAATGTTTAAATTTAAAAGTGCGTCTTTTTCAAATTTATTATAGTAGTAAATATTTAAAGGTCACTTGGTATTATGTTTTAAAAAGAGAAAAAATTTAGTTTTATATTTTATAAAGTAGCGTTATTTTATATATTCTTGAAGTATATATTTTGAATAAGTATTAAAGTAATTTTTAATTTAAATGTTTTAAAGGATATTTTATGATAAAGTGGTTTTAAATTATTTTAAAAATCTAAAGTTTTTATGCTTGGTGTTTTCAGTGGAAATAAATATTTGAGAATTCATTGCATGAGAAGAGTGTGGTTTGAAAACTATTTTCAAAGGGTTGAAAACGGAAATATATCTTGCGAAGATATTTTGAGGTTAATAAATAATTCAGGAGAAATTATTTACGTTTGATGGATGTTTGTGAATGTTAATTGATAGTTAAATAACCGACTATCAATATTGGACAATGCGCTGATCGTTTCGAAGAGACCAGGATCGGGATTAATTTCTCGAAAACCACTCCGATCTGGTTTGTACATTTTCGTGAGGAAGACGAGTTTGGATTCAAAGATGGAGCAGTGAAGTGACCGAGCTAGTCGCTACTAATCCTGAGGATGATTCCAAAATGGATGTAGTTGGAATTGTGCCTTCGGTTCCGTTGGAACCCGGGACGGACTTGTATGGATGAATGCTTTCGGAACATCGTCAGGTGGACGATGAGCATTCTAAGAGATGTGTTCTATAAAGGTAACGCTTAGCCTCGAGCCTCGTCAACCGGGAATAACTAAAAATCAGGGGATATGCAGCAAGGCTAAGTGGGTAGCCCCCATTAGGGCGAGGTCATCCTTGTCTAGATGTTCCTTTTTATTCGGCTTAGTGGTGCGGCTGCTGATCCCAACCGTGGGGTGATCTTATTCGGGATTATCCAGTAAGAGGTAGTTCCGATGTTGTGTTGTAGGGGATTCAGGAAGGATCCTCGGTACGTTGATCTAGACCAGGTACTATGACAGGTGGTACCCTGGTGCCTAATCATTAGTTATAAATCCATTCTCCCTACGTGCCTTTATGGTTTTGATAGTCCCCAACTATTGCTGAAAGTGAGATGCAAGCATTTCAGCTAGATTCTATTTTACTTTCTATAGAAACTATTATAATATCAGAGGATTTTAATAAAAAGTGTTTTGGTTATCGTAAGGTAAAAACCCGACATGTTTATTTGTGGTTGTGGCCTTACGAGATGCTTTTGATTTCGAAGGATTTTGAAACTTTAATAATCAATTTGAGTGTGGTTTCTCACCCTAGTGTACCAGACTGACTCGGGTGTTATTTAACTATAATGCTCGGGTCAGACCGGGTATTATAGAATATAGGAAAGGATGCTGTGGAGCTCAGGAGATGAGCTGGATTTTAATTTTGGTTTCGTTTTAAAACGCTCGGCATTCATTTTTTTTAAAGCCCTTTTTTTTAATCATTTTGCTTTTGAACGAAGAGGGTTTTTTTTCTTCGTTCTTTTTTCTTATTTTGGACGAAAACGATGCGTGTTTAAAAAAAATGACAGGTGTTGAAACAGAGAAGTGCGTGTCATTTGCCTTATGGAAATATTATTATATTTTTAATTTTAAATTCAAATTGTTTCAATAAACGCAACTCAAAATCTCGATCTCCAATCGAGGTGTGCCGCTAGGCGTTTATAATGTTATATGCCTATTCTGGACACAATGGAAAAGGTTATGGGTCCAAATTCGATCGTATGGAGAAGATATCCTTTTTGGACCCAGCTATTAAATTGAATTTTCAATTTAAATTCAATGCGTTTGCTTATCGTACGATCAAACGATCACTCTGAATATTACAAAAATTGAAATTCGATAATAATACAATATAACGGATCCGATGGAACTGGTTTCGTAGAAATCTGAGACTGTGCCTCGGAAGGCTATTTTTAAATACCGATTTAAACGATATAATTTCAAAACTGAAGAAGTTACTTTCAAATTCAATTTTGAAGCTTCCATTATCTTCAGTATCATCAATATAAATTTTCTCAGCCTTGAAAATATTTTTTTAATCAGCTTAAAAATCAAGATTCAAGTTTTACCCAAACCTTCTGTAATTAAATTTAATAATTAAATCGCTAAATTCATAGTAAAAATTGAAATTCAAGCCTAAATTAACAATTCAGATATTTGAAATCAATTAAATATTTCAATTTCAAACGTTGAAAATCCTGGGTCACTATAGTGTAGAATTATTGAAAGTTTGGATTATTGAATGGAGATTTTTAAAAATGAATTATATAAGAGAATTTATAAATGATATTCTAGAAATATGAAAAGGAGTTAAATCAATATCAAAAATAGATTGGAAGTATAAAGGGAATTTATAAAAAATGAATTTATATAATAGAATTTAATAAATAAGATTTTTTTTATGAACAGGTAAAACAAAAAGGTTATGAAATTTATAAACGATGTTTATAAATAAAGGAATTCGATATCAGATGAAAATTTGGAGAATATGTAAAATAGGGTTGAGAAAAATAGTTGATTCTATTTTTGAAATGAGAATGGTTATGGAATCGACAACGAATCGATATGTTGTGAAATCGAGAGGAAGTTATAAATTAAATTGGTTATCGAGATTTTAAAATGTATGTTAATTTTAAGAAGTAAGTTTGTATAAAAAGGAAATTTTATTGTTTAAAAACTATAGAATTTTTTAACTAGTTGAGATTGAAATACATCGGTAAGTAGATTTTTTTTAAATATTAAGTATTTATTTAATAAATTCTAACTTTTAAATTCAGCTTTGGAAATTTGATCTTTCATCTAAAAAATGAGTTATTGATGTTACAAAAGTGTTTTCAATATTTTAAATAATAACTTAAACATATTTTAAATAAATTACTATTCTTTTAAAAAAATACTCGTTATATATATTGTTTTGAAATGGTTAAAAATTTATTCATAAATCCTCTCGAGATGTGTAGACGGGGTTTATTGAAGAATGAGATTTTATAAGAGAAATCTTATAAATGGAAAGTTTGGAGACTTAAGAAAATTTCTGATGTTTCGATGCAATAACTTCGAAAAGATTTTGAATTCATTTAAAGGAGTTATAAATTGTTGGTTGGGATTATAAAAAAGTATAAACGGTTTGGAAAATCGTAGGAAGAATTTATTAAAATTTTGGAGACTTATGAGATAAGTTGTGAAATATTTCCAAGCTAATATTAAGATGATTTTGGAAATTGTATGTATAAATATTTTCCTAAGTATTGAATGGAAATGTTTTTAGTGGAAAATGATTTGGAATAGAAATATTTTCTAAGTGTTATAAAAGTGGAAGTTGGAAATATTACTAAGTATTGAAAAATGGTGAAATATCCTGTTATGGATACAAGTGTTGAAATTGTTTCCAAATATAGAAATATTGAAAGAGATTGAATATATATCTTGGTGATGATGTTTTGAAATAAATATTTTGGAGATTTATACATAAGGCCTGGTGACTGCTTATGAATGTTTAATTGATAGTTAAATAACCGACTATCAATATTGGCCAATTTCGTTAATCGTTTCTAAGGAATCGAGATTGGATTTAATTATCCAAAAACCACTTTGATCCGATTTGAATGTTACGAATGAATACCATGAGGATAATGAAGATGGTGGTTCAGTTTGTCCAGACCCAGGGCAACTTTTATAGACGAATGCTATCAGAACAACGTCATTGGAGGACGATGAGCATTCTAAGTAGAATTGTTTCTTTAAAGGTAACGTTTAGCCTCAAGCCTCATCAACCGGAAATGACTAAAACAGGAGATATGCAGCAAGGCTAAGCGGGTCGCACCCAATTAGGGTATGTTATCACCTTTATAGATGTCCTCGAAAACCCATATATTATGATACGATTGTGCATGAAAGAAGGAGCGCTCGATGGTAAGGTGGGAACACCTAGGGTGATAACATGTTCGGTCTATCCAGGTTAGGGGTAGGCCGGTCTTGTGTAGCAAGGGATCTTGGTGTGGTCCTCGGTACATTAATGTTCTAGAGGTGTACATTAGTGGGTGGTACCCTAGTGGCCTAGTCATTCGATGGAATCCATTCTCCAATAAGTACCGTATGATTTTGATTGTGCCCAACTATATTGAAACGTGAGATGCACGCATTTCAGCTATTTTCTATTTACTTTCTATAGACACTATTATAGTATCAGATGATTTTGGTAAAAATCGTTTTGGTTATCGTAAGGTAAAAACTCGTCGTGTTTATATGTGACGTTGTTTTACGGGATACCTTTGTTTTCAAAGGATTTTAAGGAAAAATTAATAATTCAAACTGAATGTGTTTTTTCATGCTGGTTTTCCAGACTGACTTGGGTGTTATTTTATTATAATGCTCGGGTCAGACCGAGTATGGCAAATTCAGGATAGGATGCTATGGAGCTCACGAGACGAGCAAGACGACAAAGATGTATTTCGTAATTGACTTATATTTCCACTGTATGAGGACAAGTTACTATAGCCGTCTAGATTTATGTATGAATTGTTGTACTCTGATGATTGTAGGTATATAAACGATTACAGATTCTTTTGTATAAAAATGTGTTATTTTATATTATATTTTGTTCCGCTACGATTATGAGATTTTGTGATGTTATTCGTGTTCTTCTTCTATTTTTTTCTTCTTTACCCTAAAGTTTGGTATTTTCTATTCATTTGGAATTGGACTGATGTGAATTATGGTTGACTCAAGGGGTATGGATTTGCTGGTCTTTTCATTTAGTTTGTTGATTTGAAAGCTGGACATGGTCCAGATGTGTTGAAATGAAAGAAATAGTTTAATGTGATATTAATTTCATATTTACTATATAAATATAATCTGTTTAAAAATATATTATTTTAAATCCTGATTATTAGGATTTTCAAACTATTAAACTAATTTGATCTATTTTGAATCTATTTAATCAATTTTGAATCTATTTAATCTATTTTAAATCTATTTAAACTGTAAACTATTTTAATATTTTTTTCTATTTTAGAGTATTTTAACAATTTAAAAATTTACTTTTACTATGGTAAACTATTTAACTATTTGTAGCTATCTAAACTATTTTCTAAATTTCAGACTAAGTAAAGTGGAAGCAGTTATTTTTAAATCATTGACTTAAAAGAAAATATGATTAAATGATGTAATAACCTAAGTTGGGATTTAAATAATATATTTTGAGTAAATATGATGATTTTGAAATGAGGGTTCAACCTATTTTGAAAATATGATTTTGAAGGTGAATATGATTTTGAAAGTAATATGGTTTGAATATGATATTTTGGTATCAATATGAAATGGTTTTGGAAAAGTAAAAGAGCTATCCGGTGTGTAAAAAGCATTTAGTTGATAAAGAGACCGGGATCGGATATTGTCATATTCTCTGTCAATACCGAAAACCACTTTAACAACTGTGTATGTAATGGAGATTTCAAAAATAAGTAGGATGGTTTGGCGAACGATTCTATATGAGGTATTTACGTAGCCCTGACTCCTGTGAGTCGGCTTAGATGTGACTAAAAGCGGAGCCAAGCCGGACCAAGTGAGGTCACACCTCCTATCCGGAACATTTCTTCGATACCATATTATGGCCCTGTGATTGATTTGGTGGCCGCCCCTCGATTTTGATTATGGAAATGTGTTCTGAGGTGGACAGTAGTAGCTGCTACGTAATGCCACCAGTCCGGATTCGTAAATGGTAGAATCCTACCTTGGCATTGTCTCGAGTGTCGTGTTCACATGCCTTATCGTGCCTTCTACGAGTTTGGTTTGACTATACCTATGGAGTTCCCTCTGATAGCCCTACAGTTTACGGAGGAATTACAGTACTGTATAAACTATGGGAATATATAAAATGTGTTAAGGGAATATAGATAACGCCAGAACGCTATTTTAATACTTTATTTTACTGTATACATACTATAATAGCGTATTGTACTACATAGTATATAGTTTAACGGATCCTTAGAAGATGGTAATCCCGAACATCTCTTAAGTTATTGCACTCACGTTAGACACTGGATAGGAGACGTCAAACCCCGTAAACATCTCTGACGTCGTCACACTTATATTTATTTACTATTGATTTAACTTACATAAGTTCTTTTTGTTCTGACTCGAGTGTTTTGTCTTTTCAATTTGCTCGGGTCAATAGTTTTTCAGTGTATTAAAGGCCGCTTTCTGAACGACGAAGACGAAGATTTAGTAATATTACTATTTATTATATTATTATTTTGCACTGCATCATATTGTTCCGCTGCATTATTTATTTATTACTATTGTATTTACTCTGATCTGAATTGTAAAAGTATAATCAACTGTTATTTATAAACAGCTTCATGAACTGTTTATTTAATTATTGTATTTTGTCGTTTCACTGCGAGATTCTGTATTTGTTTTCTTTATTTTCCTATTTTTTCTTATTTACCCCATAGCAATCCTCCCTTTTGAATGGTTTGAGTTTAACATGTGAGGTTTATTGTCGATTTAAACCGTCCGAAAAGGTGGGTTGTTACATTGCTACATCTCCTGTGATTTTCAATCATTCCCGATTGATGAGGCTTGAGGCTACGATTTACCTTTCAAGAAAATCATACTTAGAATACCCATTGTCCTCCATTGACAATGCATCAATAGCATTCATCCATACAAGTTGTTATGAGTCTGAACAACCCGAATCTCCAATTCCATGCTCTTCACACAGTCTTTACTTCGAAACAAATTCGTTGGATCAAAGTGGTTTTCGGATAATAAATACAATCCCGACCTCTTCGAAACAACGTTTGATATTTCAAGTAAACTCAACCCCGATTCTCTAGGAAATAAGCAGACGAAAATAAGATTGGAGATAACCTCCTAACCGTTAGTGTATTGATTTCCTTACCATCGTCTTAGAATATTACAAGTTCATACGTACAGTATAGCACCTTCAACGGTAATTGTACCATATAATTCTCACGTTTCCTCTAGATATTTCCAAAGTTAAGTTTGGTCCAGGTTTGATAGTTGGTTACTTAACTATCAAATAAACATGCATTCACAACACAACATTTCCCACTGGAAATCACTAAGTCTCAATTATTTAGATTTGAAATCACTTTACAAACTTAATTCATCAAAATGAATATAATTGTCCAATGTTCTTTTCAAAATACTTAACTTGTAAGATAAGTTTAATAGCTATATTCAATACCATTCATGAATTAAAAACAGCTTAAGAATTACATTTGAAGTTTAATAGCTATATTCAATACCATTCATGAATTAAAAACAGCTTAAGAATTACATTTGTTTCTATCAGAGAACAAATCTTTGTTTCATAGTAACTTCCCATGATTGATTATAAATTCCTAGAAATCTAAGGTTTAAACTTAGGTAAGATAACCTTTTAGAAACATTTATATTAGTTATAAATTCCTATTACTATCTTACTTGAAAATCACTTGAAATCCTTTATAAAACATTTCTCTATAATCAAGTCCATTGACTATCCATCTCAAATGCATCTCCACTTTTTAGACATCATTTGAATAATTTACTTCTTCCATTAAGCCTATTAAAGATAAATAATAAAATTTAAGATAAATTAATAGCTTAAAATACACTTATTATATAATTCATTAACCGCTAAACAATAATTATCTCAAATAATGCTTATAAGGTTCCTATATGAATTTCCACGTTAATTTAGGAAAATACACTTTTACAAAAGTTTATTATATAATATTTTATCCTTAAACAACATTAAATTTTGACCATCTTATCTTTAAAATAATAATATCTTGATACTGATTAATTTTTTTAGATAATAAAAACTTTTAATCAAATCATTGTAAAATAACTTTAATTAATAATTAAAATATACCTTTAAACAATTTTAAATAATTAAACAACCTTGAGACAATAATTAAATACTTTTAAGTAACTTTTAATAATTATAAAGAAATTAACTTTAAATCATTATATCAATAATTATCCTTTAAAAATATCAAATAAATAATAATTATTCTTTAAACAATCTTGGTTCAATAATCGATTTCCAGATTGGAAAGAGGCATATTAACTCCAATGGTACTTAATCAATTCACCATTAATTTCATTGACTATTCAAATTATAAATCTAGGAATTTACGTCACATATGTTAATCAACTCCATAATTAACAACCGATTGTTAGTACAACGCTTATCCAATACTAGTCCATCAAATTGAAATTATGTGTCCATACTAATATAATAGCAGAACAGGGTTTATTTTTGCTAATCAATGTCCAAGAACATGCTCATTAAATAATAACATAGAACAGCGATTTACTCTGCCAATTGGGAACCAATTTAAAATACATTTAGCAGAATGGTATTTATTTCTGCTAACAAACGTCTTATTGTCTTATTTACTTTAATTTAATTCATTAATATTTTTCTCTAGCAATTAACGCCAATGGATAGAACGTATAATTTTAAAACGACTTAATTTGATTAAATCACATATTTAAAACTTGACTATTTTAAAATATCATAAATTATATCTTGGTCAATTCTGACATCGGGCTTAATGAAATCGAAGAACACGTCGATACGAATCCATTATAAAAAGTTTCGCATAAATCGGGTTTCTTATAAATGAGTTATGACAATTTAAAGTTTTAAACCATAAAAATATGTATAAATCAACATTTTAAAATTTTGAACTACATGCCTTATTGGGCTGAAACCCTTAGCCCTACACCCAAACCAACATCGCCCTTTGTGACGCCCCACCTCTATACCCACGCTAGCCAAGAACATTACGGTGAATGCTATCGACTAGCACGGAGAATAAGGCTGATGAGGAGCGACCATCTGTATAATTGCTTTGTGCGAGCATCGATATTTCAGATAGTATAACATGCATTTCTTTATCAAGAGGAAATCCGACATACCGACACAAACTCAAAGCTACTACACAGTGGCTAAAATATCTTCGGAAACAAATATAGAAATAAACATAACATAAATCAGTCACAGACAATTCATATCACAAAGGCGGAAATAGATATGAATATTACACATGAAAGTGTATATCAGAGTAGTGGTCAAATAAGATCCACAATAACACAAAAGAATAGATACAAGTGCTAGACAAAAATATGTATACATCAAGGAGTCTGTATCTCAAATGTATACAACAAAAACGACTAAACTAAAGTTGTTAGCCAAAAGTCAGAAGATGGTTCCAGATAGGAAGCCATGAGGAAGCACCTGTAAATCTCAGTCTGACCCGAGTATTATTTAATAAGAAAATAATAAACGGATCAGTCTAGCTATAAATATCAGATGAAATGATATAGAATAAGAGATATGACTAAACGTATAATAATCTCAATACCAAGCTGTAATATATATATAAGTAATTGAAAATCAACAAGAGATTAATCAATATCGCAAAGATCTTCTCAAAGATAAAAAGGAATGTCATACTCCTAATTTCATTCACCAAGCCACAATAAATGACATACATATCCATGCCAATCGTAAAAGTTGGTGAAACATAAATTCCAGAATTCAACACATGAAATCCAGAAATCACAATCAAAGGGAACAACGACGTCGTACAGCGGGACATCCGATGAACCAAATCACAATCAAAGGGAACAACGACGTCGTACAGCGGGACATCCGATGAACCAAATCACAAAGACATTGCACAATGCTAGTCTAAAACATAAAATGATCGTCATGATCAAAGAGAAGTGTCGATTACAGTAAGCTAGTAAATATATGAGCTTAGCTTCATGTCCCATAACCACTAGCTTAACTTAAATATTTACGAACAAATTGTAGGTCTCCGCTAGAAAATTGTCACAAGAGATTCAATCGAACAAGTCCAAGAATTAACCGACGAAGTGAACGCAAGCGTTTCATACCACTTGTTTTACTAAGTCGTTTAATTAGATTTCTCATACGAGTGAGGTAAAGGTTTATATATACTAATAGATTGGAAAACGGTTTTATAAACGAATTTGGTATTAAAATAGTATTGAAATCGTTTGAGGAAAGAGTTTTGATATTTACTACTAGTATAGGAAACCTTTATATTTTTAAAGTGACAAATCACAAAGAAGATTGTAAGAACAATCAATCAGTAAAATTCACATACGAAGACGTGAATAAATCCCAAAGAAACCGATAAAGAATCCATCGAAATGGATATTCAAAAATCCCTAAAAAGAGTCATCAAAGTCATAACAAATGATAACAACAAATAGGATTAGCACGAACCGATTTAAATTTGAATTCTCAAACAAAAAGGCAAGAAGGCAAAGTCACAACAGTTTCAGACGTCTGAAACAAGTGGTTCAGAAGTCTGAATCTGGAAATATAAAAATTTCCAGAACACGATTCAGACGTCTGAACCAAGTGTTTCAGACGTCTGAAATAGGCATATTTTAGCCTATTTCCTTTCTGTTCGAAAATAAGCCAATTCAGTCGTCTGAAACCATATATTCAGACGTCTGAATCTGGGAATAGAAAACTTCCCAGACAATATTCAGACGTCTGAATATCACGTTTCAGACGTCTGAATGAAGGGTTCAGGGCATTCCCTGAACCTAGGCCAAAAATGGCCAAACGAATATCTGAAACGATCGAATGAGCAAATGGCGATGACTAAGGAATTACGTCGCACGACAACCCAGCCTAAACGGCTCTTCGATACGCCTCAAGTATCAATGTCCAAATATCCATGAAAGGATTTTCACAAATTAGACCAAAACACCAAAAATTGGAATATACACGAAATCGATCCAAACCAAAATCAATTGCACACGAATAAACGTTAGGAATTCATACCTAACAATCGAAGATAATTATATACAAAGATGTGAGATAAAAATCTCACCTTTGAACCCAAATCAATGAAGGAGAAGTTTTAAGAACAAGCTAAGATCAATCCCTCTTCAATCTCAACACTAGAAGCTTGAATCTAAGCTTAAAAGAGAAACATTTCCTAAATTAGGTTTAGGAATTTTCTGAAATCAAAGAGAGAATGAGTTGGAGAAGAAGAAGGAGATGCTTACCAATGGGTACACATGAGTTTGGAGCAAGAAGATGGATTTGCTAATGGAAACTAGGGCTTAGGATTTCCTAATTCTTTTTCTCTTCCACCATTGTTGAAAGATTGAAGAGTTAGGAATTAGAAATGAAGTAATGAAGAGTTGGAGGGGTTTGGGACTGAATACATAAGTGGGCTCAGTCCAAACCAAAACCCTAAGTGAAAAGTAGCAAAATTCAACTTTCTCCAAACATATCGAAGCTTATACTCAAAAAGGTCGCAAATGGCATTTTGGACTCAATGGGGGTGGTCTCGAGTCCTAATTCGGCTGTTTGCAAAAAGTAGCTTTTCGGACTAAAATCCGACTAACGATAAAATATTTAAATATAAAATCGATAAATATGCGGGTTCTTATAGACTTCCCTCCTTAAAGAAATTGCGTCCTCGCAATACTTAAGAGGAAAATAAGAAGTAACAACCATGGAAGCATATCAACACAAAAGAAAATTGAAATAAGAAGTTCACCATAAAGAGCACGAAAGAGTTAGCAAGAACGGGATCGCTCAATGAATTCTCTAGATTCCCAAGAGTAATCCCTAGGATTTGAGAACCATTGAACTCTCACAAGAAGAACATCTTTATATCGAAGGCGCTCAACCTCCTAAGCAATGATGCGAACGGAATGGTGCTCAAAAGTCAAATTTGGTGAAACTTCAATCTCCACAATATCACCGGGCTCAAGAATAAAGCCCGGAAACATAAAAGCATTTCCATAGTTAAAAGACGTGGAAAACGTCAAGAATAGCAAAAAGTTGAGCCGGTGCAACGGCGTAGTACAATCACGGTACGCCCGAGAAACAAGAAACTCGAATAATTTGGAACACCGACGTAGTACAAAGACAGTACGTCCAGTGAACCAAAAAGCCAAGTCATTGATGTAGTGCAACCGGTACATCCAATGAACCAAAAAGCGAAGTCATTGATGTAGTACAAACGGTACATCCAATGAATCAAACAGCAAGGACATTGATGTAGTACAAATGGTACATCCAATGAATCAAAGACACTGATGTAGTACAAACGATACATCCAATGTATCCAAAAAGAAAAGACATCGATGCAGTACAAACGATACATCCGATGAATCAAAAGCAAAGACATCGATGTAGTACAAAAGGTACATCCGATGAATCAAAGACACTGATGTAGTACAAACGGTACATCCAATGTATCCAAAAAGAAAATACATCGATGTAGTACAAACGGTACATCCGATGAATGAAAAGCAAAGACATCGATGTAGTACAAACGGTACATCCGATGAATCAAAGACACTGATGTAGTACAAACGGTACATCCAATGTATCCAAAAAGAAAAGACATCGATGTAGTACAAACGGTACATCCGATGAATCAAAAGCAAAGACATCGATGTAGTACAAACGGTACATCCGATGAATCAAAGACACTGATGTAGTACAAACGGTACATCCAATGTATCCAAAAAGAAAAGACATCGATGTAGTACAAACGGTACATCCGATGAATCAAAAGCAAAGACATCGATGTAGTACAAACGGTACATCCGATGAATCAAAGACACTGATGTAGTACAAACGGTACATCCAATGTATCCAAAAAGAAAAGACATCGATGTAGTACAAACGGTACATTCGATGAATCAAAGACACTGATGTAGTACAAACGGTACATCCAATGTATCCAAAAAGAAAAGATATCGATGTAGTACAAACGGTACATCCGATGAATCAAAAGCAAAGACATCGATGTAGTACAAACTGTACATCCGATGAATCAAAGACACTGATGTAGTACAAACGGTACATCCAATGTATCCAAAAAGAAAAGACATCGATGTAGTACAAACGGTACATCCGATGAATCAAAGACACTGATGTAGTACAAACGGTACATCCAATGTATCCAAAAAGAAAAGACATCGATGTAGTACAAACGGTACATCCGATGAATCAAAAGCAAAGACATCGATGTAGTACAAACGGTACATCCGATGAATCAAAGACACTGATGTAGTACAAATGGTACATCCAATGTATTCAAAAAGAAAAGACATTGATGTAGTACAAACGGTACATCCGATGAATCAAAGACATTGATGTAGTACAAACGGTACATCCAATGTATCAAAACCCAAATAATTCGAAACACTGACGCAGTACAAAAACGGTACGTCCAATGAACCGAAGCCCGAATGATTTTCGGAACACCGATGTAGTACAAAAATGGTACGTCTAATGAACCGAACACAATAAAAGAACATCGGACGCAAGTTCATAAAAGAAATGAGATGAAACTCAATAAAACGAAGTACATCAAAACGCCCGATGAACTTGATAAAAAGATAATTTCATTCGGTCATCAACAAAGAAACAACCCCTTGTTGCTTACGACTAAACGCATTGGCAACACGATTTCCCCTTCGGGAATAAAAAGAATATCAAGATCATAAGATGCTAGGAACTCGTGTCAACATGCAGTTCCTTAAGAGAACATAAATATTCCAAAGATTTATGATCGAGGTAGAGAACAAATTTCTCATCCAAATATGATGATGCCAAATTCCAAAAGCAAAAACATTAGCCGAGAGCACTAGATCATAAGTGGCTATCTAGTCTCGAGAAGCTATAATGATTTAGAAGCACAAGGGATAGCACGTTCTCCTTTGCAAGAGAATGGCATTCCAAACCAATACGACTAGTATCGGTACAAATAGCAAATTCTTGGTTTCCCTTCAGGAATCACAAGAATAAGAGTATAGAAAGGAAGGGTTCTTTTAAATAATCCTCTTTCTCGAAAAATTAAAACTTTCAAATTACATTTATCATTATGTAATAATCATTCTAGAAAAATTTACTATTTACAAGTCAATATATCGTGTCTGATTGTCACATCAAAGCGTTTAGGAAATTCCTATCGATAACGTTGATCAAGCGCATCGACCAAAATTCTTAAAGCACTAAATGGGCAATACAATCATAAATTGTATTCTATAGGATAAGTAAGTTTCTCATAAACTTCTAAGAATATTCTTTGTTCGTTTTAAGAACAAAAATCCGGTTATATTTCTAAATAAATCTTATGAAAAAGATTTTGCAAAATTTTTAAATTGCTATTTTCATCCAAAAATCAATAAATAAAAGAATGGTCTCATCGAAATATTCATAGAATATTTGATATATAAAATGGATGAAATAAGATGGACAAATTGAATGACAAAATAAGTCATTCATTAGAATCATAACTAGTGCGGAGTGCGTAAGTGGAATGCTAACTCACGCGACTCGTAGCCAAATGAAAATCGGTGGCAAGGTCAAACTGAAAAGACCTTAGCACCACACAAAAGATTACTTAGGTGATAATCCTAAGACAAGCTCAAAAAAATACCGAAAAATTTCTCTAACTACATGAATGAGAGAAATTACACTTTCCTTATAAGTGGGCTTAAGGAATAAAATGATGCCATCAAGTTGGAACTAAAATCATAAAGGAAAATAGAAATCTGCTTAACAGATTGAAAATGTCGAAGAGGAATAGTCCACACGAGAAAATAGGATATGGGCTTCACAACGATTAAGCCAATCCTTACAAAAGTAAATTCCGAAGCCTAATTAAAAATATCGGCTCGGAAAGAAAAATCATATAAAATAATTTTCGACATCAAATAAAAGCAAATTGAGAGTTGCGGATCTACCACTCGGATTCACAATCCTCAAAGAAGTCATCAAGCCCAGTAATGTTTAAAGAAGAAGAATCACAAGTTCTTTTGATATAAAAATAATGAGATGAAACCCGTATCAACAAGAACTCAAATAAGAAGATCACGAAATAAAACAATGCCATCAAGGATTGGGTGAAAAATACCTTGACCGAGAGAAGAGTTTCTAGGGGCTTGCATAATATTTAGCTTTCTCATGTCCTTGTTCAAAAGTTTGGGACATGCAGATAAAAGATGACCCGGTTTCTTGCAATAGCGACAAGAATGGGGTTTTGGACACATATTCGCATAGTGTTCCTTAGAATTACAATTGTAGCATCCTCCACGATCAGGGATTGGAGTCTTTGCTACAAAAGTAGTTTGCTTCACTCTCTTATTGGGATGAAGGCTCTTGAACTTAATATGCCTCTTCTTGGAAGTCCCAATATCACAAATACTTCCTTTACCAACCTCTCCATGAAGAAGAGTAACATCCACAAGCTGATTGAAAGAAACTTCAAGTTTCAAAGGTAGAACCATTTTGGGGTTCTTACTCAAAGCATAGATAAACTCTTGATTCTTTACAAGATCCAAAAGTTGTTGAGCAGACATGAATACTCCATCCAGGGGAGTAGCACTAGATTGACCAGCGCTGGGACGGCCAGGTCTAACCATTTCTCTTCTTTAAGAAAGAAAGAAAGAAGAGGAAAAAGTTATTCTCAAAATGAATATCAAGCAATCTTGATAGATAGAACAAGGAATCATAAAGAAAATAGGATGAATCGGTACGAAGACTCGAATTAAATCCTAAAGCACGACTCCTAAGATGGACTTAGGACGATGATCCTTGTTATAATATTCCATATTGTTCCGAAGTTTGGCTTCGATACCAAGCTGTGACGCCCCACCTCTATACCCACGCTAGCCAAGAACATTACGGTGAATGCTATTGACTATCACGGAGAATAAGGCTGATGAGGAGCGACCATCTGTATAATTGCTTTGTGCGAGCATCGACATGTCAGATAGTATAACATGCATTTCTTTATCAAGAGGAAATCCGACATACCGACACAAACTCAAAACTACTACACAGTGGCTAAAATATCTTCGGAAACAAATATAGAAATAAACATAACATAAATCAGTCACAGACAATTCATATCACAAAGGCGGAAATAGATATGAATATTACACATGAAAGTGTATATCAGAGTAGTGGTCAAATAAGATCCACAATAACACAAAAGAATAGATACAAGTGCTAGACAAAAATATGTATACATCAAGGAGTCTGTATCTCAAATGTATACAACAAAAACGACTAAACTAAAGTAGTTAGCCAAAAGTCAGAAGATGGTTCCAGATAGGAAGCCATGAGGAAGCACCTGTAAATCTCAGTCTGACCCGAGTATTATTTAATAAGAAAATAATAAACGGATCAGTCTAGCTATAAATATCAGATGAAATGATATAGAATAAGAGATATGACTAAACGTATAATAATCACAATACCAAGCTGTGATATATATATAAGTAATTGAAAATCAACAAGAGATTAATCAATATCGCAAAGATCTTCTCAAAGATAAAAAGGAATGTCATACTCCTAATTTCATTCACCAAGCCACAATAAATGACATACATATCCATGCCAATCGTAAAAGTTGGTGAAACATAAATTCCAGAATTTAACACACAAAATCCAGAAATCACAATCAAAGGGAACAACGACGTCGTACAGCGGGACATCCGATGAACCAAATCACAATCAAAGGGAACAACGACGTCGTACAGCGGGACATCCGATGAACCAAATCACAAAGACATTGCACAATGCTAGTCTAAAACATAAAATGATCGTCATGATCAAAGAGAAGTGTCGATTACAGTAAGCTAGTAAATATATGAGCTTAGCTTCATGTCCCATAACCACTAGCTTAACTTAAATATTTACGAACAAATTGTAGGTCTCCACTAGAAAATTGTCACAAGAGATTCAATCGAACAAGTCCAAGAATTAACCGACGAAGTGAACGCAAGCGTTTCATACCACTTGTTTTACTAAGTCGTTTAATTAGATTTCTCATACGAGTGAGGTAAAGGTTTATATATACTAATAGATTGGAAAACGGTTTTATAAACGAATTTGGTATTAAAATAGTATTGAAATCGTTTGAGGAAAGAGTTTTGATATTTACTACTAGTATAGGTAAGAACAATCAATCAGTAAAATTCACATACGAAGACGTGAATAAATCCCAAAGAAACCGATAAAGAATCCATCGAAATGGATATTCAAAAATCCCTAAAAAGAGTCATCAAAGTCATAATAAATGATAATAACAAATAGGATTAGCACGAACCGATTTAAATTGGAATTCTCATACAAAAAGGCAAGAAGGCAAAGTCACAACAGTTTCAGACGTCTGAAACTAGTGGTTCAGACGTCTGAATCTGGAAATATAAAAATTTCCAGAACACGATTCAGACATCTGAACCAAGTGTTTCAGACGTCTGAAATAGGCATATTTTAGCCTATTTCCTTTCTGTTCGAAAATAAGCCAATTCAGACGTCTGAAACCATATATTCAGACGTCTGAATCTGGGAATAGAAAACTTTCCAGACAATATTCAGACGTCTGAATATCACGTTTCAAATGTCTGAATGAAGGGTTCAGGGCATTCCCTGAACCTAGGCCAAAAATGGCCAAACGAATATCGGAAACGATCGAATGAGCAAATGGCGATGACTAAGGAATTACGTCGCACGACAACCCAGCCTAAACGGCTCTTCAATACGCCTCAAGTATCAATGTCCAAATATCCATGAAAGGATTTTCACAAATTAGACCAAAACACCAAAAATTGGAATATACATGAAATCGATCCAAACCAAAATCAATTGCACACGAATAAGCGTTAGGAATTCATACCTAACAATCGAAGATAATTATAGACAAAGATGTGAGATAAAAATCTCACCTTTGAACCCAAATCAATGAAGGAGAAGTTTTAAGAACAAGCTAAGATCAATCCCTCTTCAATCTCAACACTAGAAGCTTGAATCTAAGCTTAAAAGAGAAACATTTCCTAAATTAGGTTTAGGAATTTTCTGAAATCAAAGAGAGAATGAGTTGAAGAAGAAGAAGGAGATGCTTAGCAATGGGTTCACATGAGTTTGGAGCAAGAAGATGGATTTGCTAATGGAAACTAGGGCTTAGGATTTCCTATTTCTTTTTCTCTTCCACCATTGTTGAAAGCTTGAAGAGTTAGGAATTAGAAATGAAGTAATGAAGAGTTGGAGGGGGTTGGGACTGAATACATAAGTGGGCTCAGTCCAAACCAAAACCCTAAGTGAAAAGTAGCAAAATTCAACTTTCTCCAAACATATCGAAGCTTATACTCAAAAAGGTCGCAAACGGCATTTTGGACTCAATGGGGGTGGTCTCGAGTCCTAATTCGGCTGTTTGCAAAAAGTAGCTTTTCGGACTAAAATCCGACTAACGATAAAATATTTAAATAAAATATTTAAATATAAAATCGATAAATATGCGGGTTGTTACACCCTTCCTCTTTCTCTCTTCTTCTCCTCATTCTTCCAGGTTCTCAAATTCCAACCGAAAGCAGGCAATCCGCATTCATGCTCGTAACTCGGTCAACCTAGATTCATTCCTAACGGTGACCTGAACCTATCATCGCACTGTCGAACCAAATCCCAATCGCGACCTCAATGGTACCTTTTCCCTCCTTTCCATTAGCAACTCGAAAACCAACATCGTGCACATGCACGTGCATAACCACACTCGCCGCCATTCGTCCTATTGCGGGCCACCCACACACTCGCCTCCAATATGCCATTCCACTCCACCACTTCGCCCTCTGCTTTGACCACTTACGCGAAATACGAACTAGGACCAAGCGCGTGTGAACCACCACAACCACCCAAAACTCCTCCCACGGCCACCACACTCCCTAGAATTTAAGCCACCTACACCATTCGAATGCCTATCCCTTCCAATCCCTCTAGTCGGAGACCGCAACAACCTCGATTCCCCATCTTACCGTAGTTTGGTCGCGTCGCAGAGCCAAGAACCACTGTCCTGAAACCCTAAAATCACTTAGCTTCTCCAAATCAAAGCCATATTCTAAATTTGGCCATGGAGAATCTCTCCCCCACGTCGCAATGCCCCTCCTCGGCCAAACTGCACAGCCTATCGTCAATTGTATCGTCGAAAATTAATTTTTGAATGATTTTTGGCCATCTCTCGATTGCTCATGATATAAACCTCTAAAAACTATGATTTCTTCGCTAAAAATCTTATTTTCATATAACAATCTTGTTTATAAACTCGATTCATTGGTTTAAACATATCCAAATTTGTCAAAACCTGGGTTATTTGCTGTATTTTCACAATTTCACACAATCTAGAACATGAACCGAATCGAAACTATTTTTAGTGCAATCTATACCTAAAAACAAACACTATGCTAGTTTACATCATCCACAATTCAAATCGAAATAATAGATATTGATTTTTTAAAATCAAGCGTATATAGGTTTAACTCTGTTTATACATGACAGAGTAATATTGTGAACATTTTAGCCATTAAAAATAAAAAATTTCACCTTAATCATGCTAGATTTCTTCAAAACTTCAAATTGAATAAAATCTATAACTTGAAATCTTGATAATCTTGCCTTTCTTTGGGATATATGAGAACAAAATGTTTTTATTTTTCTTCTTTTCCTTACAGTGTTTTCTTTTTGTTTTACAGGGTTTAGAAACTTAAACATATCGTTCTCCTATACATACATATGTATATGTATGTATATGTATGTATATGTATGTATGTAGCATGAATGTAATAATGAATTTGTACAAAATTATGGAGCTCGAAAAAGATTTCTAATCTTTACTGATATGAAGTTTTGATGGCTTGATATGATTTAGCTGCTGAATTTTACACACACACACACACACCGCAGCCTACATAATTTGACTTAGGTAAGTATATTTGTTTTTACTTTTTGACTTGTGAGTTTCCTTTGTTGTTAACCTATAAGTTCATATGCTTATTCATTATTTATTGTTCTATATATATATTTGCATCACTTGCCATTTGACTTTAAATTCATATTTTCACTATATCCGTATTCTTTTATATAAAAAGAAATGCAAACTCAATAAAAGTTAGCTCTTCTATTTTTAAAAGGTATGAAAATAAAATCTTTGTTTGAAACATATTTTTTTAAACATTTTTCTTTTGTAAAAAATTAAATGATTTTATTTAACTTTCTCATTTCCATCATATATTGTTTTTCTTCTATATATCATTTTATATTTAGTTCACAAATAATATATATACATATATATTCCTTTGATCTTATATGTATATAACCGAAATGAATGATTTTTGTAAACAACATAAGTAAATTCAAGTTATAATATAAATTCCCATTTTTAACAAAAGTTAGGAATTTGTAGGCTCCAGTTTTGTTTTAAATATATTTTATATTACGTACTTGAATTTAATTCATATATAAATTGGTTGTTATGAGTATACATATAACAAATTCCAAATTAGATCAATTTTCTACTTCATAAATAAAACCTAGAAAAATTCAAAACCTTATCTTGATTTAAAACTATTTATTATTACAAATCCCAGGTCTTTACAACTCAAGATGATAACTCAAGATGATAAAAATCCCAAGGTCTTTACATTCCTCTTCCCTTAAAAGAATTTCGTCCTCGAAATTGCCATAACCAGGCTAATAAACATACTAATAGAATTTTTATATTTATTAATGAATTAATAAACAACTATATCACAAAAGTTCGATCATATATATTTATATCCAAAATACCAGTCATACATGAGTTACAACTAAGATACTACAACTATTAGAGTCATAATATACATATATACATATCCAAGAGATATCCACGACCTCCAACCAGTCATACACACATCAACCACACATATTTCATACAAAAGTATCTACTAAGATACTTCATCAGACTACAATCTAGCCATACATACATACATGACGTCTAGGGACTACCAACATGTCAAAATAGGGTGTACATATCTATAAGAACTACTCCAAACCCAATCTAACTTTCCAAGGTATCAACATCTATGTCCTAGACCATAAGTCATTTCTAAGAAGGATATCCAAATCTATAAACGGCTCGATAGCATCATCGTCCTCTGATTCGGGCCCTTTTTGTACCTCAGTTTCCTCTTCTTCCTCAAATTCCACCTCATTTTCTGCCACTGATTCTTCCTCCTTCTCTTTAGCTACCTCAAACTCTTCCTTATATAATGATTGCTGCTCAATAGGCCCTATGATTTCTTTAGACACATCTTCGCTGAAATACTTCCTAATTCTCATCCATCTTCCTATGACAACAATTTGAGTCCTCTAAAACCAATCAAAAACCTAAAATGAGATCCTAAGGTTTATAGGAGTTTGCAAATGCTAAATAATACATATAGGTACATATTTTAAATAAATCCTCCTTTAAATTACTACCATTTTAAAATCTTACTTTAAGTAATATCATAATCATTTTCCTAAAAAAATATTTATTTGAAACAATATCTCGAAATATCTGGAGTTCTAAATTCTCAAATATATCCTGTTTTATAAATAAAATTAGTTTTCCTATATATAAAATCTTCCTAAAATATTTACCTAGAAATATTTCAAAATTCCTTTAGTAAATAAACTTTACTCAAAAATCAATTTTCTAAAGCTTCTATCTACCAAACTCAGGTTTCTAAAGGAAGATTCAAGTCAAATGGACAGGCAATGGAGGATACTCAGAAATAGATGGTTATGACCAATCAAATCCTAAATGATAATGGTAGAATGTTATCACCACTTATCAAACAACACCTCAAATTACTCTATGTTTTGAATCATTTCCTTTTATATATAAAGTATATCTTAGGTAAAATTATTTTATTTACCCACTTAAAATTATATTGTATCGGTTGGCCTGGTTCAAGTGGTTAGAGATCCCTATCAATAATGTTAGCTACTCGTATTGACCAGAATCCATAAGCCACTCAACCGATCAATTAACACAATATAAAACATTTTATATCACTAATAAATATGCAGTCTCATATATATACACTCAAACTCATTCTAGGGTCTCGCTTACCCTATCTCAAACGAGTAATTTCCACCAAAGCCTAGGTATTCGCTCAACCTAAGCTTCGATATCACGTTTGTAAAGACCTAATTTTCATACAATTTAAACTGACAATAACTACTTATATCCAGCCCAGATTAAATGGAAAGACTGATAGTTAGGAAAAAGAAAGAAGGTAGAAGACAAGAAGAAACTAAACAACATAGAATCTCACAGTGGAATGAATAATATACATTTATACATAAATATTCCTTTGAACTTATATGTATATAACCGTAATGAATGATTTTTATAAATAACATAATTAACAGGTTATAATATCAAATACCCATTTATAACAAAAGCTAGGAATTTATAGACTCCAATTTTGATTTAAACAATTTTCTATTATGAACTTGAATTTAATTCACATATAAATTTGTTGTTATAAGTATACACATAAGAGATTCCAAATTAGATCAATTTTCTATTTTATAAATAAAACCTAGGAAAATTCAAAACCTTATCTTGATTTAAAACTATTTATTATTACAAACTATCATTAAATAGGGATTTTATTTTGATTAAAAGACCATATTATTGAATATTAATAATAAATAATCATAACTCAAGATGATAAAAATTCTGTTTCATTACAATCACTACATAGAGTATATGTATGCAGAATGGTTCTAAAACGGATCCTCCTATATGAATGCATTTCTTTAGAAAAGGAATGAAAAAACTAACATATATAGTGGCTATTCTATATGTGTGTAGCTTTTTGAAAAATATTTTCAACAAAAACCCCTATACTCCTACAAATAGAAGTATGAAGCAACCAATTTTGCATCCACCTCCTACCGTCCAATAATCTAACGCATCGAGAAATCGCTTCCTAAACTTTACTCCTACGCTGGAAAAAGGAATTTAGACATAGAATTTAACATTCCTACCACTCTATAATCTTCTTATACCCGTAGTACACTAGAAATTTTCTCATAGTCTCGGATTTACTCCAAATTTTCCAAAGACAAAACGCATAAGAAGGCTTATTTTCAAGCTCTACAATGGAATTATTTCTAAAAATAGACTTCCGCATGTCGTCGACAGGGTAAAATAGAATTTCAATGCCAAAACAGTTTTTTCCTTGTTATCACTTGCATTTATCGCATCTTCGATCCTAATGCACCACTAGATTCATAAATTCTAACTCTGTTTGTCTTCCTGATGCCTAACTTGTGGCCTTTAAAATCAAAGTTTTTCACAAAATTCTTTCTTACTTTTCAAATTTATACGTCATTTGAAAAATAAAATCCCAAAATATGTAGACACATTTTCCATTGAAACAAAATTTTGACAAAAACTCTATAAATTATTTACGAGTGAAAAATAAGTAAAATAAAACTTTTTCTTGATTTTTTTCAAAAGTGAACTTTTCAAATCAAGAGGAAATTTTATTTTTCAAAAATTTTAATAAATCAAGCCACAATTTAAGCGTAGTCGGAAGTCGATTATGTGCTAAATGCATAAACCAAATTCTAAAATTCTACAACTAACCATTACCCAAAAATTTGACATTTTATTTAAAAATGTCAACGCATCTATTATTCAAAAAAATTAGCTTTTAAGGAACATGAGCAATGACTCAAGATATCAAGAGAACTTTATCATGTCCTTCGCTAAAAAAATTTGACTATTCTAAACTTCCGGACTTATATTTATTTTACCGTTAGTTAAGTTTCTTTAGGAGATTCCCATATTTATATTGTTTTTTAACTATGCATATATAGGAGCAGTTTGCAAATCCAGAAACGGTAACACGAAAAATGAAAAGAAATTCATAATATCGTACGTGCCTTTTATATGGGAAAACTAACAATTTTACAACCCAACAGCCCAAACGAAAAGAATAAATGCTGGAAATAAAAAGATAAAACAATCCTAAATAAAACACCGCCTAAGAACTATGAGAAGGCCTCGCTCTACGGTTGGAGCTTAAGCCATTGCCTCGACACCAGAATGGTCGTAGCATGGCAGCTATGCATCCAATCTCGCGCCCCTAGTGCTACTGCTCCGTCCTAATCTCTCGGAGCTCTACCTAAACCTGATGGATAGCAACATGCTCGGGATTCATGTATCCCCTGGTGCCCTACGCTATCCCCTTCTACTGGTGCAGCGGCTCTGGTGCTGGTATAGGTGGTGATTTCGGCAGAGTATTGGAAAAAATGTGTATAAAGAAATGTAGAAGAAGAAGAGGAGTGAAATCAGAGAAAATATGAATACAAATTCGTTTAAAATAGCCCCTATTTATAGTAGAACAACAGCCATGTCCATTCGTAAAAGGATATGACGAATAGACACTTCTTTTGAAATTCAAATTTTTGAAATAAACTGCCACCTTGTCGACAAGAGTGTGTTGGGGTTGTCTACAGGCCTATGGTATTTTTGATAATTAATTTTTCCTCGAAAATAACTTCTATCTTGTATTAAAACTATTTTAAACTTCATAAATATACTTAACTATAGTTAAAATACATAAACAAGTATAGAGAATAATATATATGAAATTGTACTATAATTTTATATTTAAATCTAAGTATAATTATTAAAAGTTAAATGTATTATAATTAAAAGATAGTTAAAAACCAAGGATACTTTGATTTCGAAGATAAAGATTATTTTGAGGCTAAAATATTTTAAAACCAGGATAGATGTTTTTTATTCTTTTAAAAAGAAGATTTTGAAATCATTTTGAAAACAAGATATCATTTTGTAAAACATTTGAATAAAAGTTAGTGGATACAAAACAATGTTTCACTATATTTTTCGTAGGTTCCATCCTACTTAGGGTTCCATCCCTTTAACGGACTCAAAGTGGATTCCATTCCACGAACAAAATGGATTTTAAGATGCCAGTTCTTTTCTAGGAGTTTTAACAAAATTCCTAATTAAATTACTTATATTGAAATGTTGAACTCTTGATAATCTTGAAACTCATGAGTCTTCAATCTTGATATCTTCAATCTTGAATCTATATACTGTACAGTCTTCATTCTTGGTACATGCATGGTTAAATCCTATATATATATATATATATATATATAAACTATAATGTTAGTATTAATATTTTATACTCTTGTTCTAAGGTTGTTGTCATCAAAACCAACTTCACAAGGACTAACAATCTCCCCCGTTTTGATGATGACAACCTTTGTTTATAAAATAGTACTTCTATCCTAATAACTCCCCCTAAAACTAATAACTCCCCCTTAATCTATGCCTAACTATCCTATTTTATACTTCTCCCCCTTTGTCATCAACAAAAATTAACTCCAAACTATATAACTCCCTCTTAATCTAATACTCCATGACATGTGATTATAATGATAGTGTTATCATAAATAATCAACACTTAATTCTAAAACTAAAACTTAGTCCATAATTACTAACTATCCTAACTAGGAATCCATATATATAATAATACTTATAATAGAGATAATGTGAGAAATCAAATATAAGAACACAAATTATTTATTAATTATATATTGTTATATTTACAGCTGCATACAAAACATAAATAAGAACATAACGATAAGAAAGAGAGAAAAGAAACTAATGTGTATCCATGACAATGGAAGATCTATGAACCGAGCAATTTGGGTAGTGGAAACAGAAATTTCCACGTTGGTCGACTAGATTTCCATCCTTGTCAAAGCACACTTCGCCAATGAAAACAACTTTGTCATCATCTTCATTGTGCTCTTCTTCCATGAGGGCTTTTTCTTCTTCTTCCTCGCTGTCCTCTTGCACTTGATCTCCTGAAGATTCTTCATCAATCAAGATCGGATTAGCCTAATTATCCATTAGAAACTTTTGCAAATTTCTAAGGATTTTGCTTTTTCGTTCTTGTTCTTTTTCCATTCTAAGTTGCACTACTTGAATTTCAGTCATTAGTTGCAGTGCATCCTTCAAGGAATCGTCCATTTTCATTACTCGTGCAACCGTAGTTCGTTGAAATGGTCCAGTAGAAGGAGAAGGGAACGAAAAGGTTGAATTTTTATTTGATTTGGAAGAGGATGCCATTGTTTTATTGTTTTCAAAAGTTAGAATAGAGAAAGAATAGAAAGAATGAACAAAATTTCGAAGTAAGAAGAATATATAACCAATTATTTGAATTTTGATGGGAAAATTTCAAAAGAAAAAAATCGTTATATGTCGACAAGGGTAGGAGGGGGTTGCCGACATGGTACCTATATTTTTACTATTTGATTTATTTTAATTTAATTTTTGATTATACTTTGTTATCTATATTCTCTATTTCAGTTATTGAAAAAATACCTAATTCTGTTCCTAGTTTAGTAAATATAGATTCATTTAAGGTTTTTGTTAAGATATCAGCAATTTGGTTCTCGTAATTGATATAAGCGAGAGTAATTACTTCCTTACTTATATTATCTCTGAGAAAATGATGTCTTATATCAATATGTTTAGTTCGAGCATGATGAGTAGGATTTTTGGATAAATTTATTGCACTAGTATTATCACAATAAATTGGTGATTTTGAGATATTTAAACCAAAATCTTTTAAAGTTTATTGCATATATATTACTTGAGAACATGCCAAAGCAGAAGAAATATACACTGCTTCGGTTGTTGATAAAGAAACTGTGTTTTGCTTTTTACTAAACCAGGAAATCAGAGAATGCCCCAAAAAGTGACAAGTTCCACTTGTACTTTTTCGGTCTGATTTACAACCAGCATATTTAGCATCATAGTAAGATATTAATTCAAAAGAATCATTTTTAGGATAAAATAAGCCATAATCAAAGGTAACATATCTTATGATACGTTTTACGGCTTTTAAGTGGGTCTCTTTAGGTTGGGATTGATATCTTTCACGGAGACAAACACTATGCATGATATCAGGTCTACTAGTAGTGATATAGAGTAGTGATCCAATCATTCCTCTATATAATTTTTGATCTACATCCTTCGAGAGATCTTCTTTACTTAGGTACTCATTGGTTGCCATGGAAGTAGATTTTCCATTTGCAGTAGTCAAAACAAATTTGCTAACTAGGTCTTTAGCATATTTTTATTGACTTATAAAGATACCATTATCTAATTGTTTTATTTGCAATCCTAGAAAGAAGTTTAATTCACCCATATGACTCATCTCAAACTCTTTTTTCATTATTTCACAAAATTCTTTGTTCATTTCAAATTAGTTGATCCGAAAATGATATCATCTACGTAAACTTATACTAGTTGAATATCATTTTTATTTCTTTTAATAAAAAGAGTATTATCTACTTTACCAATTTCAAAGTTTGATTGTAATAAATAAGATCTTAATCTGTCATACCAGGCTCTAGGAGCTTGTTTTAGACCATACAGAGCTTTCTTAAGTTTGTAAACACGATTTGGTAATTTTCATTTTCAAATTGTTCAACATATACTTCCACTTTTACAAATCCATTTAAAAAGGCACTTTTAACATCCATTTGAAATAATTTGAAATTATTATGATTTGTGAAAGCAAGTAGAATCCTAATGGCTTCTAATCTTGCTATGGGAGCAAAGGTTTCATCAAAATCTATTCCTTCTTATTGACAATAACCTTGAGCGATTAAGCAGGCTTTATTTCTAACAACCTCTCCTTGTTCATTCATTTTATTTTTATAAACCCATTTAGTTCCAATTATAGTTTTATTTTCAGCTCTAGGAACAAAACATCATTTCTAGTGAATTGGTTTAGTCTTCTTGCATAGCCAAAATCCATGAATCATCTGTTGATGCTTCTTTTGGATTTTTGGGTTCAATAGTTGATATAAAGGCTAAAACGCTCATTTTACTTAGTCGATTTCTAGTTGTAACAACAGTTTGCATCTCCTAGTATATTTTCTACAGGATGATCTTTTACAAGTTTAATCTTTTTATTAGGATGATTATTTTCATTATTGTTTTCAGTTGACGCTTGATTTTGAGTGATTAAATCATCTTCATCATTTGTATCTTCAAACATTTTGAGATTTTCACCAAATGAAACATGCATTGTTTCTTCAATGGTGTTAGTTCATAAATTAAACACTCTGCATGCTTTACTTCTATTAGAATATCCGACAAAAGTACCTTTATCGGATTTAGGATCAAATTTATCTAAGTTAAATTTTGTATTTAAAATAAAAAGTTTACTTCCAAAAATTCTAAAATAAGATACCTTAGGTTTCTTTGTGTGAAGTTCATAAGAGGTTTTATCAGTTAAAGGTCTAAATAAAATCCCATTTAAAATATAGTAGGCGGTAGCAACTACTTCTGCCCAAAAATACTTTGGTAATTTACTATCTGGAAGCATAGTTCTCGCACATTCTTGAATCGTCCTATTTTTACGTTCTACTACTTTGTTTTGTTGTGGAGTTCTTGTAAATATAAAACAGTGAGTTATTCCTTTTTTATTGCAGAATTCCTCAAACTTTTCATTTTCAAATTCACCACCGTGATCACTATGGATGATTATAATTATTACAAAAAGTTGATTTTGAATCCTTTTTGTAAAATTCTTAAAACATTCAAAAGTATCACTTTTATGTTTCAAAAATATTGTCCATGTAAATCTAGAATAATCATCTACAATTACAAAAACATATTTACTATGATTTATTGACAGAATTTGAGATGGATCAAATAAATCAAGATGAAGTAATTCAAGAGGTTTTGAAGTTGAAATCATATCTTTTAATTTAAAGGAACTTTTTCAAGTTTTCCTAGTTGACATGCATCACATAAACTATCTACTTTAAAATTCATTTTAGGGAGACCTCTTATAGATCATGTGTTGACAGTCTAGATAAGAGTTTGAAATTCAAATGCCCAAATCTCTTATACCAAATCCAAGGATCACTTGGATTTGCCAAAAGACACGGTTATCATTTGAAACTCTCATACTAAGAATAAAAACATTCTTTTTCCTAATTCCCTCAAATATTATGGTTGAATTATTATCTTCAATGTGGCACTTATCTTTTTCAAATTTAATTTTACACCCTTTATCGCAAAGTTGACTAATACTTAGCAGATTGTATTTCAGATTCTTAACTAGCAAACCATTAGCAATAATAGGAGTTTCAGAGTTACCGACTTTGCCGATGCCAATCACATAACCTTTTGACTTGTCTCCGAAGTTAACCAGTCCACCGTCTTTGTATATTATATCATTCAGCATATCAGGATTGCCAGTCATGTCTCTAGAGAATCCACTATCGAGTATCCATTTATTTTATTTTAATCTGCATAATTTATCCATTGTGGAATGATTCCTCAATGCCCATAAAACATGTTTAATGCACATCATACAATTTCGGTAGACAACTTGAATTTGAATATTGATTATATGTAGACTCGAGAGACAATGATGATCTGAATATTTCTAAACTAATATTAACAAGTTTTTTTAAACATAGCCATTTTAAAAGTTTTTTCAAAAATCAAATTATGAAACTTTGAAAACCTTGCTTTGATACCAAATGTGAAAAATGCTGATTACGGATCTTAATGCTAAATAAACACTAGAGGGGGGATGAATAGTGTTTTAAGGAATTACTAAATCTTTTTGAGTTTATATTAATTTGAACATAATTGTATGCAATATTCAGACACAGATATGATCATAGAATCAAACACAGATGCAAATATAAAGTAAAAGCAATAAAGGAAGAACACACCGAATTTTATAATTGTTCGGAGTTACCCTACATCCAGTCCTGTAACATAAGTACAGATTTCCTTTCAAAATCAAGTTTTACAATTATACCCTCGATTTCAAGGCCACGTGGTACACTACTCTAGATTCACAATCCTCTAGGTAGAGATACTTGACTTTACGGGCAACTAGTTCATCCAATTGATTTCCTAGGCTACAATCACACCTTTTCTCGCTTGATTGATTTCCAAGGCTATAATCACACCTTTTATCACTTAATTAATTACAAAGAAGCTTATAACTCTGAATAACTGGGATCTTGTTGAGATAGTGATACAGAATCAAACCGGAAATGATATAGTTAGACTCAATGGTGATTTCGATGGAGTATTGGTAAAAATGTGTATAAAGAAATGTGGAAGAAGAAGAGGAGTGAAATCATAGAAAATATCAATACAAATTCGTTTAAAACAGCCCCTATTTATAGTAGGACAACAGCCATGTCCATTCGTAAAAGGATGACGAATAGACACTTCTTTTGAAATTCAAATTTTTGAAATAAACTGCCACCTTGTCGACAAGAGTATGTTGGGGTTGTCTACAGGCCTATGGTATTTTTGGTAATTTATTTTTCCTTGAAAATTACTTCTATCGTGTATTAAACTATTTTAAACTTTATAAGTATACTTAACTATAGTTAAAATACATAAACAAGTATAGAGAATAATATATATGAAATTGTACTATAATTTTATATTTAAATCTAAGTATAATTATTTAAAGTTAAATGTATTATAATTAAAAGATAGTTAAAAACCAAGGATACTTTGATTTTGAAGATAAAGATTATTTTGAGGCTAAAAGTATTTTAAAACCAGGATAGATGTTTTTGATTCTTTTAAAAAGAAGATTTTGAAATCATTTTGAAAACAAGATATAATTTTGTAAAGCATTTGAATAAAAGTTATTGGATACAAAACAATGTTCCACTAGATTTTTCGTAGGATCCATCCTACTTAGGGTTCCATCCCTTTAACATGCTCGAAGTGGATTCCATTCCACAAATAAAACGGATTTTAAGTTGCCAGTGTTTTTCTAGGAGTTTTAACAAAATTCCTAATTAAATTACTTACATTAAAATCTTGAACTCTTGATAATCTTGAAACTCATGAGTCTTCAATCTTGATATCTTCAATATTGAATCTCTACACTGTACAGTCTTCATTCTTGGTACCTGCATGATTAAATTCTGCATATACATACATATCTAAACTATAATGTTAGTATTAATATTTTATAATCATATTCTAAGGTTGTTGTATCAAAACCAACTTTTGTCATCAAAACCAACTTCTCAAGGACTAACACAACTTAACCAATCCAGAAATATTCTACCTTCCACACGACGATATCCACCTTACTGTAACGACCCAGAATTTTTATTAATTAAAATTTGAATATTTAATTAATTTTAAATATTAATAAGTGAAATTATAAGTCGAATAAATTTTATTTTGAATAATTGGATTTAATTGAATAATTAAATCGATAATTTAATAGGTGAAAATACAGAAATAATTGAGAATTGGGTTAAATATGATTGAAAATGATTTGTAAAATTTTATTTTATCATATTGAAGTTGGAATGATGTTTTAGAACTTTTAAAATCGAATTTAAAGTTTATTGATGAAAATTGAATATTTTAATATTTAATCGAGTAGTGAAATTAGCCAATTTTCGAACAGTCTCAGAATTGGACGAAACTAGTTCCATTGGATCTGTAATAGTTTGTTATTATCGTGTTTCAATTTTTGTAGCAATCGGAGTTTCCGTTTGATCGTGGCAGCTCGAAACGCATCAAAATGGTTTTAATATTAATTTGGCAAGTTAAAATAGTCATTTTTCAAAAAGTCTTGGATTTCGACGAAACCAGTTTCATCGGATCTGTAATGTGATATTATTATATGCTTTCAAATTTCGTGTCAATCGGATTTACCGTTTGTCCGGTGCAAGCTAAAACGCCTAGAAAATCGTTTAATCGATTTAATTTTAAATTGAACGTTTATTGCCATAACTCACACAGATGACCGAATTAGCTCCCGAAACAATTGAGAATTGGGTGAAAATACAGAAATAATTGAGAATTGGGTTAAATATGATTGAAAATGATTTGTAAAATTTTATTTTATCATATTGAAGTTAGAATGATGTTTTAGAACTTTTAAAATCGAATTTAAAGTTTATTTGTGAAAATTGAATATTTTAATATTTAATCGACTAGTGAAATTAGCGAATTTTCGAACAGTCTCAGAATTGGACGAAACTAGTTCCATTGGATCCGTAATAGTTTGTTATTATCGGATTTCAATTTTTGTAGCAATCGGAGTTTTCGTTTGATCGTGGCAGCTCGAAACGCATCGAAATTGTTTAATATTAATTTGGCGAGTTAAAATAGTCATTTTTCAAAAAGACTCGGATTTCGACGAAACCAGTTTCATCGGATCCGTAATATGGTATTATTGTATGGTTTCAAATTTCGTGTCAATCGGATTTACCGTTTGTCCGGTGCAAGCTAAAACGCCTAGAAAATCGTTTAATCGATTTAATTTTAAATTGAACGTTTATTGCCATAACTCGCACAGATGACCGAATTAGCTCCCGAAATACGTTCCACTGTGTTCGAAACGCGGGGTAAACCTTAGAAACGCCAACCGGCACGCTTCGTTTGGAGCTCGGAAAATCCGGGATGAATAGTGTCGTGTATTTTTTCTATAAAACCCCCCTTAACATTCATTTTTTCAAAATTAGAAACCCTAGGTCCATCTGCAGGCCGCCACCCCCTTAAACATTCAATGGCCGAAATTTAGTTTCCTTTCTCCCTCAAAATCTTCAAATCCAAACACTAATTCGATAAACTTTCAACATGAAAGTTGTAGAGGGCTGTGAGTACTACAAGATCAACGGTGGAGATCGTTGTAGGCGAAGCGAATTGATGGAAATTTAAGTTTGAAGGCAGCACGGTCGGCCTCGAAATGCGTGCCAAGATGGAGGCCGAGTTCCTTGATACTTGGGCCGAAGGTTGCTCGTGTTATGGACTTCAATATGGAGGTGGCTGATCAACTTTGAAACGCTCGTGGAGGGTGCAAAAAATCAAACCCTAATTTGTATGTGATGGGTTCTTGGTTGCGTTCGGTTACTGGAGAAGATGATACGCGCGCGTGGAAGGAAATAGAAGTGCGGCTTGGATCTGCTTGGCTCAGTGATGGACGGTGATGATCTACTTAGGTTTAGAAAATAAAGAAAATATGTTGTAAATTATTAAGTTAAAAATCGTGTAACTTCTAAAATTCATATCTTTTTCATAGGAGGTCGCAAACGCGCGAAACCAGTTGCGTTGGAATCGTATGGACGAGCACTATGCTATGGAATTGGATTGGAGTCGTTTGGAGTTAGTGAGAATTTCGGGTAAAATTAAACGTCCGTTTAATTTAATTCGAAATAAATCGCTAAAACGAAATTGAAATCAAGGTGAGAACTTCTCACTCAATCGAATCGGTTTCGATTTTATTTTAAATAGTTATATTTAAAATTCTTGAATGCATGCTGAATGATGATTGTTATCTATTGATTGTTAAAATAGACATTATGCGCCGTTAGTAAGCGGATGTTATTTATTAAAAACATATACCGCGAATATTTCATAAACAGTGAAATTGGTATTATTTATGTACTTGGAATTGATTTCCCACAGTATATAGCGGATGAGACCCTATTGCGCCGTCTATTAAGCGGATAATATTTTAAATCCCATATACCGCGATTATTTCGTACTGGAACGGAATTGGTATTGTGCTAACATCTTTGGATGTAGGAAAACAGGTTGGAGGGATCCAACTGGATTCCTCAACAGTATTTATTTGATTATGGATATTTTGATATTCGTTGATTATCATATCGATATATGATGTCGTTGTAGTCGTGATTGACTATTTGGTGTGTAGCATCATTGGACCAAATTTTTGAATT
Organism: Allium cepa; assembly: GCA_030765085.1. Lineage (NCBI taxonomy): Eukaryota > Viridiplantae > Streptophyta > Magnoliopsida > Asparagales > Amaryllidaceae > Allium > Allium cepa. Next base: position 972,061,142 of record CM060928.1, read on the forward strand.
TTAAAAGGATTTCAAAGTGATTTTTGAAAGTATACGCTATAAAATATTTTTGGAATTGATCCATTATAAATAAATAAACGTATAATTTTAATGATTATAAAATTATGATTTTTGAGAAATATAGTTAAAAACTGATTTCTGAAAATATGGGTTAATGATTTTACAAAATAGTTTAAATCGGGATTTTTGAATTTATTGTAAAAAGGTTTAAATATAAGATTTATAAAATTTGATTATTTTATAAATCAAAATGATGAAGTTTTTAAAGGAGTTTAAAGACGTTTTAAAATATTAATATGAATTGATTTATATAAGAGATTTATAAATGGATATTTATAAATTGAAATATTGAAATTATAAAACGAGTTTTTATAAGTGTTTGAATGAGGTGAAAATGGATTGCATAAGTGAATGGAATTTATAAAATTATAAATGGTGAAGTCATAAATGAAATTTATAAATAGTAAGATTTATAAATTTTGTGAAGTTATTAAAGAATATATTTTGGTAAATAAATGAATCTTATAAGTTATAGGATTTATAATTTGGGAAGTTTAAAGGAACGATTTTGCAAACAAATAACTTTGTAAATATTTAACTTAAATTATGGACTTTTGGTTTATAATTGAGTTATAAATTGAATAGGTTAATAAAGGAGATTTATAATTGGAAGTTGTTATAAAATAAATAGAAATGGAATTTATAAACGTTGTTTTATAAATTTGCAAACGACTTATTTTGATAAGTAAATTGTGTAACTTATTAATGGAGTTATATTCACGTTTTAGACAGTGAATAATCCTTTAAAATAAAAAGTATAGAAATGATGAAATTTGTTAACGAAGTATATTCACGTTTTTGGATAGTGAATATTATGTTAAAGAAAATGTTTTGCATTTGATGTTTTAAATAGAATTAAAACGATCTAACGATGTTTTAAAATGTGTTAAGATTCGAAACCATAGATTTCAACATTCATTGTTGAAATAGACATTTTCGAGAAATAAAAGGAAATGGTGGACTATAACACTGTTGTTATAGTAAATGATTTCCGAAAGGAAATGTTTTGTATAGTATTGGGATTTATATATCTATTTTAATTTCGAATCTCTATACTAGTGATTTTGGGTCGTCGTAACGATGTTTTACGCAACATTCGTTTTAGCCCAAACAAATGTGTTTAAGTGAATGTTTTCCTTAAAGAATAAAATATATACTTAATTTCGATATTAAGTATATTGAAGATTTTCTAAGTGTTGAAAATGAATGGATTTGTGAATTACTTATTATTTAATAAGTATGGAAATGTTTTCCAATATGAACTGAATATTTTGGGACTTTATCTTTTTGAAGATAAATTGAAAATGAATATTAGAAATCAATTTGAAATCGTATATTCATAAATATTTTGTAATGTAAATTCACTATGGAATTTATAAAGGAAATGGGGAATTAGTTTAAAAATAAACGTTGATTTATTTTTAAGTGTGGGAATAAATTTACGGATTTGGAACGTAAATATAAAGTAAATTGGTAAGGATTTATTTAAATTGGTTTAAATGAACCATGTTGAAATGAAAGTATTTCCAAGTAAGGGAAATAATTGAAATTTGTTTTCAAAAGTGATAAAGGGTTGAAAAGTGATTTGAAAATTAGTTTTCAAATGTTTGAAGTGTGGGAAATTTTATATCTAGTAAAGATATTTTGGAAAGTAAATAATTTGGGAAATTATTTGGAATTTGGTGATGTTGAGCATGCCTATTGATAGTTAAATAATCTGACTATCAATATTTCCCTTTGAATGGGTATTTGTTGTGATTTGTTTGAATTTGAATGTCACACTTATTTTTGAATAAGCGCTCACTATTCGGGTTAGCCGGGAAAGGACCTTGGGGTCGTATAACCCAATTCCGAGTATGTGATACGTCGTTATGGATTGCATTTGAAGACCGGTGTTGAAGACCGGGTAATTGTGAAAACGATAGAATGACCTATCGATTGTTTCCGCACCGTTAGCTACGGTATGGAGATTTCCTTTGTGATGGGAAATTAGATCGGGTTTGTGAATACCCGGATTGCAAGGACTTCTTTGGAAGTGCCTTCGGTTACGTTCGATCCCGGAACGTACTTGTATGGCTGTGTGTCTTACATTACAATTTGAGATGTAAAGCTGGTTTCTATCAAATATATTTCTGTTGGTGGCGGAGAATTTATTCTCTTAGCTTAACACCCTTCTCTGAGACGTACGAGCTCAGAGGTTATGTAGTTGATGGTTACTAGTGATACATTCCCAAGTTGGTAATGTGGCATATAAGTGCTATTGAGCATTTGTGAATTAAAGCACAGCTTTTATATAAAGCGTGGCTTTGTGAACGAGACTTCGTCAAGCCTCACAGACCGGTTGTGGTCGAAACAGGAATCGTGGTAGCAAGGTTATTTGGGGGTCGCACCTCCATAGGGTATGTCATTTCCTATCTGGATTATAAGTAGTATCATGGTATGGAGCCCAGATACTTACTTTGTGGACACACTATATTTATTATTTTGGTGTGATGTTGATTACGAGCGCTCGGTTTAAGGTTCCAAAGGACCGGGGGATGACATACTCGTGTCAGTTGTTACCCAGTTAGGGGTAGCCCGGCCTTGTGTAGCAGAGATCTAACCGTAACGTTAGATCCGGGAACGTTTCTCCAGAGGCGTTCTATTTTACTTGGGAAGTTCCTTTGCCCGACCATTTGTTGGAAATCCAAAACAAAACAATGCGTGCCTTGTACGGTTTTAGTTGTAGAACCTGCCATTTAATATTGTAGCTATAGTAGGCATACCATCATGGTACGTATGCTGGCTAAGATTTATATTTTACTTTCGAAATGTTTCTACACTATGCACTAGTAATAATATCAAATGTTTCTTTTTAATGCGTATCAAGCATCTTTGACTATCATAAGGAAAAATCTCCTCCAATTCTGCGTTTGCATTGTCTGGGTGGCGGGAGGCCTTATGGTAGTCTCATTTTTAAAAGCATTGCGAATTGACTTTAAAAATATTCCTCTATTTTGATTTTAAAGAAAAATAAACTGTTTTAGTTCTCACACCAGTCACATGACTGACTCGGAGTTTATTGTTTTCCTTCCTAAACTCTGAGTGCCCACCAGTTTCCACACGGGCAGTCAAGAGTAAGGTTTATCAGGATATTCTGGAATTCAGGAGTTGCAGGAGGCAAGCTGGATGGCATGGCGTATTAGTAGTATATAGTATTTCTTTTCCGCTATTTGTTGTTGTTTGTTGTTGTACACTCTGATGTAATGAAATGTAATGTGATGTAATGTAATAACTGATATAGTTCTTTGTTTAAAGATTATTCATTTATTTATTATATGTTGTTCCGCTGCGATTGTGAGATTCTGATGTTGTTCTGTTGTTTTCTTTTCTTTTCTCTATATTTTCTATCTTTTTCTCTCTTCTTCTACTTTTTTTCTTTTTCTAAAACAATAAGAATTCGTATTTCTATTCATCTTGAGTTAATCTATGGAGATTAGTGTATATTCAAGGAGTACGGATTTGCGGGTCTTCACAGGTGGTATCAGAGCATATGGTTAAGCGACAACCATGGTTCTGTTGGGTATTACTCATTAGAGATAGAGTCAGTAGTACTCTAGAATGAGTTTGAGTGTAATAATATCTATGAGAGCGTATTTGTTAGTGAATGTAAATTGTTTTGTATTGTGTTGACTTATCGGTTGATTGTTTATAGATTCCGGTCGATGTAGTCTAGCTAACTATCGTAGATAGGGGTTTCTAAACTCTTAAATAAGATAAATCGACACAGTATTGTTTTAAATTGGGTAAATGAAATAATTTTACCTTGATTTTATTTTATATATAAAGGAATAATTTTTCAGAATTATTAAAGTGGATATAAGTTGATTGTTTGGTTGTTGAATAAGTTGTTTGAATAATCTAAATAAGAGAATAATTGTATAAGCAAATGAATTATAAGAATTGAATTATAATTAAAATAATTTACAATTGTAAAATAACCTTATATATAAGAAGTGAAATTATATAAGTAAAAGGTTTGTAAATGTGATTTATAATCTGAAAATAAAATTCCAGAGAAGTATTTTGAAAGGATATATGATATTTTGGGAAAATTGTTTTGGAGAAATTAAAGCTCTAAACTCTTTTTGGTCGCTGGAAAATAATTCCGATGAGGATCGCGACATCATTGGTGTTCATTTTCGGGTTTCCAAAAGAGGGATTGCTGCCAAATTGTTTAAAAGAAAGTTGTTTGGAAAATTTGGATTTGATTTGGATTTGATAAGATGTTTGAAATGGAATATAACTTAAGCGAAGTTGAATGAAGTTGAATTTTGGTATCGAAGTAGATTAATAAGTGAATTAATGAAATGAAGTCCTTAAGAATTTGAACTTGAGTTATATAAATGAAATTCAACATTATATTCTTAAAGGAATTAGCAATTGAATTGATAAAATGGATTGAATGTTAATCAATTAAATGTAAATAATTGATATGAAATAATGGATGTAAGTGTTAATTCATTAAAAGCTAATGTTATTGGTAGTTGAATAAATTGAATGGAAGTCCGTTTAAATATGATCCAATTGGAATTAAAAGTGTTGAACCAAATTAAATGTAAAGTGAATAAATTTGGTTGTATTGAATAAACATTGGTTGTTATTTGATTGTTGATTTATTGTATATAATTCATTAAGTGTTAATGAAAGTGAATTAGCGAAATTGAAAGCCATAAATCAAATTGGAAGTTAAGTGAATTTGAATTTGAATTTGATTTGGAAGTGAACCAACTTGAATATAAATTAGTGAACATAGACTAATTGAATATGAATGAATGAATGTTAGTAAAATTCTAATGTAAATAAATCAAATGTGATTTAAATTGAAAACCAATTCATTGAATATTAATGAGAATATGAATGAATATTGATTTGGTTATGAATGATAGTTGGTTGATGTTTGCATTTGTTGTTTTGTTGCATTTGCTATGTTGGCACATGTAGTTGTCATGTTGCTATATATTGTATATTGATATTATTTTCATATCTACATGTTCTCATATGTTTGATTTAGTGTTTAGTAGGTGCGGATCGCGTTTGCTTCGCATTTGGAGCTCGCTTTCGTGCTATATTAGCCGTATATGCTCGCTAACAATATATAAGGTACATATCTCGGATTACATACCGTACTTTTACACTTTTTCCCTGCGGGATGCCTCGTCACTTGATGAGATGTATATTTCTGATATATATACTGTCATTTTTTTCGGATCGAGCCGCGCAAAAGAGACTCTGGCGGATTTTTCCGAAAATTTAAGGCGTTAGAAAAATTTGGGAAAATTGAGAAAATTTTGAAAACTTTAACTTTGATTTTGGAATTGAAAGTCAAACAATAGTAGTTGCTTTTGAAAAGATAACTAAATATGATTTGAAAACTTAGTAAAGATATTGTAAGAAGTTTAATTATGAATTTTGGGAAAGTTAATGGATTATGTAACTTTTCTTACTTGGTAATTTCGAGGACGAAATTCTTTTAAAGGGGGAAGTATGTAACGACCCAGAATTTTTATTAATTAAAATTTGAATATTTAATTAATTTTAAATATTAATAAGTGAAATTATAAGTCGAATAAATTTTATTTTGAATAATTGGATTTAATTAAATAATTAAATCGATAATTTAATAGGTGAAAATACAGAAATAATTGAGAATTGGGTTAAATATGATTGAAAATGATTTGTAAAATTTTATTTTATCATATTGAAGTTAGAATGATGTTTTAGAACTTTTAAAATCGAATTTAAAGTTTATTTGTGAAAATTGAATATTTTAATATTTAATCGACTAGTGAAATTAGCGAATTTTCGAACAGTCTCAGAATTGGACGAAACTAGTTCCATTGGATCCGTAATAGTTTGTTATTATCGGATTTCAATTTTTGTAGCAATCGGAGTTTTCGTTTGATCGTGGCAGCTCGAAACGCATCGAAATTGTTTAATATTAATTTGACGAGTTAAAATAGTCATTTTTCAAAAAGACTCGGATTTCGACGAAACCAGTTTCATCGGATCCGTAATGTGGTATTATTGTATGGTTTCAAATTTCGTGTCAATCGGATTTACCGTTTGTCCGGTGCAAGCTAAAACGCCTAGAAAATCGTTTAATCGATTTAATTTTAAATTGAACGTTTATTGCCATAACTCGCACAGATGACCGAATTAGCTCCCGAAATACGTTCCACTGTGTTCGAAACGCGGGGTAAACCTTAGAAACGCCAACCGGCACGCTTCGTTTGGAGCTCGGAAAATCCGGGATGAATAGTGTCGTGTATTTTTTCTATAAAACCCCCCTTAACATTCATTTTTTCAAAATTAGAAACCCTAGGTCCATCTGCAGGCCGCCACCCCCTTAAACATTCAATGGCCGAAATTTAGTTTCCTTTCTCCCTCAAAATCTTCAAATCCAAACACTAATTCGATAAACTTTCAACATGAAAGTTGTAGAGGGCTGTGAGTACTACAAGATCAACGGTGGAGATCGTTGTAGGCGAAGCGAATTGATGGAAATTTAAGTTTGAAGGCAGCACGGTCGGCCTCGAAATGCGTGCCAAGATGGAGGCCGAGTTCCTTGATACTTGGGCCGAAGGTTGCTCGTGTTATGGACTTCAATATGGAGGTGGCTGATCAACTTTGAAACGCTCGTGGAGGGTGCAAAAAATCAAACCCTAATTTGTATGTGATGGGTTCTTGGTTGCGTTCGGTTACTGGAGAAGATGATACGCACGCGTGGAAGGAAATAGAAGTGCGGCTTGGATCTGCTTGGCTCAGTGATGGACGGTGATGATCTACTTAGGTTTAGAAAATAAAGAAAATATGTTGTAAATTATTAAGTTAAAAATCGTGTAACTTCTAAAATTCATATCTTTTTCATAGGAGGTCGCAAACGCGCGAAACCAGTTGCGTTGGAATCGTATGGACGAGCACTATGCTATGGAACTGGATTGGAGTCGTTTGGAGTTAGTGAGAATTTCGGGTAAAATTAAACGTCCGTTTAATTTAATTCGAAATAAATCGCTAAAACGAAATTGAAATCAAGGTGAGAACTTCTCACTCAATCGAATCGGTTTCGATTTTATTTTAAATAGTTATATTTAAAATTCTTGAATGCATGCTGAATGATGATTGTTATCTATTGATTGTTAAAATAGACATTATGCGCCGTTAGTAAGCGGATGTTATTTATTAAAAACATATACCGCGAATATTTCATAAACAGTGAAATTGGTATTATTTATGTACTTGGAATTGATTTCCCACAGTATATAGCGGATGAGACCCTATTGCGCCGTCTATTAAGCGGATAATATTTTAAATCCCATATACCGCGATTATTTCGTACTGGAACGGAATTGGTATTGTGCTAACATCTTTGGATGTAGGAAAACAGGTTGGAGGGATCCAACTGGATTCCTCAACAGTATTTATTTGATTATGGATATTTTGATATTCGTTGATTATCATATCGATATATGATGTCGTTGTAGTCGTGATTGACTATTTGGTGTGTAGCATCATTGGACCAAATTTTTGAATTTTAAAAGGATTTCAAAGTGATTTTTGAAAGTATACGCTATAAAATATTTTTGGAATTGATCCATTATAAATAAATAAACGTATAATTTTAATGATTATAAAATTATGATTTTTGAGAAATATAGTTAAAAACTGATTTCTGAAAATATGGGTTAATGATTTTACAAAATAGTTTAAATCGGGATTTTTGAATTTATTGTAAAAAGGTTTAAATATAAGATTTATAAAATTTGATTATTTTATAAATCAAAATGATGAAGTTTTTAAAGGAGTTTAAAGACGTTTTAAAATATTAATATGAATTGATTTATATAAGAGATTTATAAATGGATATTTATAAATTGAAATATTGAAATTATAAAACGAGTTTTTATAAGTGTTTGAATGAGGTGAAAATGGGTTGCATAAGTGAATGGAATTTATAAAATTATAAATGGTGAAGTCATAAATGAAATTTATAAATAGTAAGATTTATAAATTTTGTGAAGTTAGTAAAGAATATATTTGGGTAAATAAATGAATCTTATAAGTTATAGGATTTATAATTTGGGAAGTTTAAAGGAACGATTTTGCAAACAAATAACTTTGTAAATATTTAACTTAAATTATTGACTTTTGGTTTATAATTGAGTTATAAATTGAATAGGTTAATAAAGGAGATTTATAATTGGAAGTTGTTATAAAATAAATAGAAATGGAATTTATAAACGTTGTTTTATAAATTTGCAAACGACTTATTTTGATAAGTAAATTGTGTAACTTATTAATGGAGTTATATTCACGTTTTAGACAGTGAATAATCCTTTAAAATAAAAAGTATAGAAATGATGAAATTTGTTAACGAAGTATATTCACGTTTTTGGATAGTGAATATTATGTTAAAGAAAATGTTTTGGATTTGATGTTTTAAATAGAATTAAAACGATCTAACGATGTTTTAAAATGTGTTAAGATTCGAAACCATAGATTTCAACATTCATTGTTGAAATAGACGTTTTCGAGAAATAAAAGGAAATGCTGGACTATAACACTGTTGTTATAGTAAATGATTTCCGGAAGGAAATGTTTTGTATAGTATTGGGATTTATATATCTATTTTAATTTCGAGTCCCTATACTAGTGATTTTGGGTCGTCGTAACGATGTTTTACGCAACATTCGTTTTAGCCCAAACAAATGTGTTTAAGTGAATGTTTTCCTTAAAGAATAAAATATATACTTAATTTCGATATTAAGTATATTGAAGATTTTCCAAGTGTTGAAAATGAATGGATTTGTGAATTACTTATTATTTAATAAGTATGGAAATGTTTTCCAATATGAACTGAATATTTTGGGACTTTATCTTTTTGAAGATAAATTGAAAATGAATATTAGAAATCGATTTGAAATCGTATATTCATAAATATTTTGGAATGTAAATTCACTATGGAATTTATAAAGGAAAAGGGGAATTAGTTTAAAAATAAACGTTGATTTATTTTTAAAGCGTGGGAATAAATTTACGGATTTGGAACGTAAATATAAAGTAAATCAGTAAGGATTTATTTAAATTGGTTTAAATGAACCATGTTGAAATGAAAGTATTTCCAAGTAAGGGAAATAATTGAAATTTGTTTTCAAAAGTGATAAAGGATTGAAAAGTGATTTGAAAATTAGTTTTCAAATGTTTGAAGTGTGGGAAATTTTATATCTAATAAAGATATTTTGGAAAGTAAATAATTTGGGAAATTATTTGGAATTTGGTGATGTTGAGCATGCCTATTGATAGTTAAATAATCCGACTATCAATTTTTCCCTTTGAATTGGTATTTGTTGTGATTTGTTTGAATTTGAATGTCACGCTTATTTTTGAATAAGCGCTCACTATTCGGGTTAGCCAGGAAAGGACCTTGGGGTCGTATAACCCAATTCCGAGTATGTGATACGTCGTTATGGATTGCATTTGAAGACCGGTGTTGAAGACCGGGTAATTGTGAAAACGATAAAATGACCTATCGATTATTTCCGCACCGTTAGCTACGGTATGGAGATTTCCTTTGTGATGGGAAATTCGATCGGGTTTGTGAATACCCGGATTGCAAGGACTTCTTTGGAAGTGTCTTCGGTTACGTTCGATCCCGGAACGTACTTGTATGGATGTGTGTCTTACATTACAATTTGAGATGTAAAGCTGGTTTCTATCAAATATATTTCTGTTGGTGGCTGAGAATTTATTCTCTTAGCTTAACACCCTTCTCTGAGACGTACGAGCTCAGAGGTTATGTAGTTGATGGTTACTAGTGACACATTCCCAAGTTGGTAATGTGGCATATAAGTGCTATTGAGCATTTGTGAATTAAAGCACAGCTTTTATATAAAGCGTGGCTTTGTGAACGAGGCTTCGTCAAGCCTCACAGAACGGTTGTGGTCGAAATAGGAATCGTGGCAGCAAGGTTATTTGGTGGTCGCACCTCCATAGGGTATGTCATTTCCTATCTGGATTATAAGTAGTATCATGGCATGGAGCCCAGATACTTACTTTGTGGACACACTATATTTATTATTTTGGTGTGATGTTGATTACGAGCGCTCGGTTTAAGGTTCCAAAGGACCGGGGGATGACATACTCGTGTCAGTTGTTACCCAGTTAGGGGTAGCCCGGCCTTGTGTAGCAGAGATCTAACCGTAACGTTAGATCCGGGAACGTTTCTCCAGAGGCGTTCTATTTTACTTGGGAAGTTCCTTTGCCCGACCATTTGTTGGAAATCCAAAACAAAACAATGCGTGCCTTGTACGGTTTTAGTTGTAGAACCTGCCATTTAATATGGTAGCTATAGTAGGCATACCATCATGGTACGTATGCTGGCTAAGATTTATATTTTACTTTCGAAATGTTTCTACACTATGCACTAGTAATAATATCAAATGTTTCTTTTTAATGCGTATCAAGCATCTTTGACTATCATAAGGAGAAATCTCCTCCAATTCTGCGTTTGCATTGTCTGTGTGGCGGGAGGCCTTATGGTAGTCTCATTTTTAAAAGCATTGCGAATTGACTTTAAAAATATTCCTCTATTTTGATTTTAAAGAAAAATAAACTGTTTTAGTTCTCACACCAGTCACATGACTGACTCGGAGTTTATTGTTTTCCTTCCTAAACTCTGAGTGCCCACCAATTTCCACACGGGCAGTCAAGAGTAAGGTTTATCAGGATATTCTGGAATTCAGGAGTTGCAGGAGACAAGCTGGATGGCATGGCGTATTAGTAGTATATAGTATTTCTTTTCCGCTGTTTGTTGTTGTTTGTTGTTGTACACTCTGATGTAATGAAATGTAATGTGATGTAATGTAATAACTGATATAGTTCTTTGTTTAAAGATTATTCATTTATTTATTATATGTTGTTCCGCTGCGATTGTGAGATTCTGATGTTGTTCTGTTGTTTTCTTTTCTTTTCTCTATATTTTCTATCTTTTTCTCTCTTCTTCTACTTTTTTTCTTTTTCTAAAACAATAAGAATTCGTATTTCTATTCATCTTGAGTTAATCTATGGAGATTAGTGTATATTCAAGGAGTACGGATTTGCGGGTCTTCACACTTACCGTGTAGACCCTTCCTTGGTATGATTACTATACCTTAGGAGAACTGTTGTGACCAACAACACTTCCAAAAACCCAAAGATATTCTAGCTGCTATTTCATGCCTACTTCGCATGGAAATATTTCTTCCAATAGCTAGTGGGTTCAACAACACTTTAAACTACATACCCCAACAAAGTTGATGTCATTTCGGTTTTTTCCATATCCTAAAGAGAGAAAATATAAAACCCTTGATTTTATAAACCGAAAAATCACTAAGCTAAGTATATGCTCCTTTGTACTTGTTTCTAAGTAATAGGAACTATTTCATGCCAAAACTTCCCCTAAAAGTCAACTTGTATACAAATATTTTAGGGTTTCCAAAAACCTTTTTAAAACACAAATTTCCCAAATTGGAAAACTATTTTCTTGCCAAAAAGTCAATATCAAGCCTTCACTGATATATACATATAAATATTTTAGGATTTAAAGAATCAATCTTTTATTAATTAAAATTTCTTAACGCAACCAACTTTGTGGTATACGTTTTTCTTTGAAAATAAAAATTTCAAAGCTTTTTCAAAAAAAAGTTTCAAAATAAATCTTTGGGGAACGAAATCCTTTGAAAACCCCATTTTCGAATATATAAGGAATTTCCAAAATATACTTTATAAAAATTCTCACAGGTTTTAGACTAAGTATATAACATTACTTATTCAAATAAAAATTTAGTTTGCCATCAAAGACATGATCAGTGCACCCTAGCACAAATTTACTTCCACACAATTGCGACATATAAAGTCTAATTTCTAATCCATCTGGGATAAATGTGTGTCTCTAACTGGAACTCAAAAGCCAAAATCATAAGGTAGCTAGAATCTCAACTGTCGGGCCGAACACCTCCAGTCTTTAGGATTCAGCCATATTTCATACTCATAATCCTCATCAACAACATTTTAATCATCGCTAGCACTCCATGGGGTAATTCAATGTCGGCGTGAAAATCTTAACTCTAAGATATTTCCAACCTACGGTTGCTTTGCCCATTCCTTTGGAGTGGAACTACAACTACTTCTATAGTCGGATTTCTTAGAATTTAGCGTAAGAATATAATATTACTAGATAGGAAGTACGAATATGTTCTTTCAATTTATCCTAATTCCTCTGATCTACTAACCTTGGCTCTAATATCAAATGTAACCATGCACACCGTAACAGGCCTAAATTTTGACAAATATCGAAATCCAAGTCCATCAAAGCACAGGTCGTTGGATTTGATACCTGCAAATAAGCATGAGCATTATTAGAGATTGACAGCAATCTAAAATCACAGCGGAAACAATAATAGGATAAGAATACTGACTATGATTTTTACCTTGGAATTAATGTATTCTTTGGATAGCAGATTGTCACATCAGCATCGAGCATGAGATAGAAGACTTCTCCAACAACAAAGCATATCTAGCTCAAGTGACATGTTCCTCTAAATTCTATCCTATGGGTTGTAATAAGGAGGGAATCAGAACAACGTTCGGGTGACTGGAAAATATAAACTGTTCATAACATAAACTTATACTAATTGGTTTCCATTTAATAGTTATGTCTATTAAGGTTAGAAATTCTAATTTAACCTTACATTGCATACACGATTACATGCTTACCCTTTCCCAAGGTACGAAATACTATCAACCATCCAATACTTCCTAACCTATTTGTCACTTTTTTCTAAACATGAAGTGGGCTTCTATAATGCCTTTAAAAGAGAAATACATAAGCTCTGCCATTTGAGACCTAAATCAAGGTACACCCCGTCATTTAAGACCTATTACCAGGGTGGCTTCCTAACAATGTTGTCAATGGTCGACGGGTCCTAACTACAAGACCTCTAGCCACCATTTAAGGCTTCCAATATTTAATGTCTAACTATCACCGCATCTATCGCTAATAAACTCGTAGCCATGTAATAAAAATTACCCAAGCCACATAATATCTTTGATTAGGAAATAGGCAGACTTTGGTCATTTGAGACCTTAACTAAGGTAGATCCCATCATATAAGACCTATCCCAAGGCATGCTCCTAAATGGTACTATTGTTATTATGGCCTTAGCAATTTAAAGACTGTACCCAAACCACTTGATACTTCCAAGTGAAAAATAGGCAGACCCCATCATTTAAGACTTATTTTTAGAAGCGATCTCCTCAATGGTACTATCTAGCTGTCATTGGTTGGAAGTCTCATTAGGCTACTTAATACTTCATTTATAGAAAAGAGGAGGACCTACAATCAGTTGAGACCCCGAGCCTGAAGCGAACCCTTCCTGAGATATCCACTATCACTCCTAATTATAAATATGGCATCTTATTATATTACTTCTTTCGATAGGGAGGCAGACCTTTTAGCCACTTAAGACCTCAACATTGAAGTAACCCTTTTTAGAGACTTCCTAATTTATTTATATGGAATCTCACTAGGTTACTTAATACTTCCATTTACAAGAGAGGCGGACCCTTTGGCCACTTAAGACCTCAAAAAAGAAGCAAACCCCTATGGAGATATTACTCATCGCTCCTAATTTCAAATTTGGACCATTTAATATTTTCAATTAAGAAAGCAAGCCCAATCTCTCACATTGTCACTGTAAGATGTCAGAATAGGTATCTTAAAGCTAAATTAATACTAGAGAGAGTGAATGGTGTTTTTTAATTTATATGAATTTTTTGAAATCTTTTAAAATTATACTTAGAATTATGCAATTATTAATCATCGAAAAAATCACAGAATCAAAACATAGACAAAAGTAAATATAATAAAAGTAAAAGGAAAGAATACACAAGGATTTTATACCGGTTTGGAATTACTCTACATCTAGTTCTGCACAATTCTTTGTACGGATTTCTTTCTAACTAGTAAATGCAAATACAATATTTATTTCAAGACTAGGAGACACACCCTCCAGAATCTCGACCTCTGGGTAGAGTCACTTGATTTTCAGGCTACAAACACACCCACTAGATTTATGGGCTAGTAAAAATACCCAATTGATTACGGGCTACAATCTCACCCACAAGTATAGCGATTTGATGTGATAGAGTTTTACTGACTTGGATCTTCAATCTTGATTACAAATGATCCTATAACTCTTGAATAAGACTTTGATATTGATTGGAGTCAGAGAGATGATAGAAATCAGAGAGCAAATGATAAAGAATAAAACTAATGGTGATTGAGTTTGATTCTGGTTGAAATTTTCTAGAGTATGATTATATTTTTGTTTAGAAAAAACGAAAGTGGATAAGGAGGAGAGAAGAAGAATGAAAAATGGTAATAAAATTCGTTTGAAAGGCAGGTATTTATAGATGAATAACAGTCATGTCCATTCGTGAATAGATACGACGAATAGACACTTCTTCTAAAATTTGATTTTTGAAAATCACGGCTACTATGTTGACAAATAGGGGTGGAGTTTGTCAACTTACTCTTTGTAATTTTGAAAACACTTTAAAATATTATTTTGAAAATGTATTGCTTTGTAAAATAATATGATACTTTGTAAACATGCCTAAATATTATTTATACACTTTTAAATCACAATAAAACTTGAGTAAAATTATATGATAAGGTTTTTGAAAAGTAAACCAATATAAATCAAAATTCAATAAAAACAATAACTAAGTAAAATATCAAAATCTTAAAATAATATTTATAAGTATAAGAAATTAAAAACTATTTAAAAGTCATTTTGAAAAGAATATTTAAAAACTTATTTAAAAATAGAGGGAAAGATGAGAGAGAGAGAGAGATCAAGTGCTATCAGAATTTTACCATAAATCTATGACTCTATAACTTATCTTGGAATATCTTAAATTTTGAACTTTTCAATACTCATGAGTCTTCATTCTCTAGCTCTTGAGTCTCTATATCAACATCTTGAATCCCTTCAATCTTTACTTGATACTGTACAGTCTTCTTAAAACATTACATGTCAAATATTCTACACTATATACTATATACCTTGATACAACATTATTATTCCTATTTTATATAATGTCCTATAGTTGTAATCATCAAAACCACTACCTAAGGTACTAATAATCTCCCTTTTTTTATGATGACAACTCTGTATATAAAATATAATATAAGTACCACTGAATTGCAGAACTCCCCCTTAATCTATGCCTAGATTTATATATTTCTCCTCATTTGTCATCAACAAAAATAACCAAATAAAACTATAACTCTAACAATATCTCTTACTCTAATTATAAACCCTACTAAATCATTTATAATTTAGAGAGTTAAATTCAATAAATAAATGTTACACTGAATATGATATTGTAAAGATGTAATATGTGATGTATAATGAGAAATTATGACATATAAATAATGATTAATATATGACATGAATGGTGAATAATATGTGATATAATGATAATTAATATAATATATAAGTGATATATTATGACATATATTAAAATATATAATGATAAATATGATAATATAAACTATAGTATAATGTTAAGTAATATGGATTTAACTATATATATAAATGAATTATGATTTATAATAGATATTAAAGTCATTAAATATGACAAACTAAATATAATTTAAACTATTTATTTAGTTACTATCAAATATGAATGTGGGATATTATAACCATTATAAAAAATACTGGGAATAAACTACTAAGTAAGATGATAAATACATCAAAAATTAATACCTAATGTATTTAAAATAATATAAACTAGATGATGTGTGTGTACATATACATAAATAATCAAAATTCAATTATGAGAGTCAGGAAGGTGATTTAATATAAATTTCATTGTTGCATAAACCCAAGCATCCAAATTTTACAAATAAATTTGTATATTATATTTATTATGTAAATCCATATATTTACATAACAAACCATATTAATTGCGAAACTTAATCGTAGCCTAACCACAATATTTGACAAAAGTTTAAAAATTAAAAGCATAACTTGGTAGTTGAAGTGTCTATTGAATTTTATTGAAACAAAAGAATATGTTTCATTAATTTAAATTACTAAGATTTTTTTTTGAAGTTATATATACTAATTATTATATGGAATAATTTTTATTAATGAAAAATTATTTAATTTAAAGATCATAAAAATTGAAATTTTGGCTCCAAAAAATATAGCAGTAGGGACTTACTAAGTGTCTATTCATTCAAAATAATAATGATGAAATAGTTATAATTCGAATTTTGGATCCAATTTTTTTTATAGAATCAGGTATATTTATTTTATATTTATGTAAGAAATTTTGTTATTAATTTATTATCTCTAAGATTTAAATCATACTATTATGTTTAGCATTTTCTACCCTATTTTCAAAGTATATAGTTAATTTTGTAAAAGTTAAAAAATCTAAAAATTTGTATTTTTCTTAAGAGCATTTTCTAAACTTTTAATACATAATATTAATTATAATAAAAATATAATTTTTAAATAAATAAATTAGGATATTTTATAGATAAAATCATAAGCATTTCACAAATTAAAGTGTCTTTTCAATTTGAAAACTCTCCGATAATTTCTTTTAGAGGGAAAATTTGTTTTCTACTTATTTAAAACATTTTGATTATTTGGAACACAAAACAAAACTAAAATTTCTTTCCACTTGAAGTAATATATAAAATTTCTATTTCCTAATACGTTCAAAGATAATGTTTGACTCGTTATCTTCATTGTGACATTTATCTTTTACGAATTTAATTTTGAAACATTTATCACATAATTGACTAATAGTCAACAGATTAGGCTTTAAATTCCTAACTAACAAAACATTAGAAATAGTTTAAGTTTAGAATTACAAACATTTCTGATGCTAATTGTGATATCCCGGAAATTTTGACAATAACAATTTAATAATCTATGTCAAAATTTAATTGATTTGACAATATTGTTAATAATAAATTTGAATTAAATTAATAATATTCTTTAAAATAAATATTTAAACTGATAATCTATCTTTAAAGGCTAATAAATTGTTTTATATTTATAATGTATACATATCTGTATATATTATAAATAGATAATCTTTGTTTTAAATTTAATAGACATAGGCATGTTTTCTCATTCTAATATTTTTGATAAATTAAAAATTGGATTTATTTTGATATTAAGCTATTAAATAAATAACCATATGATTTTAATACTCAAAATAAAAACTTAATTGTTTAAAATTGATTTTAGCTCAAGTTTAAATTTAAATAAAAAGGTTTGTTTTGTTTTTTTTAATGTAGCTGATAAAATAAGTAATTTATTATATAAGAAGACAAATTCTTTTATGGATTATTTTAATTTAATAATGAGTTATATTTAAACTATACTGATAATGTAATATATTTTTTACAAATGGATTTTTAATATAAATAAAAATTGTAATCTTAAATTTATTTATACATGTGTGTGTATTTTGATAGAAAAGCTATGGTTTGTAAATTTGAAATTACATCTTTCAAATATGCTTAAAATAAAACAAACCTTAAATGTGTTAAACACAAACATAAATCAAATGTATGATAATAACATAAGTATAAAAAAACAATAAATGAATTAAGTATTGGATAGTTTAAATCTAAAATAAAAAGAAAAGTAAACTTGTAAATTGTTGAAGTATAAAAAGTACATGAATATAAATTAAGAAACAAACCAAAACAAATGACTTAAACAACTTCATATGAAAAATAAAGCACACCCAGAAAAATAAAAATATGTATATAACCTATAAAATAAATAAGCAAAAGAAAAATCTACCCACATCAAAATAGATATCTATATACAAGACAAAAAGTATATATGCAGGTACAAGTAAAAAGATACAAACCAGACTTTGTAATATTTGTTGCCTACAAAATAACATACAAGGCAAGTACAAGTAAGAAAGGATACAAACCAGGCAAGCAAAAAGGAAACATCAACATAAAAGAAGATAAGCATTGAAATAAGAAAAAAGAAAAGAAAATCAATCATAACCAGACAAAGTAATACTAAAGTGTATTAGTACATAAGGCAAACACAAACCAGGCAAAAATAAACAAGATAGACAAAAGACAAATTAGATAAAGAGTAAACAAAAAGTACATAGGCATTTAATACTTTCATCTTAGCATACAAATGAAGTCAATTCGAATTTTGCAAATGATCATTTCAGCCTACATTTGAGAAAAAAATCTCTGACCAATATTGAAAAGAAAATGAAAATAATTTGTGCCTGCTAATAGCTACCCAGAAGTCACCTTCCCCTGTAATCTTTCCCTTATAAATATACATATCTTCCAATTCATTCTAAACATATCAAACCAAAGAGAAATTATATTGCAAGCCTCTTCATTTTTATACAAACTCAAATATAAACTGAAACCATTATTCAATAATAAGTAAACAAGATGAAATAAACAGGAAGATCAAAGCAAAAAATATTTTACAGTTTCAGAAGTTCAAAACAGTTTTCAAAGCTCTGCCTTCATTCTTCGAAGCGGTGAGTAACATCACAAATTTAAATAATTTAAGCTATAAATTATGTTGCATACTCATATCTGAAAATAATATGTTTGTGATGTAAATATATAAATATGTCCCTGTGTATATATGTATGGGCATGTTGTTTTGAGCTATGTCATGATTCCCAGGTTCATGTTTTTTATTCAAAATCCCTTCCACATGATCCAGATTCTTGTTAGAATCTGCTTGTCAAACTAATATTGTTTGATTAACCTAAATTTATGTTTAAAAATCTAAGTAAGTTAAATAATGACGGTTTGTCTTTGGAAACATTAAGAACAACTGAGTATACTAAATATAATTAAAAATCAAACTATTTAAATTATAATTCCAGTATTACTAATCGAAAACTTTATACAAAATATGATTTTTAACATAAGAATTAGGATTTATAGTTTAGAATTGAAGGTGGGGTTTGGGTTTTTACTGGAAGTGTATTTTCGAGTCTACCTTGTGATCAGGTGGATCGGTGTACTCGTGGACTTGCTTGGAGATGGAGGGACGATCAATGATGGTGGGAAAAATAGTGTAAAGTTCGTCAGAGGGACGTGGTGGCGCCGGCGGTGTTTTCTTTTCCGTAGCCCTAAATTTTTGTAAGTTGAAACTTCGGTTCATCCTCCCTATTGGTGCAATCGAGCGTTACGTGCTCTTGAGGGGAGGTAGAGGATACGTAGACGTGGTCATGGCCAGAAATTCAGCGTCTCTGGTGAACGAGGTGGCGAGGACGGCGAACTTCCAGGTTTTGGAATTTGGGTTGTCTGTGTTTCCAGGTTTGTGGCTCGAACCCTCGTTTTTGATTTCGAGTTGGAATGTCGTGTTGATGCTTGCGAGGGGGTGTTTGGGTGATGGATGGTGTGGAAGGATCATCGATGATGATCAACGACGACCATCGGCGCCATGCATATGCACGGTGCACTGTGTTGTGCCTAGAGGAGTTTGTTGAAGCATGGGGTACTCGAGTCTTTAAGGAATTGACTCGGGGAAACTTCACGTCCAACTCGAAGCATGATCGAATTTGACTCGAAGTAACGAGCTTTGCCTCGGGTTGATATTTGTTACTGTAACTTGTTTTCCCTGTTTAAATTTTAAAGTAAATCTAAAGCTAAGTTCAAGTGAAAAGCAAAGATTAGAATGAGATTTAAACCCAAGATTAATCTGGTTCAAGTTAGTTTTGAACTTTAATTTAAAATAAATAAAGTTTTTATTTAAATTGTTGTAACTGCTTATAAAAAGAAAAGCTTAAGTAGTTTGGATTTTAAAGTGAAGCTTTAAATTGTAGGTGGAGTTTAAAATTAAAGATTTAAATCTAGATTCAATATAAATTTGAATCTTAAATTTGAAATAAAAGGGAGATTTTAAATTGTTTTGATAAAGTGAATTTTTAAATTTGATTTGAATTCAAAATGGAATCGTGTTTAAATTCTTTTAATCTTCTATTTTAAGATAATTATTCTTTAAGTTGTAAAATAAAAAGGAGTTCGGAATTGTTTTAAACTTGTTAAGATTAATTTGATTTCATTTTAAATCTTAAATTTAAAATGAAATTTAAAGGTAAATTTAAATTAAATTGTTTTAAAATACCTTATTAATGATAAATTGATCATTTAATAAAAAAAGGTTTTTGTAACCACCCGAAAATTTTTAACGGTTTTAGTAACATATTTAATTGAAATTTTGTGAAATTTAAACGATAAAATTTTAGAATAGAAATTTGATATTTGGAATGCGTCTAGTTAAACATAGCAACTGGTGGATTTTCGTCCAAAAATATGAAAGTTTATTTCGCGCGTAAATTTACTTCAATTTAATCAGTTAAAAAGCGATGAAAATAAAATATTTTCAAAACCAAAATATTTTTACATAGAAAAATTCCAAACCATCTTTTGAGCAAGTTGTCAGTTTGTCGTTTTTCCAAATTTGGACATTTTTGGCTCCGTCGATCTTAATTCTCTGCAAATTTTATGCATTTTCCGCTAGTATAAAAATTCGAATTTTTATAATTCAAATCGTATCACTGATATCTATATACCGTTTTGATCGTTCCGGCGTGCTGATCTCCGCAGCATATTCGTTCGTATGTTTCGAAGCCCGGTACACGGCGGAATCCGCGTAAACGATGACTGTATTGGTACCGTATTTGAACTTTTGGTTGATGTATCTTTCCATTGTCCCCTGTGCAATCGAATAACCATCAGCTATTAACAATTTCAACCTTTTACGGTTGCATTTTTCCAAGACCTTTTAACATTTCCAAGCCTATTCATTTTCTATTCCAAAGCCTACAAATATCATGCGTTCCCATACTCTTCACTGCACTTCTCTCACTCTCTCTTTCTTCCATCTCTCTTCCCTGTAGCAAACCATGCACGTCTCCACCCTCCTCTGTCAAAACACGCACAGAAAAAAAAAGAGAAAAGAAGGAAAAAAAAGTCTATGTTTCAAGTACGTTATTTGTTAACTTAGATATCCTAGTGTTTCCTAGTGGTTGTGTAATATATTATATTTTATACGAAAATTGTATAGAAGGTTTAAAGTTAAGTTGTATTTTATATATAGTTATAGTTTAATACATTAGTTTCTGTATAAAGTTATATATCAGTTTCTGTATAAAGGTATATTTTGTTCACTGAATATAGTAAGTGCAGAGGTAATTGTGTGTAAAGTATCTTACAATGTTATTGAATATAGAACATATACATATATCCTAGATTTTAAAGTCTTGGGCATAGCATGGAATCATTTAACATACTTAACTTTTACTTGAAAAAAGGTACACCTTGTGGTACTGAGTCACGTGCTTATCATAGCTATTAAATAGAAGGAAGAAGCTTTGAATTTATACGTGTAGCAGTTTCGCTTCTTTAATTATTTTATAGATTTAGTTATAATATATGAAGCTACAGTAGGTATCTATTTTAAAATAGTGGAACATAAGCATATATGTTTATACATTTAGTTATGTCGAGATCTTGGAATATGATTTGCATATGTATCTTGGTTTCAAAATGCATATAGTTTCATTTTTAGCATGTTTTAAATTATAACATGGGTTTCAAAAATTTCCTTTTTGAATATGGAGTGTGTGTGTGTGTGTGTGTGTGTGTGTGTGTATAGATTTCTAGTTTATCTTTTATTCAGTTCCTCTAATATTATTGGAAAGCATAATATGTGTGTACTTAGATTTAACTAAGCCAAACCGTTACTCAAACTTTATATTTTAAGCTAGAAGTACATACACTTTATATTTTAACTGTCAGATCACCCAAGTGGCCACTTCGGTGCCAACGTTGACGTATATATGTGGGTTAGCTAGTGAGGGTATGGATTATATATGAGCTGTTGCTGTAGAGTTACATTATGTTTGTAAAAGTTAGTTGATTTAAAATCTTAAAATAGGTTAGTACATTTATATATGTTCTGAATCTATATGTATGTTATGTTTAAAAAAGGTTATATTTATTTTAAAACATTGATTTTAATGATATAAAGTTATATGTATATTTGATAAAGGGTTTACGATGGAAGTTATAACGGCTGTGTGTGTGTGTGTGTGTATATATATATATATGTATTGTTATATTAAATAAGTTATGTGGATATTGATTTTTAACAAATTCGCTAATACCATATATCTTCATCAATCCAGTTCTAATTTGATTCCGTCGATTCCTGTTATCAGCTTTGTCCGTCGTGCCGGTTTCCTCCATCTAATTGTATCCATCTAGCATTGCTTTGGAATTCATAGCGATTTCATCGTCAAATCCTCTAGCCTCGAAAGGTGAGCAATCACTCACGATTAATATTCTTTTATTTATTAAATCTGATTTCAATTGAAACGACAATTGAAATATGCTGCTGTTATTTATTGAACTGTTATTTATGTATCGGTTCACTTTTGACATCTGACACCATTATCTGTTCATTATTTATGCGATGATAATACAGTTTGGTTGATAATTGATTGATCGATTGTTGTTTATATTGGATGTAAATTGTAATGTATAAAGTGATAAAAATTATGCAATTGAATTTGACGTAGGATAATAAAAATTTGAATCGACATATATGTTGAATTTGATTAGTTAAATATGACTCCTTTTAATTGTTAAATTAATTGACATGTAGAATAGTGATAATTACACTTTGAACCTTTGAACGTATATTGGATTAATTGTTGTAGCGTAAAATTGAAATTGAACGACAAGTGGAAAAACTGTAATGTAATAATATTTAATCTACATGAAATGATAGTGTAGATTCTAGAAATAATTATATTAATTTGCACAAATAACAATGTAAATTAATACGATTATTTCGGGATTATTTGAATTAATTATTGAATTGATAATGGTTGTTGTTATTGCTTGTTTATTTACTTTGACACCATCCATGTTATCACACTGCAAGTTCCCTTTGTATGCTTTGAGTTTTGAATTGAATTGGAATCGGGTTGAAACGATAAATACCCAAATGAAATTGACTTAGGATAGAAAACTATATAAAACGATTGGTCAATAATCTGATTTAAAAATAAAATAATGATTTTATTCGAGTAAAGAATAAGTTTTGAAATGAAGTTGGAAATTGAATTTTGAAAGGAAAATGTAAAGATTGAAATATGAAGCAACTATTAACATAGTAAATGATGAAAGAACGTTGTTTGAAATTTAATTATTTAATAATTAAATTTGAAATTATTAATAAATAATTTAGAATTAGTAATAATTGAGTTTTGAAATTCTTAAGTTTGAAATCATTTAATAATTAAATTTGGAATTATAATTTAGTTTGGAATGATAATTAAGTTTGAAATTATTAAGTTGAATTTATAACTAAGTGAAATGATCGAATAATTAAGTTTGAATTTATAATTAAGTCGAAATGATTAATTTTTGAAATTACTAAAAATTAGGATTGAAATTATGTAATAATTGAATGAGATTGAATTATTTGATAATTAAATGAAAATTGAATTCTATGATAAGAAAAATTGATTTTCGGAATAAGGGAACTTGAACTTCGTTAATAAATAAAAATGGGTTTCTTTACTTATTAAGGTTTGGAAAATTATTTAAGTTAATAAGTGAAATTGAATTTCTTGAATTTGTAAAATTAGTTTCTTTATTAAGTGATTTTTTGGTATTAGTAACTAAGTAAACGAATAAATGTAACTGTATTTCTTTAACAAGAGATAATTGCGTTTTATTGAAACAATCGTAAAGCTTGTAATTTAAAGAATTTGATTTGACGAATTTAATTTAATCAAATCTGTAAGTTTTGATATAATGGATATGGACTTAAGTAATTGATTTAATGAATTGTAGATTTAATGTTAATTGTTTTAAATTGATAAATTAATGTAACGAATATTGAATGGAATCGATAAATGAATTTAGATTGGTTTGAATGTAAATTAAACCATTTTAAATGATTTCGGAATGAAATTTATATACGAACTTGAATCGATATGTGAATTGTTTAATAAAAGTTGAAATTGAATTATAAGATTTCGAAACGGGAAGTTGGAAGTTTTGAACGTAAACTTTGGAAATTGATTTAGAAAGACAAGTGAAATGTTTATTTACGAATTGAAATTGAAATTGAATTTGATTCGGTTTGAAATTGACTAAACGACCAATCGGTGTAATAATTACGGAAGTTATTAAAGAAACCGGAATCGGTTATGGATATACTCTCTATCTAAACCGAAAACCACTTTAATAACTATACGCGGAGTGATGATCCAGAATGAAGTGGTTGGAATGATGTCCGTGTTGACTGAAGAAAGAGAACGATAATGGATAGCCTTGACACTTGTGTCAAATTGGAAATGACTAAAATCAGGAGTCGTGCCGGGCCAAATGGGGTTAGCCACCTCGAGCGAACACACTTCTTTGTAACTACTACTCATTACTTGTGATTGATTGGTGCACCCTCGGAATTTCAGGAGTGTTGTTTCGCGGTGTTGCGATCGCTGCGGCGATGCGTTCTCACCAGTTCGGATCAGGCGAATGGTAGTTTCACTACCTTGGGTATTGCCTCATGTGCCTTGTCATACTTGTATCCCTATATACGCGACCACTACGAATTTATTTTGTGTTATACCTATGGAGTACTCCCTGATATCCCACTAGTTTACGGTGGAGTTTACAGTGCTGTATAGACTATGACATTTATATCAAAATGTGTTAAGGGGGATAATGGTAACGCCTTAACACTATTTTGATACCTTATATTACTGATAGACATTATCTATTTAGCGTACACTACTACATAGTAGATAGTTTAACGGATCCTTAGAGGATGGTGATTCCAACATCCTTTGAGTTACTTGTATTTCGATTGCTATTTCACTTGAGTTGGATTTATTGGTATGAGAATATTAATCCTGACTCGAGTGTTTTGCGTTTTGCTTTACGCTCGTGTCAGACTGAGAGTACCAGCTTTCGAGGCTCATCTTTGAAGTTGGAGCTTTGCTTGAAGATCCAGCCATCTATTCTACTTTCAGTATTCGACGATTTCAGTGATGTATTCTGATTTGTACTTGATGTATCGTATTTTTCTTCTATTGTAAACTTTGATGTATCTTATATATTTATATAGTAGCTTCATGAACTACTATCTCTTTTACTTCCGCTGCATATTATTACTCTGTGTCTGTGATTATGTGATTATTTATTTACTATATATCTGAGATTTGCCAAATTTTAAATTAACAATTCGGTATTTTGAATTATTCAAGTCCGACATGTGCGGATGCGAATAGTCTAAAATAGCGGGTCGTTACAGTTGGTATCAGAGCTTTTGGTAGCTCTAGCCAAAACTTAGCATATAGGGTAAATGTATTTACAGAATCACTCCTACTCGAGTTTCAATCTCTTCCTTTTGACTCAATTCCTTCGAATTTTGGAACGTTCCCTCGGTTCCGGAATTCATTATTATCCCTCACTACTCGTCTGCTTTAATTCTGGAGTATTCCATAACTCCACTTCGAATAATCTTTATAATAAATCGACGGTCTCGCCAACCTTCAAATTATTTGTAAATGGGTGAAACTCCTTTACAATAGGCATTGATTTACCGAAGATTTCTGTATCCTCGGTTTACGATGCTATCTATTTCCTACTATACCTGAATTCTACTTCTTGAGAACGAATGTTGATTTACCTCTGAATTCAGCATCGATCTTATTCTTGAATTCACGGTCGACTCGGTAAAGGTTTTCCATGAATTAATATAAGCTTATCCATCTCCTAATTCTATTAATTGAATCTTCCTATCTTTTCTTTCGAACTTGTATTCGAATCAAAATTCTCTTTGATTTGATTTCCATCGAATTTAAATCTCTATACTTATTTGAAATCCATCCTTATATCGTTGAGAGAAGAAATTTATTTGTAAATTAATGTTAAAAATGTTTTATATATATATTGTGTTGTTTGAGTTGTTGACGTTGATTTGGGTTTTCGATCGATTCGTCTGATCAACGCTATCGATAGGATTTCCAAAACGCTTGAGCAGAGCAAACCGACACAATAATAATTTTCAAATTGGTGAATAAAATGGTTTTGTATAATTATTATATATAAGTATAAATTTTTCTGAAATTAAACTGTTAATGAATCTGTTGTCCGAAATAATAATATTTGATTTTCATTTATTGTTTTATAAACCAATGACTATTTCATAATATAAATAAATAAATTTATAAAACTTAGTTATAATTTGATTTCGAATTTGAAGTGAATTTAAAATTAGAATTTGAGAATTTAATTTCCGGTGATTTCAAACTTTGATTTGAAAGTTTTAAAGTGTATAGTTTTAAAATATTTTCAAATTGAAATCATTTCAAAGAGTTAAAATGTTTAAATCAGTGCTCTTCTCTTTGTCGCTGGAAAATAATTTCGGTGATGACGGCCGCATCATCGACATTCATTTTCGAGTTTTGAAGTGGAGAGACTATTCTGTAGCTTTGCTACGGTTTGTTTGAAAAATAAATTGATTTGAATTCCTTAAAGTATGATTTGATTTGAAATATATATATTGATATATGATTTAAAACTGATTTGATATTATATATATTTATTTATCTCTAAATTTTGAAGTTACTCTAAAAATTAATTCTTAAATTTATGTTAAAGGATAATTTAAATTATAAAATGAAATCGAAATTTTAAATAAAAGTTTAAGCCTGGATAACTAGATTAGAAAATTTTACTTGTGTAATACTCGATTGCATTATATATGACTTACCTAAATTTTCAAAAGTTGACTATGTAATTGAATATTATACGGTAGAAAATGATATCAAAGGAATTTATAAATAAGTTTGAGTGGTTATAATGAATGTAAATATACTTAATATATATATGTTAGGATATATTAAGTAGAATAAATTTAATAATAATTTGGAGTAAAGAAGAATTAAATTGTCGAATAAAGTATGATTATAATAGATGACTATTCAAATTTATGATCTTTGAAATTGTTAATTTAAGAAAATTGGATAATATACAAATCTAAATTGTCTTTATAAATAAAATTTGAGTGCATATGAAAGGGTTGTACACTTAAAGTTTAATAATAAATTGGTTAATTGGGATAAATAGAATACTAGGTTAGTTGAGTAACAAATGGATTAATAAAATAAGTTGTTTTTGAAATAAATTTTGTAATAAACAAGGATAAATTGGAAATAAACCAAGTTAAGGAAATCCCTTGAGTTTAAAGACAATTGTTGAATATAAATGAAATATGAATTGGAATTTATATGGGTTAAATAAATTGTTTATAATATAATTCAAGTTTATTTTCTATTGGTTGTTCTATTCTTCTACTTCCTCCCTTTTTGAGGACGAAAAGTTTTGAGTGGGGGAGATTGTAACGACCCGAAATTTTTTAACGGTTTTAGTAACATATTTAATTGAAATTTTGTGAAATTTAAACGACAAAATTTTGAAATATAAATTTGATATTTGGAATGCGTCTAGTTAAACAAAGCAACTGGTGGATTTTCGTCCAAAAATATGAAAGTTTATTTCGCGCGTAAATTTACTTCAATTTAATCAGTTAAAAAGCGATGAAAATAAAATATTTTCAAAACCAAAATATTTTTACATAGAAAAATTCCAAACCATCTTTTGAGCAAGTTGTCAGTTTGTCGTTTTTCCAAATTCGGACATCTTTGGCTCCGTCGATCTTAATTCTCTGCAAATTTTATGCATTTTCCGCTAGTATAAAAATTCGAATTTTTATAATTCAAATCGTATCACTGATATCTATATACCGTTTTGATCGTCCCGGCGTGCTGATCTCCGCAGCATATTCGTTCGTATGTTTCGAAGCCCGGTACATGGCGGAATCCGCGTAAACGATGACTGTATTGGTACCGTATTTGAACTTTTGGTTGATGTATCTTTCCATTGTCCCCTGTGCAATCGAATAGCCATCAGCTATTAACAATTTAAACTTTTTACGGTTGCATTTTTCCAAGACCTTTTAACATTTCCAAGCCTATTCATTTTCTATTCCAAAGCCTGCAAATATCATGCGTTTCCATACTCTTCACTGCACTTCTCTCACTCTCTCTTTCTTCCATCCCTCTTCCCTATAGCAAACTATGCACGTCTCCACCCTCCTCTGTCAAAACACGCACAGAAAAAAAAAGAAGGAAAAAAAGTCTATGTTTCAAATAAGTTATTTGTTAACCTAGATATCCTAGTGTTTCCTAGTGGTTGTGTAATATATTATATTTTATACGAAAATTATATAGAAGGTTTAAAGTTAAGTTGTATTTTATATATAGTTATAGTTTAATACATTAGTTTCTGTATAAAGGTATATTTTGTTCACTGAATATAATAAGTGCAGAGATAATTGTGTGTAAAGTATCTTACAATGTTATTGAATATAGAACATATACATATATCCTAGATTTTAAAGTCTTGGGCATAGCATGTAATCATTTAACATACTTAACTTTTACTTGAAAAAAAGGTATACCTTGTGGTACTGAGTCACGTGCTCATCATAGCTATTAAATAGAAGGAAGAAGCTTTGAATTTATACGTGTAGCAGTTTCGCTTCTTTAATTATTTTATATATTTAGTTATAATATATGAAGCTACAGTAGGTATCTATTTTAAAATAGTGGAACATAAGCATATATGTTTATACATTTAGTTATGTCGAGATCTTGGAATATGATTTGCATATGTATCTTGGTTTAAAAATGCATATAGTTTCATTTTTAGCATGTTTTAAATTATAACATGGGTTTCAAAATTTTCCTTTTTGAATATGGAGTGTGTGTGTGTGTGTATATAGATTTCTAGTTAATCTTTTATTCAGTTCCTCTAATATTATTGGAAAGCATAATATGTGTGTACTTAGATTTAACTAAGCCAAACCGTTACTCAAACTTTATATTTTAAGCTAGAAGTACATACACTTTATATTTTAACAGTCAGATCACCCAAGTGGCCAATTCGGTGCCAACGTTGACGTATATATGTGGGTTAGCTAGTGAGGGCATGGATTATATATGAGCTGTTGCTGTAGAGTTACATTATGTTTGTAAAAGTTAGTCGATTTAAAATCTTAAAATAGGTTAGTACATTTATATATGTTCTGAATCTATATGTATGTTATGTTTAAAAAAGGTTATATTTATTTTAAAACATTGATTTTAATGATATAAAGTTATATGTATATTTGATAACGGGTTTACGATGGAAGTTATAACGGCTGTGTGTGTGTGTGTATATATATATATGTATTGTTATATTAAATAAGTTATGTGGATATTGATTTTTAACAAATTCGCTAATACCATATATCTTCATCAATCCAGTTCTAATTTGATTCCGTCGATTCCTGTTATCAGCTTTGTCCGTCGTGTCGGTTTCCTCCATCTAATTGTATCCATCTATCATTGCTTTGGAATTCATAGCGATTTCATCGTCAAATCCTCTAGCCTCGAAAGGTGAGCAATCACTCACGATTAATATTCTTTTATTTATTAAATCTGATTTCCATTGAAACGACAATTGAAATATGCTGCTGTTATTTATTGCACTGTTATTTATGTATCGGTTCACTTTTGACATCTGACACCATTATCTGTTCATTATTTATGCGATGATAATACAGTTTGGTTGATAATTGATTGATCAATTGTTGTTTATATTGGATGTAAATTGTAATGTATAAAGTGATAAAAATTATGCAATTGAATTTGACGTAGGATAATAAAAATTTGAATCGACATATATGTTGAATTTGATTAGTTAAATATGACTCCTTTTAATTGTTAAATTAATTGACATGTAGAATAGTGATAATTACACTTTGAACCTTTGAACGTATATTGGATTAATTGTTGTAGCGTAAAATTGAAATTGAACGACAAGTGGAAAAACCGTAATGTAATAATCTTTAATCTACATGAAATGATAGTGTAGATTCTAGAAATAATTATATTAATTTGCACAAATAACAATGTAAATTAATACGATTATTTCGGGATTATTTGAATTAATTATTGAATTGATAATGGCTGTTGTTATTGCTTGTTTATTTACTTTGACACCATCCATGTTATCACACTGCAAGTTCCCTTTGTATGCTTTGAGTTTTGAATTGAATTGGAATCGGGTTGAAATGATAAATACCCAAATGAAATTGACTTAGGATAGAAAACTATATAAAAACGATTGGTCAATAATCTGATTTAAAAATAAAATAATGATTTTATTCGAGTAAAGAATAAGTTTTGAAATGAAGTTGGAAATTGAATTTTGAAAGGAAAATGTAAAGATTGAAATATGAAGCAACTATTAACATAGTAATTGATGAAAGAACGTTGTTTGAAATTTAATTATTTAAGAATTAAATTTGGAATTATTAATAAATAATTTAGAATTAGTAATAATTGAGTTTTGAAATTATTAAGTTTGAAATCATTTAATAATTAAATTTGGAATTATAATTTAGTTTGGAATGATAATTAAGTTTGAAATTATTAAGTTGAATTTATAACTAAGTGAAATGATCGAATAATTAGGTTTGAATTTATAATTAAGTCGAAATGATTAATTTTTGAAATTACTAAAAATTAGGATTGAAATTATGTAATAATTGAATGAGATTGAATTATTTGATAATTAAATGAAAATTGAATTCTTTGATAAGAAAAATTGATTTTCGGAATAAGGGAACTTGAACTTCGTTAATAAATAAAAATGGGTTTCTTTACTTATTAAGGTTTGGAAAATTATTTAAGTTAATAAGTGAAATTGAATTTCTTGACTTTGTAAAATTAGTTTCTTTATTAAGTGAGTTTTTGGTATTAGTAACTAAGTAAACGAATAAATGTAACTGTATTTCTTTAACAAGAGATAATTGTGTTTTATTGAAACAATCGTAAAGCTTGTAATTTAAAGAATTTGATTTGAAGAATTTAATTTAATCAAATCTGTAAGTTTTGATATAATGGATATGGACTTAAGTAATTGATTTAATGAATTGTAGATTTAATGTTAATTGTTTTAAATTGATAAATTAATGTAACGAATATTGAATGGAATCGATAAATGAATTTAGATTGGTTTGAATGTAAATTGAACCATTTTAAATGATTTCGGAATGAAATTTATATACGAACTTGAATCGATATGTGAATTGTTTAATAAAAGTTGAAATTGAATTATAAGATTTTGAAACGGGAAGTTGGAAGTTTTGAACGTAAACTTTGGAAATTGATTTAGAAAGATAAATGAAATGTTCATTTACGAATTGAAATTGAAATTGAATTTGATTTGGTTTGAAATTGACTAAATGACCAATCGGTGTAATAATTACGGAAGTTATTAAAGAAACTGGAATATTTTATGGATATACTCTCTATCTAAACCGAAAACCACTTTAATAACTATACACGGAGTGATGATCCAGAATGAAGTGGTTGGAATGATGTCCGTGTTGACTAAAGAAAGAGAACGATAATGGATAGCCTTGACACTTGTGTCAAATTGGAAATGACTAAAATCAGGAGCCGTGCCGGGCCAAATGGGGTTAGCCACCTCGAGCGAACACATTTCTTCGTAACTACTACTCATTACTTGTGATTGATTGGTGCACCCTCGGAATTTCAGGAGTGTTGTTTCGCGGTGTTGCGATCGCTGCGGCGATGCGTTCTCACCAGTCCCGATCAGGCGAACGGTAGTTTCACTACCTTGGGTATTGCCTCATGTGCCTTGTCATACTTGTATCCCTATATACGCGACCACTACGAATTTGTTTTGTGCTATACCTATGGAGTACTCCCTGATATCCCACTAGTTTACGGTGGAGTTTACAGTGCTGTATAGACTATGACATTTATATAAAAATGTGTTAAGGGGGATAATGGTAACGCCTTAACACTATTTTGATACCTTATATTACTGATAGACATTATCTATTTAGCGTACACTACTACATAGTAGATAGTTTAACGGATCCTTAGAGGATGGTGATTCCAACATCCTTTGAGTTACTTGTATTTCGATTGCTATTTCACTTGAGTTGGATTTATTGGTATGAGAATATTAATCCTGACTCGAGTGTTTTGTGTTTTGCTTTACGCTCGGGTCAGAATGAGAGTACCAGCTTTCGAGGCTCATCTTTGAAGTTGGAGCTTTCTTGAAGATCCAGCCATCTATTCTACTTTCAGTATTCGACGATTTCAGTGATGTATTCTGATTTGTACTTGATGTATCGTATTTTTCTTCTATTGTAAACTTTGATGTATCTTATATATTTTTATAGTAGCTTCATGAACTACTATCTCTTTTACTTCCGCTGCATACTATTACTCTGTGTCTGTGATTATGTGATTATTTATTTACTGTATATCTGAGATTTGCCAAATTTTAAATTAACAATTCGGTATTTTGAATTATTCAAGTCCGACGTGTGCGGATGCGAATAGTCTAAAATAGCGGGTCGTTACAGTTTTAAAGACTTAAGGATTTGTAATTATTAAGTTAACTAAATGGATAATTAATGACTTGGATTAATTAACTTGGTAATTAAGAGATTAAATTTATCTAAATAAGGTATAAGTTTATTAATTTAAGGTAAATAAATTGGTAATTAAAAAATCATTGATTAAATAAGGTTTAATTTTTAATTAATGATTAGCAATCAATTAATGAATTAATTGAGGAATAATTAATGAGTTATTAAGATTAATAAAAATGTAATTGATAATAAATCTTAGTTAATTACTTTAGGAAAAGTAATTAAAGAATTATAAATAGATAATGAAGGTCATTAACTAAGATTATGAGATAATCAATTAATGGGATTAATTTTAATAATTAATCAAATTATTTATTTAAGATAAGTGTAATTACTTAATGGAAGTAATTAAGGAACTAATTACTCATTGTAATTAATTCAGTTTAAGATGAATTGTTTAAGTTAATTAATTAAGTTTAATTAATTTAAATAATTATTTGCTGATGTGATAAGTATAATTACTTAGGGAAGTAATTAATGATAATTACTGGATGTAATTAACTGAATATGGTTTAATGATGAAAGTAATTGGAATGTAATTACTTTGCATAATTAATCAAGGGATTAATTTAAAGAAATTTAATCAAGAAATAATTAATTTATTTGATGGAGTAATTAAAGGTAGTTAATTACTGAATGGTATTAATCAGGGGTGATTAATAAATGTGATTTAATTAATATTAATTACTTAAGGTAATTAATATTAAAAGGATAATTAATTAAGATGGAATAGAAATCATTTATTAATATAATTAATGATGTAATTAAAGGATTAATCAATTAAGATCAATTAACCAATAATAAGAAATTAAAGAGAAATTAATTAGTGTAATTAAAGATTTAAGTAAATTAATTATAATTAATCAATTTAATAAATAATTAGAGGTTAATTTCTGTATTTAAGTTAAGGTTAACTAATTTGTGAAAATAAATTAAAGGATAATTACATGGATGTAAGAGTGACTAATTAAATTGAACAATTGGATGATGATAAATTGATGGACAATTAATTATAGATATATAAGCAAGATTTAAAAAGGTGAAGTAATTAATTCAATTTACTTTAAATTAATTAGAGATGATATAATTAATTTAATTCATTTTACATTAATTATAGCTGATATGATTGCTTATATATGGATTGATGATATTGTTTACTTTGAATGGATTGAGATCTCAAATATGAGATTAATGAATGCTATGAGATAGGTATGCTCTGATTTAAATATGATGATAATATGGATTATCTGTTATCTGTTTATATTGATATTGATTATCTATTATGATATTGTGAATTATCTATTTGTGTGTGTATATGGATAATTGAACTGAATTGTTTTAAACTTTAAAACAACTTGGCCTTAAAAGACACGTTTTGGATTTCGATGAGATCGGGATCGGGTTTCCATATTTGGACATCCGAAAACCATATCGATCCAAATTAATCGTTAAGTCGTAAATTGTAACGACCCGCCTTTTTGGACAGTTTAAACCGACGATCAAATTCCCATGCCGATTCCAAACCATTCAAAGGGCAGATGGTTATTGGGGTAAATAAGAAAAAAGAAGAAAGAGAAATAAAGGAAATGAAACAACACAGAATCTCGCAGCGGAACGATAAAATATAATAGTCAAATAAACAGTTCATGAAGCTGTTTACTATACCTTGATTATTATTTATACAACATTTATCAGAGTTATACATATACAACAGAACAATTAAAATAATGCAGCAGACAGCATGATGCACAGATAATAATAGTAATAGTGTACCAAATCTTCGTCTTCGTCCTCCAGAATAGATCTTCAAAAATCTGAAACTCAGGACTGACCCGAGCGTAATGAAAAGACAAAACACTCAAGTCAGGACTAAAATATCCTTATGAAAGTTAAATCAATCGTAAATAAATACGAGTGTGACGGCGTCAGAGATGTTTACGGGGTTTGACATCTCATATCCAGTGTCAACGTGCGTGCAATAACTTAAGAGATGTTACGGGATTTTCCATCTCTCAAGGATCCGTTAAACAATCTACTATGTAGTAATGTACGCTAAGTAGATACTGCCTATCAGTAATATAAAGTATCAAAATAGCGTTAAGGCGTTACCATAATCCCCCTTAACACATTTTTATAATGCCATAGTCTATACAGCACCGTAAGCCCCACCGTAAACTAGTGGTTATCAGAGGGTACCCCATAGGTATAACACAAAACCAAACGTAGTGGTCGCGAATAGGATAATCAGTATGACAAGGTACATGAGGCGATACCAACTAGGATACTAGTAGTTGCGTGATCCGGACTGATGTTGAACATAGCCAGCAGCTACCCCAACACCGCGAAACAACACTCCCAAATCAAGGGGTGCATCCAAATCGCATCACAAATGTAATAGATATGGTATCGAAGAAGTGTGTCCGCTAGAGGTGGCGAACCTCAATGGCCCGGCGCGGCTCCTGTTTTAGTCATGTCAGGGGTCATCCAATAATCGTTCTCTTTCTTCGGTCAACGCGTTCACCAAACCATCCACTTCATTCTGGATCAACACTCCGCGTATAATAGTTATTAAAGTGGTTTTCGGTATCGACAGAGAGTATGTCCATATCTGATCCCGGTCTCTTTAATAACTACGTATTATTACACCGTTGGGTCTTTTACATTTCAGATCGATTCATAATTGATATCAAAATATCATATTCGCTTCAAAATCAAATCCATTTCAAATATCATCATATCTATTCAAAATGTAAGATTCCGTTTCAAAATCATTTTCCGCATCAATCTCATTTCGATTTCAAAATCATTTCGAATTTCAATTTAGGTTGCAACTTCATTTAAACCAATTCGTATTTACATTCAAGATTTAAACATAAACATTTCACCTTATTTACCTATTTGAAATTTTAGAAAATAGTTTTAAGTAGTTTAAAAATAGTTTAAATGATTAAAATAGTTAAAAATACTTAAATCTTTAAAATGGATTTAAAATAGATTAAAATAGTTTAAGTATTTAAAAATGGTTTATATAACAGAGATATTTGGAAAACAAAATAAAACAGCTTCAAAACCAAACCATTTCAATTATAACTTCCCAATTCAAAACAAATTTCAATTTCCATTTTACTGATTTAATTTCGATTTCAATTCAAATCAATGTCAACTTTGACTTCAATTTATTCAATTTTATATTCACTTTCTATTAATTCAATTTCAATTTATATCGATTTAGAGCTTGGTTTTTCAAAATATCCATTTATAACACTTAACAAAATTATCCATCAATTTTCAAGTTTAAATCCAAATTTCAAATATGATTCAATTCCAAGCTCGACTACAAAATATCATTTTTATATCACTTTTACTTGGTAATATTCAAAGCTCGAATTAAGGTTAAATCTTTAAACAAATCAATTTTCGAAATTCAATCAAATCCCAATTTTTAATTTCAAAGTTTCGACTTATATTATTCAACAATTTCTTTTAACCAAAATTTATTTCAACATTCCAAACTCAATTTTTCGATAAATTTGATTTCTATAAATTTATTTCTATTTATAACTTTTAAATCCAAAACATTTAAATAAATTTCAAATCGACGATTTTTAAAATTATTAATTTAGCCAATTCGGTGTCCGTATATAATTTTCTATCCTATGGCCAAGTAATTACTTATTTCAATTAAATGTCAGGGATGAGTATATATTACTTAAACCAATCACAGTGTCATATGTATGCATAACAGTATATATAAGCAAATAAGCATCCAAATTATTTAAATATCAACCAATAACATCCATCAAAATACATCATCCAATAGACAATACAATTCATGGCAGTTTCATAGTTATCAATGTCAGGTAATTTAATCGCAATTCAATTTTTATTTCAGTTTAACTGTCAATTTAATTTTTCAACGGTTAATTCAAATGACAAAATATATAACAATTAAATTTTTATCAAACAATGACAAATAAAATCATAACACTTCATAATGTCAAATTTAACGAGCATAAAGATATTTAGTACGTTGTGAGCGTTATAAAACACTCACCTTGGTTTCAATGTAGTTCCAGCATTTTATTTCGAATAAAATTAAACGTGCGTTTAATTTTACCCGAAATTGTCACTAGCTCCTAACGGCTCCAATCCAGTTGCATTGCGTAGAGCTCGTCCATACGATTCCAACGCAAAATGTTTCGTCTCAATCGGACCTCGTATGAACAAGTTATAGCAGTTTAAAGATCAAACGAATTAATATAAATATAATTTACAATTTTAAACCACAGATCCATCATCACCGTTGATTCCTGCTCAAAGAAATCCAGGCCGTGACTTGTTTTCTTCCTCACGCGCGTTCATGCTCCAGAATATTTGCTTTGCCCAAGAACCCAAACAAGTAAACTAGGGTTTAATTATACTCCCTCCACGATCGCATCCAAGACGATCAACCAACGCCAAACGAACGAGCATCACAAGAGCCACCTGCGCCTGCCATGGGGTGGAGCTCGGCCCCCCTCTCTCTCTCGAAATGCATGCGAACAGCAGGCCGACGGCCGCCTAGCTCCAACCACACTGCTCCAAAACCCATCAACTCCATATGGATTGAAAGCTCTCTCCGAGCTCTTCGACTTTCGTGTTGAACACTTCGCGTGAATGCTTACGGATTGGAAGAAATTAGTGGAAGAAGTGGCGTGCGTTTCTGGCCTTAGAACTGTAGGAGGCGGCCATGAATAATGGGACTAGGCTTTTGCTGAAGAACGTGCCTTTATAAACAATTTTAATTATTATTTTAATATTAAATCCACTCATAAACCATTTTCTCAACGATCTCCAAACAACGAGTGTCGGCTGGCATTTCTAGACTTTACCCCGCATTCCGGACACAATGGAATAGGTTTCGAAAGCTAATTTGATCGTCTGTGCGAGTTATGGCAATAAACGATCGATTTTAAATTAAATCGATTAAACGAATTTCTAGGCGTTTTGGCTCGCCCCGGACAACCGATAAATCCGATTGACACGAAATTTGAAATCTTACAATAATATCACACTACGGATCCGATGAAACTGGATTCGTCAAAATCGAAGACTGTTTGAAAAATGACTATTTAACTCGTCAACTAAATATTAAAACAATTTCGATGCGTTTCGAGCTGCCATGGTCAAACGAAAACTCCGATTGCTACGAAAATTGAAATCCGATAATAACAAACTATTACGGATCCAATGGAACTAGTTTCGTCCAATTCTGAGACTGTTCAAAAATTGGCTATTTTTCAGTCGATAATTAAATATTAAAATATTCAATTTTCCCAAATAAATTTTAAATTCAGTTTTAAAAGTTCTATAACATCACTATGACTCCAATATGATAAAATAAAATTTTACAAATCATTTTTAATCATATTAAACCGTTATTCAATTATCCAATAAATTTCAATTTTTAAAATCTTATTAACTCTATTTCAAATCCCAATATAACTTACATTCACTTTGGAAACCAATTTGAATCATATTAAATCAAATTTCAATTATTCACTCTATTTTTATATATAAAATTTCAGTACCAAATTAATCATATCAAATTCGAAATTTAATTATTCAAACATTCGTAATATTAAATTTAAACAAATTTTATTATTCTTGAATCACTATCTTTTGAGATATTCAAAAACGAACTTCAAAATTTAACTTTTGAAACGAATTAAAATTATAGAACAACCATTTCCATTATGCGGTTATTCAATTCCCATTATTAAATTATTCAATAAATTCCAAATATTAAATTTAAACAATTTCGATTATCCAATAATTCATTATCTTTTGAAATATTGAAATTGAACTTATAAGATTCAACTTTTAAAACCAATTCACAATTTAGAACACTATTTTTATTTTACAGTTATTCAATTATTCAATAAGTTTTAAATATTTAATTTAAACAATTTACCTGTTCAATATTCAATATTTGATTTAAATAGATTTTACTTATCAATCAATTACTCTATTATACCCAATGGATTCAACATTTATTATTATTCCAAACGACTTACAATTTTTTTCTAACACTAAATCACGAAATCTTATTAAATTAGCTATTTTATTTATCGAGAATTTACGGGTCGTTACACTCTCCCCCACTCAAAACTTTTGGTCCCCGAAAAGGAAAAAGAAGGGAAAAGGAACTAAGTATAGAATTCAATATTAGATATATTTTATTCAAAGTTACCAACTTATAAAAAATTGAAATTCCATTTATAAAGTCATAACTACGCTTCCACTCAGTTACTCCGAACGGCTTTCTAACTTTAAAAGTTGGTTATCAAAACAAGTTATAAAAAAATATTTAAAAAAAAAACTTGAAATTTTTTCTAACACCCGGATTTACGGAAAATTTCGGCAGAGTTTCCTTTGCGCGGCTCGATCCAAAAAAAAATGACAGTATATATATCACAAATATACATCTCATCAAGTGATGAGGCATCCCGCAGGGAAAAAATGTAAAAGTACGGTATGTAATCCGAGATATGTACCTTATATATTATTAGCGAGCATAGACGGCTAATATAGCGCGAAAGCGAGCTCCAAATGCGAAGCAAGCGCAATCCGCACCTACTAAACACTCAACAAACCATGAGAAACATACATATATGAAAATAATATCAATATACATCATATAGAAACATAACAACTACATGTGCCAACATAGCAAATGCAACAAACAACAAATGCATCCACCAAATCAATTATCATCCAACTATCATCCAACGAATCCATAACCAGTCCATATAAATTCACTTCTGATTAATATTTGTTGACTTGGGTTTCAATTTTAATCACAGTTGATTCATTAACGTTGGATTTTTACTAACATTCTTTCTCAATTCAATTAGTTAACATTCGCTAATTTATATTTACATTAGTTCACTTCCAATTTGAATCAAATTAAATTCTATTTAAATTCATTTAACTTCCAATTTGATTTCAATAACTTATAGCTTTCAATTTCATTAACACTTAATGAATTATATATACAATCAACTAACAATCATATAACAACCAAATCATACCCAACATAACCAAATTTTTAATTTTACATTCAATTTGGTTTATCTCTTTTATATATATATACTGTTATATAATTTTAAAAGAATCATTTTATATTTGGCATCATATATTTCCAATATTAACTTTAATTAAGTCTGTAAGCCGTACATATATCATTCGTGAGCAATATCAATCTAACCGCTTATTCGATCACACAATTTCACTTCCAAACTAGTATCGTTCACCCGACTCTCTAGTGCGGACTCAGATTTGGTTCCTTGATTGGAAACTGTTACTCTCCTTGCATAGCCATATACTATGATAGAGAATTCCAAAATCAAATTAAAAATCCATATCCAGGGTTCGCCGTCGAAAATCGAGTGAAAAATCCTAACTTGGATCGATATAAATCATCTCGAAATTTTATTTTCGAATTTGGATCAAATCATTATGCAAATAAAAAAATATACGTACAATCTCACGTATTACCTTCCAATGGATTTCTATCCAATTTATCTATACTAAATTATTTTATTGACTTTTTTATATATATATTTTTCACTTAATTACCCACAATCCATTATTCAGTTAGTATATTCATTTCTTTACATAGCTTTTTTTTACATTGTCTTTTCTTAAACATCATATCAAAGAATTTGCTTACTCAAGTTAATTTTAAACATTCTATATAATTTAATTAAATTCAATTTCATTTTCCCATTTGATTCTTAGCTTTAAGAAATTCCTTTGTTTACATTTATTGCATATTCATAGTTTTAGTTAATACAAATTTATTTGTGGAACATTCTATTAATCATCACTTTAGTTTATAGTCATTCCATAAAAGTCTAACTTCTTATATATGACTTTCTTAGTTTACGGTTATCTCAAAGTTACAAATTCAATTTTTCTATGCCATTTATATTTATTTTCTATAACCAATTTACAAAAGATATTATACAATTCATTTGTCTTCTTTCTTAAGTTCACTTACTTGTTCCATTTATCCATTTATCATTTCATGTTATATTTAAGTATATATAAGTTTTATCACAATCAAAATTTTCCATTTATATACATTTTAATTCCCTTTTGAGTTTTACTTACTTGTATATTTCAATTACTTTCAGGTTTTGTTTATTTATACAATATCTCATTACATATCCAAAACATCATTTTAACTTTTAACATTTGATAAGTCTTGTTATATGTTATCAGAATGCAATTTTGGCATTATACAAATTTATAGAATTTCATTTTACTTATTTAGAATGTTCACAAATTTAATTTGTAAAAATCCTCTTTACCTTTCAACTTTAAGCTTTCTCAAACAATAGCTTAGGTATCTCAATCCTCTTATTTTATAAATTCTGGTTATTCACATTTCATTCAAATAATTTGAAAATTATTAATTAACAGAACTTAGAAATTTAAATGCCCGGTTCTTTTCAAATTGTTTGAAATAACATATACACTTATATATTTTTAAATATATCAGATCATACCTTTGGAGTTTAAACTAAAACCCATTTACCCAAAATAATTTCGAAGAAAAGCAAAGCTTTTTAGAAGTCTCCCCCACTTTGAGACTCGAAAATGAACGTCGATGATGCTGCGCAGTCATCACCGAAATTATTTTTCAGCGACAGAAGAGAGGATTACTGAATTCATTCTTTCCTTTAAAAATCCTTTCAAAATATTTCCATAAACAAATTTCAACTAATATTACTATATATTTCTTCAAAGCTTTGAAAACCATTTTTCAAAATCTCCGGGTCTTAAATTCAATATTTCCAATTTAAATCTATTTTAATTTATAAGTCACCTTTATAAAATATTCTTATAGGCATTTTTTCTTAAAACAATCCACAAGTTGTTTCATCATTGTTCATTTTGTAATTCGCCTTATTTATTAAATTACAATATCCAATTAATGATAATAACCAATATTTTCATTCCTAACAACCAGGTAAGCTAGATAAGTCACAATAATTTCTGAAAAAAATTTCTTTATATACAAAATATAATTAGAGCAGAATTATTTCATTTACCCAATTTCAAAACAATACCATGTCGAATTGTTCTATTCGAGTGTTTAGAGATCCCTATCAATGACGTTAATTACTCGTATTGACCAGAATCCATAAGCCAGTCAACAAATCAACCGACACAGTATAAAACATTTTATATCACTAACAAATACGCTCTCTCATATATATACACTCAGCGACTCATCATAGGATATTACTACCCTATTTATAAAGAGTCAGACCCCACAAAGCTAAGGTTATCGCTTAACCAAAGCTCTGATACCAACTGTAACGACCCTCCTTTTTGGACACTTTAAACCGACGATCAAATACCCATGCCGATTCCAAAACATTCAAAGGGCAGATGGTTATTGGGGTAAATAAGAAAAGAGAAGAAAGAGAAATAAAGGAAATGAAACAACACAGAATCTCGCAGCGGAACGATAAAATATAATAGTCACATAAACAGTTCATGAAGCTGTTTACTATACCTTGATTATTATTTATACAACATTTATCAGAGTTATACATATACAACAGAACAATTAAAATAATGCAGTAGATAGCATGATGCACAAATAATAAAAGTAATAGTGTACCAAATCTTCGTCTTCGTCCTCCAGAATAGATCTTCAAAAATCTGAAACTCAGGACTGACCCGAGCGTAATGAAAAGACAAAACACTCGAGTCAGGACTAAAATATCCTTATGAAAGTTAAATCAATCGTAAATAAATATGAGTGTAACGGCGTCAGAGATGTTTACGGGGTTTGGCATCTCATATCCAGTGTCAACGTGCGTGCAATAACTTAAGAGATGTTACGGGATTTTCCATCTCTCAAGGATTCGTTAAACTATCAACTATGTAGTAATGTACGCTAAGTAGATAATTCCTATCAGTAATATAAAGTATCAAAATAGCGTTAAGGCGTTACCATAATCCCCCTTAACACATTTTTATAATGCCATAGTCTATACAGCACCGTAAGCCCCATCGTAAACTAGTGGTTATCAGAGGGTACCCCATAGGTATAACACAAAACCAAACGTAGTGGTCGCGAATAGG
Source organism: Allium cepa (assembly GCA_030765085.1). Taxonomy (NCBI): domain Eukaryota; kingdom Viridiplantae; phylum Streptophyta; class Magnoliopsida; order Asparagales; family Amaryllidaceae; genus Allium; species Allium cepa. The sequence goes on from CM060928.1 coordinate 972,104,077, forward strand.
ATAATCAGTATGACAAGGTACATGAGGCGATACCAACTAGGATACTAGTAGTTGCGTGATCCGGACTGATGTTGAGCATAGCCAGCAGCTACCCCAACACCGCGAAACAACACTCCCAAATCAAGGGGTGCACCCAAATCGCATCACAAATGTAATAGATATGGTATCGAAGAAGTGTGTCCGCTAGAGGTGGCGAACCTCAATGGCCCGGCGCGGCTCCTGTTTTAGTCATGTCAGGGGTCATCCAATAATCGTTCTCTTTCTTCGGTCAACGCGTTCACCAAACCATCCACTTCATTCTGGATCAACACTCCGCGTATAATAGTTATTAAAGTGGTTTTCGGTATGACAGAGAGTATGTCCATATCCGATCCCGGTCTCTTTAATAACTACGTATTATTACACCGTTGGCTCTTTTACATTTCAGATCGATTTATAATTGATATCAAAATATCATATTCGCTTCAAAATCAAATCCATTTCAAATATCATCATATCTATTCAAAATGTAAGATTCCGTTTCAAAATCATTTTCCGCATCAATCTCATTTCGATTTCAAAATCATTTCGAATTTCAATTTAGGTTGCAACTTCATTTAAACCAATCCGTATTTACATTCAAGATTTAAACATAAACATTTCACCTTATTTACCTATTTGAGATTTTAGAAAATAGTTTTAAGTAGTTTAAAAATAGTTTAAATAATTAAAATAGTTAAAAATACTTAAATCTTTAAAATGGATTTAAAATAGATTAAAATAGTTTAGGTATTTAAAAATGGTTTATATAACAGAGATATTTGGAAAACAAAATAAAACAGCTTCAAAACCAAACCATTTCAATTATAACTTCCCAATTCAAAACAAATATCAATTTCTATTTTACTGATTTAATTTCGATTTCAATTCAAATCAATGTCAACTTTGACTTCAATTTATTCAATTTTATATTCACTTTCTATTAATTCAATTTCAATTTATATGATTTAGAGCTTGGTTTTTCAAAATATCCATTTATAACACTTAACAAAATTATCCATCAATTTTCGAGTTTAAATCCAACTTTCAAATATGATTCAATTCCAAGCTCGACTTCAAAATATCATTTTTATATCACTTTTGCTTGGTAATATTCAAAGCTCGAAATAAGGTTAAATCTTTAAACAAATCAATTTTCGAAATTCAATCAAATCCCAATTTTTAAATTTCAAAGTCTCGACTTATATTATTCAACAATTTCTTTTAACCAAAATTTATTTCAACATTACAAACTCAATTTTTCGATAAATTCGATTTCTATAAATTTATTTCTATTTATAACTTTTAAATCCAAAACATTTAAATAAATTTCAAATCGACGATTTTTAAAATTATTAATTTAGCCAATTCGGTGTCCGTATATAATTTTCTATCCTATGGCCAAGTAATTATTTATTTCAATTAAATGTCAGGGATGAGTATATATTACTTAAACTAATCACAGTGTCATATGTATGCATAACAGTATATATAAGCAAATAAACATCCAAACATTTAAATATCAACCAATAACGTCCATCAAAATACATCATCCAATAGACAACACAATTCATGGCAGTTTCATAGTTATCAATGTCAGGTAATTTAATCGCAATTAAATTTTAATTTCAGTTTAACTGTCAATTTAATTTTTCAACGGTTAATTCAAATGACAAGCTATATGACAATTAAATTTTTATCAAACAACGACAAATAAAATCATAACACCTCATAATGTCAAATTTAATGAGCATATAGATATTTAGTACGTTGTGAGCGTTATAAAACACTCACCTTGATTTCAATGTAGTTCCAGCATTTTATTTCGAATAAAATTAAACGTGCGTTTAATTTTACCCGAAATTTTCACTAGCTCCTAACGACTCCAATCCAGTTGCATTGCGTAGAGCTCGTCCATACAATTCCAATGCAAAAAGTTTCGTCTCAATCGGACCTCGTATGAACAAGTTATAGCAATTTAAAGATCAAACGAATTAATATAAATATAATTTACAATTTTAAACCACAGATCCATCATCACCGTTGATTCCTGCTCAAAGAAATCCAGGCCGTGACTTGTTTTCTTCCTCACGCGCGTTCATGCTCCAGAATATTTGCTGTGCCCAAGAACCCAAACAAGTAAACTAGGGTTTAATTCTACTCCCTCCACGATCGCATCCAAGACGATCAACCAATGCCAAACGAACGAGCATCACAAGAGCCACCTGCGCCTGCCATAGGGTGGAGCTCGCCCCCCCCCCTGTTGAATATGCGCTTTGTGCTATATGATTTTTGTTTGATGATAATAAACATATATACATTCATATAAATGTATTTGGTAATGTACTATTTTATTTTTCATAGTTTAAATAAATATTTGTTGAATAAAATTAAATTTCACAGAATTTGAATTTGAATTCAAACAAAACAAGTTAAACAGATTTTGAATTCAAACAGAAATTTTATTCAAACAAATATTTTGTATAGTATGTATTTGGTTAGATAAATATCTGTTGAATAAAATAAATTACACGGAATTTGAATTTGAATTCAAACAGAACAAGTTACACAGTTTTTTGAATTCAAACGAATATTTTATTCAAACGAATATTTATTACAAACTTGAATAGTACAAATTCATGCTCTCACTATACATATACATTTTTTGATTACAATCACATCACATTTACATTGATAACCTCACTACATATCACTCACACTCGTATTTTTGTCATCAACTGCATTCCGGTTTGAATCCAGCATCTGAGCAATCTGCAAAAATATAAACTAACGCAGTAAAATTGAAAAAGAAATATTTTTGCAATTCAAAAATAAAATATGGTTTTTGAAAATAATATTTGCCTCAGTTATTTGGGTTGTTCGTCATCATTTAAATTTGAATTCATCATACACGAACAACTTGTGACATACACAGTGTATCACTGTATATGCCACAAGGCCGTGCACACCGATATATACACTTGATAATGCTACAGGGACAGGTGAGCACAGGTCAAACCCAAATGCAAAGCCGGGTTCAACGCACGTGCAATATATTTAAAATCACGACACAAGCGCAAGGTCAAACCCGAGCTGCAAAACTGGGTTCAACACAGGGCAGGTGCACAGTTACAACCAACTACATGCAAGAGGCAACAAAGACAAATCAGTAGCATGCTAACGAATTATCAAACTTTATCAAACAATGGCAAATACTGCAATGACTACTGCAAGTTTCAGAAAACACCACTGAACCATCAATTATGACAAAATACAGGTGCAAGTGAATCAGATGTCAATGAAGCACGCAAACTGCAGTATACAAGTCACAAGACCATCATGCAGTTTGCTGTGGTACAAGCTCAAGTCAGAACAAACAGTGGCAAACTACACAACTAGATCAAAGTACAACATACACTACAATGAATACAGCAAGCATGCAACAGAGGTCAAGCATATATAGATATGCAATGACAAAGTGGATCAAAATGAGACATACACAAATATATCAACTCATACATGAACAACAAGTTTTGCAGTGATACAAAACAAGTTCGACAGGCAACATGATCAAAAGTTCAGTGCCACAACAATCATGACAACAGCAATACATTATCATGAAGACCAAAATTCATCAGTGAAGCCAAAGCATCTTACAGATGAACAAAATGACCAAGTGCAACAACTCAAGATTTCAATAACTACAACATGTATGCAGCATCGAGTCAGGCATGAAAAGAACACAGTGAAGAGACCAAAATGCACATAGGCCACCAGTGAAACAACTTATACACAAGATGAAGTGAATCAAGTCAGTAAAGATGAATGCACATTGCAAGCTACAGTTCAATGCAGACTGCATAATGATCCAAACAACAACAAGCAATTATGCCACCAAGATCAACAATGTCAAGTCAATCAGGCAGCAATGATGAAAGTGTGCAAGTGCAACACAGTTGCAAACAACAAGACAGTGAACAATGAAGTAATGCAATGCTCAAAAGACATAGTACACAAGCCTGCAACTTCAATCCAATTTATTCTTTTAATACAACTGCAATGCGACCAGATTTTCATATCAAACAAGTGCAGACTCGACAATGTTCACAAATGCAAAAGAACAGTGAAGCATGTACAAACTGTAGTGAATACAGACAGTAAACCAAGCTTCACAATAAACATCTCATGAATATAAGATGTCGAAGCCAGCAGTATCAATGACAGTATGCACAGAAGCACAATCCAGTTCAAAATCAACATCATCAAAATTGATCAACACCGTGTGTTACTGAACAAAGTCCAGCATAAACAAAATCAACATCGCAAGCTAATCAAGTGTTCAAAACCGTGGTAGTCAAGAAAATCATCACAACAACAAGTCGAAGTCCATCAGAAATTCACAAAAACAAATCATGTGCAGAAGTCACAATTGAACCAAGTCAGTATGTTGAACAAGTCAGAAATGTGGTGGTAAAGAAATCAACAAAGCCGTGGTTATCACGAAAGTAAATTTTAAAGCCGTGTCAATCAAGCAATCGAGGATTTACACGAATGAATTGGTCAAGGAAAAATCACGAGCATCCAAGTATAATCGAATGGCCGAAGCACAAAATTGACAAATTCAAATAAATATATACGATCGAAGATTCAGGAAATTAAACGCATATATATAACCCAATCATCATCGGCAATCAATGCATCGAATTCCAGAAAGCACAAAATCAGTAAAAGCAAAAGCATTACATACCGAGCAAGAAAGGAATTCGATCAACAATCAAGCCGAGCAACGCAATCTCAAAGTCAACAATCGATCATCAGAAATCGAGCACAAGCAAGAGCCGAAACTCCCAATTTGGATCGCAAGCCCTAACTGGATCAAAAGGGAACGAAGCCCTAACTGGAACGAAGCCGCCATTGTTTCTCACGAACAAATAGAAGGGAACGGGTTGAAAGAATAGTGGGCCGATCCTTAAAAATAAAAAGGGGGTTTTGTTTTTGTTTTAAGGCTTTTATTAATATTGTTTTTAGAGTTATTGTTTTTAATTTATTGTTTTTTTATTTTACGAACCAAAAAGTTAGTAAATCACCACCTAGGTTAGGTAGTGTCAGATTGTCTATTTTGAATTAGTTCAGTGAGCAGGGAGTGCGAGTTTGCAAAGCTCGATAGGCGGGAGCAGTGTTTGCGAGTAAGCGAAACTCTATAGGCGGGAGCAGGGTGTGCGAGTCTAGTAGAGTGTTTGTGAGCGGGAGCAAAAGGGTCTGCGAGTCTAGTAGAGTTGTTGTAAGCGTGATACTGTTTAATTCTAATAGAAACCTGTGAATGCAGCAGTAGGCAGGGGTTGCCGAAGCTGGGTAAATTTTGTGTGTGATTTACTTTTCAGCATATTTATTTCTGCAGTTTATTTCTGTGTTTAAATCGAGAAAATTTGCTATAACCCTATTCACCCCCCCCTCTAGGGTTAATCTAGATCCTACAAGTGGTATCAGAGCGAGGTTTATATTTTTTAACTCTAGAGTCATGAGTCTACAAAATAATGCTTTTTCTGAGGGGCAATCTATTGCTAGGCCACCCATGTTTAACGGGAACGATTATGCTTATTGGAAAGTTAGGATGAGTATTTATCTTAGTTCCGTAGATTATGATGTTTGGGATATTATTGAAACTGGCTATAAACCTCCTACTATAATCGTTGGTGGTACTGAGATTCCTAAACCTAAGGATAGATGGGATGCAAACGATAAGAAATTGAAAACGACAAATGCTAAAGCCATGAATGCTTTGATATGTGCTCTTGATAAAAATGAATTTAATAGAATTTCTCATTGTACAACAGCACAGGAAATATGGCATACTTTGGAGGTGACACACGAAGGAACTTCTCAAGTCAAGGAGTCTCGGCTAGCCCTATTTAGCAATGAATACGAAAACTTTGTAATGGACAAAGACGAGAGCATAAAGGATATGTTTGGACGCTTTTCAACCTTGGTATACAATGCTAGAGCGCTTGGGAAGGTATTCACTGAGGTAGAGCTTGTGCGGAAGATACTACGAGTTTTACCAATGAACTTTGAGGCAAAAGTCACAGCAATCCAAGAATCAAAAGATCTGAGCAAACTAAGCATGGAGGAGTTGATTGGCAACCTGATGACATATGAGCTTGAGTTAAAAGCAAAGGAAGAACGCAACAACTCCGAACCAAAGAAGAAGATGATTGCTTTAAAAAGTAAAGAAGAAAGCGATGAAGAAGATCCAATTGAAGAGCTTGCAATGGCTGTCAATAATCTTAGAAGATGGTCTAGATTCAAGCCACGCAAGAAGAAAACCAAGGGCAATAGGTCAAAAGATTCCGAAAATTCCGATAATGAACTGATATGTTATAACTGCAACAAGCCTGGCCACATCAAACCAAAATGCCCACTTCTCAAAAACAACAAAGAAAAGAAAAGGCGAAGAAGGTATTTGCAGCGACTTGGGATGATGAAGAAGGAGAGGAAGCTTCGGATAGCAGCCCAGAGGAGGCTAACTTGTGTTGCATGGCAAAATCAGAATCAGAAGCAACCTCCGACGAATCTAGTGAGGCAGGTGAGTTTTCTTATAAAGAACTTGTTTTTATGTGTTCTGATCTTACTAAGGTAGTGGATACTCTTGAATCTAAAATTGAAAAACTGAAATCTGATAGGAGAGAATTTGCTCGTGAAAATTTTAGGTTAAAAACTGAACTTGAAAATATTCAAAACCTAGAATGTAACCAATGTAAAATTTTAGATTCGGAACTATCAAAAATTAGGAATAACTCTGAGAATCTTGAAAAAGAAAACTTAAGTCTTAAAGAAAACATTGACACTAGAAAAAAGGACTTTATAAATCGATGCACCTCACTTGTCGCTGAAAATTCAACATTGAAAACCAAAGTCCAAAATCTTGAGAAATCTTTGAATAACTTTTCAAGAGGCGAAAAATCTTTCAACATGCTATTGGGAAATCAAATTTTTGCTAACAATAGAAAAGGACTAGGTTTTGGAAAATCACAAGATGATGATAAAGGTAAAAGTGCTGCTCGATCTGAAATAATTGGAAATCATGTTGAAAATCATAGTCATAGGAACACAAAATTTAATCAAGTCAATTTAATGAGCACGTTTTGTAGAGAATTTGGACATAATCGAAATAATTGTTGGTATAAACCCAAACACGTGAAAACTATACCAATTTGGGTTAGGCACAAATATAAAATCTTTGAAAGTCAAACAAATTTGGGTGCCAAAAGGAACATGTATAAATAGCTTTGAGTCTCCAAAAACAGATTTTTCATATTCTGCCACTAACAACAATGGACCTATAAAAACAAATAGGTCACATAAATCTTTTATCGTGTAGGTGTGGTGGCAGGCTAAGGAACAACAACAGTGTTCTCTGGATTTCGGCTGTTCCAGAAGCACAACGGGCGACAAAACAAAGTTCCTTAGCCTAGTATAAAGGTGACAGAATCACAATGGGCAACCACGAAAAATTATCGTAAAGGTAAAACAGGTAATTGTTTTTTAAATGTGATTATCTGCACCATACTCTAAATTAAAATCAGCCAATATTGAGATGAACAAAAGATGATGATTTTGATGCTATGATTTTTTTTTAAAAATAATGACTAACCATCTTTAAATAGAATTACTTGGAGTAATTATGATGGTTGACTGATTTGGACTTAATTGATATGATTTTTTGCCTTGTTCTTATTTATGACATTAATTTGTGCTTAATTGATGACCAACCAGATTTTAAATTTTTGAACTAATTTATATAAATTTGTTCAGTCAAATGCTGGTTACTCATGCTACACGTAGATACATTGGTTCTGACATTTTGATCACTGCTTATAAATTTGCACGATTTCAAATTCATAAAAAAAGGATTTTAAGAAATTGTTTTTGAAATAATTATGGTGTTGATTGACTGTTGATTACTCATGAAAATAATTGTTTATCCTCTGGTTTCTGAATTTATCATCATGATATTTATTTTGAGTGTTAACACGGCTTAAATTCAAAATTCAAAAGAATGATGTTTTTGAAATTTTTGGGTGCACATCTCATGGTTTGATTCAATAAGTGAATATTGAGTGAAATTTAAATTCAGATGCAGATTACACTGGTAATATAGTTGATAGAAAAATTATTAGTGTAACGTGATTAATTTGTGAAACATTTATTTGCTGCATCGTTTTTTTAAAAAGAAAATATCTGCATATTTTTCACTTGAAATAATTTTCAAATAGCAGAAAATTTTCTTATAAAACTCCCCTCAAGAAATCATGTTTGACCATATTTACAGCTTAATTATTTTTGAAAAATTGATTTTATAATTTTTAATTTGATTTTAAATGACAAGTTTGACTAATCTGACTCCCTTTGATTATCGAAAAGATAAATAGTGATTGAAAAAGAGATAAGTGTTGATATTTATCATATATTATAACTCGAGAAAGTATAATTAAAAATTTCTTTAGAATTTCATAACAAGAGTTATAAAAACTTTTTGTTGGATAATAATTCCATGACCATTTCTATTTCTGTCATCTTTCTATCGAATATCACTCATCAAAATCATATTTAATATGTAAATTTATGGTAGTTTACAAAGGAAATCATTTGTTCTTCAATATCTTTAAATCGGTGAAGGAAATTATTTGTGCTTCAATTTCTTATATTCAGCAATTAAAAATAAATATCCAAAGTATTCACTCTCATTTAAAAGTCCTCACGGTCATGCATGGGTGAATTAGTTGGATTTTTGATTATGTGCTTCCATGCTCATTTAAAAGTCCTCACGGTTATGCATGTATGGAACGCATATTAAAAATAATTGATTTAATAGACAAGTTGATTCTAATCCCATTTAAAAGTCCTCACGGTCATGCGTGGTTAGAAGATACTTGATTTCATTTTTTTAAAATTAAATTGGAATACTACTAATCTCATTTAAAAGTCCTAACGGTTATGCATGGTTAGTAGATATTCAAATTTCCAGAAATAAATATACCACAAATAGACATATCTATATGAATTTTTGATGATTCTATCTCCATCACTTCTGAAAGTGGAATATGCGTTTGACAAGGGTAATTATGATTTTTGTTTGAGTTTTATTGAAATTTGATATTTATATTTAATTGAGTTAAATGTTTGATTCATGTCTATCACTTCATCCCTATTTTTATAACACTGTTATTCTTTTGCTGATAACAAAAGGGGGAGAGAAAAGTTAAGATTTTGTCAAATAGAATCAAGCAAAGGTGTCAAATAGAATCAAGCAAAGGTCAAATAACTTTCAATTTGCATATAGGCTAATTTACATATTTTTATTTGTATGCATATATATAGGGGGAGCCATATATGTAGGGGGAGTATCACATATAAAGGAAGCATTCAAATAGGGGGAGCAAATGAAATTATCAAATACATTTAATATATTCAAAATCTTAAATATATGTTTGTTATCATCAAAAGGGGGAGATTGTTGAATATGCGCTTTGTGCTATATGATTTTTGTTTGATGATAATAAACATATATACATTCATATAAATGTATTTGGTAATGTACTATTTTATTTTTCATAGTTTAAATAAATATTTGTTGAATAAAATTAAATTTCACAGAATTTGAATTTGAATTCAAACAAAACAAGTTAAACAGATTTTGAATTCAAACAGAAATTTTATTCAAACAAATATTTTGTATAGTATGTATTTGGTTAGATAAATATCTGTTGAATAAAATAAATTACACGGAATTTGAATTTGAATTCAAACAGAACAAGTTACACAGTTTTTTGAATTCAAACGAATATTTTATTCAAACGAATATTTATTACAAACTTGAATAGTACAAATTCATGCTCTCACTATACATATACATTTTTTGATTACAATCACATCACATTTACATTGATAACCTCACTACATATCACTCACACTCGTATTTTTGTCTTCAACTGCATTCCGGTTTGAATCCAGCATCTGAGCAATCTGCAAAAATATAAACTAACGCAGTAAAATTGAAAAAGAAATATTTTTGCAATTCAAAAATAAAATATGGTTTTTGAAAATAATATTTGCCTCAGTTATTTGGGTTGTTCGTCATCATTTAAATTTGAATTCATCATACACGAACAACTTGTGACATACACAGTGTATCACTGTATATGCCACAAGGCCGTGCACACCGATATATACACTTGATAATGCTACAGGGACAGGTGAGCACAGGTCAAACCCAAATGCAAAGCCGGGTTCAACGCACGTGCAATATATTTAAAATCACGACACAAGCGCAAGGTCAAACCCGAGCTGCAAAACTGGGTTCAACACAGGGCAGGTGCACAGTTACAACCAACTACATGCAAGAGGCAACAAAGACAAATCAGTAGCATGCTAACGAATTATCAAACTTTATCAAACAATGGCAAATACTGCAATGACTACTGCAAGTTTCAGAAAACACCACTGAACCATCAATTATGACAAAATACAGGTGCAAGTGAATCAGATGTCAATGAAGCACGCAAACTGCAGTATACAAGTCACAAGACCATCATGCAGTTTGCTGTGGTACAAGCTCAAGTCAGAACAAACAGTGGCAAACTACACAACTAGATCAAAGTACAACATACACTACAATGAATACAGCAAGCATGCAACAGAGGTCAAGCATATATAGATATGCAATGACAAAGTGGATCAAAATGAGACATACACAAATATATCAACTCATACATGAACAACAAGTTTTGCAGTGATACAAAACAAGTTCGACAGGCAACATGATCAAAAGTTCAGTGCCACAACAATCATGACAACAGCAATACATTATCATGAAGACCAAAATTCATCAGTGAAGCCAAAGCATCTTACAGATGAACAAAATGACCAAGTGCAACAACTCAATATTTCAATAACTACAACATGTATGCAGCATCGAGTCAGGCATGAAAAGAACACAGTGAAGAGACCAAAATGCACATAGGCCACCAGTGAAACAAATTATACACAAGATGAAGTGAATCAAGTCAGTAAAGATGAATGCACATTGCAAGCTACAGTTCAATGCAGACTGCATAATGATCCAAACAACAACAAGCAATTATGCCACCAAGATCAACAATGTCAAGTCAATCAGGCAGCAATGATGAAAGTGTGCAAGTGCAACACAGTTGCAAACAACAAGACAGTGAACAATGAAGTAATGCAATGCTCAAAAGACATAGTACACAAGCCTGCAACTTCAATCCAATTTATTCTTTTAATACAACTGCAATGCGACCAGATTTTCATATCAAACAAGTGCAGACTCGACAATGTTCACAAATGCAAAAGAACAGTGAAGCATGTACAAACTGTAGTGAATACAGACAGTAAACCAAGCTTCACAATAAACATCTCATGAATATAAGATGTCGAAGCCAGCAGTATCAATGACAGTATGCACAGAAGCACAATCCAGTTCAAAATCAACATCATCAAAATTGATCAACACCGTGTGTTACTGAACAAAGTCCAGCATAAACAAAATCAACATCGCAAGCTAATCAAGTGTTCAAAACCGTGGTAGTCAAGAAAATCATCACAACAACAAGTCGAAGTCCATCAGAAATTCACAAAAACAAATCATGTGCAGAAGTCACAATTGAACCAAGTCAGTATGTTGAACAAGTCAGAAATGTGGTGGTAAAGAAATCAACAAAGCCGTGGTTATCACGAAAGTAAATTTTAAAGCCGTGTCAATCAAGCAATCGAGGATTTACACGAATGAATTGGTCAAGGAAAAATCACGAGCATCCAAGTATAATCGAATGGCCGAAGCACAAAATTGACAAATTCAAATAAATATATACGATTGAAGATTCAGGAAATTAAACGCATATATATAACCCAATCATCATCGGCAATCAATGCATCGAATTCCAGAAAGCACAAAATCAGTAAAAGCAAAAGCATTACATACCGAGCAAGAAAGGAATTCGATCAACGATCAAGCCGAGCAACGCAATCTCAAAGTCAACAATCGATCATCAGAAATCGAGCACAAGCAAGAGCCGAAACTCCCAATTTGGATCGCAAGCCCTAACTGGATCAAAAGGGAACGAAGCCCTAACTGGAACGAAGCCGCCATTGTTTCTCACGAACAAATAGAAGGGAACGGGTTGAAAGAATAGTGGGCCGGTCCTTAAAAATAAAAAGGGGGTTTTGTTTTTGTTTTAAGGCTTTTATTAATATTGTTTTTAGAGTTATTGTTTTTAATTTATTGTTTTTTTTATTTTACGAACCAAAAAGTTAGTAAATCACCACCTAGGTTAGGTAGTGTCAGATTGTCTATTTTGAATTAGTTCAGTGAGCAGGGAGTGCGAGTTTGCAAAGCTCGATAGGCGGGAGCAGTGTTTGCGAGTAAGCGAAACTCTATAGGCGGGAGCAGGGTGTGCGAGTCTAGTAGAGTGTTTGTGAGCGGGAGCAAAAGGGTCTGCGAGTCTAGTAGAGTTGTTGTAAGCGTGATACTGTTTAATTCTAATAGAAATCTGTGAATGCAGCAGTAGGCAGGGGTTGCCGAAGCTGGGTAAATTTTGTGTGTGATTTACTTTTCAGCATATTTATTTCTGCAGTTTATTTCTGTGTTTAAATCGAGAAAATTTGCTATAACCCTATTCACCCCCCCCCCCCTCTAGGGTTAATCTAGATCCTACACCCCCCTCTCTCGAAATGCGTGCGAACAGCAGGCCGACGGCCCCCTAGCTCCGACCACACTGCTCCAAAACCCATCAACTCCGTATGGATTGAAAGCTCTCTACGAGCTCTTCGACTTTCGTGTTGAACACTTCGCGTGAATGCTTACGGATTGGAAGAAATTAGTGGAAGAAGTGGCGTGCATTTCTGGCCTTAGAACTGTAGGAGGCGGCCACGAATAATGGGACTAGGGTTTTGCTGAAGAACGTGCCTTTATAAACAATTTTAATTTTTTTTTTGAATTACCTAGAGAACCAAGCTTCGCTTGTAAACTCTAGGGAAGTATGTGCCTGCCAAACACATACTTTGAGTACTTGTTACAGGGTTGTCAGTTTCGGGGCTCGAACTCGTGACCTTCGATCACGCAGTCCGGACCATCAACCAACCGCGCCAGCCCTGTTGGCTAAACAATTTTAATTATTATTTTAATATTAAATCCACTCATAAACCATTTTCTCAACGAACTCCAAACAACGCGTGCCGGCTGGCGTTTCTAGAGTTTACTCCGCGTTCCGAACACAATGGAATAGGTTTCGAAAGCTAATTTGATCGTCTGTGCGAGTTATGGCAATAAACGATCGATTTTAAATTAAATCGATTAAATGAATTTCTAGGCGTTTTGGCTCGCCCCGGACAACCGGTAAATTCGATTGACACGAAATTTGAAATCTTACAATAATATCACACTACGGATCCGATGAAACTAGATTCGTCGAAATCGGAGACTGTTTGAAAAATGACTATTTAACTCGTCAACTAAATATTAAAACAATTTCGATGCGTTTCGAGCTGCCACGGTCAAACGGAAACTCCGATTGCTACGAAAATTAAAATCCGATAATAACAAACTATTACGGATCCAATGGAACTAGTTTCGTCCAATTCTGAGACTGTTCAAAAATTGGCTATTTTTCAGTCGATAATTAAATATTAAAATATTCAATATTCACAGATAAATTTTAAATTCAGTTTTAAAAGTTCTATAACATCACTATAACTCCAATATGATAAAATAAAATTTTACAAATCATTTTTAATCATATTAAACCGTTATTCAATTATCCAATAAATTTCAATTTTTAAAATCTTATTAACTCTATTTAAAATCCCAATATAACTTACATTCACTTTGGAAACCAATTTGAATCATATTAAATCAAATTTCAATTATTCACTCTATTTTCATATATTAAATTTAAATATCAAATTAATCATATCAAATTCGGAATTTAATTATTCAAACATTCGTAATATTAAATTTAAACAAATTTTATTATTCTTGAATCACTATCTTTTGAGATATTCAAAAACGAACTTAAAAATTTAACTTTTGAAACGAATTAAAATTATAGAACAATAATTTCCATTATGCGGTTATTCAATTCCCATTATTAAATTATTCAATAAATTCCAAATATTAAATTTAAACAATTTCGATTATCCAATAATTCATTATCTTTTGAAATATTGAAATTGAACTTATAAGATTCAACTTTTAAAACCAATTCACAATTTAGAACACTATTTTCATTTTACAGTTATTCAATTATTCAATAAGTTTTAAATATTTAATTTAAACAATTTACCTGTTCAATATTCAATATTTGATTTAAATAGATTTTACTTATCAATCAATTACTCTATTATACCCAATGGATTCAACATTTATTATTATTCCAAACGACTTACAATTTTTTTCTAACACTAAGTCACGAAATCTTATTAAATTAGCTATTTTATTTATCGAGAATTTACGGGTCGTTACACTCTCCCCCACTCAAAACTTTTGGTCCCCGAAAAGGAAAAAGAAGGGAAAAGGAACTAAGTATAGAATTCAACATTAGATATATTTTATTCAAAGTTACCAACTTATAAAACAATGAAATTCCATTTATAAAGTCATAACTACGCTTCCACTCAGTTACTCCGAACGGCTTTCTAACTTTAAAAGTTAGTTATCAAAACTAGTTATAAAAAAAAATTAAAAAAAAAACTTGAAAAATTTTCTAACACCCGGATTTACGGAAAATTTCGGCAGAGTCTCCTTTGCACGGCTCGATCCAAAAAAAAATGACAGTATATATATCACAAATATACATCTAATCAAGTGATGAGGCATCCCACAGGGAAAAATTGTAAAAGTACGGTATGTAATCCGAGATATGTATCTTATATATTATTAGCGAGCATATACGGCTAATATAGCGCGAAAGCGAGCTCCAAATGCGAAGCAAGCGCAATCCGCACCTACTAAATACTCAACCAACCATGAGAAACATACATATATGAAAATAATATCAATATACATCATATAGCAACATAACGACTACATGTGCCAACATAGCAAATGCAACAAACAACAAATGCATCCGCCAAATCAATTATCATCCAACTATCATCCAACGAATCCATAACCAATCCATATAAATTCACTTCTGATTAATATTTATTGGCTTGGGTTTCAATTTTAATCACAGTTGATTCATTAACGTTGGATTTTTACTAACATTCTTTCTCAATTCAATTAGTTAACATTCGCTAATTTATATTTACATTAGTTTACTTCCACTTTGAATCAAATTAAATTCTATTTAAATTCATTTAACTTCCAATTTGATTTCAATAACTTATACGGCTTGAACCGGACCCAAATCGCATTCGGGGTCCTCTTTGCTTAGCCGGGTTAAAAGGGTCGCAAGACTGCGGTGTTCATGTTGCCTTGAGAGAGTAAGTTATTCTGGGGTCTCGAGCATTGGAACCGCCAGGAACTCGAACTCGCTTAAGCCCGGCTAGAGAGCCATGCCTTCTCAATCGGCGCAACCCAATTTTTGTTTTTCAAGTTTCTAATTGAATTTGGTTCTATTTTGAATCTCAAAAAAAAATACTAAGAAAAATTCCCCCTTGCCACCCCAGTAAAAACATTGGCCTCAGCTTAGTGTGAAGAGGGGACTCGACGTCGCTACCAAGTGACTTTCCGCAATAGCCAAGCAACTGCCTAAGATCAAATATTTCGTCACGAAAGAATCATACGAATCAAGGTGGGTTTTCAGGTTCTGTTCTCTTGTCTATTTCTAGTATCTTTTCTTTTTCGGGAAAAAACTTGTCGATTGCTAATATGGATTCGTGGAATTTCCATTTTTGAATTGCGTTGGGGGAAATCTACCAAAGCTAGGCAGATAGATAGACTCCTTTCCCGCTGCTAAGGGAGAGCAAGAAACGAAATCAAATGATTTGATTGTTTTTTCACCAACGCCCGGGTACTAAGAGTCAAGGGCTGTCTGAGGGCCTTTCACTTGCGACTGCTGCCCCAAAGAACATCCAAAGTTTGACTCGTCCTGGTTTAAGACATTCAAGCGCTCTTTCAACCTCAACCGCTAGGTCTTCGATACGCTTTGAGAGCAGTAAAAGCCTATCTCTAATTCAAAAGGGCTTATGCACTCCACTTTCCACAAGATGTAAAAGAAAGGGCCAAGCTATAAGCCTTCAGATTTTATCACTCTAAAGAGTAACATAATATTGTTACTTATTTAACTGGAAGAATTGATACGTCTTTCCCAGTTGGTTGAATTTCTTCCCTTTCTCCTTTTCCCATGATACGCATACGCCCGAGGCTGCTACGCTGGTGCTGCCAGCTTTTCTTCTCATTTGAGAGTGAGAGGCTTCCTCCCGTATCGAAAGCGTAGGCAGGTATCCATTCATTTCTTCTCGACATTTCTTCTTCTATTATAAAGAACTCGCTTACCTTTATTTAGCTTGTTTGACTTGCTAAGAAACTGGAAGAGTCAAATAGAAACAACAACTTTCAACCTTACAGAAGGCCCAATACTTAATAAACTTACTTGAGGTTGAGTCGTCGATTTCACTTTCTTGTTGACTTGCGAGTGAGCTGAAGGGAGAGTCGCAACTATGAACAGGAGCTAGCTACTCCTTTTCTATATCGTTATATGACCTATCTCAGAAGCAAAGGAGCTAACTATACTATAGTTACCTTAAGGCTCCCTGCGGGCGCGCCAGTGAAATAAGTCAAGTAAGTATAGATATTAGGCGAATCCCCTAATGGAAAATGAAGGAACTCTTGCTTCTTTTCGCTAATAAGTGCTCTATCGCCCTATCTTACTTAAGCCCCTATCTGAGAAGGACGGAACAGAAAGGAAAGATTCGATGATCGCCTGCGCCCCTTACCCGCTCGCTACTGAGAAACTGGCTCCCCAACCCTTCCTGAAGATGAAAAGATTGAATTTTGGATAGCGGGAAAAGAACCTACTCGCCTTACGCAACGACAAGGATTTATTATCTAAGCTCGCTAAACGCAAAGAAAGAGTCCTTTATTAAAGAGATCGGTCGCTCTCGCTTGAACTGAACGCTTTCCCTGAACTAGAAGTCCTAGAAGTCACCAGTTCCTAGAAGTCAACTTCGAGTACTGCCGTGAATTGTAGCTGGTAAACGTACTTGTTCGAGAACATGGACATAGAGTCTTATTTCAGCAGCTCAGTCGCATCTGTGATCGTTCGACATAGGAAGCCGGCAAAGCCCAGACAAAGACAAAGAAAGATAGCAATCAGTAGGCACGGGCTGGACTAGCGCCAGCGGAAGAAGAATGGAAAGAGCAAGAGTGGCTACTACGAATTTCGGCAGGATCGGCGAATGCCTGGGTCTCGATGAACTAGAATATACTCTTCCAAGACAAGCGGAGTTAGACCGATATCTATATGCAGCGGCCGCAACACAAACCTAGGAGCCCAGAGCATGAGTCTAGGAAAGGGAAAGGCGGAGGGACAGGAGCATCTTCTTTTGAAAGCATGCTACAATAATGGACTTCGCGGGGGTTAAGGTAGTTTACTTGCTGGATGATAAGTCAGGTAGCGAAGCCTAAGATTAGATGACTGATTAGATTACTAGTTTGTTTAACTGAGGCCCGCCTAAGTCCCATAAGAGAAGGAAGAATAGCTGGAAGCTAGAGAGTCGCTGCCTAGCTACAAACTCAAAAGCCTGGATTTGGCTATTAGTCCCTATTATTCTCATTGGAGCTCCTTTTCCCGACAACAGATCGGAGATCTTACTTTCTCAAGTCATACGTCTTTTGTTCAGCCAACAGTGTTCCGCTCTACTTATTATTACTTACTAGCGCCCTTCACTTCAACTCATACTACTTTACTTCCATCTTATTCCCAAATCAAAGCTACTTGCTTATAAGAGCAAGGTGCGTAGCTGGCTTGTTAAAGCATGGAAAGGTATCCAGAAAGCACAGTAACAGCTATGAGATAGGCGCCCTCTCACCTAATACCCGCTACTAATACTAAGGATTGAAAGTAGCACAATCGGCTATAGGGCAGAACTCCAGATCTACGAATAGCCGCGGGCAAGCACCTTTAACAAGCAAGTAGCTAGCTTCCACCTTACTTAACAGCAAGGCGCGAAAGCCTTCGCCTATAGCTTCTACTTAGCAGCCAAAATAAACCTTTAACACAGAAGTACGCTAGTACAAAAGTCAGTAAACAACCTGATCTGCTCTTTTGCCCGTTGTTAGCATCTCGTTCTCCCTTTAGGTGGCATGAAAGCTTTGGCTAGACCGCCTTGCTCTTAAAAGCAGCAAGTAAGTAAACCACCTTCTCATGTCTCCGGACCTTCTATGAACAGGGCTTTTAACTATAGCAAATAGCCCATTGGTTGAGCTTTGCTCTATGCTGGCTTAACTCTTCCTTTTATGCTTCCCTACGTGGAAAATGAATCAAACCAGTCCTCCCTCTCCCGGAGGGAGAGTACAATAGAATTCCCTCACCCGGAAGGAGAGTACAATAGAATTCCCTCTCCCTGCAGGTATTCTAAATGGTTATTTTTTATGCTCGTATAGCATAAAAATGATTCATTGGGAGGACCATGAGAAATCCACTTCGTACCTTCGTCATCAAAGCCTCTTCGCTACTCCGAACTCTACACCTATTTTGTTCTGTCTTGTACTCTCTTTATTTGCTTTTCTTTCTAGTGCTACTTTCCTTGTTCAAGCCGGTATTTAGTAAGTAAGTAGTAAGTAAGTGAAGTGGCCATTGGAAAGGAGAAATAGGGCTCATTTCACGTATATCTATTTCTTTTACTTTATTCTTTTGTAAGGTTCTCTTTTGTTATGTCAAAGCAACGGTTCTCTCTAACCTTTTCTCACTCGCCTTACTTGAAACCTGTCCATTTTTCTTCGTATCTATAATCTAAAAACTTCTCACCTCTGTGCCTTCTGTACTTTCCGGCTCAAGCAAGAGCCGCAGTGACTGGAACAACAGGAAAGCCACCTTAATAGGTCAAGAAAGCAATTTGAATAGGGATTATGAGCGCCTTGGCCTTACCTGTTTGATTAATTGTTCTACTAAAGTCGAAGTCGTTTCGTTAAGTCGAATTGAAAGGTAGGTTTTGTCAGTGATTAAATGGAAAGGGGGAGCAGGTCGGACCTACTCTTGAACTTTTAGGCTAATTAAAAGCCGAAACAAAGGCGACCGAAGGGAGAGGCATGTAACTGAGAAAGATGGGATTCGGTCAACAAAGGAAATTAAAACACTCTCTTCGTTCTGTCCACAATGATGAAAACCAGATCGAACTGTCAAGCCCTTCACTTCATTGTTCAAGCTCTTTTTCATGGATTGAGTTCATACAGAATGCTTTCCTATTCAAGACATACACTACCAATTTCTTTGAAGCTACTACCACAATACAATAACTGCTCTGGCTTGCTTGTTTTGCAGTTGTGGGGTTTTTAAACCAGATAAAGGAGCGGTTGGGCTTGCTAGCGATGGGAGATTAGTCACCGTAAGACTTGCTGGCTTGTTCCTTCAGAAGGTGGCTAAGACGTGTGGCCTATAGATATAGCTGGCAGACGGACTATTATGCCTATTCAACATATTCCGATTGTGATACAATTCCATTGCCTGCTCCTATTCATGTTCGTGCTTACTTGTATGTCGAAACGGTCAATAAATAAGGACTCCTATCCTAGGTCTGAAACTCGGGCTGCTTGCTCCTACAAAAGCTCATACGATGTGTCTCCTACTCCTCTCCCGATACGAGTTATTTCCTTACCGTTTCCTCGTCCGTGTTTCAGGAAGCACTTCGGTCACTCCAGTAAATATAAAGATTCTTTTACAGACGACAAAGAGGTCAAGCCGATAGGACCTACTTGAACAATCGCCCTACTCGATCAAGCCGATTAGCAAGTCGACCAACTCGTTTACCTTCATTCGACCTACTCTTAAGATAAGTATGTTCCCCTTTAGCTTCTTTAGTCAATTCGAATTGTTCACTCTTAGTTGACCGTTCCGCTGGGGCCGTGATCCTTAAACCTATCAGCTTGATCAACCAGGTATGCAGATTTGATCGAAAACACACCTCGGAGCCCGCATGAGTTTATCCTCCTCGGCAAGTCAAGGCAGCTGGAGCTCCAGTACTGCTTTTGTGCACTATGATCATAAAATATGTGCCGAAGAACCTGCAGGTATTTGCAACAGGGTCAATGAGGTCTGCAACCTTGGTTATGTGCGACGGCCACCCCTGGTCTAGGATTGGGCCGAAACTGGGGTAGATGGGATACCCACGGGTCGTCCCACACCCTAATGGATCGACCTCACTTGGAAACATAATCACTTCTCGAGCAGATTTTTCACCTTTAACATACCTTTCCAGCACCATGATGAAATAGAAGCCCCAGAGGCATGAAGAAAGGAAGTATTTCCCAGGTACTTTGCCTTCACTTCCCCGGTCCACTCCTGAGGCTACATTCCAACAAAGTTTAGCAATTAATGCCCTATTTAGATCGAACATACGTCGTAATCTAAGGCCCCCACAACTGGTTTACAGATGGACTCCGAAGCCTTCGGTGTATAGTTCCTCTGTTTATCTTCCTTGAACCACCACCAGAAGTCCTTAAGGCTTTTCTCAATAGACGCACATAAAGATTTGGGCAACAAATAAGTGGACTAATATAAAAGGGGGCTGGTATAGAGGATGCAACTGCCCTAATAAGTGTAGTTCGTCCCGCTTGTAATAGAACTCGAGCTTTCCACCCTGAGACCCTCTTTAGCACTCTTTCCGTCGATGAAGGAGTCTAAAGGGCGGCAGACCAAAGTCCTTGGTTTGTGGTGAAGCTTAGTCTTTTCGTTGGTAGTGCCCCAATTCCTATTCAACTATCTCGGGGCTATACTCTTCTTTGTTTTGTCTGGGCCGTGTCAGTATGTTTTTTGGAGCTCTTCCCGGTTAGCTAAGGAATGAATAATGAAAAAGTAATTCATAGCAAGGAATTAGTATACCGGTCTCTCGCTTTCTTACTATTCGAGGTGCGAAGCGTAGTGGACTGTACTGAAAATCTTAGTATCCTGTCTCTTAGGCTATTAAAGATATATATCCCAATAGTAACTCCGAATTAATATACCTCCCTAATGTTTATAATAGTTTGGATCGGTCGCCTCTGTTACAGAATTAATGGTCAATCCGTTGGAAGACGATTCAGTGCATCAAATCAAAGAGACGATTGAACATTTGAGCTAGCCAGTTCCAAATCACATTGAGGAAGAATCAAAGTCTTATAGGGTAGCTAGGATCTATGCCTTTCGCTTTCGAGTAGCTTTGCACCTCGACTTCTAGTAACTAGGGAGGGAGACTTTACTTTCTAAGGAGATGCGGCGAATCGAGAAAGATCTTATTAGCTTATTCAAAATTGATTGATAGAGGCTTAGATTGTTATCCCAATACTCAGTTCCCGAAATGGTGTGGTTCCTGATTGAACTGTCCAAATCCTCCACTTACTCCCTTTCGATTATCCATTGAGTCTTACCCGGGAGTTGGTCTCACCTCTCTATATCTTATTCCACCTCCCCTAGCCCTACCTCGCTTGTTTGGGCCAGCCTCAGTCCTTCCCACCATACCTGGACATCGACTAAAGTCTCATTGGTCTCCTCCTCTTCCGTATCCCTCCCAATTAATATACTGGTCCTCCCTGCGCCAGAGAGAGTCTAAGTGATTATAGAGACTCGAAGAGCCTCTCCGCTGTCGATCCACCCTATAAGATCTTCCGCCGTCTTAGCAGATCGGGTGCTTTTGTCTCCAACGTAGCCTTTTTCCTTCCGTAGATCATCTACCAATTAAGAAGAGTGTCATACCAGTATTGATACTAGCTGGCAAATATAGATCATCGTAATAAGTGCTTCCCCGGGTATATAAGTCTTCCCTCAGCTTAGTTAGCTTTGCATTCTCAATTGATAGATTCGAATCTATTACTAAGTCATTAAGGGCCAGTATAACTGAAGTGCAACAGCAAGTTCAACTAAATAGTGCCAAGCGGAGAGAGGAGATGGAGAGCGCTATCTCGTACTTGCTTATCTATTTGCTTATTAGAGTTGACTTGCGGGAGCTTCTAAGGAGATAGAGCACAGCGTCCCCACAACTCGCTTACGACACAGGAGGGTAGAATAAATAATAGGGGAATCGCATTCTCTACCAGAATATGAGCATATTATATTGTCTACTGGCTCATCTGGGGGAAAGTGTCTCTCCTTCTCTACCAGAAGATTCTCGGACTCACTCTTCGATACCGGGCAAATGCCCTACCTGGTGCAGGGGAAGAACTTCTATTTGTTACTGACTCATGATCATCTTCACTTATCTGACCTCAATAACCCAATGTTAAGGGTTACCAAGGGTTCTCTCTGCCTCCTCTAGTTAATGGGCCGTGTGTTCTTACCTATGAATAAGAACCTTCGGAAGGAAACACATTCTTATGCGTTTTCTATGAATACTTTGTTTTGGTCAAAGGAAACGGTATAGTCGTCTCTAAAATATCTCTCAAAGAACACCAAACACAGAGGGGGGTTGGAGCTGTGCCCTATTGACCTTGCTGGACAGTTCGAGAGTCGACCTGTCTTGAGTTACACATTGGGAAATCCGGGAAGGGGAACTAAATGCTCAAAATCGAATTTCTTTATGTATTTTCTTTTTCAATGCGAGAGGTCAGGGTAAATGAGCAGCTAGTTGAAGCCCACCAGGAGGAGATCTAGGAGGAAGCCTTCCCAACTTTACTAGGATGGCAGCTAGGTACCCAGGAATCTCCAATAGGGAACAGAGTCAGAACGTTATGCATTGGCTTGACTGGAGAGATCTGATCTGTAAACCTCTGTGTATCATTCGTATGACCCCGCTAGTGAGTCTATTTGCCAGTTTGTCCCTTGGGCCTCCCATAAATTTTATGTTCGACGTAGCT